>OZ053309.1:7401496-8601496 GCA_964056655.1 Arabis hirsuta | reverse complement strand
TTATATTTAAACTGCAAAGGAAATTTTTGGCAATGAATGATACAAATTTTAAACATTCAAACAAAAACCTAGTTCATCTCATTCTCATACATCACATGATTATAATGAACAATTCTATGAAGAACTATATTACGACGCACACCGATCAACGACGGGCGGTTTTACATGCGCCACACACATGATAGACAATATAACATCCATCTTGAAGAACTAGAGTTTTGTTTGAATGTCTAAAATTTGTATCATTCAATGTTATGGGTTTGGAATTGTATGTAGCTTTTCACATTTTTACCTTTTGAAAATGTAAGTTTTGCCGAATACTATAATTCACAATAACTTACACGGGGTGATAAAAAAAAAAAGTTATTTTGTACGTTTTAAAAATAATGAATTTCAAAAAAAAACTTCAGTCATCTACTAAGTAATATATTCCATTACACAAAATTTTCAAGATAAAAATAGGCGAGGTTTAAGAACTAAATAAATTCTAGTTCATTTCACATTAAAACATCATTATACTAAATAACTAAAGGACTTGTGCAAAATCTAGAGCTTCTATAATAAAGCCACGTCAGACTAAAACCAAATCACCTAAAGACACTTTCTTTCTTCATGCTTGGTTAGACTATGAGCAATGAACGTCTTGAATATATTATTCAACAATTGAATCGAAACAATGAGCCTATTGAAAAAAAGAAAAAAGTACACGTGTATTAAACGGTGATGAAAATTTTGAACAGGTTAAATAAGAAAAAGTGGGGTCCACATACTCATTATTTCGACAGACTTGAGGTCCACATACATGGATTAAACGGTGATATTTTTTTTCGCCAAAAAAATAAAGAAAACAATAAAAATTGACGAGTGTTGAGTTTTAATTAGCTTATCAGATTTTGAAGATTTTTATCCCATCTTATCTTTCAAGATCAATTATTATATCGTAAATAATTTTTTTTATAAATTTTATATAAAAATTTATCATTTTAAAAACTCTATAAATCAAGACTTGTTTTATTTAATAAAAATTATTTTTATTTTTGTTATTTGAAAAATGTTGATTAAGAATATAAAATAAAATAAAAAAATTTAAATTATATAATACTTATTAATTTAATTTAGTTTCAATTCATAATTGTGATAAACATGTAGTTTCAGAATTATATATAAAAATGGTGGGGTAAGGTGTTGAATTTTATTAAATAAAACTATTATAGAGGTTGAAGTTGAATTGGGTGTTAAATTATTAGGTGGAACAGAGAGAATGTGATATGAAGTGTTAAAAGTAGAAAAAAAGGGTGTTTAATAAAAAAAACCAATGTAGATAGTGTTATGAGCCCCCCCCCCCCGGCCATGAAATTAAGGTCCTCTATCGATTCATAGAGTACATGATTTCAAGCTCAAAAGAGGATCCAGGAGAAAGATGAGGTCGGGGAAGAGGGAAAGCAGCGCTAAATCTCTGCAATTCAGATTCTCGGTTTGTTGCTTTTATGTGTCTCATCTTCATCAGTCACACTCATATACCTGGCAAGTCCCATAAACTTGCATGTTTGACTCACATCTTTAACAATATTTATGGCTTGAGCTGTCTGAAACTGTATCAGCTTCGGATTTACTTTTGTATTATTTATCTCAGAAGCATAAATTTTTTGGTGAGACAATCAAGCAAATAAACATAGTTATCATATTTTAAAGCCATGAAAGATTAGTTTTGTGTTTCAATCTTTACTTAAAATTGTTTCATTCAGTTTTGATATGTTCATTTACAATTTCAATTGTTTCATTCAGTTTTGATATGTTCATTTACAATTTCAAGGAATATTTTCTTCGAAACTGATGGTGATCGATCAAAATTTCCAAACACCAAAGTCTTTTGTGCTATAAGTCATTCCACGAATAAGCATGAAACTGACAAGCTTACTACTATACATGGTTGTAAATTGATTAAATACTTTGAATATTTCATTCTATGGATTTTGTGATATTCGAATTCAACTATTTTGGTTACTGCAAACTTGACACTTTTTTATTCTTCTACGTAGGTCAATAATCTTTGATAGAAAATATAGGACTACCTTCATATTTGTGTGGAGGAGCTTCGGAAAACTAAAGGTTTGTAGTTATGCCACTTTTTCACTTTGCTTATCATCTTTACATGAAGCGAATCTGAAAGTTTGAGGTCAAGAGAAATTATGAACTACTGACTAACTTATTCAGGGCAGAAGTGAGAGCACGAGTGAAATGATCAATGGAACCATAAGTTGTTTCACATCTCTAAGGAATAAAAGTTTGTGGGTTTACTGTTTAATTCTTTGTCCTTTTCATGTCTTCATTTGTTTATAATCGGGAGATAGATGATTGTTAACAGAGGTTGATTACAGATCCAGGTTTAGCAAACGTTGAGATGAGGTAAGGAAAAGCCAGAGAAAGGGAAGGAAACCATTGTCATCTACCTTTTTTTGTCATCTGCGGAGTGTAGTGTAGGTCACCAAGGTAATAAGACTAGATAGAAGAAGTATTTGGGCAGTCTTAAATCGATCTGCTGGTTATCTATCCTCCGATTAAGCTATTTGATTTTTTTCCAACAGCTTTAACTCATTTGTTTAACTTGATCATGACTGGTGTGCATTGGTTTCAGATTGACATTGACTTCAAGAGTTTGGACTTAAAGTTACCACATCAATCACTCAGAAGATTTGTTATTTCTAAATTTGCTTTCTTCTTATATTGTTTGGCTTATCTTAAAACTATTCGATGATTTTTTTTCAAAAAGGAAGCAACGTGTGTGATGTGCCTTATCCTTATTCAGGTTCGTATAGATTACCCTCACATTTAGTCGATTAATATGCTCATTTATTAATATGCTTCCTTGCTTTGGTTATTCTCAGATGATATGTCATTTGCTTCAGTTGCGGAAACCCGACACAAATATTTCAAAAGAGAGATCTTTTGTTCTTTCGAAGACGTGGATAAAAAGGAACAAGATTTTTCATTTAGATTTTTCTTTTCACTTGCGCTTGGGTGTTCTCCTCTCTGTCTAATTGAGCTATTAACTTATCTTCTTTCCTCTACGTCATATTCTTAAATAACGACTGAGAAAGAAAGAAAACAATAACAAATTTTTGATCAACAAATGACTTGAAACGATGCTGAAATTTTACGATTGTTTCGTGTTACTTTTTTTGCTACCTTCGTAATTAGGAATTGTTGTTGTGACCATGCTTCCGGAAAAAATATGTTTTCCTATTGAACGTATTTGACTTTTTCATCAAACAATTAGTCAATATAATTTTCAGTGAGAAAGATGTTTTAGTTCAAACGTAAAGATTGTAGGTGCATAAACATTGCTTCAACTTTTTTCCCATATGGCCATAGTTACACTATATTTCGCAACTAATAGAGATGTCACAAGTGCAGTACCAGGTTAAAAGCAGAGCATGAGTCAAATTTTAAGTGAATATATGAAAGACGAGTTAAGGAGGTCTTCTTGGAAGTGACCAAACCGAATGGTGAGGAAGGTATCGGGTTGTTGTTGTTGCTCAGGCTGAGGTGCAAGATACTGTGAGTGAGGATGGTCCAAGCCAGCCACCCGCCTTCGGAGAACACGTTGGATTTTTCTAATCATTTGAGCCAGTGTGTAAATGTGTATACAAAGGCTGAATGTAAACATTTGGTTATTAACTTAAGAACGAAAATTTGAGTTATTTGAAGCATGAACGAACCCATTAAGGTAGAACAATACATGGCAACGAAACGAAAAGATAAGAATACTATCGTAGATTTATCAAAGTAGTAAGAAAATTTTCCAGTTTCGTAATTTATCTGAAGTGCATTCAACCAATGAGAGAGAGAGTAATACTATATCGATTAATATATAATTATATATGCACAAAGATATATTACATAACTAGATTCTCATCCGCACTATGTGCGGAAACATTCGTTGTATATGATGTAAACTATTGTATTGGAATATTAATATCAACTTAACAATTTTGAATTAGAGGTTTAGCCAAAGAGTATCAAAATGGGTCGACCCGACCCAAACCCTTATGGGTTTAAGATTTAATTGGGGTTTGACCCGGATCTATATGTTATATGAGTTGAATTTACATATCCAAATCTAAGAATATAAAACCCATTGACTTAACGGATTATATGGGTTACTCACATATAAATTAAAATATAAGAATAAATTAATAGATAAATCAAAACAATCCATATTATTATAAATCGGACAAACGTTTTCAACTTTTCAACTAACAAATTAAATTAAAATGTGTAAGTATCTTAAAATAAAATAAAATAAAAATCATAAACCTAATAAAATCAATAAAGCAATAAAAGCAATAAACCATTGATTAGTTTTAAAAGATAATTCGATCTTAGTTGGATGATGATAAGAAGAAAACATATCTGTTAATTTTTTAAAAACACTTGATAACCTTTTAGAGTAATTTACATATATATTATTATTTTATTTTTGATAAATTTTGTGATAAATCAATCTGTAATTCATGATCCTAATGAGTTTATCTGCTAAATTCATAAACCCATTAGGGGTAACCCACCGAACACTAATTTATTTATATGGGTAAAAAATATAACCCTAACCCATTTAAATTATGGACAGCTTTAGATAACCCATGAGTATTGACTCATTTTGACATACCTACATGTAAGTTCATATGAGTTTTTTTTTTTTGTTTAGACAAAGATTGAGTAGTTTCCAATAAAAATTTATTGTTTATGTTTCAATGTTTTCTATTATTTCAAATATAGTTTATAAAATAGTTTTGTTGATATAAATAATAGTCATATTTATCACAATAAATATATTAAAAATTGACAAATTTATGAATTTAGAAACATGTTTGTATAATTTGCAATTATTTATTTCATGTGATCTAATTTTGTGGTTAAATGAAAATAACTTTTTCCTATGAATTTTAGTCTATTAAATAAATTTTTTCGGTTTAATGAGAAACACGACCACTTTCCCCATTTTAAAAGTATTAGATAGATTTAATTCTCTATCCTCTTGGCAATATTTTGGGAGATGCACAACCGCTTTTCCTATTTTTCTATATTTTTGGTCATTTCATAGTTTTATTTTAAAGATGAACTGTTTGGCAAGTTCTGCCCGTTCTAGAACTGTAGATTTTTTTTTTTTTGCAAACAACTTTTCTACCTAATTGGATTAATGTGTAGTTGACAAAAAAAGAACTTCATTTTTTAACTTTTGTCCTGTCAATTTTACACTCGCTGGTAACTTCTCAGAACCAAAAACCAAGTTTATAAGCAATACAAAATATACAACTTATTTATATATATATTTTTTTAATATAACTAAGATATGTTTCAATAGCTTGTGCTTTTTGTGATACTTTTATAAAATCTCACACATGCTTCTACTGATAGGATCCATGTATGTTGTCTACAATCCATGTACTAAAATGCCATCTTAATGTCATTTGTACGTATATTTATGAACACAACAATTTACATACCGTGTCATTTTAAAAAATCATCTTGGGATCACTATTGAGTGTTACTGCAATATTGAGTATCAGAACATTCCTTAAAATTATGAGAAACTTGATGCACAATCTTAATAAACCAATCTCAACAAAATCTTCAAAACATATGAAGATTGCTTAAAATTCTCATTAAATACCATTTAATCGATTTTATTTAGTTAATTGTAAATATGAAAAATAGATTTCTTCACTGTAAATCCGAAAAATCCTATTAATAATTAATATATTAGCAATAACTTTATTGAATAGATAATAAAAAAAAAAGTTAGAGGAAAGATACTTAAATTGTTAGTTCCATATGAATAATTATAATTGATAATACGATTTGTAGCAGTTGTAGCGAACAACCTACTTAAATTTATGCATTTTGTCTACCAGCATATATATAGAGCACACACATCTACATGTATATACGACTTGTAGAATAATTAGAATTGTAAATGTTCACTCATACTTTACAATAAAAGAAAGACACTTGCTCATTAATCACAATTTTTTCCTCACGTAAACCGCGATTCCAAGGAAACAACTCAAATATATGTTTAATATTTTATAGATACTATTGAAATATTTAAATAAAATAAAAAATAATAAGAAAGAAAACGAAAATCTTTAAAAAAACTTATGTTGAAAATATATGAACAAAATTAAACTATTTTTTATATAATCAATAGGATTATTTTGTTCCATCAAAAATTTTAAATAACTTTTTTTTATCAAATTAAAGCTTTTCTAAAGCTATTTGTATTATTCAATTTAATTGTCGGTTTAACTTAATAACCAAATTAAAACAAAATAATTATTTAGTTTTAGATGCTTATTAGATTAGGCTTCATGTTTTTACCGTTATGCATCTTTTTTTTTTAAATAGTATTTCTTTGGTTCCAAGTTTATTTTCATATCAGATATGAAATTTTGTTTACTATTTTTTATATATGTATAATTAAATATAAATACGAAAATTAGAATATGGAAAATCTTTTTCTTAAAGAAACCATAAATTTCGTGATTATTGGTAGTAAAATAATTTAGTTGCTAAAATTTCGAACGCATTTATTATAATATGAGTTCTTAGAAATATTTAAATAAATTATAAGTATAAAGAAAGAAAAACAAAAATCTTAAGGAAAACTAATGTTGAAAATATATGAACAAAATTAAAATATTTGTTGTATGACTAAGAGGATTATTCCGTTCCATTAAAAATTTTAAATAACATTTTTTATCAAATTAAAATTTCACTAAAGTTATTTCTATTATTCGATTTAATTGTACGGTTTAGCCTAATAACCGAATTAAAAATGAATTAAATTATTAATTTTGGATGCCTATTATATTAGGCTTCCTACTCTTACCGCTCTTCATCAAATTGTTATTCTTATATAGTATTTCTTTGGATTCAAATTTATTTTTATATTCGATGTGGGACTTTGACAAACATTGGTTTTTAATATGTTAAGTAATTTATGATCTTAGGTACAAATTAAGTTGTCTTGGCATTTTATTTTTTAAGAAAATTATAATAAATCGGATCCTAAAGACTTTATGAGAGTATATTTACTTTAAATATCCATTTATTGTTTACATATCTTGTTAAGATTAGTTTAGGAAATCATTATTAATGCTATTGAAATATTTTAATAAATTAAAAATAATAAAAAAGAAAAAAAAATCTTAAAAAATTAAACAACTTTTTTATATAATTAATAGGATTATTTCGCTCCATAAAAAAATTTAAATAACATTTTTTACCAAATTAAAGTTTTTCTAAAGTTATTTCTATTATTCGATTTGATTGTCGATTTAACTTAATAACCAGATTAAAAAAATCAAATATTTAGTTTTAGATGTCTATTAGATTAGGTTTCATGCTCTTACTGTTCTTCATCAATTTGTTTTTTTATTGTGTTTCTATGGATCCAAATTCACTTTCATATCCGATGTGGGACTTTGAAAAATATGTTTTTATATGTATAATTAATTATAAATACGAAAATTATAGTATGGAAAATCTCTTTGTTAAAGAAACCATAAATCTCGTGATTATTGGTAATAAAAATTTTTTGTTGCTAAAATTCTAAAAGCAAATTTATATAAATTATAAATACTAAGAATAAAAAACGTAAATCTTAAATAAAATAGATGGTGAAAATATATGAACAAAATGAAAATATTTTTTTATATAACTAATAGATTAGAGAGGAATAGCCGTCTATTACCAATAAAAATATATGAACATAACTAAATACTTTTAAATGTTGCTAAAATAAAATGTTTTTATTCGATTTAATTGTCGGTTTAACTTAATAACCAAATTAAAATGAATTAAATGTTTAGTTTTAGATATCTATTAGATTAGGATTCATGTTCATACCGTTCTTAATCAATTTTATTTTTATAGTATTTTATTTTATCCAAGTTCATTTTCATATCCGATGTGGGATTTTGTTAAATATTTGATTGGTAATTAAACATTTGTGAATTAATGCTGATTTTACAAAACTTTCCTAAAATAACGAAAATGCCATTAATATGCTACAAAAAATAAAAACGAAAAATGCAATTAATTCGTAACCGGGTCAGATCGTGCAGGATTCGTGCCTTTTGCAGTCAGATCCAGTTTAAAAACTAGCCAAAATTGTATTCAAAATTACTAAAATTGCCATTGTATTAATTCAAAATTACCCTTTTCAATTTAATCAATATAGTTATAAGTTAATGGCAATTTGAATAATATTGAAATCAATTTTGGACATTATCCTAAATGTACTTCTCTTTTCATATTATAAAAATTTCAACAAATGAAATGTATAATTTGATAATCACATACAGTATTTAAACATAAATTTTAAGATATAGTTTTCCAAAACAACATACACGTGCATCCACCACTTATGTTGTGTTAAAAAAAAAGGTTTAAACATTTCAACAAATGATTATATTTAAAATGAATATTACCATCCAAACTTCGCGTAGCCTGGGATAACCCCTAATTTAATATAAAACTAAATACAAATCAACCAATAAATTTTTTTTTGCAAAATACAAATGGTCATATAGCATTGAAACTACATTAATAAATTTTGTATAAAAAATTGATAATATCAAATAAAATAAAACAGATCTTTTTATGTTTTTGGTAAACCCGTGGGATTTCCGAACCTTTGCCTCTTAATCTCCTCGGTACCCGGAGGCAGTCTTTAGGTATTTCGATTTAAAAAATAACCCTCCGTACCAAAGGGGGGGTTTGAACCCGGAACACAAGGGAACTAACCCCCTTGTGTTACTATTAGCAAGATTGTGCCTACCATGTATTTAAAAAGGCATTCGTCTAAGACCACGAATAATATTATATAATTTTAGGACCCCATTTTTCTAAAAGTTTATTATAGTCTAATGGTTTTAAAAAGAGTTTTTTGAATTCTTATCCCAAGTTCAAAACCACTTCCATGCTAAAATAAGAGTTTATTTTTTTAGTAAGTTTCATTAGTTTTTATTGGCACTCTAACAATTATTTAAAATTAAATTATAACTATCGTTAAAATTTATATGTAAAAAATATTTAATTTTTTTTGCCTCGGGTCCCGTAAGACCAGAGCCGTTCCTAGAGATACATAGACCCGAGGCGGTGTTAAAATACATTAACTCATATATAACAAAATATAACCATTGTTTTTCCATTAAAAAAAAATAGAATAAAATACGAAATATTAATTCTATACTATAATTTTTTTTATCTTTTTCTTACAAAGTTACGAACCAAACTTTCAAATCTGTCAATAAAAACAATTCCAAATCATGCTTTCCTGGAGTTAAAATTAGTCAGTTATTTGACTTTGTGTTTGCAATTTATTATAAATAAGCATGATAAGCTAAAAACTAATACTAGATGAAACTAAGTTATAATAAAAAGATACATCCATTTGTTTTAGAAAGAAAAAACTACGCCATATGCCCATATATACTCACCATTTATATGTTTTATTTTGTAAACGTAAGTTATTTCTGATTAAAAAATGAAAATGCAAAAAAAGGAAAACAATTGTTTTTTTTAATCATCTGAATTTATTATGATTTAATTATAAATTATGAAAACTGTTACATGAATTATTTTACAACGGATAAGTATTTCGTCTTGATCCACGCCAGACAATTCTACCTTACCCCACCCTGAAGATCTCTTATAAAGTTATCTCTATTAATCTGCATCAATGATAATTATGAAAACAATTGTTTAGACGTGTATTATTCCAATACTTATTTTAAGAGAATATTTATTTTTAGTTTCTAATTAGTTACCTTATTAACTATATTGGTTAAAAGCTTCATGCACCTAGAAGTTGATCTAATAAAAAATGAACCCTTGCATTTTTTTTATAAATAGATTGGCCGTATGCAAGGTTTCATTTCACTCCGTGTAGCCACGGCCCACTGACCAGGCTACCAGACATTTGGTAAATAAAACAAATCTTTTCAAACATCTTTCATTATAATGGAAGAAAGAAAGGGATCGAGTAAATTTTTTGATTTTGTGTTGTTCAGCAATTCTATTATTCTATTATTTATCTTAAACCCATGCATACGTTTGATTTGGAAACCCACGTTGAGTAAATTTAACCTACATATATATGTGAAACAGATACTGCATGTTGACCAATATGAAAAAAGAAGAAGATGATTTAGGAAATAAGATAAATATTAAAAGTTTAACAAATTTTACTTATTTGTTAAAGTATTGATGAAAATGGCATAATGGTATAGAAGAATTCTCATTTTGGAATTTTGGAAACACACTAAAAACGAGTTGACTAAATTTACTGATTTATATGGAAATCAAGTATTAGTATTTGTTTTAGTTTACTATAAATTGGATCACAAATTTACATTTTTCTTCATCAATCAGTTCTCGTTTTTTTTGTGGTCATCTTTTTGGCCATCAATCAATCAGTTCTCTCATTTCTCTGTTTTTCCAAAGAAACAAAAAAAAGAAAGATGAAATTTTTTGTTTCATTTGTTTTGTTTTGTCTCCTCTTGAATGTTTTCGCAACGGCGCAAACTCTGATTCAAGATTCTTGCAAGAAAGCTACAGCTACAGACCCGAATATCAAATACGATTTCTGCGTCAAGTCTCTTGAAGAGGATCCACAGAGCAAAACCGCAACTACTCTCGAGGGATTGCTCGTAGCTTCAACCAAAAATGCTGCATCAAAGATGGTAAGCTTGAAAGGAGTTGTTGACAACATTCTGAAGAGCAAGAGTTACCCCAAAGGTAGTGAGATACCGTTGCGTGATTGCCTCGAGCTTTATTCCGATGGTAATGGTGATTTAAACACAGCTTTGACGAACGTTAAATCGCGTGATTATGAAAGTGCTAACGTCAATCTGAGTGCTGCTTTGGGTGCACCGGACACTTGCGAAACTGGATTCAAAGAAGGAAAGCAACTGAAATCTCCACTTACAAATGATAATAATGTATTGTTTCAAAAGATTTTGATTCCTTTAGCTTTTACAAATATGTTATAAGGAAGTTATTGAGCTTTTAAAAATATGTTATAAAGAAATTATTGAAGTTTCTATTTAACATGGATTCATGTTTACAATAAACAAACTTAAGAGCAAAAAAACACCGCGTCTTCTATCATCTTTTACACCTCTGTCATTTTTTACCGTTTTAAGTTACCAATCGAACATGATCTTTCTTATATTAAACGATAAGCAGGAGGAATTATACATTTTTAAATTAATACTTGAAAATTAAGAATCACTATAAAAATGTTGATGACGTATAAGAGGTTATTCGCAATACACACTATTTTAGTGTTAGAATCGTCATATGTTACAATCTCTATTTCATTCGCTCCGTTAAATTTCGAGATAATTAGGCCCATACGAAGTAAACGGAGTGGTAAAGCGTAATATGAGCACTCTAAAAGAAAGCCGTTTTGTTAGTTAACACTTGACAGTCTCATGTCATTAATAAACAAGCCTAAAAATTCTTTTGTTTCGTTTAATTATAAATTGGATAACAAATTTATAAAATTTCATCAATCAATTCCCATTAGTCCTCTGCTTTCCCAAAGAAATCGAAAAATGACATTCTTGCTTTACCTTGTTATGTTCTTTCTCCTCTTAAACGATTTCGCAACCGCGCAAACTCTGATTTGAGATTCGTGCAAGAAAGCTGCAGCTAAAAACCCGAAATTCAAATACGATTTCTGCGTCAAGTCTCTTGAAGGAAGTCCGCAGAGCAAAACAGCTAAAACTCTTGACGGATTGGTCATGGCATCCACGGCGAACGCTGCATCAAAAACTGCAAGCTTGAAAGGAATTGTTGACAAGATTCTCAGGGAGAAGAAATTTAACAAGGAGAGTGAGATGCCGTTGCGCGATTGCCTTCAGCTTTATTCAGATGCTACTGATTCCTTAAACGAAGCCTTAACCAGCGTTAAATCGCGTGATTACAAAACCGCTAACGTGGTTCTGAGTGCTGCGATGAATGCACCGACCACTTGCGAAACTGGATTCAAAGAAAGAAAAACGCCTCAGAAATCTCCGGTTACGAAAGATAACGATGTTTTGTATCAGATGATTTTGATTCCTTTAGCTTTTACAAATATTCCAAAATGAAATTACTTAAAGTGTGTAACACATGGATTAAAGATTAATGTACCTTAAGAGTAATCGGTTTGCTCACTGTAGAAGCAATGGTAGTAGCCTCTAGCATTTCAATAGTCTTGGATACAGAGTTATCTGCATATTTTACAGATCACAGAAGCTTTAGATAAACCGAAATCGCTCTCAAATTGAAAACCGATGTTCATAAATTTGATACATGATTCAGTATATAAGTGTGTCCAATACGATTTACCAAATCCAAACTAAACCGAAAAGGAAAGAAACAGATTAACAGAGAAAGACCTGAATTCCTTTCAAAATCTTTTAAATGAAAAAGTATTTTGTTAGAAAACTGAAACCATCATCACTATATTCTTACATGCGTGCAATGTTGAGTCCATCATCACTATCGTCATCTTCTTCTTTATTCTTCTGATCATCATAATCGTTGCGGTTGCAGTTGCTTGATGATCCCAACAAGAAAGGCTGATCCTTTAGAATCGAAACTTGATCCATCGGAATTGCATTTCTTTTATAGTTCCAAACCAACATCGAAGTGTAATCCTGAGGCGATACGAGTCCATTCTCTCTAATAAATCTCTTTTGGTCTTCTATGGTTTTTGGTTCATCAAGCGTTAAGAACTCGATCAAAAACTTCTCGTGCTCGGGTCTCCAATTACCCGGAAAAGGCGAGTAATCGGTTTCTGGAACAAGAGACATTCTTGTATAGACAAGTCCCTCAACTGATTCGGCAAGACCCATTCTCAAGAGATTCTGATAATCAGGTGATAGACCTTTCTTCTCCTTTAACGGAAGGCTCAGATTCCGCTTACCGTGCTTATACACCTTTGCTCGCGATCTAAGCTTATACTTTGCCGCATAAAGCTTAGCAAGCGAACCACGAATAATATAAGAACAAAAATTCACAATCTTTTTACGGTTATCTGCAAACCGATACCACTCAGCAACCGTAGTCAAGAACTTATTCATCTGTGCGTTTGTATGAGCTTGAGTGGCGTGGAACATTCTGAAACAAGGTTGTGGATCAGGATCTCGATCTCCTTTTATAAAATTCAGCTTTCGGAACTGTTTGATGCATTGCTTCAAACTCGCAGTAACGGATAAAAGCGTTCCCACACCTTTTTCACTTATAATCTTCCCACCCGTCGCAGTATACCTCAAAGTCGGATAAACAACTCGGCGACACAAAACATGATCAAGAAACATTATACCTTTGGTTATATGTTCAATGGGGAGATTCTCATTGTCAAGTCTAAGCATATACTTCTGATCAACAAACTCAATCAGCTCTTTCCTCAATGTTGCAGCATCAGCTCTAGGTCCACGAACTCCGATCAATATATGACCTCCGTATCTAACAAAATCCATTTTCCTCGTTTTATCAGGACCGCTCGTGGGAACGAATTCTGGCCAGGAAGTGTTTCCTTGATCCGCTTCTCCTTCAGGGTTATTCCATATAACATCGCTTTTAGAAGGACGGTAAAAATCCTTCACTTTCGATTCCATCCAACGATCGAGCTCATCGAGACATACGTTTACCAAAAGAGGACTAAGAATCCCGCAATGTCCCCACTGCGGAGACTTTCCAGCTTCTTCAGGAGCAAAACCAAAGAATGTCTCTAACCAATAAGGATCAGGCTTAGGCTCATCGTCAGCCAAAACCTTTTTCTTCTGATACTTTCTTTTCTTCGTCTTCTTCTTATCCGGACCATCTTCGACTTTACTCGTTACAACCGGTGTAACCAATGCCGATTTAATCAAGTCGATAACTTTCTTATCTCTAACATCTCTCATCAAAGAACTAATCACAAACCCAACTTTCATTCCATCCAAAACAACACTCAAATCACCTTTAACATACCACAAATAACCCGCGAAATTCCTCCGAATCACTCTCAAAACCGTGTGCGCGGTTCTCCCGGGCCGAAACGCAAACGACTTCTGCGAAAACCGAGATTCGTAAATGGGTTCCAAAATCATCAACAAAACCTCTTGAACAATCCTATCCTGAAACGGAGCAGGTTGCGTAGTAGTCAAAATGGCTTTGATCTTCCTCTTAGACAAAGACTCGTACTCAGTTTTATCCCTAGGAGATTTTATATAGAAATCCAAACGAGCTCCCCATTTAAACCGATCATCAAGAACAGAGTTTCTGAGAGCTAACAGATTCTCTAAAGCTGACCTCTGAATGGAGCTACGAGGAACATAAGCACCCAATTCATCACAGCAAACTTTCTGATAAGCTAATACCCATAACTCGAATCTTCGAAGATACGAGGTTAAATTAGTAGCGGTTTTGTCTGGTTCTTTGAAATTCTCAAGCCACATCTGAGAACAAAGCGAGACTCCATCTTCTTTGAGTAGATTAGCTGGGTCATCTGGATCTGGGGATTGTTGTTGTTGTCGTCGTTGAGGTGCGAAATAGGAGAGATATCGGAAAAAGGAAGAGACTTTAGGGGTACAAGTGAGAGGGTTTGTGACGAAGCAGTAAAGGGTGGTAGAGCTAGTACGAGCAGAAGAAGAAGGATTGAGCGATTTGAAAGGACCTAAAACAGAGAAGCTTCGACGCATTTTTTGGTGAAGGAAAATGAGTCTGGAGATTGATATAACGTTAGTATTAGAATCAACGAGAAACGAATCAGTAGTGGAGAATTGAGAGCAAGACTTTCTTACAGAGACGAATTGAATCGAAAGATTGATGGAAGCTTCAGCTACTTCGTCTTCTCGAGGGAAATGGTGGAAAAGTGGTAACCCTTGTTAAACCCCAAAGCTTATGGGATTTTTGCTATTTTGGGGGTTTGAAGAAAATCTGAAACGGACCTAAGATTAGATGTGAGCTCGACCAAGTTGGGCCTTAATTTGAAATTTGTGAAATGGTTTTGACCCATATAGCGAATCTTCCATCCATTCTACCAAATCACTAAACCAAATTTATAACATGTCACCTGAATTCCGCGCTAAAAATTTATATGTAAAAATTTTTTATGAAAAAATATCTATGAATCGAGATAAGTATGGTGAAAGAGACTTTTATGAACCAAATATACAAAATAATCTCAGAAAAGATGTGTTTACAGAGCTAATTCTAGTGCTAAGTGTTTTAATACGAAAAAAAGATGTTGAATTCTTTGAAAATCTCTTGTATTTATAGTTTGATCATGCTTCACATATCTTTGCTCACTCTTGATATCTTGGGCACATTCGTAAGCGCGGTTATCCGAAAATCTAGCGGAACTGACTGAATCAAAGATCTTTTTTTACTCATTTCGAGCTCTGTAGCTTAGCTGCCCTTAGTCAACTCAAATATCCTCGGACATGTAATTAGGTTGCCTAAGGCCTGTTATTTTAGATACTAAATTTGTTTAATCCTAGACTTTCTATGGACCGGATTTGGTGACGCTCCAACATATACCAAAAATAACTTATGTGTCAAACGAATAATAATAAAAAAAAACTACTGGTAGAGATCTCCACACATGGTTTGGAAACTTAATGAATTGAGATTCTATTGATTCGTCAACAACAAAAGCCACCATAAGAATGAAAAAAAATTATAACTTTTGTTTTGTTGTTGAAAGTAAATCGAAAAGAAAAGAGATTTACATCATAAGACCAAAAGAAGAAGGAACAATGAAGAGTTTAAAAAGGTGTACAGATGTGCACAACAAAGAATCAAAGATTTGGTAAATCCTAAAAAGAAACCAATACTGTTGGTTGGTTGGTTGGTTAATGGCTTTTTTCCCCTTCTTTTGTGTATGTTGCTTCTTCTTTTTTCTTCTCCCATAATAAAAAAATAATAATAACACTGAATATTTTGCCTTTTTTTCCCCTGTATTGTTAGAGATCAGATGAGCCATTTATATCCCCAGAAAAAAATTGGTAGTTAGGAGGAAATTTGAAGCTGTCACGTTACGGCATTATTAGCCCTTTCACTTTCAGACGTTTAAAACCACCAAACTGATTCTCAATCTTCTTCTTCACGTCACTTTGCTGATAAGTTTCTCTTCTCTTTGAAATCACTACCATTTCCTCTTCTTCTTCCTTACTAATCATAATACTACTGCTACTACTATATCTCCCTTCCTGGTAATTCTGCGGTTTCTTCAACCTTTTCAGTTCCTAATACGCGGAAAAAAAAATCTCAGGGCTGTATGATATACGACTATACTGTCAAAATATATGTGTGTTTTGCAGTACCTTATATTGGTCTGAATCCTTTGTGTCGAGAACAACTGTTCGGTTCTCAAATTTTAACGAAGAACGGCGTTTCACTCTGAAACTTTCGGAGTCAGAACCGTCACTTTCCTGGTCTGCGACTAGTTCATCTTGCACCGCAGAGAAGAATCGACTTCTTTTGTTACTGCTGCTTGCTACCTCTTCTGAGAGCTTGTTAGAATCACTACTGCTGCTACAGTTAGCTCGTCTATTTACCTGCTTTTAAACAAAACAAGAAATCAAATGTAAGAAAGGAGACGGTTGAATAGAGTTTGTCTCATGAGCTCTTGGGACAAAAACTTACGTAATCAACAGTTGCTGAGCATTCATAATCATCCGCAACTGAGGAGATACACGAAGCATTTGCTTCATAGCTCATGACATGATTTCCAGATTGCAATTGGCCATGAGATGAAATCTCTAACTCCACGTTGAAGTCAAAGTATATAGCAGAATACGGTGAATATTCGTCGTCTTTCACAGCTGGAAGTGTGATTGAAGATGGATATGTATATAAATCTTCATCAGTTGTTATCAAATCTGAAACTCCATCTTCTTTCTCAAACTTCTTCGCAGCAGCTTCCATGACTTCGATGTTGTCCCTCAAGAAAAGAGTTCGCGTACTCCCGCAAGGAAGGTCAAGCTTTTTTATATCTACACAATGATAAGATAACATCCTCATTTAGAAAACGGTAATGAATGATATGTATGGATGGAGAAAACAGAGAAGATTTTACCATGACGGAGACAGACAGGATGTGAGTAACAATCGCAATTTATAAACGCCAAATAGCAATCCCGTTTACACAAACTGCACACGATGGTTCCATAAGTATTCGGAACAAGGCCTGTGCATGATCTTGACTTCATCAGAGACCATCGAGCCAGATGAAGAAAACGAATCAGGTGCACAAACGCAGTCTTGATACTTCGTTGTCCTGACAATTCTGTTGGTGTAAAATCCAGGTTCTCAGATTTGGAACTTGAGTTTAAAAGCATTGCTTCCTTACAAATCAATTCTTCATGAGGAAGTACTGGCACTCTGTTAAGATGAGCATACCGGCAACTAGCAATAGCTCCAAAAGGAAACCAGTCACCCATCGCAAAATTCACCGCCTCACCACAATTAAAGCCTACATAAAGAAATTCAAAAATAACCAAAATTTCAGTTGATTAATTCTCAAACCAAAAAAATGAAGATTCAGCCAAAACTGATTTACCGTGGCTGAAGCCAGCATGATAAGCCCTAGGGAATGTAACAACGAACTCTCCTGGTTTTTGTACAGCCTTGTACACAGGCACATCATGATCCAACAGAATCTTTGGTGGGAATATAGTTGTCTTCCCTAAAAGCACATCAAAGGCTCCATCTTCTCCATTACTTGACAGAATATCATCATTGTAGACACACTCTCTAACCACCTTCTCAAATTTAAGAGCAGCAGAACCCGGAATCCCATACCAAGTTTTTGATGCTCCACAATGTTGATAGTTAATGCTGTTATTGAGAAAAAAGATTAGAAAAAACTCAAAAAGGAAGATTAAGATACCTTAGATGTACTGAGCAAAAATTCATTTTAACTGTTGTTACCTGTACAAATAATGGTCCTCAACATGCCAGGCAAACATACTAAACAGCATTCCAATGTAAAGCATGGGTTCAGTGACTCCCTGAAATAGGCAAATTCAAGTTAATAGAAGATATATAGAAACTTCTTATGCGTCTTAAAGACAAAATATATGTATATAACTGTACTACTTTTCGCATACCGGAATGGTTGTTTCAAGAAGGCGTAGGGTAGACTTTGGCAGTCTTGAAACTTTCTGAAAGTAGAGATAGAAAAGACATTTAGCAACCAAACCAAGCATATACTTTCCTTAATGCTTAACCATAACCAGAAACAAAAAAAATGAGAAGGTATTGAAAATCAATACATTCAAGTTCCATTTGCTGCTTCCTAGCGGGTCACTTGGTGCAGATGAAAATGCGCTACCATCTACATCACACGCATACTCAACTGTTTCAGTCTTGCCATATGCAATTTCCTTCCAGAATTCTTTCTCCAAGAATGAGTCGGGCAAAGAGCCACCACTGCAATATCTACGTGCAAATACCTTGTTCGCCATTTTCTCATAATCGCGAACTGTATACGTCCTGAGTAGTTTACAAATAATCAAATATAAATTATAATGTGAATATCTAGAGCTAAATGGTTCATGGTTGAATACAAACCTCCCACTCATGAAGAATGTAACCTTATCATCCGAATCCCACACAGCAAGTCGAAGGGGTTGTACTCTAGTAGTGAACTTAAAGTTTGATTTCTCTTTCATCAACACAGCACCTGCAGGAACTGTTGCTGTCAAGGGAGATATGATCTTGCAGATACCTGCATAAAATAGAGTCAGAGGAAGAGATATCAGTCTATTATATTCATACAGCACATGTTCTTTCCATTTGAAACACCAATCAGTGGCTTCAAATAACATATGCAGTCAGTAAATTAAGGGATGCGGGCAGCAACAATTCTTGCATATTTAAATTTTAGATTTTAATGTCAATTTACCATATTTTGAAGCTTCTGGAAAAATCGTCTGCAAGTAAGTCAGAGGATCCTCAAACTCGTCCTTTGTTGGTCGGTAGACAGGACATTCTGGAAGCCTCTCGGTCCATTTTAGATCATCAGTCTCAAACTTCTCCATTTTTTCCTTGAATAAGCCACCCTTACCAACTTTAGATCCTGTGTCACTAGAAGTTACCCGTAATCTCATTCCACATGACGCTGAAGGTGGTCTCAAAGCATCACCTACACTCCTAGTCATTGTGCTGAAGTCTACTGTTTCATTGACAGAGTCTGGTCTCTTCTTCTGAAGCCTTTTACGTTTCAGATATTCTAATCCATCCTTAGCCTCTTTCGACAAGAAGATCCTCCTTTCTGCCTGGGAAAGCAATTTGTTAGCTAACATTCCTCAAGATATACATACAACTGAGTCATGGAAACACACAATATAGGTCCACCATTCACACTTAAACCCATTATAGCTACAAAATATTTAACTCCTGAAAAAGCTAAAAAACGCAAAAGTGAACACAGAAAATAGAAACAGTCAACACCCAAGAAGTTTAAAAGGCATAGCATTTTCACTTCCAGGTACCGCCTTATCTCTTTGACCAATACCCTACAAAGTCAAAGAATGTGACAATTTCTAATTTTCAACACCGTCGAAGAACGCGAGTCAGAGAAATCAATCATCGACAACTTCTTCTACAACACACAATTTGTTTGACCTAACTGAGAGAGATTCGTCGCCATTTCAACAGAGCTCGAATCTAAAGTTAACACGTGGAGAGAAGAAAAAAACAAAAAAAAAGACGTGTGAGATTATCCATGGCCGATCAAATTACCAAGCAGAGATACGGAAGAAGTAACCAATTCAAACGGAATCTCGAAAAAAATTCCAGCAATGTAAGAGATCTGATCCAGCAAAATCGTTATGAACAAAATTTCACAGGAAATTCAAGCAAACAGATGTATAGAACAATTCTACGACGATTCAAAAAAACAACGAAATCAGAGAGGGAAAATCATCTCACCATAGCATTCCGTAATCCGTCTCTATAAGCCTTCCGTTTTTTTCCTCAACCGAATAAAAAAAAAAAAAAACCAACCACAACAAGCAAAGAACCAAAAGAGGAAGAAGAAGACGAAACCCTAGATCACGATCTCGACCGGCGAATTCAATACAAAGCCTGGCATGCAAACACGGCAAACCACATTCTATGAAAACGCCGCGTAACGAGCCAGGACCGAGTCAAACGCGGAGATCCGAATCGCCGCGTAACCGAGTCAAACAAACATCAAAATCGTCACATACACTATCCAACCGGAGGAGGTAATCTCGGCGAGAAACGAATAGTAGTCGCCGAACGGGGAAAACGGTTATCGGCCGGAGAAATCGGTTTTTTTTTCCGGCGTTAGATGAGAGAGAAACTGCAGATGCTAAAAAGAGGACCGAGAGAGGAAGAAACTTGGAAAACCGGAAAAAAATTGTTAGGAAAGTATAATTTATAGTTTTATACTCCAAACGTGTATACTTTAGTGGCCACCGTAATTTAAAAAAAAAAAAAAAGCCGTTCTTAATTAAAATAAATTCAATAAAAAATATAGAAGTGGATCGGGAAGGTTCCCAAATTCTTCTCAACCCACATATATTAAATTATTAGGTATTTCGTAAACGCGTTATAGCGTTTTGTGCGATTGTTGCGGTTTGAACTAGCATTTAATCACTAACTTTTTTAAGAGAAAACAATATAGTACTACTATTTAAAAAAAACAAAAATTCAATACTGATATTATTGTGAACAAAACAATGATGATTTCGACAATTGTTTTTTCCTTTATTTTTTCCTTTAGATATAATAAGTTAATTCATAACTAGTTGTTTAGTTAGATTGATAAAATATGATAAAATGAAAACACTCATCTATATTTATCAAAAGTTTAACCAATTAGGTTGTAAATACAACCTCATACAACCTAATATTAGTAATGAAATGACTATTTCATTTATTTAGTTGACAAAAAATTTTAAAATAAATATTTATTTATTATTATGAAAATTAATGAGTATGGTAAATTTATTTCTATATTTACAGTAATACATCAATCTATATTTAATTATTACTTTTATGTAAAATATTTTGAGTAATATGTGAAATTTAATTATTATAATTGATTTATTTTTACTTTTTGTCAGTCATATTTAAATTGTTTTAAAAAAATATTATAGAAAAAAATAATTTTCAAAAAAAAATTATTTAATCTAATTTTACACAAACAACTTAAACAATATATGAAGTGACTTTAGTCTAGTGTTAGTTGTAAATCTACTGATAACATGCACCATCAAACTCTATATTTAGAGATTAAACTATATATTTCTGCTAATATAGAGATTAAACTACAAACCGACATTATGGCTTAATGTTAATGAAATAAATTAAACAATACTATATATCTAATTAAAATTAGAAATGCAAAAGACTAGAATAATAAAAAAACAAATAATCAAATATAAAACAAAATAAACAATTTATTTTGAAAAAATTGAAAAATTGAATACAATTACGTCAAATAGATCAATTATACGCAATCCGTCTTTAAATTCTGATAATTTTGTTATTTTTTAATTTGATTTTGAATATATAAGTTACATTCGTACTATTTATTTTGGTATCTCTTTTTACTTTACTTTTTACTGTTTTTAATCTTAATAATAATCGCATCAACATACAATAGTATCAAATCAGCTTTATATTTATATTATTTTAATAAACCAAATGTCCAATAAACAATGGAAATAAATTCCCAACAAAAATAGTATTTAAAAGGAACTATAAGTGTGAAGGAAAGTGGTAGTTGTTAGGTGGTTCAACCAAACGCTGCCAACCCCTTAAAACGGCGTTTGCTTTCTTAACGTGTTTCCTACAACAGTAAATAATTGTCATTACGGAGGGTATTAACGTCATTTAAACAGCAGAAAGTCGAAACGTGGTGACACTTCTGTACTGTCTTCTACACGTGGCAAGTGCATTGGGAAGACAATTGTTTTTCTCGGTTACTGTGGGATGGTGAAGTCACCGGATTTTCCGGTTTCCGGTTAAAGCTATTATCCCAACCGAAACCCATTGGTCCATTGTTAATTTCGCTTTTGTTTTATTATTTTTTGTTTTTAATAAAACTGAGATGAGTTAGGTTGGGGTATAATGATTAATGATTAGTTTTGTGAAGTCAGCGAAAACGAAAGCTATACCAATGTGGCTCGGCTTCATAAACCGGTTTAAACCGTTTCCAAACCTTCTAAAGCTTAACCCCGGTTTAGCTACTCTAACCGGCTTTGCTCCGTCTTTAGCTTTCTAAATAGTAGTATAATGCTTTAGAAACCTTCTAAACCTTCTAAAGGTAGGAATCTTTTAATGCTTTAAGTTTTTTTATGTTACAAAATATAAATTATTTTGATAATTTTATGTATATTTTGCAGTTATTTTTTTATTGGTTAAATTATTTTCTTACATATATAAAATGATATTTTTTAGAAAAAAATAGTTTTTTTATATTCACATTTTTTAGTCAAAACAACTTACATTTTAAAACGGAGAGAGTATAAAAATTTTGGTATCTTTAAAATCTTAAAAGTTTGTCTTTTATTTTTTTTCTCTTGTTTTGCCTATTTTTTCTAAAGTCACGTAAACGTAAACTATGACAAAATAAATAATTTACTTTCTTTGTTTTTTTTCCCAAAATTATTTAAAAGTCTTTATCGATTTATATAAAGTTTTTTACTAAAATCTTTTGGTTGATTAATTCTTATCTATTTTTATATTATTTTGAGATCTATTTAAATATTTTGCTACAAAATGATTAATTTTGTTATTATCTATTAAATACAATAATACATTTATAGGAAAATTTGACAAGTTTAAGGATTTCATCCAACTTACTTTTACTCCGTTCTAATAAATTTTTTGTTAGTAGACAAAAACACAAAATAATATATATATATATATGTGAGATTTATTTATTTAAAATACTTTTAATCTAAATTATTTCTATAATTTTGTTTTTTCTATCTATAATTATTTTTTAGAACTGATTAATTATGCTAATAATATAAATAATTTTACTAGTTATGTGCATGTTATCTATATCATAACTATATATTTGAAAAAAAAGTTATAAGTAATTTTTAAATAATTATTAGAATAATAGTTATAGATTCAACAGTTTTTGTTACCAAATAGACTTTTACTTATATTTAAAATAACAGTCACAACAGTTACAGCTAAATTCTTTAGAGCAAAAGTTTACAGCAAAAATCTACAGATAAAAGATTTGAAAGACACTTACCAAACGGTCTCTAGATCCACTAGAATAAATTTGACTCAGAAAAAAAAAAACCACCAGAAAAATATACACTTGTTTTTTTTTTTAAATAACTTGTTGTTGTGGGTTTTTTCTATAATTTTTTAAAAAAGGCTATTTAAAATGACAAAATTCATCACTTCAATTTACATTACATGAAAGACTATTTGTATTTTATTCTCTACTAGATATTTCCATATTAGTTGCTATGATTTCTGATTTTCTTTTATGGATTTCTTTCTATGTTTCCTTTAAGAAATTCACAGATTTAAAAGTTGGAAAAAAATGTATGCCATACTATTATGGGTCTTTGTTAATTATGCCACTTTGATTTAAAGATCACGGATATGCACTTCATAAATCTTTTGATATGTGTATATAAGTCAGAATAATGTATTTAAATTTGTTATATGTAATAATCTATGAAATTATGGTTAGTTTTTGGACCAACCTATATGGTAAAATTCATGTAGTTTACCAATCCACCGAGGAATAACTTACCTACTGTTTTTGTATTATCAAAAGCTTATGGTACATATATTTCCCGTCAAGGACTTGAAACTTGATGTATTAAATATCTTATGCTATATATCATTATCCAGTTAGGATGCAATATCATCAACTATTGATGTGCATTATCCAGTTATGAAGTGGTATTTTAGATAATATTATTTACAAGAATTAAATAATTGTGTTCTTGGAATCTTTGTGATATGGGTTGTGACATGTGTGTATATTTATATGTAATGTACTATCAAATAAGTTGTGAAATAGTCAATGGGACCAATAGATGGACCGTAAACTATATGCTAAAGTTTTGTTTAATTAATATATGACTATGTGTCATATTTATATGATATCAACGAAGGCGATGGTGAAACTAATGATGATTTCAAGCATAAGAAATGTTAAATTAACAGCTAATGAGGATGATGTCGAGACATGCATAGTCTGGCCTCAAGTCAACCTTTTGACCAATCACACATATACTCCTTGCCATGATTTTTAGATGATTTTATTCATTATTGCTAAATGAACATGTACGCGTTTATATACAGTTATCCATGCATATTTCAGAAGGAAAATACAGTTACATAAGAATTACATCATGACTAACAACGAAAAAACAAAGGACAATTATAAAAATATTATTTTTAGTATGTCAATTTGCAAAAATGTTATATTGGGTTGTTTATTTGCAAAAATATCATAAATTATAGATTTTTAAAAATTAAATTTTAAAAAATATTTTTCTCTAACAAACCCTAAACTCTCAAAATTATATCTTAATACAACATAATTAATTCAAACATAAATAATATAATGAATAAATAATTTCAAAAAAAATAGTATTTTTGTAAAAAATTTAAAATATGGTATTTTTAAAAAATAGTACTTTAAAAATGGCATTTTTTAAAATTTCTCAATACATGCAAGTGTATAAATGGAACTTACTTACGTTAGTTGTATCTTTCTCAACAACAACAAAAAGTTACGTTAGTTTTGTAATTCATTTGTACTTTTTATTTTAGGGGAGGATGTAATCATTTACGGTTGGACCTAGGGTTGGACATAAGACGTGTATCATGAAAATTTGGACTATTCGTTATCTGATCCGACTCTACCAGGTATTTGATAAACAATACCCTTACCCAACCCGCAAAAAGCGAGTACCCTATATAACGGGTATCCGACAAAAAATTGTTGACCCGTCGGATACCCGATTCTTTACTTTTACCCGCCTATTTGTAATATAGTTGATCTATAACTAAAGTTAAGCAACTTATATACCAAAGAAATGAAAGAATTATTAGAAAAAGAAAAAAAAATCTCTTAATAGACAACATATAGTTCATAAAATATAATATTACAAACTTCAAAATTTAAAACTTGTAATCCATCATCTCCAAAATTATCGATGACAATTCAAAAACACAAAAGATTGACGTATTTATACTATACTATATATTATACAATTTATTTTATAACTAAGTTTATCAAATATTAGTGCTATAAAATGCGAGTATTTACGGATCAGATAGCAAAACGAGTACGAAGATGGATAACGAGACGGGTAGTGAAAAAATAAATAATACCCTTTACCCGCCGACCCTTATCCACATGTATCAAAATTATAATATTCTTTATCCGACTCGAAGGTTAAGGGTATCCTATTTTTTAAAACGAGTACGAGCTGGGTAACGGGTATATGTGCCCAGCTCACTCACCAACATACACGAGTCATAACAACGACAAAGTCATCAGAAGTTTAGGACAACAAAGTTTCAAAAAAAGAAAAAAAAAGGTTTAGGACAACATTTTTTTTAAAACATGTACAATTAGACCAAGGTCGTAACAACGACCAAATCATCAGACAACATTGTATTTTGATTGTGCATTATTTGATACTAGATTAGGATCTGCGTTAATACGTGGATAAACATATTAAAAATTATTATATAAATATTTAAATAGTAGTTAGTAATCCGTTGAATTACTAAAATATTTTAAAATACTATATAAACACGAATTTTAAATCCGATTTTCTTTTTGTAAACTTGTCACTAACAAATTGGGTTACCAATTGGTCGTAAAGTAATTTATTATTTTGTTGACAAAAAAAACACGGATCTTAAATCATCAGAGGTCAATCTAAATCTTAATTCTCATATCATAATTTATATTATGCAGATCCTATATATATATAATTCAATTTATATTCTTAGTTACAAAAAAAAATATTCTTACATGTTATAAATTTATAATTATAAGATAAAATAAGGAAAATATGCAAATATTGTAGAGTTAAATAAGAAAATTATAAATCATGTAAATAATCTCATTAAACATATTAACTATTTTATAAATAATTTTATCCATGATTGATAAATGTATACCATTGATGTCATCGATTTCTTTCTCATTGAGATCTATACTCGCCTAACCTTAAACATTCTTGAATTTTAATTGTAAATATATTATTTTGTATATCTTAAACATATCTTCAATTTTAAATTGAGATTTTTATATTTTTCTAATTTTTATGTTTTTTCAATTTTTTTTTTTTTCATTCTTCCTTTTCTTTTATTCTCTCTGATTTTTGTTTTTCCGGATTAGATTCATTCTAACTTACTTTTTTCCAATTTCTATTCTCTCTCTATTTGTTTTTGGTTTCTACGATTTATATTATCTGTACTTTTTTATTCTTTTTTAATAATTAGTTTAGACTATTAAAAAGTTTTTTTTTCCACTAATTAGTTTGGACTGCTATAATTTTTTCCCCTCATTAATTTGGACTATTAGCAAATTTTTCTTCTACTATTTAGTTGGTTAACTCATAATTATTTTGTTAGTTTTCTATTTTGATTTTATTTTTTTCTTAGTTAATTTTAAGCTTTAACACATGTCATCATCACGATCTAGTGAGTTATAATTATGCCTACGTATTGCAGTCTCATCGCACGCATCCTCATTTATATAATAAGATATAAGATAATCGACAAGTCACTAAAAGTATATATCCGGTCATGGGATTGATTTTTTTTTTTTTTGGTCTAAAAGAAATTCATTGATTAAACCGGAAGTGAACCGGTGGTCGATACAAAGATGATGGACGATTTTGCTAAAGCATTTGCCTCAGCATTCAAGGTTCGTTGGACATAGTCAAAAGCGTCCGTATGACATCGGAGATTTCCTTCTGTCGGTTCAGATCCCCGATTTGGTAAGGATAAAGTTTCTCTATTAGCCACCGATTGAGCTAGTAGTCATTCCCGAGAGTCCTGGACTGCTTTGCTTATGGTGTCTTCAACCTTATAGCTACGATTTGAGAAGATGAGGTTGTTTCGAGCCACCCAGATTTTCCAGAAAACCTAGGGGAGGATTGGTCCAATGGCAATTCCAGTAGGTGGTAGACAGATCAAGTGCTTGGACGCTGCAATTCCACTTTCCATATCATATATAAGCAGAGGATTTAGAGGTGTCTTCACTGGAGCGAGTTTCCAAACATCTTGGGCATAAGTACAGTGGAAGAATATGTGGGTTGTGGTCTCAATCTCCGCGCATCTAGCACATCAGGAAAGGTCCAATTACCCTCTCGAAGCCAGCTGCGCGCCACCGGTAATGCTCCACTTAGCGTTTTCCATAGGAAAGTTTTAAGCTTTGGTGATGTTTTGATTTGCCAAATATCCTTATTCGAGTTGAAGTCATTGGTTGCGATTGGAGCAAAGCCCGTGGTGGCTCCCTCTTTGGCTTTGTGATAGCCTGATTTTGCTTGATAGAGTCCTAAGGATTGACCAAGCCACACATAGATATCTTCAGCTCCTAGGAGGCTAGGCTTCAGTCCCAGTATGGTATGTTCCCATTTAGGTAAAATATCTCGGATATTTTCATTGTCTCATTCCTTTGATCCCTGGATAAAAAGGTGTGATACTAGCATTGATTCATTTTCTTTTGTAGGTGGTCCAAAGGATTGGAGTGGTTTTCAGAGAGATAACTAGGGATCTCTCCACACTTTGGTGGATTGACCATTGCTGATGATCTTCCCCAGATTTGTTCTTAACAAGTCTTTCTCTATGATGATACCTCTCCAATCATGGGAAGAGGAATTTGGTGTTGAACTTTCCAAGAAAGTCTTGGAGGTACAGTATTTGCCTTTTAGAATGCGGGCAAGCAGACATTCAAGCTTTGTTAAGAGTCTCCAGCTGATCTTAGCAAGGAGTGCATCATTGAAGGCTCTAATGTCTCTGAAACTAGTCCCCCTATCGCTTTGCTTCTGATGAGTTTTTCCCAAGCAACCTATCAAATCTTCTTTTGGTCCATCTTTGAGTCCCACCAGAACCTTGTGAGGTCTGATTGAATTCTTTTTAGAGACCTATTGGGATTTTGAAGCATGATAGTGTATAAGTTGGTATTGTAGTCAATACATATTTCAGAAGGGTCATTTTGCCGGTTGTGGAGAGGAACCTTGATGACCAGTTCAGTGCTCTTTGGTGGATTATGTCAACTATGAGACTGAAAAGGTCCTTTTTCCGGCGGTCAAAGTGTTCAGGGAGCTCTATGTATTTTCCCATACCTCCTTCTCTTGAGATACTAAGATCTAGTTGAACTTAGTCCTTGTTTCAAAGAGAGTTTTTGAGGAGAAGGTAATGGCTTATTTTTGAGTACTGATCTTTTGGCCTGAGGTTGGCTTCATACTGGTTGAGGATTAAAGACAGTGTTTGTCAACTTTGTTTATTGGATTTGCAGAAAAACATGGTATCATCAACAAACAGTAGGTGATTCAGCTTAGGACTGTTCTTTGCAACTTTGATTCCTGGTAAGCTTCCATCTTCTATTGCCCTATTGTTTACACTTATGTACATTTGTTTTTTTTATATCATATATATTAATGTGTTCTCTTGCATTACTTAGCATCCACTCGTTTGCATTTTGTGCATTTTATTTATTTATTTTTAGGTATTTTGTAAATTTGATTGGAATTAGCACTTATTTGCTTAAGGGGTTTCAAGTGGGTCAAAGAAAGAATCAAGAAAACTCAAAGAAAACAACCGATGAGGTTGTGGTGGATATGATCAACCATTGGATCAATTTCTGGGTTAATTACGGAGGTAAAAACAAGGCTTTCTTTTGGTAGATCTGATTGACCCACTCGATTAATTTGTTTGTCGATCATAATCAACGTTTCTACACTTTTCCATTATTTACTATCTGTTGGCTTTGACTAGTTTACTTTTGTTTCCCCTAGTTATGTTTCATAGTACTGTATAAACATTTTTGAATGATTGCAAAGATCTAAGTTTTTTCTCCTCTATAACTGGATTAGATCTAAACTCTTAATTGTTTTGGACAAAATATTCATTTCAGCATACCACTTAAAAAAAAAATTTATGGTTAATTTTTACATTGGCTTGACTCATGACCGACAAATTTATTAATTAATGGTGATTATTAATTTATAAAAGTTTCACTTAAACATTTTTTGAATGATTGTAAAGATTTAAGTTTTCGCCCTCTATAATTAGATTAGATTTTCTTAATTGTTTTGGACAAAATATTCATTTCATCGTGCCATTTAAATTTTCAACTCTATCTTTTTTTATGTTTATTAGTTTCATTTTTTTTTCCATCATGTCTATAGATTGATCTTGTTATGTGTTGTGTGCTAAGTGGATTATCTTTATATTTATTTATTTAATTTAATTTTTAGTTTTGATTTATTTTTGTTTTTATCATGTTTATGAATTAATTTTATCTTGGTTATGTCTTATGTGCTAAGTAGATTAGATTGATTGATTGGTGATGATTAGAGTTGGATTCATTTGATTTTCATGAATCTAATCGTGATGAATGTTTTTCACAATTGAGAAATAGTAACAAATACATAAATATGTTTAGAAGCAAATAAAACAATGACGGCATAAAAATTGAATATGCATTGAACGACTCAATGGGTCAAATGTCTATTGAACTAACTAAAAACAAACATGGTAATTACAAGTGTTTGTATCTTTCCGCATTTGTTGTCTGTTGCTTTCGATATTTAAAGCGACAATGACAAACGTATCTTTTTATAATTATAGTTGACCGACTTTTATATGAGAAACACTTGTTTGACCAAAATTAATTACCCCAATTCAATTAAACTATTTTCTATCACGTTGTCCTTTTTATTTTTTCGGCTAAACAATATTATTGATACCTGAAACAAGTTTATAAAGTTAATACAGAACTTATGAAAACAAATTATTATATAAGCAGAAAATACGCCATTTTCTAAAGCCGATATAAACTAAGAAGTGAATTTGACGATGTGTTTAAAGCCTTACTCGCTAACTAATGATTGAATTCGTTATTTTCCTCCTCGGTAATAGAATTTTTTATGCGATAATTGTGCATGGCCATCTTCTCTTTATAGGCACTCCAAATTGCACATCGCATTACAAAACCCAATGCTTTCGATAGTAGCTCCGAACATTCGACAATTTGATATTAATCATTCCACATCAAAATCATTTTATAAAATATTGACTTTGGTGTCCTCTTCAATCGGTTCCAATAAAAAACAAAATTTTGTGACGTCAACCATTGTAACTAGTAAGGATGATGTTGATTTCCTTCCGTCACATTCATGTATCCACTTAATCACAATTGATATCCCAGGCCTCCAAATGCGACAAGATGTGAAACAAACACCCTCGAAAGGGAAAACAATCAAACTTGAAAACCTACAAAGTGACTTTGTCGATTTTGAAGTCAGGGAAGGAAAACCTCGAGAGGAGGACATGAAACCAAACTTTCCAGATCCATCTTTCAACCACAGTGAAATATAGCGACATAATAAATAAATTTTGATAAATTTGCATACAAATTTCACCAAACTGAAGATTTCAAGGAAGAAGGAGTAATGCCGACCAATAAGGGTGGGAAAATTATCCGAATCCGAAATCCGAACCCGATCCGAAGTAGGTGGTATTGGTCGGTATCAGTTCTAGTGAAATAACCGAATGGTTCTCATGTTGTTTTACGTTTGGGTTCGGTCGGGCTCGGATTAAACCCTAAACCGAAGTCATAAACCGAAACAAACCAAATATGTATAAACATGTATACGCCTATAACCTATCACCAAATGTTTCTCTCTCGTCTTCCCCCTTCCTTATCCGAAACCCAAAGCAAAACCCTCTTACATCCCCTTCCCCACTTAATATATCGAAACAAAATTGGTTCAACATACCTTAATATATATTTTTCTAGACATTTCAGGTTCAATTTGAATTTAAACTTTTTTTTAGCAGACATTTTAGTTGATGTTTTAAGTTCTTAATTTATTTTCTTTGGTCACACTTTTAAGTTCTTAATTATGAATGCAAGAATATACTTGTTGTGTTCATTTGTTGGTTTTGAATATTCTTCTGATGCAATAATCACTTGAATTTATTTACATTATGATGTACTTCGATCTACCAAAACCAAACCAAATCCGAAGGGATCCGATCCGATATTATACCGAATAAAATATAAACCCGAATGGTACTTCTAGGTCTAAACCAAAAAATTCCAAAAAACTGAAATACCCGAACCGAATCCGAACAGGACACCGAATGCCCACCCCTACCGACCAACATCACCAAGTAATTGTCGCCGGAAAACTAAACTAGAAGATCGTTGGTCGGAAGTAATACATCGTAGAATCCACCAAATGTTGATACTCATCATCAATTCAAAGAATAAACAAGAAAAAGCGATGTACCTGGGATCAATCGTGTCCAACATCACCGTCAATTCCCAATTCGCTTTTGAAAACACAATTGCAACATTGTAGTTATCACTCGTTTCTTCTCCAAAAACCATTCGATCTTAGACGAGAATAGAACTAAATTAACACAGAAAAAACAAGAGTACAAACAATGAAAACAAGCTTTTGATGAATCGCCTTTGTTATCGTCGGAAGAGAAGGGGTGCGATAGATTTCGTAAAAAAAACCCTAATTATCTCATCATCACGTTGTCCTTAAATCAGTTTTCAAGAATTTTTACCACCATAATTTATTTTCCAGGTTTAAAATTAGTGAGAGTGTTTTTATTTTTAGAGAAAAAGTTAGCGAGAGTATATTTATTGAATAAATTTGGATCTCAACGAAAATATATTCTTAATCGAATTCGAGATGCAAAACTGAGTAATACTATAACTTTTGTTTTTATTAATGGTTTGTTTTCTCTATTTTTTTATAGGTTTATTTCGAGACAAATTTATGGTTTTTCAATTTCTAATTTGTTGTTTTTTTTAATATTATAACGGATTTTTAGTTCATTTTTTAAAATCTGCTAATAATTATTTTATGTAGACTGTCTTCGGATTGAAAAACCAATGAGACAAAATTATTTTAATGTAATGTGTGGTTGGGATAAAAAATCAGAGTTTAAAAAAAAAACAATTGAGTTTTGGATCTAGTTTCATTGTTCATTTAGCATGAATAGTCCAAAGTGCATTGTACTGTACACAACAGAATATTGTTCATCGTATCTGTGAGAAACAAAGTACGATTATAGCCTTCAAAATGTTGATGAAATAAAGTACTACTCTAGAAAAGTATAAAGTATATTTCAAAAAAGTAATATGAATTATGACGTTAGATTCTCATCTTATAAAAATAAAACAACATTGAATCTGAATTTTTATTAATGAATTCGTATATTGTAGTTAGATAGAAACTATCAAGTAGATTTTATTCTTATGCTTTACGTTTTAACTTTTAACGTGAAACGACAACAGAAAATAAAACAGCCGACGTCGAATAATGCTAATGTTCAACTGCCGTCACTTTTCCCGCGTTTTCACACTATTTTAACCAACAAAAGAATCTGTTATTATATATTTTCTTTGACAAAATAAACAACTAAAGAATGTGAAAAATTGGATCTTGATAATATAATAAATAAATAATACAACAAATAAATGGTGAATATTGGAATAATAAACAAATCGAGAGGTCACAAAATAGCACTGTGTTCATGACGGCCGGACCACACACCTTCTTCTCATCATATATATATATATATATATATATTTTTTTTTTTCTTTTTTTCTTTTTTCTTTTTTCTTTTTTTAATAGAGGATTCTCATAATCTATACTATCAATTTATTTTTGAAACTATATAATTTCTTACAAACAAACGAAATTTAATGTTATTTTCCGTCAAAAGTATTAGGATATTTTCTTTAGTCATTACTTAGTAGATTCTTTAAAGTAAAGCAAAATACCCTCGGTTTTTTTTTAAGGTTTTTTTAAAGAATACTATTATTAGTATTATTTTTATAATCAATATATCTCAAACAGAAATCAAAAATAATTTTCGTGACTGTGACCTATGAAAATTAGGTGTTTTTTTTGTTATCTAATGAAAAAACATGATTGAAATATCCAACAAATTCCACTCCCTATAATTCAGAAAAAAAATACGTTTGGCAAATTGTTGGACGTATTTTTGTATGACAGTATGAACATTGTGGTATAATTGTGTATTACAAACTATACAGCAGTAAATTTTATGATCTTTATAAACTATTTATTAAATAACAATAACAATATCAAATTCAAATGCTTATTAGATTGATAATCATAAAAAACACTGAACTTACACACATTCTGGCAAAAGCAAATTCATTATTTCAAATTTCGAATCCATGGTCTTTAAACCAACAGACAAAATGTTCAAATCGTGTCTTTATATAATGTAAGGTTAAAATTGTTATAGAAAATCATCATAAGTTCTTCTCATCAAATTAAAGGCCAGAAAATTGACCAATGACATTTCAAAGGCCACATATCTCTATACTTGTTAGGCTAAAGACAAACCAAACCTTTTCAGTTTTCAATCACCACAAAAGCAAGATGAAAAAGAAAAAAGAAAGGTAATTTAAATATTTTTTTTATTATTTACCTCTCAAACTTGATCGTTCAGTATGAACAAATGAGCAAATTTAAGCATGTTTGTATCAACACTTTCCTTTCATGTTTCTACAGTAAAGGCATCTAAGAGAGAGTCCGTTTGACCCACAAAACAAGTAATTGTGATTTGTAGCTTTGGGCTTAAACGGCCCAGTCTCTTTACTAAAATCAATAGGTCGCAGTGGATCAGTGGATGCATAACAATATATGCTCACCAAAAACAGAGAGAAAAAGTTTGACATGTTATGAATGAGAGAAGAAGAGAAAGAATTGGTGTGTCTTATTTCATAGAGAACAAATGTATATATAGGATACAATTGCTTGGGAAGGAGTAATAACTTGGAGGAAGTCTAACTTAGAGAACAAGCTAGAACCTTCTAGATTATGAGCTTCTAATGGGCATCCACTAATTGAGTTTATAACACTCCCCCTTGGATGTCCATTATAGCAAAAGTAATCCTAATACGCAAAAGATGCTGTCTCATTAAAAACCTTATTTGAAAAACCCAGTGGAAAAAATCATGGTTAAGGGAAAAAGAGTACAACGCGTATTTACTCCCCCTGATGACTACATGACTTGAGATCTTTGAGGCGACGTAGTCCAATGCCATGAACTAGCTTCTTGAAGGTAGTAGTTGGAAGTGCCTTTGTAAAGAGATCTGCCGGATTCTCACTTGAACGGATCTGCAAGACATGTACATCGCCATTCTTCTGTAAATCATGGGTGAAGAAGAACTTTGGTAGAATGTGCTTCTTTCTGTCGCCTTTGATGTATCCTTCCTTGAGTTGTGCTATGCAAGCTGCATTATCCTCATACAGAAGTGTTGGAGCTTCTTTTCCCGTAGATATACCGCAATCTTCTCGTATGTGCAGGATTACAGATTGTAACCATACACATTCGCGGTTAGCTTCATGTATAGTTAAAATCTCTAAATGGTTGGAAGAGGTATCTGCGATAGTTTGCTACATTGAACGCCAAGAAATGGCTGTTCCGCCGCATGTGAACACATATCCTTTTTGTGATCGAGCAGTATGTGGATCGTATAAAAACCCTGCATCTGCAAAACCAATTAAGTCTTCCTTTGACGTGTTAGAAAAGAATAGACCCATATATTTTGTACCCTGAAGATATCGAAATATATGTTTAATCCCATTCCAATGCCTTTGAGTTGGACATGAGCTAAATCTTGCCAACAAATTTACCGCAAAGGATATATCGGGTCTCGTATAGGTAGCAAGGTATATCAATGCTCCTATTGCATTTAAGTATGGTACTTCAGGACCAAAAATTTCTTCATTATTTTCCCTCGGGCGGAAGGGATCTTTTTCAACATCAAGTGATCTTACAACCATAAGGCTACTCAATGGGTGCGCTTGATTCATATAAAACTTTTTAAGCACTTTTTCAGTGCATGTTGTCTGGTGCACTAAGATACTCTTAAGATGCTCAATTTGCAATCCCAAGCAAAATTTCGTCTTTCCAAGATCTTTCATCTCAAATTATTTCTTCAAATATTCCACTGTTTGTGAAATCTCTGCATGAGTCCCGATGATGTTTAAATCATCAACATACACTGCAATGATAACATACCCTTGCTCAAATTTCTTTATAAAGATGCATGGAGTGACAAGGTCATTCTTATAATCTTCTCTTAACAAGTATTCGCTAAGGCGATTATACCACATACGTCTTGATTATTTCAATCCATACAGGGATCAATTCAACTTTATACAATACTGTTTTCGAGAACTAGAGTTCGCTGCTTTTGGCAGTTTAAATCTTTCTGGGACTTTCATATAAATTTCATTGTCCAGTGATCCATATAATTATGCCGTGACTGCATCCATGAGACGTAAATCAAGTCCTTCTTTTATTGCCAGACTGATAAGGAACCTGAAAGTAGTTGCATCTGTAACACCCGTGAACCAAAAAGTAGAATTTTGGTTGGTATGTCGATCGACATGGGTGAGGTGTGTCGATCGACACGGGTAGTTTGACTTGTGAGAAGTCGGATTTTTGGACGGGTGTCGATCGACACAGGTGGTGTGTGTCGATCGACACGAGTTAAAATTGGAACGATCGGTTTGGTTTAATTATCCGGTTTAGTGGGCCGATTTAGGGAACCTAGGGTTGATATAAAAGGCCATGAACCGTTGTTTTGGCCGAGTTTGGCTGCAGAAATCAGAAATCAGAGTTTGAGTGAGGTTTTGAGTGATTTTTGGGAGTGTTCTTGAGGAGAATTGCGTGTGAGGCTATTAGGAACGAGGAGGATTCGTTGTTGGGTTGATTCGGGTCTGGGAATGACGAATCAAAGGCTGTTCATCGCGTTCTTCGTTGTTCTTCGTCTTTTCAACCAAAAATCGAGGTGAGTGCGTTATCGTGGATTATATAGGCATAAGGATTAAATGGAATGCGTTTGTTTGGTGTTCCTTGTGTGTTGTGTTTGGAATTGTGCAGGAGATTCGATGAAAACCGATGGATTCGAGCCATGAGAGGATATGCTCGTTTCCTGGGTTCTGCGTCGTCGTGTCGATCGACACTAGGATGGTGTGTCGATCGACACGGGGAAGGCTATCGATCGACACCATGGTGGTGTGACGATCGACATGGGACTATCTGTCGATCGACACCTAGAGGTTGTGTCGATCGACACAGGGCTTCTGTCCTGGTTGTGTTGGTTGTTTCGTGTGTGCTTGATTGTTTGCTCATCCTGGTATTGTATCTCTTGTTTATGTCTGTATACAAATAACCTATAGACGGGATGACCGCGTTGCTGATTATTTGTGATAATACTCACGCAACTCTTTTTGCCATGTGTTGCAGGTAAAGAGAAAATGTGATCGTGGAATCGTGGCCAGGAAGGAGAGATGATTTAGGGACTCGTTGTGTGTTATTGTTTTTATGGAATTGCTAGGTTGTTAGTAATTCTGGAACTTGTTGGAAATGTTGATTTGTTATGGTTGAACTGGTTTAGTAATTTAATAAAATATGAGATTTATTTAATTGAAATTTGTGGTTGATGATTATTGTTTTCCGTGTTGCTTGTTGTGTTGACCCAATTGAGGATTATTATCTGTGACGATAATAATCTGAAGGGAAAAATTTTAAATTTTCGGGATGGGTTGTTTCAGCATCCACCACGGGAGAATATGTCTCCTCATAATCAATTCCATGTCTTTGTGAGAAACCTTGTGCAACTAGACGTGATTTGTATCTTACAATTTCACCATTTTCATTATTCTTTCTCACAAAGATCCATCTATGTCCCACTGGTTTTACACCTTTAGGTGTACGGACTACTGGTTCAAACACTTCTCTCTTTTCTAGAGATTTTAATTTTTTCGCTATAGCTTCTTTCCATTTTGGCCAATCATCTCTTTGTGTACACTCTTCAACATAAATTTGGTTCATGATCCTCTTTTTCATCCATAACATCAACTGTTACATTGCATGCAAAAATATCATCGACGTCGATTTTCTTTCGGTTCCATTTTATTCTTGACATGACAAAATCAATTGAGAACTCTTCATTGTCGGTACCTGAATTTCTTTATCAGTCATGTCTAAGGTCTCTTCTAGAGATCCTTTAAAAGGGTTAGATTCCTCGGATTCGCCATTATCAACTTTTGCTCATTTTCTTTTCCGAGGATTCTTATCTTTGGAACCAATAGGTCTACCACGCTTCATACGTGCCATAGACTCACTAGCAGTTTGATGTTGTCCTTCTGGGACATCAATTCTAACTGGAGCATTTACAGCTGGTATATGTGACTTGGTCACTCTCTTAGGGTCAGTAAATGCGTATGTCAATTGATTTGCTAATCTCTGTAGATGGATTATCTTTTGTACCTCTAAGTCACATTCTTTGGTACGAGGATCAAGATGAAATAATGATAATTTATTCCATCTAATGTTCTTTGCCAGCTGTTTATTTTCTCCCCCCAATATTGGAAAAACAGACTCGTTAAAATGGCAGTCTGCAAATCGAGCCTTAAATATATCCCCTGTAGATGGCTCAAGATACTTAATTATCGAGGCGGATTCATATCCAACATATATCCCTATCCTTCTTTGAGGACCCATCTTAGATCGTTGTGGTGGAGCAATTGGAACATATACTGCACATCCAAAAGTTTTTAGATTGGAAATATTTGGTTCCTGACCCAAAACCATTTGTGATGGTGAAATCTGATGGTTATTTGTTGGCCTGATGCGAATCAATTCAGCTGCATGTAATATAACATGTCCCCAAGCAGATATTGGGAGTTTGGATTTCATTAGTAATAGTCTAGCAATCATCTGTAACGTTTGATTAATGATTCGGCTAAACCATTCTGCGTATGAACATGAGCTACAGGATGTTCAACATTTATCCCAATAGACATGCAATAGTCATTAAATGTCTGAGATGTAAATTCACCAGCATTATCAAGGTGAATTGCCTTTAAAGGAAAATCTAGAAAATCTGCTCGTAATCTTATCACTTGAGCAATTATCCTCGCAAACGCCAGGTTGCGGGTTGATAACAAGGATACATGTGACCATCTAGTCGATGCGTTAATCAGAACCATAAAGTATCTAAAGGTTCCACATGGTGGGTGAATCGGCCCACAAATATCTCCTTATATGCGTTCCAAAAAACCGATAGATTCAGAAATTACTTTGGCTGGTGAAGGCCGAATGATCAATTTGCCTTGTGAGCAAGCAGCATACGTGAAATCATTAGGAAGAATCTTCTAGTTCTTTAATGAATGTCCACGTGAATTATTGATTATCTTTTGCATCATTGTTGAATCGGGATGGCCTAACCGGTCATGCCAAACCAATAAATTTTCAGTAAACTTCTGGTTTACTATAGCATTTGCCTCAATTGTACTAAGCTTAGTGTAGTACATTCCGGTGGAGAATGCTGGCAATTTCTCTAAAGTACGTTTGGTACCTTGGGTAGTATATATTATTTGAAGGTATTTAATATTTCTTTCACTCATAGTCTCAATATGGTATCCGTTCTTACGAATATCTTTAAAGCTCAATAAATTTCTTTGAGACTAGGGGGAATATAACGCGTCAATGATTTCTAATCGCGTTCCCATAGGCAACAATATACTTGCTCTTCCAGAGCCTTCAATTATCTTTGAGCTACCCAAAATAGTACTCACACTAGTTATTTTCATTGTTAAATGAGAGAAATATCTCTTGCTTTTCAGAATGGTATGAGTAGTTGCACTGTCTGCCAAACATAATTCTTCATGATTCATTGCCAATTGAACTTGAGTAGTATTCATGTTCTTCAAACAAATAAAAGCATAAACATAAATTAACTTAAAGAAAATAACTCAATAAAATAACTCAAATTTAATCATGTCTCAAAACACATTAAAACATAAAAACCAGAAAGTAGAAATCAAACCCAAAATAATAATAAACGACAATACTTTATAATTAAATTTAGAGGCTAGTTATTCCCTTCAGGGGCAAGGAAATCAGCAACTTCCAGGGCAACTTTATCACCAAAAAATCATCAAGATCATAGTCTTTTTCGTCATCTTCGTACACGTGGTTTGTTTTCACATTCTTTCCTTTTTGTTTTAAGGATTGCTGATAAAGCTCTACCAGATGCTTTGGTGAACGTCATGTTTTACCCCAATGACCGCTTCCTCCACAGCGATAAATACACTTCCTTTTGGCTTTTTTTGTTTGTTGCCAATTCTGTTTTCCCACTTCTGGTGAGAGTTTGGGTTCTTAAAAGAGACACCTCGGCCTCGACCTCGACCATATTTGTATCCATGTTCGTGACGATCATATCCACGTCCATGATTGTGGCCACGTCTTTGACCATTGTTATTACCATGGTCTGCTTCTTTCTGGTATGATAACACATTCGCTTCAGGGAATGGTGCAGAACCAGTTGGACGTAACTCATGGTTTTTCATCAAAAGCTCATTATTCTGCTCAGCTACAAGGAGCACAGAAATAAGTTTAGAGTACTTTTTATATCCCTTTTCACGATATTGTGTCTGTAAGACAAGGTTACTCGCGTGAAAGGTAGAGTATGTCTTTTCCAACATCTCATCATCAAAGATACTTTCTCCACACAACAACTTGGAAGTGATTCTGAACATAGCAGAGTTATACTCTAATACAAACTTATAGTCTTGTAATCTTAGATGAGTCCACTCATAACGAGCTTTAGGTAAGATTACAGTTTTCTGGTGATCATACCTCTCCTTTAGATCAGTCCAAAGGGTTTGTGGATCTTTCACGGTCAAATAATCAATCTTAAGACCCTCGTGGAGGTGATGGCGAATGAATATCATTGACTTTGCTTTATTTTGGGCTGTTGCCTGATTCTTTTCTTTGATAATTTCACCAAGATCTTTTGCACTCAGGTGAAATTTTGCATCTAGTGCCCATGATAGATAGTTGCTACCGCTTATGTCAAGAGCCTCTAATTCCAGTTTTGTGAAATTTGACATGTTTACTGAAATAAGAAAAGTATGATCAAATTTCATGTTGTAAAACAAGAATATTAACAATATGCATAAGTAAAATTTTTGAATATTATTGAATCAACAGACATATATAAATATGCCATCAAATCATAAATCTCATATATAAACTTAAATAAAGAAATATAAGACAAAGTAAAAGTAAATCAGTCGAATGCTTTTATCAGAGTCAATTCATAATGAGTTTATATAAAACAAAAGTCATAAGAAAAATCGATTAAAGCAATTGAATCAAATTATACTATATGCTTTGCTAAAACAACCGATCAATATTAAATTAGGCGAGAAGGCATGATAAAGTAATAAATCTCTTATTGTGTAACAACCATATGATTTCATGATACAATATGCATTTAAATCTCTATTATGAATCAATATAGCAATAAACAAAATAATAAAATAATCAATATGTATTGATCTTATTCTAAGCATGATTCATGAGAATTCTAGAAGCAATATGTGCGTATTACCAAAATATTAATTGACAAACAAATTGAATAACAAATGTCATATTATTAACCGAATCATATAAACTAGATCTAGCACATGTCAACTTCATATAAAATAAAACTAAATTGCAGAAGCATAAGTCAAAGTAATAAAGAAGATTAAATCGAATTTCATGTACTTTATATTAATCAAGGCAATTAATTAGTATTAGAATAATACTAGATGCCGTATAGTTTAATCAACAGTAGTGAACAAGACATGTGTGATATCAAAAGTTTAACAAGTTAACGAATCAACTTATATGAAACAAAACAGAAGAATCATAATTGAAAAACGATGAAACAGATCAAAGTGTTTTTAACAAAGCAATAAATAACTAATATGCATAAGCATGTGTGTGAGTATTAAATTAAATCAACAGACATACATGTGTATGCTATCAATCAAATCAATTCATATATAAAATATGTATAACACAAAACAAGAAAATAAAAAGCATGATTCGTTTGTGTTATTCGATCAATAGGTATACACTTGTATGTTATCTATGGAATCACAAAATCAATTCATATACCTTGGTTTTAAATCGGATCAAAGATGGAAAAGTCGACGGCTAGAGTTTACTCAGTGGCTAGAACTATTCGTGCTGATAACGTGTTATGAATGAGAGAAAAAGAGAAGGAATTGGTGTGTCTTATTCCATAGAGAACAAAAATATATATATGATACAATTGATTGGGGAGGAGTAATAACTTGGAAGAAGTCTAACTTGGAGAACAAGCTAGAACCTTCTAGATTATGGGTTTCTAATGGGCATCTACTAATTGGGTTTATAACATGACATTTTTATTGTATACTTTTAATAACGGAAATACAACTGGAACTAGATTAGGATCCGTGTTTATAAACTTCTACTAGTCAGATTAACATCGTTAATGTCGATGTAGTAAAACCAATTAATTTTGAAAGTTAGAGTATATAAAAAACAATGTTAAACAGTTAGCATATTAATTGGGAATAAAAAAAAAATTCTTGTATTTTAAATCAAATTATATTAAGTTCAGAAATTTTCCTTTTGATTATATATCATTGTCTATTGTTGTAACTTTTACTTATTCTATCAGTGAGACCAATTTCGTTCAGAAAAATAGCAATGTTATTCTCTTCTCTGTTTCATTTTTATAATTTTTTTTATTAAAATCATACATGCCATGGAACTTATATTTTGACCAAGTACATGCATTGAAACAAACTCTAGCCAATTCATTTGATAACATTTTATATGGAGAAAGCTCAAACAATATATATAATGTCTACATATAAATTAATCTCTTGGTCTCATAAATAATTTTTTTCTATTAACCACACATTTATATTAAAGAAAATTGTGATTAGTATCCAATTATGAAGAAAAGAGTTTACAAATACAAAATCTGTATTTCTAGCTCTGCCATAAAAGGTTAAAGAGTCAGTCATAGCATTTAACTTAGGGGAATAATTAAAAACAAACGTAAAATGACTTGAATTATCGCAAAACAGAGAAAATTCGTCCATAAAAGTTAGAGAAAATGAGATTATGTGACATGTCTCAAAGTCGAAGCTGTCTCTATTCGTTGTGAAAACATACTCAACATACCAAAGGTGTGGTATTAAAACATACTCAACATGGTCAATATTAAAACTTCCAAGAATCAAGGGAGGAAAGACTTATTAATTCTTCCTTTGACGCTTGAGTCCTAGTAACATCGTGCTATCATCGATCACATAAAAGTATTAGCTTAGGGAAATAACATGAAAACAAAAAAACCATATGACGTTTTGCAGTACACATAATCTGACTTTTTTATTCACTATAAGAAAACATATTATTTGTGACACCTGTTTTAGTCACAAAATGATCATAAATGATCTGTTTACGACTACTTAGTAACTAAAATAAGTAGTCGCTAAACGATCGTCGCTAATTTAAGCAGTCACAAATTAGTCACCAATTAGCGACTATTTGGTGACAACAATTTTGTAGTAGCAAAATAGCGACAGTTTTGGGACTGTATAATCGTGGTCGCAATAAAGCGACTATGTTGTGACAAGATGATTGTGGTCACAAATTGGCCACTACATTGTGACATATTCTATGTTGTCGCAAATTAGCGACGAATTTGTGACTACATATGGTGGTTGAAAAATAACGACGAAGTAGCGACAAGTTGTGCAGTCATTAAATTGACACTAATTTGTGATGACAAATGTAGTCGTTAAATTGATACTTATTTGTTACGACAAATGTAGTCGTAAATAAGCGACATATTAGAGACTCTTCGAAATGTCTTCACTAGTCACAAAATAGACACTAAAGTGTCACTTGTTAGCCACTAATTTGCGACGCCTTTGATTTTTTTTGGTCTCTTTATAGTCAAATTCAGTTGCTAAGTTGGTCATTTTTTTTCCAAATTACACATAATTATCACAATGTTATCCTTCAAAAGTAGAAGGCGACTTTGATCCAATGATTTGCTGCTTAGATCACGGAAAAATGCTCCAATCCCTAAGAAAACATCTTTATTAGTCATGAATAATTAAATTTATTTTATACCAACATAATTAAGGACATATTCATTAAATTTATTAAATTTCAAACGTAAATGTACCTGATAATGCTTGGTGCATGTTACGCGGGAGAAGCTCCGCAAATACAAACGGAAGCAACCGCTCCATAAAAACATGGCAATCGTGACTTTTCATTCCCGAAAACTTCTCATCACTGATGTCTGCACAACTTGCTAAATCTGCAACATAACCATCGGGAAATCTAACTTCATTTTTCACCCAATGTAGTAAGGCATCTTTTGATTTTGAAGTCAATCTCCAAATAGGAAATGGAGCATTCCCACGACCATCGATATGCAATTCCTTCCGATCACAAAATCTCACGATATCTAATCTTGACTTGATTGTGTCTTTTGATTTGTCTTTGACATTCATAACAGTATACATGATGTTATCGAAAAAATTCTTCTCGATATGCATCACATCAAGGTTGTGTTGTAGAGTCAGATCGGTCCAGTACGGAAGCTCCCAAAAAATGCTTTCTTTGTGCCAGTTATGCCAATCTCCATAACCACCATGTTTTTTGTTATGTCCGTTTCCAACGCATTCTGATGTTTCGGTGTCCTGACATTCGTTATACGCTGATATACTTGTTCACCCGTCAACGATGCTGGTGGATAGTCGTCAACTGCGTTCTTTCCCTTTATAAAGTTAACTTTATTCTTCCGTAACGGATGATTATTCGGCAAAAATCTTCTATGACAGTCGAACCAACACGTCTTCCTACCAGCCGGTAAGTAGAAAGAATTTGTATCACCCATACAAATTGGACATGATAATGTTCCATGCGTCATCCATCCCGATAACATACCATACGCCAGAAAATCACTTATAGTCCACAAAAGAACAGCTTTCAGGTTGAATTTTTGATTTAACGACACATCATACGCCTCAACTCCATGATTCCACAAGTCCTTTAAGTCCTCGATCAGTGGTTGGAGGAACACATCAAGACTTGCTCGTGGATGATTTGGTCTTGAATTCAAAACCGTAAGAAACAAATACTCGCTTCTCATGGCCATTTCCGGAGGTAAATTGTAGGGTGTCATGATCACAGGCCACAACGAATGGTTTTTTGACATACCAAAAGGATTGAAACCGTCTGTACATAATCCCAAATAAACGTTATGTGTCTCCTCTGCAAATCTCGGATGCATTATATTGAAATTTTTCCACTCAGCCGCATCAGATGGATGACACATTACTCTGTCTTCTGACTCGTGCTCAGCATGCCATCTCATCGACGCTGCAGTCTTTTCTGATTGGTACATCCTCTTTAATCTGTCACTGATGGGTAGATACCACATCTTGCTGACCGGTATTTTTTTTTCTCCCCCCACTAGCCTCATATCTTGGTTTTCCACAAAACCTACAATGCTCCAACTCCTCGTCATCTTTCCAGAAGAGCATACAATTATCTACACATACATCATATGTATGGTACGACAATCCAAGCTTTCGCATCAACATTTTCGTCTCGTAGTAAGAACCGGTTGCTTGATTAGGCTGAGGTAGATACTCTGTAAACAATTCCGCCCATGAATCCATGCAAGATTCAACCAAATTATGGTCAGCCTTGATGTTCATCATCCTCGATGCTAATGATAATTGGGAATGTCCATCCTGACAACCATCATACAATGGCGTATTCGTAGAATCTAACATGTCGTAAAACTGTTTAGCCTCGTGGGTAGGTTCTTCATAAACATGATCATTTCTACTATGAAAATGTTCAGCTTGATAATCATTACGCAGAACCATGGAATACATCATGAACCATCCCAGCATAAACATTCCCGCCATCGTAATTTATTTCATGATTACCGCTACTAAAATTAGCATTCTCGTAATGGCTAGTTTCTACTCCAACTACATCGTAATCTTCACCATGTACGGTCTATACATAATAACCTTCCATAAAACCATAACTATGCAAATGGCCCGAAACGGTTCGAGCTGGCTTTAAATGCTTAGAAATTTTTCATTTCGCACAAGGACAGTATAATTTACCTCCACTGCTTATGGGTAAGTCTTGGCTTGTTGCAAAATTCATGAAATGCTCGACTCCCACCAAAAATTCGTCAGATAGATTATTTGTGCGCGGATCGATCCGGTTATACATCCACTCTCTAGAAGAATTCCACATATTTTTTTTCTCTTTTTTTTCTCTGAAACTTGTGAATGAATATGGAGGAGGCGTGAGTTGCTTATATAGACAAAATTTTGCCTCTACTTTATGACGTCTAAAGAACCAGTCACAAATTTGTGACTCTTTTGTCACTCTTTTGTGACTACTTTAAGTACCAATCAACCTTATTAATATCTTGCCGACATGCTACCGAACAAAGATACCGACATACTACCCGACTTGATTCGTTGTGACAAATTTGCGACTTTTTCAAGACGTCCTTATGGAGTCACAAATCAGTCGCAAATTGGTGACTTCTTTGCGACTATATTTAGCCACTATGTATGTGGTCACAAATCAGTCGTATTTTGTGACTATTTGGTGACAAATATCTATCTCTCTAACAAGAGTCGCTATGTAGTCGCTAATATGCGACTACAAAACGACTGATTTCGGTAGTCGCAAATATGTGACTGTTGTGCGTCTCCTATTGTCGTAGTCATTTATTAGTCACATATCAATCACAAACCAGTCGCAAATTTAGTGACTATGAAAATAGTCACAAAAGTAGTCTGTTTTCTTGTAATCAAACTTTTAACTAACTTATAAGTCTTAATTTATATATATATCCACTCATATAAATGTAATGTTTATTGCATGTTACATGTAACAACTAACGTATCCATATACAATCGTGACAGTTTGTAAGATCAATTAGTTACGTTCATCATATAGCTTTGTTTATAATAATAATTCTTCACATGAACAGTTCAACAAATTATTTCATTTCGTGGCTAGAACTCGTCCATTTGTAATTTTTTTTTGTCACAATCGTCCATTTGTAATTAAAAACACAAAACCCAATATCAATCTTTACCTATAAAAACCCTAATACTATCTCCATATTCTTCACACAACACATCACAAGCTTGATAAAGAGAGAGTTAATTTCGAAGATTAAAATTTCTACTTCTTCATCAATGGCTTATTCTAAGATTGCTCTACTCCTCCTCTTCAATGTCGTCTTCTTCACTTTAGTCAGCTCGTACTCGGTCCCTTCTCCACCACCACCGTACAAGAAGCCCTCACCATCATCTCCTTATCACAAACTGACTTGTAAAGACGCTTTTAAACTCAGTGTATGCGCCAATATGTTGGATTTGGTTAAGGTTTCTCTACCACAAAGGTAAAGATGTTGCGCCATTATCAACGGCCTAGTTGATCTCGAGGCCGCGGTCTGTCTTTGTACCGCCTTGAAGGCTAATGTCCTTGGCATTAAGCTTAATGTTCCCATTTCATTGAGTGTTGTTCTAAACCATTGTGGTAAGAAGGTTCCATATGGTTTCCAATGTGCCTAGAGATTACGCACTTGATTCTTGTTTTGAAATTTATTTCTTTTGATTCTTGTTTTGAAGTTTCTCGTTTGATTCTGTATCATTATCTATTGTTGTAACTTTTACTTGTTCTATCAATGAGATAAAATGTTTTTGTTCAAAAATATAGCAATGTCATTCTCTTCCCTATTTAGTTTTTACTGGTTTTGATAAAAATCATGCATACCATGGAGCTTTTATTTGACCAAGTACATGAAAATAAATCATTACCTAGGAATGTGTGTGTTATTATATATATCCTTATATAATCATATGGTATAGCCTGTCTCTATTACCAGATATTATCAATTTTATAATACGCTAATTCTAATGCATCAATATTCTACCAGCAAATAATGTTTAAATCCTAGGAGAACTGGAGAAGTATTATTTTAAATTAAAAATAGTATTATAAGGCATTCTATTTTGATATATATATAAATTATTTAAATCCCAAAGCATTATACATGCAAAGCCAAAAATAAAAGATAGTAGCATATTAATTACAAATAAACCGAAATATTGCAAAAGAACTACACTTTTCTGTTAAACAAGAAACCGGTGAAACCGATATTCATGTAAATTCATTTTTCTGTTAATCTAGAAAACCGGTTAAACCGATAATCGAGTTTAGAAAAAGGTTAATCAGACATCATCCTTTAACAGTCCAATGATCATACAAAAAAAAAAGGTTATTGTCCCGTTTTGTACTTTATCCGATGAAAATATTTTACCTTATCTTTATATTTCAACAACTTTCTCGACATCCAAGCCCTTGAATCCCCTTCTACTGATCTGGTTTTTGCATCAATGAAAACAAGTATTTCGTTAGCAAAACTCAAATGCGTAAGACCCAAATTTTTACATAGGGGATGGTTGCCAACATGCTTGGTACTCATTGCTTTATCAAGAAGTTTAGATAGTACACTGATACTCATGACAAATAGGTAGGGAGAAAGCAAGCAGCCCTGCCTTAGTCCTCTCTCACTCCTAAAAAACTGTGCAAGCTCACCGTTTACATGTACGGAGAAAGAAACTATCGTAACGCAAAGTGAAATCCAATGTATAAATTTCCTCAGAAAATTCATCGCTTCAAGTGAATTCATTACAAAATTCTATCGTACTGAGTGGAATGCTTTTGAAATGTCAATCTTTATAGCACATGGGGTTGAAACCGAATCCTTAACCAACTATGTTGCTAGAAGGACATTTCCAATGAGCAATCTACCCTCGACAAACACCGACTGGTCTATAATCTTTCATCTCTTTAGCCTCGCTTTTCTTTGAAAATAGGGCCAAAATTGTAGTGTTTATACCCTTGGGTAGGAAACCTTTTTCAAGAAAAGATTTAACCGCAATAACTCCTTACCCACCATGGCTCATGACGCTTTGAAAAACTCAGAAGTATAACCATCCGGTCAAGAAGATTTATCGTTTGGCATAGAAAATAGAATTAACTTTCTTGTCCTAAATTTCTTTCGTAAGCATTATGTTATATGCATATGATTTGTTCTCCCTTTTGAAACCAGTGCAATTTGGATCTTTGGTTTAAGAAACTTTCTTCCAAACGGGATACATTCTCCGATCGCTTATAGCTCTCTGTTTTCATGCTCTATTGTATGAACTGTGGGGTTTAAACGGTTCTCTTCTTTCTTCTCACACAAATCTATGTATGCTTCTTTAGCTCTCTTAACCAAATTAAATTACCCGTTTTCTTTTGCCAAAGATCTGATCACCGGCTTTCGAGCTTTAAGTTTCTTCGAAAACATGTATAAAGATGAGGATGAAAGAAAAATCAGTTCTCTTGAGTTCCAAAAATTTTCTACCATTGGTAGAAATTTTTTCATACGACATCGAATATGATCCAATATTTATCATGCTTCAAAGACACTATACAATTGCCGGAAAGACTTGACCAACTATCATTCATGAGTACCCGATCTAATTTGTTTAGTATAATCCCTCCTCTCTCTTATTACACCACGTTTATGGTAGACCATGTGAAGCCATGTCTAAGAGCAAACTATAACGAGTAATATCCTGAAAATCTTTCAACCCTGTGTAACATTTGGATTGGCTTGACCCCCGAATGGATCTAATTCAACGGGTTATTAACAAAAATTTGAATAGTTATATATAAATTTCTGTGTATCGACACGGGTCCTAATCTAGTTTTAGAGAAAATTCATACATACCATGGAACTTATATTGACCAGGTACATGAAAATAAATCCTAACCTAGGAATGTTTGTGTAATTATTAAATACTTATGGGTATCTATCGCCATATATTGATTAGCAATTCTATATTGTTTTATCAATCATGAAATGAGATTCTACCACCAAATATTTATTTTTAACTAAAATTTGTATCATAAGCCATCCCATTTCGATATTTATATATATAATTATTAAAATTCCAAATCATTAAACACTTAAAGCCAAAAAAAAAGATAGCTTATTAGTTGCAAATAAGCCAAAATATTTCAAAAGAGTCCAACCAAGTAGAAAGTCAATACCCGAACCAGCTACACTTTTCTATTAAACCAGAAAACCGGTTAAACCGATAATCCGGTTTAGAAAAGGGTCAACATAACAACCTGGTGCGCTCTTGACTTCCTCAATTCCCAAAATAGAGTCCCAAAAAAAAACATAAAACTTCATTTCCCGTTTTACCCTTACCATGAAACGAAAATAACCTAAAAGGCTTATCCATAAGATGCTACGTTATTTACTAAATACCCTCAAAGCGATAACCGTATTACCAACGAACCTCCCTCTTGTAATTTACCATTTTTGCCCCCGACACAGAATCAAAAAGCAAGGAGGTTTAGGGGGTAATTCGGTCACTAGCTGAGCTCTTGTTTGGCGTCTCCGGCGGCGACGGAAGCTGCAATTGCCGGAGAAACGGTGCTGGTAAGAACAGAAGTGATCTGATTGACGATCGAGCAAAGGTGGTTGTTGATGGTAGTGACGGTGGAGAGATTCGGTTTCGCGGTTGGGACATTGCTCGCCAAGACCTGAATCCCGACGGTGAGAAGACACGACGGCGGAGAAAGCGAATTGACGGAAATACCCTCGACATTAACGGGAGTATTCACTGGGACGACGGAGAAACCGAGGGGTAAAAGCGGAATACTAGAAGGATCTTCGCCGTTCATCGTGAGCTGGATCGAGTCGACGTCGACGGCTGAGTATACGATTAAGCTACCGGAGTTATCAATGCAGCTTTCTTGTAGCATCAGCTCTACGTTATGCCATGAATTGCTCGCTACCTGTGTGAGTAAAATCACAAATCAAAAATTTGATTCTTGTTGGATCTTAAAATTAGGGTTCTTCAATCTCTATGGACTTACATTGATTCGAAGAAGAGAGATGCAGTTTCCAGGATGTGAACCATTTGCTATATGAGCAACTTCATGAGGTGAATTACCATTGAACAAAACCTCCAACTTCACAGAAGCAAAAATAATCGATTTCAAGTTAGATTCAGATTCTTAAATCTTGATGATGTATACAGAAGTAGATTTGATGATATGATTAGTGATTTTTGAATGAGATAATCTCAAAAACAGAGAGAAAAGTTTGGGTTTGGTTTACCAGAGAGTGATGATGTTGATCGCGGAGAATATCGAAGACTTGGAGGTGAGAAAATGGAAGCCAAGTGGTTGAGACAGCACAAAGAACAACTCCAGTAGGCTGACCAGGTTCGCACATTTTCCTCGTAGTGATCCTCACTGTGTCCTTGTTTGTCTCGGACAATGCCGTCCAAGATTGTCCGTAAGAAGTGCTTATATTCACACTGAATGTTCTCACCATCCGCTGCGATAACCTCATCAGGTTCCTCCTAGCTTCTGCAGATGAAATCACTGCAAAAGAAAAAGAAACAGAGATTTAGGGGTTTTACGGTTTAGTGTTTTAAGAATTTAGGGGTTTTATGGTTTAAGACTACTAGCCTCCAAGATCGGTTATGTTTCTAGCCATTAGACTAGCGACCCTCTCGCACTGTCTCTGCAACACGTCGAGCCAACGGTTAGCTCCAAAAGCCATCCCGCTTCTTACATGCTCGGCAAATGTCTCGTGCACATGTTTCTCGTCTACTTCCACGTGCTCTACCCACTTGACCTGTGAGTATCCATTAGGCATGTCTTGAATGATGCAGCCTGAAGGTCTTCTTTTATACTCATGAGAAGTATTAGCGTCCGACGGCTGGATTTGATCGTGGAAGCTATCGATGGGGAAATCTACAATTGCCCAGTTTCCGTCTTCCGCGTTTTGTTCCACATACCGTAGAAAATAAGCTTCTCTAGTTGGAACCAACGGAGATAATACCTGTAACTCTGCATACATCTTGCAAACCATAACAACATAGATTCCATAAGAAGTTGTTAGCGTTTGTTCTGCACTTTCCAAATCGAAGTAGTAAAATTACCAGTAGAAGAGAGCCACTAGCTCCAGAAACTCCAGATGAAATGATCTGAATCGTTTTCGCCCTAGCCACGATTGAACAGAACATCTCCGACCACTTATCCTACAACATAAAAATCGCAAAATGAATCGAGAATTCATTCAAGTCAGAAACGTTTTCAGAAAAGTTTACTACATACAGCGTTTAGAAACGCGTCAACTAGCGTTATGCTGTTCATGATAACAACCGCGTTTGCTTTTGAAGCTTCTCTACGAAAATCTCCTTTGTTGTAGTTGTTGTTATGATTCTCTATCGGCCATGGGAACAATCTCATGTACTCTTCCTCATTAAGACACAAAATCTCGCCGCCAATCTTGTCAGACTTCCTTTTAATCCACAAAGGCTCCTCTGTGTTACACATTTTAGTCAATTCTTGAACACAAGAAACAGCGAATTCCATCGCGATAATTTTTTCTTCATCCCCAAGTAACAGACTGTTGTTGTTGTTGTTAGTTTGATCAGGGAAGAAACAAGCAGTGTCTTGTGGAGGAAGCATCATCATGTCTGAATGTTCATGAAAATTCCCTGCGTATACGCTCATGTCGAGCTCCAATGAGGGTTGATGATGATGTGGAAGTGAAGCAGAATGATTCATCAACGGTTGAGATGCTGCCATGGATTGCATCGGACGACCAGTGTATCTAGAAGTAATGGAGCATAGACGATCAAGCTGTGGAATCCACAATCAATGTGTTAGGGCTTCCACTTTAAAACTGATTCGGTCCAAATGACACAACCAATATTGATTTTTTTGTAATATAAATCGTTAGATCCATTTTCCCCCAAACAGCTACAAACATATGCCCCAATTAGAATTGGATTCATTTTTTGATTCAATAGAATGGACACTATATAGGCAGTTAGGCCTTTATTGTTTGTTGCATTTTACTAGTGGTATATATATAATATTTTCAAATGGTTTTAAAATCTGAACCATAGTAAGCAAAATTCACATGTGAAGTGTAAATATAAACGTTATATACAAATGGATAGAGAACTTTTCTTTAAAAGAGAAATTTTCTTTAAAAGATTACCAAAGACTTGTTTTGTATTTGAAAAGGTGCAACTTTCTTTCATGTAAAAGCAAAAACACAATTTATGTTTGAAGCATTTGAAACCAATTAATCAAAAGGTTAGGGATTAATTGGAGTTACCTCTTCACGGAGGCGACAATTCTCGATGTGGAGTTCGTTGAAAGGAATCTCACCAACGACGGTTGGGCCACCGCAAGAAGGACACGAGAGACACCGTAGCTCCGCCTGAAGATGGCAATTCTCCGTCTTAAGGCTCTCGTTCTCTGCCCTTAACATCACATTCTCTGTTCTGTCTTGTTGAGCCTATAATTGATTCATCACATCAAATAAATATTAACTATTTTTTCATAATAGATAATCTTTTATTAGAAGATATATAAATGTAGAGCATTTAAAATTATTATAAGTATTATATATGAATGTACTTTCACACATATATACTTTAACCATTAGAATTTAAGATTCATAATTTTCTTCATTTATAATATAGAGCAATTTAAATTAGTTAATTACCTTCATTTGGGTACGCCTGTTTTGGAACCAAAACTTCACTTGTCGAGGATTGAGACCAAGTTCTTGACTTAATCTCTTTCTTTGTTTGTCATCTGGATGAGGGTTTTCTTTAAACAATCTACAAATTTTAAATATAATCATGAGATTGATATACACAAAACGATCTAAAATCAAACTTTGTTTAATATTGGTAGACAAATTAAATCAAACTTATTCCGGTTCAGATGGTTTTACGTTTTTTCATATGAAGAACATCATACCAAAACAGGAAAAACAAAATTGTACCCTAACATCACTTTTTGAGAATTTAGTTTATTTAACTAGTAAAGATAAATTCAGAAAACAAACAAAAAATGATTCCAAACCCTAACTAAAACCATATAGAACCACACATAGAACTAGATTCATTTTCAAGTTTATTTATACTTTTTTTAAACCAAGAAATCCACAAAACTTATAACCGAAAAACCTTTAAAATCAAGAACACGTTTCAAAAGAAAATTTATTTTAAACTAAACTAGAACCAAAACTATTCAAGAAAATAAAAATCCAAAAAATCTTACGCTTCCATTTCTTGGATCTGATGATTAGTGTGTCTATGGTAACGTTTCTTCTTAGCCGGAGGAGGTTGTTCTTCATCATCATGAAGCTCATTAACATCAAACTCATTTCCGGATTTTGGATCTTCTGCTTGTTCACTACCCGACCCGAATGACCCACCCACCGACCCGGTTTCCATCATTTCCTCTACTGTTTTATCTCCCATCATCATCATCATACTCATCATCCCATGCTCCTCCTTCTATATAATATTTAGACTCTCCTTTAAATAAAAAAATACAACAACAAAAAAGATTTGTGTGGGAATAAAAAATGTAGAAAACTTGACTAACCGGGATAATGGAGGAAAATGAATTGAAAGGAATAAAATTAAAGCTAGGGTTTTGGATTGTTGCCGGAGAAGAAGAAGAAGGCATCGGCGGCGAAGCAAATCTGTTGTCTGAAGTCATCACATTACCTTCTCCGATTGTCAACATCACTTTCCACAACAAAAGAAACCCTAATATGATCACGAAAGATCTCAGTTAGGGTTTTTTTCTTTGAAATCTAGAAGAAAGTTTAAAGATTCCAAAAGAAAGAAAATCAGTGCATGGAAATGCAAAATATATTTGTTGAAATCTTAGAATTAAAAAAAAAATAGAGCATGAAAATGAAGATTTAATTACCAGAGATGACAGCTAGATCGTTTCATAGTTTCAGAAAATATTTCAAAATTAAATACACAAAAAAACGTAACTGATGAAATAAAAAACATTTATTGCTCATGAAATCTTTTCAAATATATTTTTAAGAAAAAAAAAACAGGTCCAACTAATAAAAAATAATTAAAATTCTATCTGAACATTCATGAGAAAACAAAGATTAGAGAAGAAACATTCATGAGAAAATATTTTTTTTAAAATCAGGGTTGTGTGTGTGTTACTTTTGAATCGAAGTGTGAACAAGAATAACCAAAAGAACACAACAAAAAAAACAAAAGAACACAACAAAAAACCAGAGAATATACACTGTTTCTTTAGTTTTTTTTCTTTCTGATTTCTACAAAAGAAATAAAAGATTTTCTTTCACTTTCTCTTGTTTTCCCTCACTTTCTTACCTTCTTTAGCTTCCAAGAAAATGAAAGAAATGAAGAAAGAAAGAAAAAAAACAAGAATGATTCTCTCACTAACCTCTTGGAGTTTTCTCTCTCTCTTTCTCTCTAAGTTTTTTTTTCCTTCTGAGTTTCTTTCCTTTTGCAATAAATGGAGGAGTAAATTTCTCATTAAATACTTACCGGACCAGAAGGGTAAACGGCGGACTTTTAGTTTTTAACGGAGATAATTGACGGAACGTAACGGATGAAAAATAAAACGTTTCCGTTAACTGCTCCGTTTTGCCACGTGGAGGTAAATAATTGGGACTTCGTACGTTTTGCCTCGAAATAAGTGACCTCTCAACAAGTCAAAACTTTTTAACTTTAAAGTCAAAATATTATTGACCACGCGTTAACCGCGTGCGTGTTACACACACTACATTGTTTTGTTTTTCTTCACAAGTGTTGAAAGTGGTGTGTTGCATTATTTTGTTTGCCAAAAATAAAGTATTCATAGAAGAAAAAAAAATCGACATTAAAAGTTAAAACAATAAAGTATTTGCAATTTTACATTGAAGAAACTTATTTACTAAATTAATAAATTTATTTTATTGTTAAACAAAAGTAAATTCGATCATTTTATTGTGTTATCAAACAGATTTAATTCAATTTTAATCATATCTCTTAGTTTTGATATAAAAAAAAAATCATATCTCTTAGTAAGTGATATAGCAAGCATTATATTTTCTTCTATCAGAGACCGGCGCAGAATCTATACAAAGTTTACAAACCAAGCATTGAATTTGCGTTTATTAAAATTTTATGACCGATTTTGTTTTATAAGTCTATTTTCTTACAAAAATACGCAGAACAATATTTTTTAACTTTGCGGCTTTCTAAAACTCAATACAAATTTTGTTTTCACCATATTATTTATGTGTGAACAGTTAGTTTATCAAATCAATTTATATTTGAGACAGTTGCAAAAATGTCATTTTTGGTACGTACATTTGCAAAAATACTACAAATTATGAAATTTTAGAGTCTAAATCTTAAAATTATAAATTCTAAAAAATGTTTTAACCCTAAAAACCTACAAACCCTCAAAATTAAACCCTAATACAACATAGGTAATCCAAACATAAATGATATAATGAATAAATAATTTTTAAAAAGTGGCATTTTTGCAAAATTTTTGAAAATGTAACATTTTTAAAAAATGGCACTTCAAAAATGGGATTTTTCAAAAATTTTCTTTATATTTTCATCATAGACATATGTAATCTATTAATTCGTGTGTTAAATATTAGTATATCTATTTACAAAAATACCAAATATAAATAAATATATTTAAGTAAATAGCATGTTAAATTTTCACCCAAACTTTTACTATCTTATATATTGAATTATTTTTAAAAATATATATTATTGTTATTTTAACATAATATATATCACATTCACTTTAATTTCTATTTAATATATTATATATAATAAGTAGTAAAATTCAAAGCAGTTATATGATGTTTTGTAAATATGTTATTTATATTTTCTTTGAAAGAGGTTATAATCCTTAATACGTAATAGATACTTGTACTGTATTACCTTTTCTTAGATTATGCTAAAATTAATTCTTCGTAGATTATGCGAAATTAAATTTTAGAGAATAAAATCTCATTAGTAACAAAAAGAAAAAACTTTCCATGGACAATGGGCATCTTTTGCTTTGACATTCATCGACTCTTGTAGTTTATGTTAATCCCATTTAAATATTGTAAATTACTTTTTGGAGGTCAATGTAACTGTAAAAGTTTGCTTGACACATATATGATTTATGTCATCTTTTTCCCATGATATGAAACGTTTACGTTTGACTCATTTTGTTTACTATATACGAAAAAGTCCGACTTCAGATACCAGATTTGAGCAATTTCTGGCTTTTTTATAAATAAAAGTAATGATAATAATTTTTAATTGTTTTTTTTTAATTATAACTCTTGCAAAATATGTTGTTATTACATTTCTTGTTTCATAGAATGACGAGGGTTTATAGCATTTATCTCCAAACGTGAACACATGATTTGACAATTTGAGAATTTAGAGTGTTTTCCAAGGACAAATGCAGCTGCCAAATAGACATGCCAAAGGCACTGGACATGGTTGCTTCCCGTATTTGCAATCTGTGTTGTTGTGACACTTGCTTTCTATCATCGTTATACCTTCAAATTGAACACTCTTAGTCAAAAATAATTTTCTATAAATAATATATAAATTTAAGAGAGGTTTACTAAAACAACTTTGGAAAATTGTTTTTTTTTACTAAAATGATGTTCATCTTTGAATATTACTCAAACAACCTTCTATACCCGTTTTACTCTTATTTGCTTTGAAGACAAAAAAACATATTTACGAAACTGCTATTAATGAGGCATGACACGTAGACAAAGATTTTTCCGCCAAAAGCGAATAAAAATAAGAATAAGTCTACCGTTCATGTGATGGTAGATTTATTTTATGATTGGTAGATTTATTAAATAGCTGGTAGACTTAATTCAAGTCCATAGACTTAATCGACGAACGGTAGAGTTAATATTTGAATGGTAGACTTATTGTGTAGACTTATTTTTATATAGTGATATAGATGTTTTGGAGTGGTAGACTTAACGCCAATAGTGGTAGATTTGTTTTTGAGTGATAGACTTAATAGTTTAATGGTAGATTTATCTCGGTAGACTTATTATTGAGTGGTAGATTTATTTGTATGTGTGGTAGACTAATTACTCTTGGTTGATTTAAATTTTTCGATGGTAAACTTAAATTTCTGGTTGGTAGACTTAATTTTGTGATCGGTACACTTATTGATGGTTCGCTATCGTAGACTTATTTATAGTAGTGATAGATATATAATATGTGGTAGACTTATTTCTAGTAGTGATAGAGTTAATTTTCTGATCGGTAGACTTATTGATGGTTCGTGCAATCGTAGACTTATTTATAGTAGTGGTAGATTTATAATATGTGGTAGACTTATTTATAGTCGTGATAGAGTTAATTTTGTGATTGGTAGACTTATTGATGGTTCGCGCAATAGACTTATTTATAATAGTGGTAGAGTTATTCAATAAAAGGTAAAATTGTAATTTACGGTTCATTTTTTCCACACGACACATCTTCTCTCAAACCCTAACTATGGTCGCTAGCCAGCTTTTAGCTCGCTCTTACTGTATTTTAACTTGTTTTTAACTGGATTTGGCCTAAAACTAGTATATCTATCAAGTTTCTTTTTCAGGTGCTGATTTTTAATCTGATTTTACCTAAATCTCGGCGGCACACCTCCGTTGAGCGCGTATCCGGTTTCGAACAGAATTATTACCTAAACTCAATGTTCAAAAAAGCGCTAGGCGCTAAGCGGGCGACGACCCTCCGCCTAGCGCCTAAAACGCTTAGTCGGGGCCTAGGCGATTTTTTAGGCGGTTTAGGCGGTTTTAAAATATAACTATATATATATATATTATATATATATATAATAAACTATTTATTTGTATTATATAAATTATAGAATAAAATATAATGAAATAATCTTAAGAAACATGATCCATAAATAAATAAAAAAACCAAAATCTTTTTTCTTTTTTAAATAAAAAAAGAAAAATGCAAGAAACCCTTTTTCTTTCTTAAATTAGTCAATACAACTCCGTTTTATAAGTTAAAAAGAAAATTTTAAAAAATTTAAAAACGAATTTATTCCGCCTAGGTTGCCTAATTTATGCCCAACCCGCCAAATGGCACCTTCCGCCTAACACCTCCGATTAGCATAAAATTGAAGCGGTTTAGGGACGCCAATCGCCTAGGCCACTTTTTTGAACACTGCCTAAACTTAGATATATATATTTTTTAATAAATTCATAATAACATTCTTGTAATAAAAAGCTTTTGTGATGGTTATAATGTATTTTAAAACTTTTGTTAGATTTTTTCTTAGTAATTAATCAATTTTCCAAAATTGTTTTAATAATTATCCCTAAATTTAATCTGCTTTTTAATTTGAGTCAGCATTAAGTTTCATTCATTAGTTTCTCGCCTACTTAAATATGTTAGTCATCATCAGATGAACATATAGATATGATATCTGTGTGTTTTATCATAGAAACAATTTGACTTATATGAATAATGAAAAATCATAGATAGTAAACGTTTATGAGTGAAGAACTTACAGAAGGAAAATACGAGGAACAAGAGTATTGTTTTCATCTCAATAATTTGATCAATGATCACAATTATCAATTAGTTCGAGAAAATAGGCAAATTAAAATTTCACCTTTCTATATTCTTTAAGAAAAAATCATTCTTAACTACACCAAGTATTGGTTAATATGTTGCAAACCATCCCAAATATAGAAATATGTTCTAAACTACACAAACTATTATATATTAAATGGTGACATACACCAAATATATGTAAACATGTTAAAAACTACAAATTGATTTTTTTTAATAAATATTTATCAATTTGGGAGTCAATTTGTAATATTTTCATAAAATATAAAATATCACCAAATATTACATACAAAACTTGGGAGTCAATTTATCAATTTGGGAGTCAATTTGTAATATTACATACAAAACTTAACAAATCGAAAGAAAATCCATAAAATTTCAAAAATATAAAGAAAAATATATTAAATTTTAGATAAAAATTAAAATTATAGTTTCAACTTTAATTTTTATAGAAAATTTAAATTTTTAAAATCTCAAAATTTTAAAAATTACAAAAATTTATTAATCTCTAAAACGTAATTGAAAATACAATGTATATAGAGTTCCAAAATTATATATTTTGAAACCATTGAATTTGTTAGACAAAAATAAACACAAGTTTTTAAAATGTTGGTCAACAAATATAGTTTAAATTATATTGAAAATTTCGATAATTTAGAATAAAATACATAAACGACATATATATTACACTTTTTATCCGAAGAATATTTTTACTTGCGCCTTCTTTTCTATCTCAACATTAACTAGTGAGTTTTAAATTTAGTTTAATTTTGAAATTCAAAATTGCTAGTATAATCTAATTTCTATCTTCACTATAAATTGTTGTTGAAATTTTGTATTATTATAAATTTTGGTAATTTAAAAAATTAATTTCGTTTCCGAAATTAAAATTGAAAATATAATTAAATATTTATATTATTTTTTTGGGTTTAAATGTGAAGATTTATACCATGTTCTTTTTTATTGAATGATACAACTTAATCTACGCTTACAAGAAATCAAAACAAAAATACCCAAAGGAACGAGGAACGACAACCAGTTTAATCAAAATGTAACCTAATACAACCATAATAAAATTGAAGGAGAGAAGGTGAGTTAGTGTTGCATGGCGGAATCGATAGAAGACGGTCCCTTATGCTTCGGTCAATAGCGGCAATGACAGTTCTTGACGACAGCAATGTTGTGGTCAAGATCCGAGCATTTCTTTCACGCCAAATCGCGTAAATAATTGCTTGGAGAACAAGCTTGATAATAGTAAAGATATTCCTTTGTGTGTGTGGCCGAACTTGTGTAATCCAAGAGGTAGCATCTTTCAAATCCAATGGAGGATTTGACCATATCTTTGAGGCAAAAGAATTCCAAACTCCTGCAGAAAAAGAACACTCAAGGAAAAGATGTCGGTGGCTCTCAACACCCGAAGCACAAAGAATACAATCGGGTGGGACATTCAATCCCCTTCTTCTTAGTCTATCCCTTGTCGGAAGTCTTTTGAGAATTCCCAACCAAGTAAAAAATGAGAAGCGAGGAACTGCTTCAGAGAACCATATCACTTTAGCCTAAGGAACTATAGGAGATGGACCCTTAATTGGTCCCATGTATCTTTCGAGGAGAAGTTTTCTGTAAACAAACCTGCCGCATTGCGCCATAGAAATTTATCACATCCTCTTGCCACATTAGGAACTGCAATGTTCGTAAGAGAGATGAGAAAACTCTGAATTTCTTCAGTTCTGGCCGAGGGCATATACCAGTATCCAATACTAGTTGCCTCTATTACACGTGCATCCTTGCGCACACGTAAAAAGCTAAGACCAACTTCTTCGATATAAGATATTAGTGGACCAAGATCTGTTCAAGTATCAAACCAGAAAGAAGCTAGCTCTCCATTTCCAATTTCACATATAAGAAAATCCAGCAAGGTGTGTTTAAGTTGAAGCATAAATCTCACTGTTTTAGAGAAACGATTTGAATCCTCCATTAAGCAAAAGACCTGTCCAAATTAAATATTTATATTAACCTTCAAATTACGTATTTTTGTAATTTGTTTTTTAAAAATTATTTTGTTGTTTTTGAATTTTGTAATTTTAGAAACTTTGGGATTTTCCAAATTTAATTAATATTTTTCCTTATATTTTTGAAATTTTATGGATTTTCATTCAATTTGTTAAATTTTGTAAGTTTTAAATTTTTGTAGATTTTTTATTTTTTATGAAAATAATTACAAATTGTCCGCTAAATTGATAAATATTTATCAAAAGATACCAATTTGTATTTAACATGTTTACATATACTTGGTGTATGTCACCATGTATTATATAATAGTTTGTGTAATTTAGAACACATTTTTATATTTGAAATAGTTTGCAACATATTAGCCAATACTTTGTGTAGTTAAAAATGATTTTTCTATTTTTTAATGACATGTGAGTTTGAGGGTCCATGGATTATATATGATCTAAAAAGAATTATGGTAAAAATGGAAACAGTTCACATATCTACTAGGATTTATTTTCTTCTTTAATTAAGAACTCTAGTCAATCAGACCACTACACATATGTAGTGTTATTGTATTATTTTTATAATTATTAGATTACATTTAGTCATGGAAAACTTTTAGTTTAATGGTTAGCTAAGAAATAATTAATGCTATACCAAAAGATTTGGGGTTCGATTCCCAATAGTACAAACAAAACCGTTTGTTAGAGATTTCACGTATTGAAGGTATAAGATGTCCATTGTGAACATGAAACAAGAAGTGTCATAGATCTATATAAGGGTCGGATTGAATTGTCCGTGGTATAATCGTTTTTGTAATAATTTTTACAATTCGTAATAAATAATCAATCCAGACATTTTAAAAAAAAGATTACATTTAATATGCATACAGAGTTATTTATTTAATGGAGTACATTTTTAATCTCTCCATGAAAAGAGTTATATTTTGACTCTTATAAAGATTATTGAACAAGAAAAATTATTATTCTAATAATATATGTCTATATATAGTTAAGCAGAAGAAAAGAATATCCAAACACTAGTTATTATTCTAAAAGTCTAATTATGAATAATTTTTGCATTTTATAATATTTTTTTTTTAAATGAACTCTTTTTAAAGTAATCGTTGCCGTTCACATGAAAATAATAAAAATAAAATAACTTCTATTAAACAACAAAAAACAAATAATAATACTCCTACAAATTTGTAATATTGTTTAAAAACAGTTTTTTACTTCCAAGCTCCAGCCTTCAAATTTTCAGATTCTGTTTTAACAATCTAGTACATAACAAACCGTGACAATTACGTCTAAGTCTAGTATATATATGTAAAAAAATTGAATAATGGTTCAAATCTTACTACACCAATCTAATCGAATCTATATATACATAAAGTTGACTTTTCTCTCTTTTATTTCCTGCCACCTAAGTATCTAAATGGTATCTGTGTGTTTTTCCATGATCTTAAGGTGGTTGTCTTATTTATTATCTTAATAAACAAGTGTGTGTTTTCTATGATCGATTTGTTTTGCTTTTCGTTTTATCCTTTATTTATGTTTTCAATTTTTTTGTAGGAAGTTCACAAATAGAAAAGAATGATTCAAGAGTTCAACTTTCACCAAATACAAACACAAAGTATCGATTTCCTTCACAACGTTCTGTTCGTCAAAACAGGATTTGGTGTGGAAACATGTTACTCAAACTTTGGATTCAAAACATCCTTACTTATGACTTTTGTGGTAAGATAAACAATGGAGGTGGAATCAACAGGATGAAACAACATTTGGCTGGAGTGAAAGGGAATACAAATGGATGCAATAAGGTTTCTCCAGAAGTTCAATACGCAATGAGAAAATCACTGAAAAAATGAGGATAAAACGAAAAAGAAAAGAGGGGTGAATATTAATATGCAATTTCATGAGGTTGATGATGGTCAAGATTCTCCTCACGATTGTGTGTCTCTAAGTCGGAAAAAATGTTAGCATTGATATAAACTCATACTTAAAACAACCTTAAAGAAGATTAGATGCAACCTACCATAAACTCATGTCTCCGAAGTAAGGAAAAGATTCATGATGTTGATATGGCAGTTGCATTATTTTTCTATGATGTATTTATGCCTATAAATGCAGTAAACTCTAGGTTTCTTCAGCCTATGATGATAAGCAAAGTTGCAAGAATGTGTCATGGTTACCTTAGGCCTTCATAACATGCTTTGCGTGTTGGTTTACTGCTAAACTGCCAGTTTTTTTTTTTTTTTTGTCGAACTGCCCTCTAATAAAATATTATTGTTTTCCTTATGTATAAAATATCTAACATTAAGATATGTTATAATTTATTTACCTTTCGTATTAATATAATTTGTCGCCTACGATGATCTGATTGTGGTCTTATGTTATAGGCATAGTTACAAAAAATGACCCATAAATTAATTTGAAATACAAGTGTAACTCACATATCTCATGTTTGAGAAAAATAACCCAAATGGATAGTGAAATTACAACTACATCCTTTATGACCAAACAATAAAACGGAGGCATAATGACTGTTTTAACCTGGAGAAGTCTACTGAGTAATGTAGAAGTCTACCAGTAGACTTCTGTTAGGAAATCAACGCGTAGACTCCATGAGAAATCTACTGGAAGGGGGTTTAGTAGACTACCAAAGCTGTCTACTATATAATTATATTTTAAATTTAAATTTATAAATTAACAAAAAATATTTTGATAAAATATTTTGATTGATGACCTTATTATAAACAATTGTGAAGTATAAAAAATAAAATTTCACAAAATTAAACATATTTAAACCTACTTAGACAAATTAGGTTATGAAGACTATTTTTGTGGTTTAGTAGACTATTAAAGTCTACTATATAATTATATTTTAAATTTAAATTTAAATTTATAAATTAACAAAAAAATATTTTGATAAAAAATTTTGATTGATGACCCTACTATAAACAATTCTGAGGTGTGAAAAATAAAATTTAACAAAATTAAACATATTTAGACAAATTAGGTTATGAATGAAATACATACTATACTAAACAAAGAGTTACCAAATAAGGTACATCATAGGTTGCAAACATATTTTTATATTTAGGGTTAAATTTAGGTTTATCATTTTGATATTTAAAATGTCAAATTTGCATAAAAATGTTAACTTGTGAATATATTATACGTTTTGAATGTTTGGAATAAGTTTTTGTATAGAATTTCGAATAATCATTGAAAATAATCGATTTATGTGAAGTAGACTTCTCTATAAATTTCTACAGTAGACTTCTCTTGTAGACTTCTCTATAAATTTCTCCAGTAGACTTCTCCATAGACTTCTCTATAAATTTCTCCAGTAGACTTTTCCGGTAGACTTCTCTATAAATTTCTCCAGTAGACTTTTCTAGTAGACTTCTCTTGTAGACTTCTCTATAAATTTATCTAGTAGACTTCTCTATAAATTTCTCCAGTAGATTTATCCAGTAGACTTCAAATAGAAGTCTACTAAACAAATTAAAACTGCATTTAGAAGACTGCATTTAGAAATCTACTAAACATACGGGGGAAAATTTGAATTTTTTAAATCATTTGAAAATTTTGATTTTTTTTTTTAAATTAACCTAGCCTAATAACCCTAAATCCCTTTTGGTCGTCACTCTCATAACTCTAAATCTCTTCTCCTCTTCTCACCTTATCTCCTCTGTTACTTCAATCGCACCATCGTTTACCCTCTTCGCCTCCTCCGCAGTCCTCCTCCTCCTCTTCTCGTGAAAATAGCTTTCCGATCAGTATCGCCGCCTTGGCTTTCACCTTTAATCTGCTCTTCTTCTTATTCTTTGTCCTCTCAGTCTGTGAGATCAAGTTCAATTTCGTTTCGAAGCTCATTAAAACTCTGTTTTTTTTTTGGATTTTGTAGGTTGTTGCTTCGGCGACGAAGCCATTGAAGAAAGGTAAGAACTTGTTTATACTTCTATGTGTTTGTCGCCGATTCTTATATGCTTGTCTCTCTCTGTCTCTGTCAGACTAATTTTGTGGGTTTGTTTGATTCTATTTAGGTAACAAGAGGAGTGAATTAGATATAAACCCTAAATCCCCTCCCGGCTCCGAGAGCAAGATAACTCGCCCTCTCCTTCCCCAGATCCACCGTCTCGATCCGCCCCTCACCCAAACGCGCAGCCTCCGTGACGACCCGCGCATCCTACACCCCAACGCCGGTCAGAAGGCGACAAGATTTTCCGGTTGGGTCTCGCCGCAGATATTGGTTTATCTGTCGGAAAAGGTTTCGCCGGTTATCTCTCTGGCAACACGGCGCTTATAGCTAACGCTGCTCATTCCGTTTCCAATGTGGTAATTTAATAATATTCATTGCTTGTGTGGGTTTTGAGTTGATTGATACATAGAGATGACCCTTCCCCTTTGTTTCTCTCAGGTTCTAAGTGCTGTTGCTCTACTTTCTTACAGAGCTGCAAATGTTCCCAAGGAAATCATAGTAACAGTGGACATCATCACGGAATAGATATGAGTCATCCCATTCTCGATTTGAGTGTAACCATTGCTTCCATTTCTATCAAAGAAGGGTACGAAAGATACTTTGTTATCACTTATTAATTCAGCAAGTTTGGGATAGCTCATAGCTTCAGCTAGTTAGACTTGTTTTTTCGGATCTACCGCCCCATTTTTTTAGTATGTCTGAAACAAGAAGAGATTTGAATGTTTCTTGTGTTATTTGTTCATCCCTATCTGTTCAAAAAAAATTATGTATCAGATTTGAATGTTTCTTGTGTTATTTGAACTTTTTGCCTCTCAGGCTTTACTGGATCACAAAAAGAGCAGGAGAAAAACAAGGGAGTGGGTTGATGATGGCAAATGCTTGGCATCACCGAACGAGACTGGAATAGATGATGAAAGATGCTCATGTCTTGAAAAGATAGATTGTTTGATTGGTTTTGCTCACAAACGAGACTGGAGATGTTTCAAAGAGAGGCAGCAGCGTTCCCATCGTTTTGCTCTACTTTAACATTCACTTACATAATAAAAACTATGTATATGACCGAACACGTTCTCTTTGTGTTCAATTTTCTTTGAATTCATTTATAGTTTGGTTATTATCTTCAATTTTTTTGCATCTAAACAAGATTTTGAATATTTTATACTTTGAAGAAAAAACAATAAAAAGAAGACATAACAAGAAAAAAAAGTAAATACATACTATAAGATTGTCAAGACAAAACACATACTTGTGTTAGAATTACAAACGGAACATCTTTATTTTGGTGTGTACGGACGTATTCAAAAGATCAGTTATATACTTTCATATATTCTAATATCGAACAAAAAATTGATTTATACAATAAATATTGCACCTAAATATGTCAAATTCACATAAAAGGATACACATTAGATAACACATACGTAGGAGCAAGAAAATCTAAAAAATTCATTATAAATAATTTTTAAATGCATTTATAAGAAAATTAAATCTGTAGACTTCTCTATGAAGTCTGCTGGTAGACTTCTCTCTGAAGTCCGCTGGTAGACTTCTCTGTGAAGTATGCTGGTAGACTTCTCTGTGAAGTCTGCTGGTAGACTTCTCTAAAGTCTGCTGGTAGACTTCTCTGTGAAGTCTGCTGGTAGACTTCTCTGAAATCTGCTGGTAGACTTCTCTGAAGTATGCTGGTAGAATTTTCTATGAAGTCTGCTGGTAGACTTCTCTGTGAAGTATGCTGATAGACTTCTCTGAAGTCTGTTGGTAGACTTCTTTGTGAAGTCTGCTGGTAGACTTCTCTGAAATCTGCTGGTAGACTTCTCTGAAGTATGCTGATAGATTTTTTTATGAAGTCTGCTGGTAGACTTCTTTGTGAAGTATGCTGGTAGACTTCTCTATGAAGTCTACCAACAATAGCTAAATACTACTAAAACAAGAAAATTGATTTATATAATAAATATTGTACCTAAATATGTCAAATTCACACACAAGGAAACACATTAGATAACACATATGTGAAAAAAAAAATCTAAAAATTCATTATAAATACGTTTTAAATGTATTTATAAAAAAAAAATATGTAGACTTCTCTATGAAGTCTACCAACAACACTTAAGTACTACTAAAACAAGAAAATTGATTTATACAATAAATATTGTACCTAAATATGTCAAATTCACACACAAGGAAACACATTAGATAACACACATGTGAAAAAAAAAATCTAAAAATTCATTATAAATACGTTTTAAATGTATTTATAAAAAAAAAATCTGTAGACTTCTCTATTGAATCTACCAACAACACTTCACCTAAATATACAATAAATATTTATTGAAATATTTATTGATTTATACAATAAATATTTCACCTAAATATATCAAATTCACACACAAGGAAACACATTAGATAACACACATGTGGGAGAAAAAAATCTAAAAATTTCATTATAAATAAGTTTTAAATGCATTTATAAAAAATTAAATTTGTAGACTTCTCTATGAAATCTACTGGTAGACTTCATAGAGAAGTCTACCAACAATAGCTAAGTACTACTAAAACAAGAAAATTAATTTATACAATAAATATTGCACCTAAATATGTCAAATTCACACACAAGGAAACACATTAGATAACAAACATGTGGGAGAAAGAAAATCTAAAAAATTCATTATAAATAAGTTTTAAATACATTTATAAAAAAATAAAATCTGTAGACTAGACTTCATAGAGAAGTCTACATAATAGGTTATTTTTGCAATTAAGACAAACGCTAGTAGACTTCACTAGTAGTCTATTAGGTTTATTTTTGTATTTGACCAGAATTTGACTTTTTCAGTAGACTTCTCTGTGAAGTCTACTAAATAAAAAAGTTATTTTTGCAATTGACCAAAGTTTGACTTTTTTCAGTAGACTTCTCTTGCAATCTACTAGTAGACTTCTCTAGAGAAGTCTACCAGTAGACTGCAAGAGAAGTCTACTCAAAAGGTCAGGTTACATTTGCAATTGACCTAATTGTTGACTTTTCGAGTAGACTTCTCTAGAAGTCTACTCTGAAAAAAGGTTAGTTTTGTGTTTGACCAAACATTTATGAGTAGACTTCTTTTGCAGTCTACTACTGATTTAAGAAGTCTACTGATTTATTTAAGAAGTCTACTGGTTTATTTAAAAAGTAGTAGACTGCATAAGAAGTCTACTGATAAATGTTTTTCTTGGTCAATGTTTGAGATTTTGGTCAAACGCAAAACTAACCTGTCCGTACATAACAAACTTCTGATGCAGTCTACTAAAAAAGTCAACAATCTGGTCAATGCCAGAAATAACCTTGCAGTAGACTCTATTTGCAGTCTACTGGAGAAGTCTATTGGAGAAGTCTACTCTATAAAGTCAAAGTTTTGGTCAAATGCAAAACTAACCCATTTTCAAGTAGACTTCATGTGCAGTCTACTAGTATTTTTTTTGTTATCAAAGGAAAACAAGTAGACTTCATGAGCAGTCTACTTTGAATATTTTTAAAAATAGTCAATTGCAAATCTAACCTTTCATTGACTAGTAGACTTCTGGTGCAGTCTACCAGATCGAAAAACACAATTTTAGCTCCGTTTCCGCCGTAGAGCTCGGTTTTCAGTTCCGTCAAGCACCTGAAACTTCTAATATGACTCTTAACAAAGAAGCCCAACCATCGTTTATGCAAGAACCATTGAAAATCGATAGATTATAAGAGAAAAAATTTTGAAAACCAAATTTATATAGTTTTTTGGATGAAATTGGAGAGGAAATGGGTGAGGAAGAAGTTATGAGCTCACCAATGAAGCTCTAATCCACGAAAAATCAGTTGGGGAAGCATTTAGAGCTTGGTTTTGGTTGTTCATGGTGGTTGAAAATATTGATGATAATGACATTTTTGTAAATAAATTGATATATTTGGGTGTTTATTTGATAGTTTTGAATATCTGATTTTAAAAAGAAAAAAAATAATTCAAATATAATGACAGTTTTGTAAATAAGTTAAATCTTATGGTTGGTTTGATAAAATTTTAAGGAGAGAGAAAGAGGAGGTTACATTTGCAATTGACCTCAAATTTGAGGTTATTTCAATAAGCATCCTTATGTTATATTAGGTAAAAGATCCACATATATGCGGATTTGTGATAAAATATTTTATAACTTGTGAAAAAATTAAATTTAAAAAAATAAAAAAATGAATAAATCACCCATGAAAATAAACAAAATAAAACCAAAAATGTTGATATGAAATAATTTAAGAGTTACATTTTTATCTTGGTTTTTTTTCTTATTTGATTTCCAAATAATTTTTAAATTTTATCTCGTAATTAGTTTTTTTCTATTTATGTATGAAGTAGTTTAGTTTTCATTACTTCACTACTCTATTTTTTTATAACAATTTGAATTGATTACTCATTTTTCTATTTGAATTTTTCAGTTTTATAAATATTTTATAATCTGCGTAAAGAAAAAAAAACTAAAAAATGCAAGACCACTAATAGAGAAGTTTCACCATTATTAAGTTGATTTTTTCAATTTAAAATTTCCAAATATTTCCAAATAATTAGTTTTTTCTATTCCTAATTGAATTATGTTATTTTTTTATATATCTACTTACATATCTATTTCCAAAATTTTGACGAATTACTCATATTTTAAGTTGCAAACTAAAATTATAAATTTTAATAAGATTTCTTTCACATAATTGATTCCCAAATTTTGCAAGAACCGAATGATGCACAAAACCTTAGCTTGCAATTTGTTGGAAGCGAATGAAAATACTACAATTAGATCGTCGTAATCTATCTCACCTATCAAATAAGATGACAATTGATGTAATTTTCTAATGAAAACTTGTAATAAAATTCGTCAAAAAGATTATCGAAGTTTAAAATTCTTTGGTAAGAAGATTAATAGAGCACAAACGCTTATTATAAAAAAAAAATATTATAATCTATGACGATTTGCGTATATAATTTCATTTTATTTGAACTAAAAAGTTTTTACACATGTATTATTAATATTGAAGAACAATCTTGATATCTATTGATTTTTATAATCTATTTGAAAATACAAATATATAAGTTTAAAAAGAAATAAGATTTGCATAATATATATGACAAAATTTATGGAATTTTTTAAACACGTGTCAAAATCTAATCGATCGACTGACACGTGTCACAATCTTATTAATTATCAAGTTTGACGCATCAAGCTTTATAAAATAAGATATAGTGGTCAACCATTAGTATAGAGTTCGTTAACTCTATTTAATAAATTTTTATGATCTTGTACATTTGTTCAACATGATTACTATTTACTTTAAATTGATTAGATGGTTTTGTGTGTGTTATATATGCATGTATATAGTGTTTTTCATATTATGTTAATTTCCATAACAAAACCTTTGACTGTAAATTTCTTACATGAATTGATTATTTATTATATATATTTAGTAATAAGTTTTCCATAACAAAAATTTGACCGCAAATTATACCGATGAGAGAAGATATATAACAAATTTACAATCAAAGTTTTTGTTATGGAAAATTTATTATATACATATATATATAAACAAATACAAGACCATAATCAATTTATAGTAAACAATAAATCTGTTGAACAAATTTATAGTCAAAGTTTCTGTTATGGAAAACTCATTATACATAATTACAATACAAAATATAGAAGATTTGATTGTTTTTTTTAATATATATCCTATATATTTATCAACACATACAAGACCATACAATGGAATTATAATAACAACAAACTTTAGAAAAACGAAAGGTAAATCAAGTTATAGGGAAAATAAATCTTTGAGCCTTCTCCTAAAAACAATTTCTATACAAATACTAATTTTTGTTATTTATATACTCTTATTATAGATGTCTCTATTACCTTTTTTAATGTTTTGATTTTGAACTTTAATTTACTTTGATGTATTGTTTTTTATTTGAAGGATATATCCAGACAAAGAGTTGTTCTAACGTACTGAAACTTAACTCATGGCAGCTAAAAAGTTTTCCTCACTTTTATTACTTTTGTTGATGTTCTTTACTCTCAACCTTATGACCATGGTTTCAGTCTCAGGTAACATATTTATTTTCTTAGGGTTATATTATTTTAAAAGACAATATATATTTTTCAATCTGAAATACTCTAAATCAAACTTTTTAACTAGTTGAATCAAAATCATTAGACGCAAGAATTTTGTTTGTATTTTTTATTCTTTGTACTAATATATTGAATTAGTTATTTTGTATATAAATTATTGCTAATTTTTATTAGCTAAATATAGGTCAGAAATTATGTGTGCCAAAGGGACCATGTGTCAGCGTAAATGCATGCAATAAACATTGTGAATCTCTAGGTTTCAAAGATGGGGGATTTTGTTTAACATCTCCTTCGACCTACAAAGAAGGAAAATTTGGTTTACAATCCGTTTATTATTGTTGCTGCTTGACTAATTAACCTTAATATACATCATATGTCAAGTCCTCTAGAGTACTAGTTAATTCTTGATTCAATATGTACCTTCCATTACATGAATAAAACATATTTCATTTACTATTACTACTTGTATAGTGTTGTTGATGGTTTTAGCATTTGCTTTATCGGTATATGTGTTAAACATAAGAGTATCAATACTAGCATATCCAAATGGATTGATCGATTCCATCAATCACAACAAATGATGACACACACAAAAATTAGGTAGAGACGGGAAGATCGATAGATTGTACCCTTGGTTAGACTGATCCGAGTGTTGGACGACACGAAAAAACACTATTTTTATATATGTTGAATTCTGAGAGGCAATTTTTCTTCCATTCTTGTTAAACATCCAATTTTTATTGAAAATATCATTGAATGGGCAGCCGTGAATGTGTTTGGTTAAGGCTAATGACCCAGCACATAAGAGTTGATTGTGGGATGACCGAAGGAAAGCAGAAACCAACCGTTCTATACGAGGACAACGCAGCATGCATAGCACAGCTTAAGGACGGATACATCAAAGGTGATAGGACGAAGCACATCTTGCCAAAGTTCTTCTTCACACATGATTTGCAGAAAACCGGAGAAGTTCAAGTGCAACAAGTACGGTCAAGTGAAAATTCAGCGGACCTATTCACCAAGTCGCTTCCAACCTCAACGTTCAAGAAGCTAACTCATCAGATTGGAATGCGTCGACTGAAAGACCTTCAGTGAGGTTTCGAACAGGGGGAGTAATACGTGTTGTACTCTTTTTCCTTCACCACGGTTTTATCCCAATTGGGTTTTCCTGGTAAGGTTTTAATGAGGCAACGTCCAAAGCGTGTTACAAGCCCATTCCGGTTATGACATCCAAGGGGGAGTGTTATAAATCATAGTGGATTGTCATAACCGATTCTGGTCTACTATAGCCCGGTCCGGACCATCTATACTTAGTCATAGGGCAATTTCCTTTTCTCTTTAGGAAAAGGAAAGTAATTTCCTTTTCTCTTAGGAAAAGGAAACTTTCTTTCATCACATGTATTGATCCTTATATAAAGGATACTTGATTAATGAAAGAAGATACGAATTTCCCCATTCTCTTTCTCTCTATTTTATAACACGTTATCAGCACGATTGTTTCTAAATCCCTAAGCTAAAAACCCTAAAATCCGATTCTCATTAAAAACCCTAATTTCCGATTTTCTCACCCACCATCAACAAATCCGAACAAAGCTCAGCTCGATCTCAACAAGAAAAGTTCATACAGCCTAGTAAGGTTACGGCGAACTAGAAGCATCCTTCACAATCCATTCAAACAAAATCGGAGGTTAAGGTAAGTAATCTAAAACCTAAATAACCCTAAATCCTAAATCCTAAATCCTAAATCTGAACCCTAAATCCTAAATCTGAATCATGCTCGCTCTTATTATTATTTGATTGATTGATTGTCTTCATCCTGATCCATAATTGTTCATAGCTCTGGGCATTTTAACCGAAACCGAAAAACCGAACCTAAACCGAACTGAAAAAGATGGTTTGGTCGGATTCGAAACCATATAAATTATCCCAATGGATCTCATTCTTCCGATCCATTGGTTTCGGTTTGGTTCGGTTTGAAACCGAAATCCAATAGGTTAACCGAAAACCGAAAATTTATATACATTACATTTTTTATTTATATATGTTAATATTGTTATTAATCATTACTTGTTATATTACTAATTACTATTTTTAGTTTTTTATCTATTGTATAAATTGTGATGGGCCAAAAAAAAAAAAGACCAAACCCAACTCATCTAAAAAAAAAAAATGATTATGAATCCGCAGTTATCAAAAGGGAGAACCCTAGCAACCAGCCTCCAAATTCACGATCCTTCTTCCCCAGATTCTCCAAATTCTGCTTATTCCAAAGTTCAATCTCAGGTATCCAAGTGTCATTGGTTTAAGAAAGTTCAATTGTTCTTTGTTGTTGTGTTAGACTTGAGTGGAGAATCGTTATTAGGACCTCTGTTTCTTAGGGACCTTTGTTTCTTAGTAGATTTTGTATTTTTGTTCATGTGGTCGGATTTGCTTAGCTTGGTTCTTTTTTACCTAATTTTTGTAGATGGATTCTTCCTCATATGTACCTGACAACAACAATGAGGATGTGCTCATGATTTCTGATGAAGAAGACGGAAGTGAAGATGAATTTGAGACTCTTGGTACTGAACCAAAACCAGCAACTGCAAGCAAAAGGAGTTCTCCACAGCCATCAAAGAAGAAGAAGGCAAAGAAGGCGAAGAGGACAAGGTCTCCTGTTTGGGTACACTACACAAGATGCGAGAAGGATGAAAACAAGTGCAAATGTAATTACTGTGGTGAGATCAGGAGCTGTATTACAACATCAGGAACTTCGAATTTGAAGGCACATTTGAAAAAATGTAAGCAGTATGGTGCTTGGCACAGTAAAGGTAAACAACAAGCTATAACTCCTGAAGGTAATCTGCAGTTACCTAAAGTTTCTGAAGAAGTTTTTAGGGAAGCTAGTAATGAGTTGATGGTGTTGGCTGAGTTGCCATTATCTTTTGTTGAATGTTTGGGTTGGAGACATTTTTGCAGCAAAGTGAATCTTTACAAGCCTCACTCAAGGAGAACAGCAACCCGAGATATTATGCAAATGTATGTTAATAAGAAAGAAGCTATGATGAAAGTTTTTGGAGCTACTAAGCAAAGGGTGTCTCTGACTACTGATATATGGGTTGCTCCTACAACTAGATGTAGTTATATGGTGATTACAGCTCACTTCATTGATTCAAGTTGGAAGTTAAGGAAGTTTCTACTTGGGTTTAAGAACGTATCAGATCACAAAGGAGCTACGATAGCAGGTGTTCTTCTTGACTGCTTGGCTTATTGGGGTATAGAAAAGGTCTTTACCATTACTGTTGATAATGCCACAGCCAACACTTCAGCCCTCAAGACATTTAAAGAGAAATTTGAGGCTTTAGGAACTGATTCCATGGTTCTTGGTGGTGATTTCTTGCACATGAGATGTGCTGCTCACATTATTAATCTAGTTGTAAAAGATGGTTTGCATGAACTAGATAGTAGTGTGGTTGCTATTCGTAATGGTGTGCAGTACGTTAGATCTTCTACACCGAGATTGGATGCTTTTGAGCATAAGTTGGAATCAGGAAAGACTATGAGTAGAGGTAGTTTGCCTTTGGATATCCATACACGCTGGAATTCTACTCACCTCATGTTAACTCGAGCTCTTAAGTTTAGGGCAGCATTTGAGAGGATGGAAGCTGAAGACAAGCTCTATAATGATTACTTTCTTGAAGTGGATAAAAAGGGAGAACAAAGAGTTGGACCACCAACCGCAGCAGATTGGGATGCAATTGATAGGTTGGTTAAGTTTCTTGTTATCTTTTACAACTCTACATTGCTGGTTTCTGCATCTTCTTCTCTGAATTCTCATAAGTGTTATGCTGAGATTTGCACCATTGAGAGAAATCTAATTAAACTGAGCAATAGTCCAGATTTACAATTGCAGACAAAGGCCTATAGTATGAGAGCGAAGTTTGACAAGTATTGGGCTGGTTTGAGGGAAATAAATAGGCTTGTGATCATTGCTAGTATATTTGATCCGAGAAACAAAATGCAGCTTGCACAACTTTGTTTTGATCAGTTGTATGGTAAAGGAAGTGCATATGCTAAAGGGATTCATGATTCGGTCAAAGAAGTTTTGCGTAGACTGTTTGATGAATATAGCATTGCATATGCAAGTCGTGTGGCTTCTACTACCACATCATCTAAGGCTGCAGGAACATCGTCTCAGTCTTCTCAAGTTCAAACTGATGGTTTTGATATTGATGATGATTTTCTTGGTTATGAAAGGATGGATTCTGTTTACAAAGAAATGGTGAATGAAAAAGGAATTCAAGATAGCAGTGATGAGTTGGATATGTATCTAAAGGAATCGGTGGAAAATCCAACGTTGTTGATGGGTATAGAATTTGATATTCTTGGTTGGTGGAAGCACAATGCAGTAAGATATCCAGTGTTATCCGAAATAGCTAGAGATGTGCTTGCACTACAAGTGTCTTCTGTTGCATCTGAGAGTGCTTTTAGCACTAGTGGTCGTATTTTGGAGCCAGCTAGGAGTTCTCTTACTCATAATACCATAGAGGCTTTGATGTGTGCCGAACAATGGTTGAAGTGTGAGATACACTTCAATGAGAAAGGAGTCGTCACGATTACTGAATTGCTTGCAGACATCGAGTTGCAAGACAATCTACAAAAAGGTAATGCTTGATATAGTTGTAGACTTGTAGTATAATCTCTATATTATTTATTATGATTAAATTTCTCTTATTTATATGTTTCAGAGTTTGGATTATGAGAGATTCATACGACTTGCCAACTTGGTAATCTGATAAGGTGTTCGTCTCAGTCTTGTTTAGATTATGATTTTTTTTTTAATACAAATGTTTATTTGTTTTTGCTTTTAAAATGCATTTGTATGAAGAAGATGGTGAATGTTGATCAAGAATTTGCTTTTTAAATGCATTCATTTATAAGTATTGTCTTTTCACATTTTTCTTATGAATTTGGAACTTTTTATTTTCAGATTATTGCATTCTAGTTCAAAATATTGGTTATTGTTCAAAATATCCAAACCAAACCGAACCAAACCGAATACCTACTATTTTCGGTTCTATATTGGTTCTTATTCAAAATATCCAAACCGAACCAAACCGAAAAATATCAAACCGAACCAAACCAAAACCAATGTACATACCTATATGGTTCCTAAATTCAATAACCACAATAACCCATAACCGAAAAAACCGAACCAAACCAAATCCATAACCTACTATGCCCAGGGCTAATTGTTCACGTTAAAACCCTAAAGGACCATAAAACCCTAAACCGTAGAAACCCTAAAATCAGAATCATGCTTGTTCTTATTTTTGATCGTTTGATTGCTTTCATCATAATTCATAATTATTCACGTTATGAAAACCTAATTTACATGAAACCCTAATTTTAGCAAAACCCTAAAATCGCTTGAAACCCTAATTCGCATATTTAACCTAAAATCGAATTTAGTTGTGTAACCTAATTGAATTGAATCCGTGTGCTAGTTTGATTGATTTAATTGCCATGATTGATTATTAAACCTGATTAATTATCTTAATACTGAAACTACATCGTCATCTTTCACCTGCATACGCCTTAGCAATTGACCGAACATATTCTATTTAATATCCTGCCATATTAAAACCTGAGCAACATGAACGGTTTAGAATTTGCATGATAGGTTTGCATCATGAACATATAGATATATTATGTTAGATTAATCTTGTTAGAAAATAAGACTTGTTTGATAAGCATCATACATCCGCGGCTTATTTTGCATTATAAACATGGACTTTAATTTTCATGATATTTAGAAAATAAGATGTATGTTTCAGATGTCGAAAATAAGCAACTTGGATTATGTTGCCCTCAATCTCTCTGGAGATAATTACCTACAGTGGGCGTTGGACACAAAGATAAATTTAAAGTCAAAAGGACTTGGCGAATGTATCACTGCGGGTAATGATGAAAACGAAAAGAATAGATACAGAACAATATCGATCATTCGCCATCATCTTGCTGAGGGTCTCAAAGACCAATACCTAACTATTGAAGATCCTCTGGACCTTTGGAATGAGTTGAAAATAAGATATGACCACCATAGAACGGTGTTGTTACCAAAGGCCAATTATGATTGGAGGAATCTCAGGTTCCAGGACTTCAAGTCCGTGGAAGAATATAACTCGGCCATGTTTAAGATAGTTTCACAATTGAAACTGTGTGGTGAGAAGATAACTGATAATGACATGTTGGAAAAGACTTTTTCCACCTTCCACACAAGCAACGTATTGTTACAACAGCAATACCGTGAAAAAGGTTTTGAGACATACTCAAAGCTTATCTCATGTCTATTACTGGCCGAGCAGAACAATACATTATTAATGAGAAACAGTGAATTGAGACCTCCTGGATCAGCCCCACTTCCTGAAGCAAATGTGGCCACAAATGCAAAGAAAGAATCTGAGAAAGAAACTAACCACGTCCAAAGAGAGTATAGACAAAGTGGCCGTGGACGTGGGGGGAGATGGCAAGGACGTGGCCGTGGCCATTTTCATCCTTACGGCCGAGGTCAAGGCCGAGGCCGCGGGTTCCAAAACGACTTTAACCGCGGAAGAGGTCGAGGTCGCGGGTACCGAACTGATTCTAACCGTGGTATCTCTTCTCAACCACAAAACTCGACCACAAAATCTGTATGCCATCGATGTGGAATGAGCAATCATTGGGCTAAGACATGTCGGACTCCCAGGCATCTAGTTAACCTCTACCAAGAAAGCCTTAAAGGGAAGAATCCAGAAACCCATATGATCCAGCATGATAACGAAGGAGATTTTGCTCATGAGCAAGATGACCAGACAAACTTTGAAACCTCAGATTTACTTAAGTGACCAAGTTGTTTTTCCATCGTCATCAATTTTTCTGTTTTATGTTTGCTTTCATGATTTGCATTTATGTTTTCTAGTTTATGTTTTGGATTTTGCTATTATTTTGAACTTAATGAAAAAGGGTGTTATTTTAAAGTCTCTAAGATGTGTTTATTATTTTGAAGAATGAATGATGATATGGATGTGTTCGTTGTGGACAGTGGGTCAAGCCACACGATTCTAAAAGACAAAAGATATTTCATTGATCTTACACTTAAAAGGGCAAATGTGACCACCATTGCGGGTATAGCAAATATGATTGAAGGGCACGGCCAGGCCCATGTTTTGTTACCTAAGGGCACGCATCTAGAAATTTCTGATGCATTATATTCACCCAGCTCAAAGAGAAGCTTAGTGAGTTTTAAAGATATCCGAATGAATGGCCTTCATGTTGAAACTAAGGGCGAAGGTAACAAAGAGTTTCTTCAAATATTCGAAATTGCCCAAGGCCATAAGAAAGTCCTAGAGACTATACCTGCCGTTTCTACAGGCCTTTATTGTGCTAAGATCAGTATGATAGAAGCAAATGCCACGGTAAACAAGGCGTTTACCGAGAATTTCACTCTTTGGCACAACCGGCTTGGCCATCCCGGTTCTAACATGATGCGAAAACTATTAACAAATACTAATGGGCACACATTGAAAGAAAGAAGAGTTATCCCAAAGAATCTCACGTGTGAAGCATGTTCACTAGGGAAACTCATTACTAGGCCGTCACCAGTTAAAGTAACTAAGGAAACAATAAATTTTCTGGAAAGAATACAAGGAGACATATGCGGACCAATACACCCACCTTGTGGGACGTTCAGATATTTTATGGTCCTTATTGATGCATCCATGAGATGGTCACATGTCTGCCTGTTGTCAACTAGAAATTTGGCGTTTGCAAGATTACTTGCCCAGATAATACGGTTAAGGGCACACTTTCCAGATTTTCCTTTAAAAACTATACGCCTTGATAATGCTGGTGAATTTACGTCCCCAGCATTTAATGATTATTGTATGTCCATGGGGGTAAGTGTTGAACATTCTGTGGCACATGTACATACACAAAACGGCTTGGCAGAATCATTTATTAAACGCATACAATTAATAGCCAGACCATTGCTTATGAGATCACAACTCCCGGTCTCAGCTTGGGGACATGCGATTTTACATGCAGCAGAGTTAATTCGCATCAGGCCATCTAGTGAACATAAGTATTCCCCATCACAATTGATCAAGGGTCAAGAGCCAGACATATCCCATCTTAAGACATTCAGATGTGCCACTTATGTACCGATTGCACCACCACAGAGAACAAAGATGGGCCCTCAAAGGAGGATGGGGATATATGTTGGATATGATTCTCCCACGATTATTAAGTACCTTGAGCCAACCACGGGTGATCTATTTAAGGCCAGGTACGCGGATTGTCATTTTGACGAATCCACTTATCCAACACTAGGAGGAGATAATAATGAGCTGGTAAAGGAAATTACATGGAATCAAACGTCTTCAACATGGCAAGATCCTCGGACTCAAGAATGCGAATTAGAAGTCCAAAAGATAATACATTTACAAAAGCTAGCTAATCAATTGCCAGATTCCTTTGCTGACCCGAAGAGAGTAACTAAGTCATATATACCAGCTGTTAATGCACCAATTCGTATTGATGTCCAAGAGGGACACAATCAAGTTGCTACAGAGTCTCAAACACGATTAAAACGTGGCCGGCCAATAGGTTCCAAAGATAAGAACCCTCGGAAATTAAAGAAAGGTGCTGAATCCGTGGTTAAGGAATCCGAGGTCCAGGGAACCCCAGACATAACCGAACCGATGGTACCAAACAATGAGGCTCGGGACGCCGAGCTTCATGGCCCTGAAGTTCCTGATAACAATGAGATCTCAATAAATTATGTTATGTCCGGAATACAATGGAACAGAAAGTGTGTAGAAATTGATGATATATTTGCATTTAAGGTAGTACTTGAACTTATGGACATAACCGAGGATCCAGAACCCACATCAATATATGAGTGCACTCAGAGTAAAGATTGGACTAAATGGAAAGAAGCTATAAATGTGGAGTTAAATTCATTAAGGAAAAGAGATGTCTTTGGTCCAATAATCCGGACATCCTATGACATTAAACCAGTTGGACATAAATGGGTCTTTGTGAGGAAAAGGAATGAACATGGTGCAATCGTGAGATACAAAGCACGGCTAGTTGCACAAGGATTCTCACAGAGACCAGGAATAGACTATGAGGAGACGTACTCCCCTGTGGTGGATGCTACAACTTTTAGATTCTTAATAAGTCTGGCTATAAGAGAAAATTTGGATTTGCGGCTAATGGACGTAGTGACAGCATACTTATATGGTCCACTGGATAATGAGATATATATGAAAATCCCAGAGGGTATTGAGCTCAAAGATAAGACAAGTTCCCGGGAACAACATTGTATAAGATTGAATAAAGCTCTTTACGGTTTGAAACAGTCAGGTCGGATGTGGTACAATAGACTAAGTGAGTACCTAGTGAAAGAAGGCTATAAGAACGACCCCATCAGTCCGTGTATTTTCATAAAGAAATTTGATAAGGGATTCGTGGTCATTGCTGTGTACGTGGACGACCTGAACATCATGGGAACCTCTAAGGAAATTTCTCAAACAATTGAATATCTTAAGAAAGAATTTGAGATGAAAGACTTAGGAAAAACAAAGTTCTGTTTGGGATTACAACTTGAGTACATTAACAATGGAATCCTTGTGCATCAAATGGCATATACAGAAAAGGTACTCAAGAGATTTAACATGGACCAATCTCACCCATTGTCTAGCCCCATGGTCGTGAGATCTCTTGATCTAAAGAAAGATCCATTTGGTCCTAAGACGGACGATGAAGACGTCCTTGGTCCCGAAATACCATATCTCAGTGCCATAGGAGCTTTAATGTATCTGGCGAGCCACACTAGGCCAGATATATGTTTTGCCGTGAATTTGCTATCTAGATTCAGCTCATGTCCGACCCAAAGGCACTGGAACAGGATTAAACATATTCTTCGTTACCTATCAGGAACGAGAGATTTGGGTCTATTTTATACTAACCAATCCAAAGACGGTTTAATTGGTTTTGCTGATGCAGGTTACCTTTCGGATCCACACAATGCTCGGTCTCAGACAGGTTATGTTTTTACTCATGGTGGGACGGCCATATCCTGGCGATCTATGAAACAGACCATTGCGGCTACATCATCCAACCATGCGGAGATATTGGCTATTCACGAGGCCAGCCGTGAATGTGTTTGGTTAAGGCTAATGACCCAGCACATAAGAGTTGATTGTGGGATGACCGAAGGAAAGCAGAAACCAACCGTTCTATACGAGGACAACGCAGCATGCATAGCACAGCTTAAGGACGGATACATCAAAGGTGATAGGACGAAGCACATCTTGCCAAAGTTCTTCTTCACACATGATTTGCAGAAAACCGGAGAAGTTCAAGTGCAACAAGTACGGTCAAGTGAAAATTCAGCGGACCTATTCACCAAGTCGCTTCCAACCTCAACGTTCAAGAAGCTAACTCATCAGATTGGAATGCGTCGACTGAAAGACCTTCAGTGAGGTTTCGAACAGGGGGAGTAATACGTGTTGTACTCTTTTTCCTTCACCACGGTTTTATCCCAATTGGGTTTTCCTGGTAAGGTTTTAATGAGGCAACGTCCAAAGCGTGTTACAAGCCCATTCCGGTTATGACATCCAAGGGGGAGTGTTATAAATCATAGTGGATTGTCATAACCGGTTCTGGTCTACTATAGCCCGGTCCGGACCATCTATACTTAGTCATAGGGCAATTTCCTTTTCTCTTTAGGAAAAGGAAAGTAATTTCCTTTTCTCTTAGGAAAAGGAAACTTTCTTTCATCACATGTATTGATCCTTATATAAAGGATACTTGATTAATGAAAGAAGATACGAATTTCCCCATTCTCTTTCTCTCTATTTTATAACATATTTTTATATATGTTGAATTCTGAGAGGCAATTTTTCTTCCATTCTTGTTAAACATCCAATTTTTATTGAAAATATCATTGAATGGGCACAACATTCATCAAATCAAACAAAGTTTCACAGTTCACTTTCAATTTCATCGGTTTACATATATTTTTATGTGGGGTTTCCAGAGGTGAGAGAGACTAAAACTTTATTTTCTATGCATTTTATTGGTGGGATTTTTATTTAACGATGACTCAGAGTGATCTCCTCAAACCGGAAATGGTTGAGAAATCTTTGGCAGTTGTTTCGTTTAAGTTAAGGATCAAGATTCCACACTTTGATAAATCGGTCTTGGTTGAGGGTTACTCGAGAAAACTCACTGATAGATGTATTATACATGTTGTCAAGGATCTTTCATCATAGTTTGTGGCGTGTTGTTTACTTAATTTCCAAACTCAATGACCGAGTTTGTTGTTTCCTTAATTATATTATTTTGCTGTATGCATTTTATATGGTATATTGTTTCCTTGTCATATGTTATCAAATATCGTATTTTGTATCGTGCACATTTTGATTTCAAGCTAGAGAAATAAACTATAGAATAATAAACCTTTGTGGAATTTGGTGACCATAAAACGTCAATATCATTATAGTTTTCTTTCCTTTCAGTCTTCCACCAGAGTTTTGTCATCATTCAGAAATTGACAAACATTATTTCCACTTTTATTCATGATTTTTTTGGCAACATTCAGGTAAGAATTTAGTCAAACTTTTGAACGCCTTCTTTGCAAGAGCCGAAAAAACGGGTAAAGAAATGCAAATTAAGAAGAAGAGATTAAACGATATGTAAAAACGATTTCTTTGAAGTACATAAAATCGAGATATGATCTCTCTCCTTAATTTATAAAAAAATTTACAGTGTGCCGAAAGTGTGCCGAAACTGTGAGGTTCTAAATCCCATGATCCAACTGTGTGAGACAATTGTCGCGACACTCGACTATAGAATCTGTGAACTAAGAATCTACGCTATACTCTCGAGACACTTACTGAATAGAAAAAAAAAAGAGATTGTTGGAGTTTTGTTTCTGGTTTTGCAGAAATGACTAAGTCCAGGTTGAGAAGGGGTGAGACTTCTTTATATAGCCAAGGGAGGCAGGTGATCAACTCCTCAATCATAAAGACAAAGCGTAGATCGTGGACAACAGTTGCAGGGTATGGAGTGCAACATACAAAGCCGTTACGATTCTAATAGAGAGGAAATTTTTTGATGTGTTTTAATCCAAATCGTATGTGTTGACTTTGAATTGATTTTCACCAAAAATAATCTGGTCATCTTAGATTCCTTAGAGCCGAGCCGAGCCGAGCCGTGCCGAGCTGAGCGAGAGGCGCGACGCGCATGTGGCTTTGTCATCTCTCTTTCTAGGTGCACACTTTTGAACATTGAAGTGTGTAACCTTTATTATATTTCACATGATTTTTAATCATGTACGCGATGTGGACAATGTTATAAACTCACTTAACCTTATGAGTTAAATTAGCTCTTAGGCCCGAGTAGTTTTTCATTGGTCCATTTCTCATTCACATAATCCAATTTAATCGTAACAATTATTTAGCTCATCATTCCATAAAGCTTTAATTGATTTTTTATTTTAATTTTTCCAACATTTTTCTATGGAATAATCTAGCAGGCCATAGGTAAGATATCACATTCCTTCTTCTCATGTACAAGAATCACTCCAATATACATGATGGAAAAAAAAACATTAATACAATATATGAGTCTTTACACTGAAAAATTTAACACATTAGTCTTAATAGGTGTGCATCTGGAGATAAGCGAGAAACATGAACGAGATATGTTTTGAAGGGAGTGTTTAACTTCTATTTATCCTTGATACATATGAAGACATCATAGATAGTTAAATTCACTAATATTTGACATGATTTCGTTTAATCTGTGAGTTTATGTTTTAGGTGCCTAGTTGAGGTATGAGTACACATAGATAAATACATGGTACTCCCAGCTCAGTTGAGTTATACAACTATGTATTCATATTATAGATAAATACATGTATTCATATTATAGATAAATGCATGGAAACCAATTTTAACTCTTCATTAACGGTAAGCCTTCTAGTGTCGCATGCCATTAAAAATTAAAAAATATATATTATTTACCTGATTTCCCTGAGTCGTCTCTCCCAGATGAAACGCTTGAGACGGATCAACGCGGCCACATGTCAACAAACCATTGGACCTACTTTTTTTCGCTGCCTAAACCCAAAAACGAAAAAAAAAATTAGAGCATAGATCTCGGCGACTGTCTTCGTCATCGTCGTCTACGGCCAATCTCCTTTCTTCGGCGATGGTGATTTTTCTAGGTTTTCTCTTGGTCTCTGTGCGGAAGGAGGCTAACTACAACAACAGATCCGATCATGGTACTTATTTCTCTATTTCAATTTTGTTTCATCTTCGATTGATCTGATCATTGTTGTTTTCTATTGAAATTGTGAGTTTTTATACAACTATGGAGATCTGATCATGGGTTTAGATTTGTTGATTTGATTGATTGCCTTTTGCTCTCAAATTCACTTTAAGTTTGTATCTTCTTATGATCATTAGTTGGAAATCAATCCCTAGTCATGAATTGTGTTTGTTTATATGTTGTTTATCAGGCTAGGCTCAGTCTAGAAAAGTATTAGATTGGGAAAGACAAATAAAGAACAACACAACGTATAAATAACGCATCGTTGAGTGCATATTATGTCGTTCTGATATGCTCAAATTTGCTTTTAGCTACTCTCTCAAATTAAGAAATTGATGTAATACTTAGGGGTCGAATCCACAGGGAATCTAAACACACAATCGACTAAAGAATTCAAATTAAGTTAAGTAAATATGTATGAATATAATAAAATAACAAAGTAAACAAGTGAATGATTATCAAGGTTCTTAGAATTCAATTGGACAAAAGAGTTAGGCTATGGGTAATTCGCAGGAATGAATCGAAATATGATCGTGTTGATCGACACACAAGTATGTGTCGATCGACATAAGGATAAAAACGGTTAAAATTTTATTAAGAGCAGTTCTAGAACTCAAACACGAATATAAAACCAATAAACTTTCGTTGCAGAGATTATCTATGACTAAATCCCTAAATTTCAAATTTCTTTGCAAACTTAGTGAATAAAATCAAGAATTAAGTTCAGGTTCAATTGTTCACAAAATTACTAAGCCAAATTTCTTTGCGAATAGATAATTTTGCTCATCTAAGATTATATCAGGTTGTTAATAATACTTTCGCATCTATTAAAGCAACCTAGGATTTCCAATTTCAGTTGATCAATCCTAAAATCAGAGTTAAATCAATCTAGATGAAGAACATAAAGATAAATCCTAACAGATTTTCAATCCTAACAGTTTCTCATCAAACCCTAGAATTACCCTAAACCTAACAAGCAAACTACTCAGACATAGATGATGTAAACATTATGAATGAATAAAATTGCATAAAAGAGATAGAGTAAGAGATACAAAGAGTTTGAAATCGATGAAGTCTGAAGTCTGAAATCTCCCAAAAGCTCTCCAAATCTCTTCTTTCTCCAGTCTCAATTAAAAACTAGATAAAAACATAAAAGCCTAAGAAAAAACTATATATAATGTCTAAAATTCGGATTGGGTTTTTCTGTAAACTTCTGGGCTTTTTGGGTAAAACTAGAATTTCCTCAATCTTCTCGTCAGACACAATCATGTCGATCGACACACTGAACCGTGTCGATCGACACAGACATGTAAAATCGACTCCGACTTGATCACTTCGGCTCTTCTTTCCTCGATACTCCAAAATGCTCCAAAAGCTCCCATTAAGCTCTAATCGTCTCTCAACCTACAAAGATTCGAAAAGACTCGAAAAATACCACAAAAGACTCTATAAAAAAGACTTATATCATGGTCAAAAACGGATAAAAATCATGATATATCAACTCCCCCAAACTTAGCATTTGCTTGCCCTCAAGCAAAACATACACTAAAAATGTGAAAGAGGTTTGAAAATGCAGAAACTTACCTTCCCTTGGAGTACCAGACCAAACCCTTTCAACTAGTAAGCCACATAATGCTTAACCAACTCAAAACCAGACCACCATGTACTTCTCCATAGGCATTCGCAGCCTCCCAAATTCATCCACGACTTTTCAACACAATCCGCTAATCCTCATTGTTGGGTCTCGTCCCAGATCTCAATGCCAAGAACCTTCTAGACTCATTCTCATACTATACCATGTCAAGTGAACCATACAACTCTCGGTACTTTTCTCTCCCCCAGACTTATTTGATTCTCTACACTTTTTTTTCTTTTTTTTTTAGACTGCTGAGACCCAAAAACAGTGCTTTCACTACTATTGTTCCTTGTGAGGAGACAGAGTCGTGAGATCGCTCGTCCTCTACATCCGTTTTAAGGGACTCAGACTGCTGCTTTTGAGCTCCGGGTGATCATTTCTTATGAAAACATAAAAGCCTAAGGAAAAACTATATATAATGTCTAAAATTCGGATTGGGTTTTTCTGTAAACTTCTGGACTTTTTGGGCAAAACTGGAATTTCCTCAATCTTCTCGTCAGACACTGAACCGTGTCGATCGACACACTGAACCGTGTCGATCGACAAACTGAACCGTGTTGATCGACACAGACATTTAAAATCGACTCCGACTTGATTACTTCGGCTCTTCTTTCCTCGATGCTCCAAAATGCTCCAAAAGCTCCCATTAAGCTCCAATCGTCTCTCAACCTACAAAGACTTGAAAAATACCGTAAAAGACTCTATAAAAAAGACTTATATCATGGTCAAAAAGGGGTAAAAACCATGATATATCACGTTCGAAGCTGATTTCTCCCAATAGCAAAACGATTTTGAGGGCTTACGATGACCATAAGATTAGGGTAACTTCAAAACAACGCGTCCTTAATGTCCTCTTGATAGTAGGTGATTGCATGCTTGTTGGTTTGCAGGTAAACCATCTCGATTCGATTTTAGCTAATGACATTTTGCTTTGACATATTTTTTTATCATATACCTATAGAATCATGGAGGTATACCATATTCATATCTTTATTGTTTAAATCACTTAAAAGTTGCATATTTTTTCCTTTCCAGCCTGTCTTGGTGTACATATCTAAGGTGGATGGGAAGTTCAACTTCAATCCTATTAGCGTCAACTTCTTGACAGAAATTGCAAAAGGTTATTTTTGCGATTGTGATGCTTTTACTCCAGGTATGTTTTTTGAATTGGCTTTAAAAAGCAGGACATTTAAGTTACACTCTTGTATGTATGACTAGTTTCTGGAACTTTGATTTGTATCTTTGCTCTTTTGTTTTTATTTGTTGGGATTTCTGATGTTGGTTAACCAGTAATGTAAATGTGAAAAAGATCCCCTTCAGTTTTGTGCATAAAGACAATCTCTGGATTTCTAAATTGGTACCTATTTCTTGAGTCTGTTGCTTTTCCTTTGGAGGTCTATTAATGCTCAAGTGTTTGTGTTCAAACTGTAGGCCAGACACCAAAAAGTTGGAGAGAAGCCTCTTCTATCTGTTTCCATTTTTGTCCAGGTATATCTTCTTTGTCAATTAAAATTAAAGAGAGTCTAAGCTCCTGTACTAGATTTTTGATACGGCATATTCTAGAATCTGAAGCTAGCTTCTTGACATTTCATTGCCCGATAGCTTGACATATGTCACAATTGGATAGGTAAACCTCTATCTTCTTAGTTTGAGCAATTGGCTAGCTAAAGTATCAAGACAGAGTCATGACTGTAATTGAAAGTATATTCTGTTAATTGATCTACAGGGAAAGTGAATACGCAGCATGGACTCTTGTCAATGGCTATGCACGTACGATATCTGTCCATCCAAAATCAAGAAGCTCAATCAATTCCTCGAAGAAAAAGATTACAAATTAAATTCCGAAAGAGGAGTCTTTAAAGGTTTAGCATGCTTTTATATGGTTTTTTTCATTCTACGTTTTTACGGATTGTAATATACGTTTAAAATTCTATGCAACCTATTACATTACTCTTTTCTATATAATCTTCAATATTTATATAGTAATTTGATTTTTTTTTTTTCATTTTGCAAACATTTTTAAAAAAAAAAATTTATTTTTTATTTTTAGAACTCCACTCGAATTTCACCATTGGACACAAAATATTATAAGAAAGTAATTGAGTCTCAAACACTAAATTAATATTAAATTTAATATTAAAAATGAGTTAAAAACCCTTAATGGTATCACCTTGGGCTAAGCAAGAGGCTAAGCAAGAGGTTTACACGGTACATTACAAAAGAAGAGGAGATGTTGAAGTCAATAAGTATTGTTGAAGTTAAAATAGATTGTGGTTTGGCTTACCATAATTTTACTATGTTTAGTAAAAATAGTCATAGTAAAATGTTTTTGGTTGAATCACATCATGGAAACTAATGAGAAATTGAAATGCTTTATGGGTTCTTATATATTTTCATGTCTCATGCATTTTTTATATTTCATTTTAGTCAACTGATACATGTTTCCAATCTCATATTTAAAAATCATGAATACTTTTTAGAGCTGGATAAGTAAATAATCAGGTGCTAGATAGCAAGCTGATAATAGCTTGATCCACATAATAGTATTTGGTTTAACCAATTGACATATGCTCTTGAAGAAAGAGTTAACTGCTATGATATGTGATTCATACCACATGTAGTACGACCATTTAAAAAGCGATTGATATTTTATTTCTAATCTCTATCATTCGCAATGTGAGTTTCTATCAACCTTATTATGGTTTTAAGTGTTACCCTTGAACCTTCGTCTATGTTCTTGAAGGGATAAGCTAATGTTCGCTACTTTAGTATGTTTTCCGATGGTGATGGAATAGTTAGTCTTAAGGGACATGCTAGGAAAGTAGTTAATTTGGAACACATGGACATGAGTACGAAAAGGAAAAACTATTTGTTTTTACATTGACATATGTGTTTGCTGGCCAGACACTATATCGCTCAATTGAGTTTGAATATACTGAACACATGATGTGAAATGTCTAACATATGCAATAGGGATAAGATATGTGAGATTGCTCTAAAACATAAAAAAGTTTGGAGAACAGTGAAAATGCTGAAATACAAATATTATCTCTAGAATTGTAGCAGTTATGTATCCATCTTTAGTTTTCTTGTAATTCGATTAAACGAGGTTTGCATTATTTAGTGAGTTTTTAATCATGATTTTGTTAGGATATCTATTCAAAAAGATTCTTTACTCCATTTAAGTTTTTTTCATTGGTACGAAATTATCATGAGAGAATTTCAAAAATGTCATTTTTGAAATACCATTTTGCAAAAAAAACATGAGTTGTTCATTTTCAAAAATATCACAAATTAAAAATAATTTTGTATTAAACCCTAACATAACATAGTTAACCCAAACATAAATGATATATATATATATTTTTTAATATATCCTATCGGCTGATCCGGTTGGCCTCGGTAGGAACACACCGAAGTGCTATAGAGTGGACTTATCCCCGAGGTGCTGGAGTGCACCGAGGGGTCACCACACTGTCTGACCCAAGTTTGGATTGCTTTCCGACTAATGCTCCGGGGTAGTCAGGCCGTCTGCATTTCTGACTACTAGGTAAATCAATTGGACCAAGGCCCAATTGACAGACTTTCCAGCAAAGTGTTGATAACATCAAGTGGGGACGATAGAACTTGGGTTGCTGGGATTTTCACCCTCTCACCCAACCCCTCCCAACCACTAGCCACCACCTTCTAAACATAGATAGATGATATATTGAGTAAATGATATAATACTAGTGATATTTTTAAAAATATTTTAGCAATGTGCCATTTTTCTTAAAGTGATATTTTTCAAATTTTCTCAATTATCATCGACATTGAAATTTGTGGACAAGATATAGTAGAATCTCCTTCAATGAATAAGATGATTTAGGTTTGTACATTTTTCCCTAACCTTTTACCTTCTGTGTTTTTTATGTGTATGTAATTCATGCCATCTTTGTGGTTTTCCTTTCTGCGCACAACCTTTAAAAAGGTCTCCTAGATACTTAGTGCTTCATTTGGGTCGATTGCCAAAATAACTGGCTGCAAGTCTCTTTAGTAGCTCTTTCGAAGTATCCTTAAATTGATATATATATATATATATATTGTTTTACGAGAGTGGTACAAATACATACTTCAGTTCTCTATCGATTAACCATGCTTAGCTATGAATTTCTTTTGTGAGGCTTGTTGTTTCAGAAGTTTTTTTTTTTTTATTCACTATTTTTTTTATCCGGGACAAAGACATACCGCTGAATTTTTGCTGAATTACTGTTGAATTGCTGAATTTGCTGAATTTTTAGTGATTTCTTGCGGAATTTGCTGAATAAAATCAAACTTAAATGGTAATTGTGGAATTTGCTGAATTTGCTGAATCTGCTGAATTTTTGAAAAAAGTAATTAATTAAATAAAGAAAAATTTCAAAAAATACTATTTTTCAAAAATGCTATATTTTCAAAATCTTTGTAAAAATGCCATTTAAAAAAAAAACAAATTTCATTATATCATTTATGTTACGGTTAATTATGTTGTATTAGAATTTAGTTTCGAGGGTTTACGGGGTTTTAGGGATCAAAATATTTTTTAGGGGCTATAATTTTAAGATTTAAGCTTTAAAAATCCATAATTAGTGTCATTTTTGCAAATAGACATTCCTAAGTGGCATTCTTGCAAATGTACGCACCACAAATGACATTTTGCAATTGCCCCTTAAATAAATTAATAGATTTATAAAACAAATTTATATACATAATTTATGATATAATATTTTGCTATTGAAATTGAATTATTTTTTAGTAAACCTAATTTTTAAAATATTACAATATTATTTTAGAATTGTCAAGTAAATTTAGTAAGATTTACATATATATTTAGGCGACAATTGCAAAAATACCATTTTTAGTTACATTTGCAAAAATGTCACTATGGATTGTTTATTTGCAAAAATATCACTAATTATAATTTTTAGAGTCTAAATCTTAAAATTTTAAACCCTCTGTGTGTAAATGATAATCGCATAATTTCTGCTGAATTGCAGAATTTGTTGAATTTCTGCTGAATTGCAGAATTTGCTAAATTTCTGCTGAATTGCAGAATTTGCTAAATTGTAAAATTTGTTGAATTGCAGAATTTTCTGAATAATATGTTAACTTAAATGATAACTACGAAATTTACTAAATTTATTGAATTGCGTTACTATTCAGACCCATACTTCTTTGCATGGTACAACTTACTACCAAATTATGGAGTGTTTGGATGTAACCGTTTAAGTTTGTAGTTTCAAGAAGACCTTATAGCTATATCTAATGCAATTATGATTGTGTGGTCTACATTTAGTTACAAATATTTGTGGTTTTGAATTCTTATATATGTTGTCATGTCAGATACTTTCGTATAAAGATGATATATACAGGCTTGGCCCAAAGCACAAGCAAGTGAAGCCACCAATTAGGGTCCTAAGATTAAGGTGACCTTTTTAATTATTTTTTTAAGCATTATATCTATATTTATTTTAAAAAACGAATTATAAGCTTTTTTTCTTAGTAATATTTGTAACATTTTTTTTTAAATGTGAATGGGCTTTTCTTTAACAAACATGTTAATCAACTTTTTCCGTAAACTAACTTGTCTTTATTAGTAAAAATTCTAATTTAAAAAAAAAACTTAGTACCCTAAATGACGTTCTAAAAATGATTTTTTTTGTTTTTATTACATATTTTAAATTGTAACGATGTAAATATCTAGTTTAGGGTGATAAGTTGGCAACGAAACGACGTTCGACAGTGGGTGATTTTTCAATATTTAGAAAATAAAATTCAATTTTACTGTTTTTATTTTTTTATAAACTAGTTTTTTGGAAGATAAATTTTGAGAAATGTCATTTTTTCAAATAAAAAATATTCATTATATCATTTATATTTGGATTAATTATGTTGTATTATAGTTTAGCTTTAATGGTTTAGAGTTTGTTAGGAGTCAAAATATTTTTAGGTTATATAATTTTAAGATTTAATATTTAAAAATTCATAATTAGTGGTATTTCTGCAAATAGACAACTTATAGTAGTATTTTTGAAAAATGTACACACCAAAAATAATATTTTTGTAATTATCTCTTTTTAGAATTAAGAACTGTTTTATGAAAATTTAATATGATTTTCTTTAAAAAAAAAAATGGAAAGCGCATTTAAAAAAAAAAATTGCGTAGGGCATCCAAAAACGTTGGACCGGCCTTGGATATATTTAGTAATTTGATGGACAAAAATGCTCGAACTGCAAGCTATATATATATATATATTACTTTCATTGGTTTCTACAATTGTTATGCAGTCATTCGATTATACTATTAGTTCTTATGAAATTGTTGTAACATCCAAACTAAACAAACAAAATTAAGAAGTGTATGGCTGGGTATCGGCCTGTATAAAACGAGAAAATGATAAACGATATTTCTTTCACATTGAAGTAAAACAAGAAAGAAAAGTATTTTGATGGATATACTGAATCATATATTAATAATAATCAATAACCCTTATTAATCAATAATCATATTCAATTATTCAAATTGGAAGAAGTAGCCGATGGGTGAAGGTCTTCAGCGGGGGGAAAAGGAGGTTTACAATCACAACGGTGGTTAATACAATGCGGTTGAGGAACATATCGTTGGCAATATATGGCACAATCTACCCAGTCATGGCAATGATCCTCATGATAGTTAACACCCGTTATCATTGACGTTGAACCTGTTCAATACACAAATATATCAAATTAATACTTTCATATGCTTAACTAAAACTTCATAGGTGTTTTTTGTTTAATAACATGGGTTGATCATGTGCCAAATCCCAAATTTATCTATGAGATTTGTAAAAAACCGAATATTCGTACAATTTGAAAATGTGATCTATACTATACTAGTTAAGAAAAAAAGCACAAATTTTTTTCCATGAATATTGGAACTCAATCTCAGGCCTTAACCCATAGAACGAATCGAAGATGCATCAACTGATAAAGTTAATTTAATATTAATTACTTACATGACAGAATAAGCAAAACAACGATGAAGCAAGCCGAGACCTTCATGGCTCTTTTCTTTTTCTCTTCTTTAGTTTTATGGAATGTTTAACTGTTTAAAAGTAGTGAATTTTTCAAAAGGTTCCACTAGTTTATATACAAAATTATTGATGCTATTAAGGGGATTTATTTATTATTCGTTGAATAAATATATTTTAGGTATGAACATATCAAGAAACATATACTAGCTATTGAAGGTGTAAACTTATTCTTAAGATAGCTTGATATAGCATAAAATCATTCGAAGAATATACATAATTGATGAACTTTAGAATCCGAGTTACTATATTGCCTATGTTATTTTATAGTCAACGTTGGAATCAGTATACAATAGTCAATAGACTCAATACTATATTTATTCCTTTTTTTGTCGGAATACCATATTTATTTATAAACATATTGAGAATTATAATTTTATATCGTAAACGGAAATTTCCACATGGATGTTTCTTAGAGATAAAGATAACCATAAAGGAACTCTCGTCGTGGCGATGAAAACGGTCGGAGTTTTGAATACGTAACCGCCATGTCTAAGCGTTTCTCCCTTCTCTAGCAGCGGCGACTGTTCGGAAGCTTATGGGAGGATCCTCGGCACAACCCAGATGATGCGTCCTGCAATTCCGCCGGCAAATACGGTGAGCTTGGAGTCAAGCAATCGGTACGCGATCAATCCAATCAGGATTCAATCCGTACTGTCCTGGTCTCTCGGGATCTATCTATCATAATCCGCATAAATCTCACAGAAGATCTCCTCTGTAATGGCGGTATCGTTCGAATATCAATTTTGGAAAGGAGACTTACCTGGCCCAGAGGAAATCATGGGGATTTGACACTCGATTTCTTTGATGTCAATATCGGCTCTATGGGAGGCATAAACAGGGGAATCAAGCAGATCTTTAGATTCAATCATATTCCTATATCTACGCGTTGTGGATTAGGGGAGCCTTTGCGATTGCAACCACTGGTATTTAATCGCTCACGAAGCACAAGAAGGCCTCTTACACATCTCTTGTTTTGCCTCCTTTGCAAAGATTCAAACAGTTTTACGATCCTTACTATGCAATCAGCCATGGCGTTTTTTGGGAAGCTTGTAGCCCCTGTGCAAGAGACGAAGAGAGCAAAGCCGCTACAACTCCTCCGTGTCAACAACACTGAAATTCTATAGCGATTTGAGAAGACCTTGGTGGGAAGGGTCCAAAACCTCGAAGCACAAGAAAACAGAGTGAAAGCACTGATTGGTTTCTTACCTGCGATCTGGAAGTGCGAGGGTCGAGTTCATGGAGTTGAAATGGGGAGTGGAAGGTTTCATTTCCGCTTCAAGGAGGAAGCGGATCTCCAAGTGGTTCTGGACAACCGCCCATATCATTTTGATGGGTGGATGAATGCAATCGATAGATGGGTGCCAACATTAAGATTGGATTTCCCAACATCCATCTCTTTCTGGATCCGAATTCGAGACTTGCTGGATATGTACAATGAGGAGAAGCAAGTGAAGAGGGTTGGGGAGGACCTTGGGGAGCTTCTCAACTGGACGATGCTAGAACCATACCCGATGATTTAAGTCATGATGGAATGTGACGCACCGCTCGTACTGTTTCGTGAAACAGTTTCGGAGGCTGGTGAACTCTTCAGGATTAGATTTGAATATCTCAAGCTGCAAAACCACTGTAAGCTATGCTTCCGGATGAATCATGACACGAGGAATTGTCCGGGTCGGGTAGGTGATATATCATGGGTTTTACCCGTTTTTGACCATGATATAAGTCCTTTTTATCTAGTCTTTTTGGTATTTTTCGAGCCTTTTAGAGTCTTTGCAGGTTAAAGGACGATTGAAGTTTACTGGAAGCTTTTGGAGCATTTTGGAGAATCGAAGAAAGAAGAGACGAAGTGATCAAGTCGGAGTCGAGTTTTCAAGGTTTGTGTCGATCGACACGGTCCTATGTGTCGATCGACACGAACATATCTGACGAGAAGAGAAGAATTTTTTCTTGGGCCCATGAAGCCCATAAGTTTACAGAAAAGCCTAGTCCGAATTTTAGACACTATATATAGTTTTTATTTAGGTTTTCATGTATATATCCTAGTTTTTAATTAAGACTTGAGGGAGAAGAGATTTGCAGAGCTTTTAGGAGATTTCAGACTTCCGGATTTCATCGTTTTCGAATCTCTGTATCACTTACTCTATCTCTTTTATGCAATTATTTCATTCATAATGTTTACTGCATCTATGTCTGAGTAGTTTGCTTGTTAGGTTTAGGGTGATTCAATGGTTTGATGAGAAATTGATAGGATTGAAAACCTGTTAGGATTTATCTTTATGTTCTTCATCTAGATTGATTTAACTCTGATTTTAGAATTGATCAACTGAAATTGGATACCCTAGGTTGCTTTAATAGATGCGAAAGTATTATTAACAACCGGACATAATCTTAGATGAGCAAAATTATCTATTCGCAAAGAAATTTGGCTTAGTAATTTTGTGAACAATTGAACATGAACTTAATGCTTGTCTTTATTTACTGAATTTGCAAAGAAATCTGGAATTTAGGGATTTAGTCATAGATAATCTCTGCAACGAAAGTTGATTGGTTTTACATTCATGTTTGAGTTCTAGAACCGTGCTTAATAAAATTCTAACGTCTTTTATCCCTGTGTTGATCGACACAGACCCTTGTGTCGATCGACACGATCATATTTCGAATCATTCCTGCGAATTACCCATAGCCTAACTCCTTGTTTAATTGATTACTAGAACTTGATAACCATTCACTGTTTACATTACTTGCTATTTTTACATTACACTCATACTTACCTACTTAGCATAATTTGAATTCACTAATTGATTGTGTGATTTGATTCTCTGTGGATTCGATCCCTAAGTACTACTACGATCTCTTAATTTGAGAGAGTAGCTCAGGGCAAATTTGAGCATATCAAATTTTGGCGCCGTTGCCGGGGAATCTAAAACAAGCTGGGGATTTTGGCGCCGTTGCCGGGGAATCAAAATCACCATTCGATTTTTGATTTTAGAGTTTTGTCTAAGTTTTTATTTTATTTTATTTTATTTTGTTTTGATACTTGTTATTTTCTCTTTGTCTTGTGTGTTTCAGGTTTATGCCTAATCGCATTACCAGGAGCAACCAGAACGAAGAGCTTGTTGATCTCAACCTCGAGATTGGAAAGTTGGAGCGAGCTAACCGAGCAGCAAAAAAAGGTAGCCACAATGAATCCATTGATTCTTATCAGAGGTGAAGATGGGTTTCTTCAAGATGCTGAGGGTCATAGACGCAATGCTCAGGGTCAGAGGCTGGATGAGAATGGAGTTGTAATTGTGGAGGAGCAGCATGTTATACATCGCCAAGAGCCAGCTGGGCGTGGGCGAACTCTGGAAGAGTACAATAGACCAGATGAGTTCTACGCTAACAGGGCTGCGATTCGTCTTTCTGCGTTCCAGAGGAGCGATTTTGAGCTGAAGCCTGTTTTATTCTCACTTGTGGCTCAGCACCCGTTCCATGGCCTATCCTCTAAGCACCCCATGGACCACCTTGAGAGGTTCGAGGAATTAGCATCTAGCATTAAGGCTAATGGAGTGTCTAGCAATTACCTCTACTGCAAGCTTTTCCCCTACTCTCTTAGTGGAGAAGCAGCCTACTGGCTGAAGCAGTTAGAGCCGGGCTCGCTGACTACTTGGGAGGACACCAAGAATGCTTTCCTCAACAACTTCTTCAATGAGGCGAGATCCGAGGATCTGAGGACCAAGATTTCTACTTTCAAGCAGGGACCGACTGAGGCATTCAAGGATTCTTGGATACGATTCAAGGCTTATCAGAGAGATTGTCCTCATCACGGGTTCAGTGATGTTCTGTTGTTGGGTATTTTCTTCAGAGGGATTGATTGGAGATACCAGATGGCTCTTGACGCTGCGAGCAACGGGAACTTCAACACTAGATATCCACAGAATGCACTAGTACTTATAGAGAACTTGGCTTCTAGCAATAGCACCAAGAATGCAGACTTCGAGAGGAAGAAGCTTGGTGGGAATGTGGATGGAAGTCAGATTGCTGAGGTGAAAGCCAAGTTAGACTCTGTGCATAACCTTCTAGTTGGGAAGAAGTCAGTTCAGTTTGCTGCAGAAGTGGAGACTTTCGAGCCTGAAGAAAGTGATGTTAACTACATCAGTGGAGCTGGTTTTCAGGATCAGAGGTATGGTAATCAACAAGGATATCAGGATCCTTTCCAGAGCTTTTACACTAGGAACTATGGTTCTTCTTCTTACCAGACGCCTCTTGCTCAATCATTAGAGAGCAGCGAGATGAAATCTATGCTAGAGCAGCTCCTAGAGGGTCAACAGAAGATGACAGTAAGCTTCAACGGGAAGATGGATGCCATGTACCAGGATCTGAATGGTAAAATTGAGGCCCTAAATCTCCATGTGAAGAAGCTAGACACCCAAGTTGCTCAAACTGCGGAGAATGTTAGCAGGCAAGAGGGATTTCTTCCAGCCAAGACAGAAACAAACCCGAGACTACACGTCAATGCCATCACCTTGGGGAGTGAAGAGGAGGTTGAAGACAAGAGATTTCCGTTCCAGACCCCGTGTCGATCGACACGGAAGGCTCATGTCGATCGACATGGGTCGTAAATCGCAACACTGGAGTCTACGCAATCGGTGATTTTTCCACTCAAAAATCGCATGTCGATCGACACAAGGACAGTGTCGATCGACACAGATCCCAGACGAGTCTAACCACTTCACAACCTTCAGTTCAAGCAGAGGAAAGGGTCTACATGCCCAAGATTCCATACCCACGGGCTATCAGTGTAAAATCACCAGAGGAAAAAGGGGGACATGTTCAACCATCGCTGAGGAAGTTGCAAAAGATACCAAATCCAGGGATGTTCAATGTTCCTTGTTCGATCAAAGGTATGAAATTCAAGAATTCTCTTTGTGACACTGGAGCTAATGTGAATGTCATGTCTCAGTCTGTTGCAAGGAAGCTGGGGATAAAGGATTTGCAACCTTCGAAGATGTCTCTCGCGCTGGCCGACTTTTCTTCAACAGTTTCGAAAGGGTTCATTCCTGACTTGATGCTTCAAGTAGGAGATTGTCTGGTTCCGGTGGATTTTCAAATTATGGAGACGAAGAATGATAGGGAGAGACCATTGATTCTTGGGTCATCATTCCTTGCCACTGTGGGTGCAATTGTGGATTTTCCCAATTAGAAAATCTCCTTCTCCAAGATCAACGAGAATGTCTTCTACCCCGCAGTTCGGTTTAAGGAGAATTCTTGTCTGACCGTTACTAATGGAGAAGAGTCGAGTTCAGACCTTGGAGATGACGCGAAGAAGATCTCATGTGCTCCACTTTTGACTTCACCCTCTTTGAGATCTGATGGAGACTTGGCTGCACCAAAGGTGAGACGAAAAGGGAGCTCCAAACCTTTCTCTAAGTTCAGAATCATCCTTCCCTTAGAGCTAAGAGAGAGAGGAGATGTAGTTATCCAAGAGATGCTGCAAAACACCATGAAGCTCTTTCCTGGAGTTGTTCCCTTCACCGATCCACCATAGTTTTGAGTTCTGACACAGTCAAGCTAATGACACAGTCAAGCTAATGACTGAAAACAAGTGCTTAGTGGGAGGCAACCCATTGGTAAGTCTACTTATTTTTGTTTTATTTTTGTTTTACTAACTTTTGGTTTTTGTTTAAAGTGTTTCAGAGATTTAAAAAAAAAAAAGACGACGAGACGAGGAAACAACAGTGTGTCGATCGACACACCTACTCGTGTCGATCGACACACCCTGCAACAGGTAAGTTCTCGTTCTTTTCAATTTGATTTTTCTTTTTCTTTTGACTTCTTTCACCAACCTCAGGCTTGGTAAAACTGGGGACAGTGTTGTTTAAGTCTGGGGGAGGTAGTTGCTAACTTTGTGTTCGTTTTTTATAGTCAGTCCAAAACGTTTTATTGAGTCAAAATAGTCAGTTGGAAACTATGACCCTTCTTTTGGATTATTGGATTGTTTCTTTTTAGCTGTGTGACCATTTTTCCAGGATCAATTTCAGAGTCAGACTAATGGGAAATCCTAAGGCTGACCAGTTAACTAAAGACGTCTGTTACTTCCAGTATAATCCGCCCAGGGTTTGAGCTAATTATGCGGTCTCCTCGGTGATTGGTGTTCATAGAGCTTGACTTCTTATTCATACCTGACAAGTGCAATCTCTGTTGAAAAGAATGGTACTCCTCTCTTTCGATCAATAAAAAAAAAAAATGAATGATTTGGGGTGATATAATAGTTCTTGAGTATAAGATGAGGAAATGAAATTCCAGTGAGTCAGTACTCAAGAGGTGATCACCTGGAGCTCAAAAGCAGCAGTCTGAGTTCCTTAGAATGGATGTAGAGGACGAGCGATCTCACGACCCTGTCTCTTCACAAGGAACAATAGTAGTGAAAGCACTGTTTTTGAGTTTCTGAATCGAGTAAGTCTGGGGGAGAGAAAGAGTACCAAAGGTTGTATGGTTCACTTGACATGGTATAGTATGAGAATGAGTCTAGAAGGTTCTTGGCATTGAGATCTAGGACGAGACCCAGCAATGAGGACTAGCGGGTTATGTTGATAAGTCGTGGATAAATTTGGGAGGCTGCGAATGTCTATGGAAAAGTACATGGTGGTCTGATTTTGAATTGGTTTTGCATTATGTGGATTACTAGTTGAAATGGTCGGTCAGGTAATCCAAGGGAAGGTAAGTTTCTGCGTTTTCAAACCTCTTTCACATTCTTGGTGTATGTTTTGCTTGAGGGCAAGCAAATGGTAAGTCAGGGGGAGTTGATATATCATGGTTTTTACCCGTTTTTGACCATAATATAAGTCTTTTTTATCGAGTCTTTTTGGTATTTTTCGAGTCTTTTAGAGTCTTTGCAGGTTAAAGGACGATTGAAGTTTACTGGAAGCTTTTGGAGCATTTTAGAGCATCGAAGAAAGAAGAGACGAAATGATCAAGTCGGAGTCGAGTTTTTAAGGTTTGTGTCGATCGACACGAACATATCTGACGAGAAGAGAAGAATTTTCTCTTGGGCCCATGAAGCCCATAGGTTTACAGAAAAGCCTAGTCCGAATTTTAGACACTATATATAGTTTTTATTTAGGTTTTCATGTATATATCCTAGTTTTTAATTAAGACTTGAGGAAGAAGAGATTTGTAGAGCTTTTAGGAGATTTCAGACTTCCGGATTTCATCGTTTTTGAATCTCTGTATCACTTACTCTATCTCTTTTATGCAATTATTTCATTCATAATGTTTACTGCATCTATGTCTGAGTAGTTTGTTTGTTAGGTTTAGGGTGATTCAATGGCTTGATGAGAAATTGATAGGATTGAAAACCTGTTAGGATTTATCTTTATGTTCTTCATCTAGATTGATTTAACTCTGATTTTAGGATTGATCAACTGAAATTGGATACCCTAGGTTGCTTTAATAGATGCGAAAATATTATTAACAACCGGACATAATCTTAGATGAACAAAATTATCTATTCGCAAAGAAATTTGGCTTAGTAATTTTGTGAACAATTGAACCTAAACTTAATGCTTGTATTTATTTACTGAATTTGCAAAGAAATTTGGAATTTAAGGATTTAGTCATAGATAATCTCTGCAACGAAAGTTGATTGGTTTTACATTCGTGTTTGAGTTCTAGAATCGTGCTTAATAAAATCCTAACGTCTTTTATCCCTGTGTCGATCGACACATACCCTTGTGTCGATCGACACGATCGTATTTCGAATCATTTCTGTGAATTACCCATATCCTAACTCCTTGTTTAATTGATTACTAGAACTTGATAACCATTCACTGTTTACATTGCTTGCTATTTTTACATTACACTCATACTTACCTACTTAGCATAATTTGAATTCAATAATTGATTGTGTGATTTGATTCCCTGTGGATTCGATCCCTAAGTACTACTACGATCTCTTAATTTGAGAGAGTAGCTCAGGGCAAATTTGAGCATATCAGTAGGGCTGAATCGGAATCACAGGGAATGGCAACGTAAACCTATTCGGAATCGCGAGGACGGTGGGGAGCGTAGAGGAAGGAGAGCTCCACGGGAGGAGATCGCTCAACATATGCGAACTCGGGAGCACCCTACGATTCCAATTATGACGGTTGGGACTCATGCGTCCTCGTCCAAGAGGAAACCGGTTCGTAGGGACCTGATGGCGGAATTGGGGGAAGCAGGTGTGGATTCGGAGGAGCGACGAGTCGCCAAAGTAGCTACGAAAGAGTGGGTCCAAAAATCTTTCCCGATGGGTGAGGGTCGGGTCGAACCTAAGACGGCTGGAGTTCCAAAGACAATTGATGATACGAAGCAAGCATGGGGCTCTGGCATCCACAGTACCACTTAGTATCGCAATTCGGAGGAGGAGGCGGCGGTGGCAAAATTGGTCTATGCTCAAAATGAGGCATTCGAGAAAGCGGAAGGTACTTTTCGCCGGTCCGAATTGGTCGAAAAGGAACCCTCGCAAGACGAGGAGGCGATACTAGAAACTCGTTTTGGAGGTTTCGACGGGGGTCAGGGCTCGGAGAAAAGGCACTACGGCAAGGGCAATCAAATGCCGGCGGAGGGGTTTGGTCAGTCTCGACAAGCGATTAAGGGGATTCAGCCTGTTTCGCGGGTAGGGTCTCATAAGAAGGAAGAGGAGCAAACACGGCGACCAGCAGAGTTGAGGGCGTTGACGAGTCTTTACAGTGTGCCTCCGGCGGACAAGGCGATCCCGATGGATGGGAAGATCATCTCTCCCTTTGGGCCGTTTTCTTCCGGGCTCCAAGTCTCTCAAGTTCACAATGGGACGGTGGCCTAAACAGGCCCGAATCTGAGAGGGGAGGCCCATGGGATGGCAGGGAAAAGGAAGGGGGATATGGATTCAGGTGGTGGGCCGGTTGGGTCAAATATCTAGGCAGTTTTATATTTGGGCCTCAAAACCCAATTGGATGCCACAGAAGTTATCTCCCCTCTTAAAGAGTTTGTGGTGGAGGCCCACCAGACTTAAAACTATGGGCCAAGGGGTGGGCCCAGAATCCTAGAAAAGAAACCCAGAAAAATTGAACAAAGAATCTGTAAAGCTCTGGCGGTTAAAAAAAACAGATCGAGCACAGCCCGTTTTGGGGTTGTCGCATCTACAGGCACGCGTCTTTAGCGTTGGAAGATCCAGGAGACTCTGCTTTAAACAGTGTTTCATTCTCGTCCTCCGCAAAGATGGGCTCTAACGGTGGGAAAACTTCGAGGAACTTGAAAGATCCGGTGGTTAAACGCAAACCACCGGCAGACGCCTAGATGATCCTAAATTGGAACTATCAAGGAGCGGGTAGCTTTTTGGCAGTTCAACGATTTTCCCGGAGATCCTCTTTCTTATGGAGACTAAACGTGACCAACATTTCATCCAAGATCTACAGACGCAATTTGATTATGATTTCCCTTTTACTGTTGACCCAAGTGGCCTTAGTGGCGGCTTAGCACTTTTGGCTAAGTCGGAGGTTCAAATTCAATTTCTTTTTTCCAATAAAAATATTATCGATGTAATGGCCACCATTCATGGTAATAAATTATTTATCTCTTTTGTCTACGGGAAACCTGTTATTTCTAATCGTGCGGATGTATAGGAACATTTGACGTGTATTAGCACTACGCGTACGGGCCCTTGGTTTATGACAGGCGATTTTAACAAAATTACGGGCCACCACGAGAAAACAGGTGGGCGCAGGAGGCCGGAGAACTCTTTCTGGGATTTTAACCTAATGCGCCAGAGCTGTGGTATGATCGATTTCCCCTATTTGGGGAATTACCTCTCTTGGGTAGGACGCCGAGGCAATAATGTCATTCGCTGTCGCCTCGATCGTTCTATGGGAAATGAGGACTGGTACGAGATCTTTTCTCATACCCAAATGGAGTATCTAAGATTTTGGGGGTCCGACCACCGCCCAATGCTCACAGACATCAATTCTTGACGTATGGTGGGAACTCAAAAGTTTCGCTTTGACAAACGGTGGATTTCCAAACCAAATTTTGAACGGATAGTCCAAGAGGGTTGGCTTACGAGTCGACATGGAAATATACCAAGGGTAGGAGAACGCATTGCCAATTGTCGTAAGGCGATATCACGCTGGCGAAAACAGGACCGTTGTCCCTCAACTGACGCGCTTGAAGACTTGAAAGCAAGATTGGAAGAAGCACAGAGTAGGGACTCGTCCTCTCTGGATGAGATTGGGTGCCGTCAAGATCAATTGAGAACGGCGTTATTCGATGAGGAAATTTTTTGGCAACAGAAAAGTCGAGAACTTTGGTACCAGGTCGGAGACCAAAATACCAAATACTTTCAGGCTTCCACGAAGCAACGGAGAGCACGTAATAAAATTATGGGTATCCTGCAAGATACTGGAGAATGGACTGAAAAAGAAGACGAGATTGAGGCCACGACGGTTGACTATTTCCACACTATCTTCTTCTCCTCTCCTATATCGGACCTTGAGACATCCCTGACCCACCTAGGATGTTCGGTCACGTCTGAGATGAATGATTATCTGACCCGTGCGGTTTCTGTGGGGGAGGTTAAGGCGGCGGTTTTTGCGATACACCCCGAAAAAGCCCCAGGCCCGGATGGGATGACAACGCTCTTCTAGCAAAAGTTTTGGCATATTATTGGGCCACAAGTGGTTGCCATGGTACAAGAATTTTTTGATACTAGCACCCTTGATCCCATATGTAATAAGGTCAATATATGTTTAATTCCAAAATCGGAAAGACCGCGGATGATGAAGGAGTTTCGCCCGATTAGTCTGTGTAACGTCAGCTATAAGATAATCTTGAAGGTACTCTGCCAACGGATTAGGAAGTTACTACCGAAGCTTATCTCAGAGACCCAATCTGCATTTGTTGTAGGGAGACAGATTACGGACAATATTCTTATTGCCCAGGAAGTCTTTCATGTCCTACAGACCAATAATATTGGCAAAAAAGAGTGTATGGCGATTAAAACAGATATGAGCAAAGCCTATGATCGGGTGGAATGGCAGTTTCTGGCAGCCCTTATGCGGAAAATGGGTTTTGATGATAGATGGATCTCCTGGATCATGACTTGCGTGAACTCATCATTCATCCTCTGCACGGAAGTGCTTATTGCTAATTTACGGAGGGCTGAAACCTCGGGCCGCATCTCTGGGGTTCGAGTAGCCCCGACTTCTCCTATATTATCTCATCTACTATTTGCTGATGATAGCTTATTTTTCTGCAAAGCTACGACGCAGCAATGTGAGAGTATTTTGTATGTCCTTAGAATATACGGGAATGCATCGGGACAACGTATTAACTTTGACAAGTCTGCGATTACTTTTGGTAAAGATGTCCCCGAGGATCTCCGTACGGAAATAAAACGAAGATTACATATTCCCACGGAGGGAGGATCTGGAAAATACCTGGGTATCCCGGAACAATTACAAGGATCTAAAGCGCAGATTTTTGCTTATGTTCAAGAAAGGCTTCATCGTCGTACTAATGGGTGGTCTGCCAAATTCCTTTCTAAAGGAGGCAAGGAGGTTATGATTAAGTCTGTAGCACAGGCCCTCCCGACATAAGTGATGTCAAATTTTCTACTACCCAACAGTTTGCACCGAAAGCTGGCGAGTGCGATAGCTGATTTCTGGTGGAGTAGTACACAAAACTCAAAAGGGATGCACTGGATTGCTTGGCACAAATTGTGTCTCCCTAAATATGAAGGCGGTATTGGTTTCAAGTCTTTCGAAGAGTCCTTATTGGCTAAACAACTCTGGCGACTACACCAGTACCCCAACTCCCTAGTCGCACGGGTCCTTAAGGGGAAGTATTTCCAGTATTCTCACCCCTTTCATGCCAAGAAGGCATCTCGTCCCTCCTATGGCTAGCGAAGCCTATGGAGTGCGAAACTCCTAATTGATTACGGAATGCGGCAAACCATAGGTAACGGGGCTACGATGTGGGTGTGGACCGATAAGTGGATTCCTGCTGAGGTCCCCCGGCCAGCCAGGGCTGTACAACGGGGGGATCCGGGAACTTCACCAAACCTGAACCTGAGGGTTATCGACTTGATTGATGAAGACACCCACACATGGAATATCCGTGCATTGCAACAACATTTCGCTCCAACGGACATCCCGATAATCATGTCCATGACACCCTCCCGAGTGGGTACACCGAACGGATACTGTTGGCATTTCACGAATTCTGGTACCTACACAGTCCGCTTAGGATATGCAGTGGCCCGGAAAAATTTGGAGGAGGAAATCTGGTTTGTAATGCAGCTCCCATCCCTGAACCGCCTGAGGGCAATGGTGTGGAAAGTGGCAACTACGAGTAAAATCTGGCACTTTTTATGGCAAGCTCTCTCGAGAGCTGTAGCGGTTAATGAACGCTTAGCGTTTCGACATCTTTCTACATGCCCCCCCCCCCCTTGGCTAGACAATGCTGGGCAATGTCACAAATCCCACACAACAATTCGGTATTTCCGTCGGATAACCTTTGGTGCAATTTTGATTTTCTTCTTTCCCAGATACCTAACCGAAAGGAGTTTGAGGAATATGTGAGATATTACCCGTGGATAATCTGGTATCTCTGGAAAGCACGTAACGATAAAGATTTTGGAACCTTGACCGGTCACCCCTGGACGTCCTCGAACTCGCCAGAAAGGAGGTTGCGGCCAGGTTCCTAGCAAATGAGAAAGCGGCAGAGGTAAGAGGCGCACGAATAACTCCAACCCTGATGCTGCCACGAGCCATCTTCACATGCTTTATTGATGGATCCTAGAAGGAGGGAGACCCCACGAGTGGGATTGGCTGGACGCTTCAATTGAAAGATGGGGAAATTGATCTTCTAGGACTACGAGGGTTGAACAGGGGACCTCTCCCTTGCACACAGAAATGCATAGTTTATTATGGGCCCTTCAGTGCTTGCGTCGGAAAAAATGATATTGTGCGTCGTTCGCCACGGATTCCCAGGAGTTAGCTGCAATGATTGTAGAACCGGAGAAATGGCCACGATTCCGAACCGAGTTGGAGGAATACAAGACACTTCGAGCGTGGTTCCCTGACTTTACTTTACAGTAATGCCCCAGAGAACGGAATGAGAAGGCTGACATACTGGCCCGGACCGCTCGACTTCGAAACTTAGTTTTCTCTTATGTTAACACGTCTGCCCCACATTGGTTTCCGGACACGATTGTGTTCGGCTAACCCAGGAATATAGTGTTGTTGTGACAAAAAAAAAAAAAAAAAAGATAACCATTAGTCAAATAGTGCTTTTAGGTCCGTTTCAAACATTTCGAGTATTTTATTATATGTGGTTTAATGGTTTGGGTTAGTTACCGTCTATAAATAATTGAAAAGAAAATTCATATTTTATAATTACCAACCAAATTTAAAATCGATGGACAACAAAAAAAAAACCAAATGAAGTCAGATATTTTAGCAACAAAGTTTATGTTGCTAAAGCTCAAGAGGATGACGATGATTCTTCTTCCTCGGAAGATGAAGTGCACATCAAGCAATCCAGTCCCGTGAAAGTAACAAGTCAGAAAGGAGGAGATAAGAAGACGAAACCAGCCTCAAGAAAGCAACAAGCTAACCGTCAAGAGCAGAAAGTTTCCCAACAAAACAAAAACAACAAGCAGTCCTCCTCACGGAGGAACTAATGATCATGACATCATTTTTTACCCGAGGTTTCAACGAAATGCGCAAACAAAATATCTCAGGATGTTTACATAGTGCAAAACCTGCATTTGGTTGTTTACTGGAGACAAGGGTTCAAGAAGAGAATAGCTCAGTTATCATTGAGAATGTATTCTCAGGATGGAACTATGTTACAAATTACGATTACCACCGGCTCGGTAGAATTTGGGTGATTTGGTCTGATGAGGTTTCGGTTACAGTTCTTTACAAGAGTCCCCAACTTATCACTGTTGGGATTCAATCAATGCGTGGAGAAATGTTCCTATGTTCTTGTGTGTATGCCTCAAATTTCACAGATGGCAAAAAGGTGTTATGGGATGAATTAAGGCAAAACAAAGAATTGTTTGGAGCAACGGATGTCCCTTGGGTGGTGTTAGGAGACTTTAATGAGATCTTAGCCTCTGATGAGCATTCTCAAGCTCTTCAAAGGCTAGCTAGGGGATCAGGCTGGTATGAGAGACTTTCAGCAAATGGTAGTAGATTGCGAACTGTCAGATATTGGAAGTATAGGACCTAAATTTACTTGGTGGAATAACAGAGAAGGAGATCCTATTGGGAAGAAAAATCGACAGGGTTTTAGTAAACTGTGCTTGGAATAGCACATTCACACAATCTTTTGCATCTTTTGAGACAAATGGGATTTCAGATCACACAAGAAGTTTGGTAAAGATTGAAAATGTGGAAGTAGAGAAGAGGTGACATTTTCACTTCTTTAACTACATAGCGGATCATCCTATAGATGAGCTTACCAAGTTAATAGACTTCAAATGCTCAGAGATGGAAGCAAGGAATCTAACGAGCATGATAACAGAGGAAGAAATTAAGCGAGCACTCCAATCCATGCCTGCAAATAAGACCCCAGGACCAGATGGATATACCAAAGAATTTTTTGTTAAGGCATGGGAAGTGATCGGTTCAGACTTTGTTGTTGTGGTCCAGTCGTTTTTTCAAACAAATTTCATGCCTAATGGAGTTAATGCCACTATACTCGCTCTAATCCCAAAGAAGACTGATGCAAAGGAGATGAAAGATTTCAGACCTATAGCTTGCTGCAATACCATTTATAAGGTAATCTCCAAAATCCTAGCCACCCGATTGAAAGACCTTCTCCCAGAAGCAATGCAATGGAACCAAAGCGCTTTCATAAAGGGAAGACTTCTGCTTGAGAATGTTCTTCTTACAACTGAACTGGTTAAGGATTATCACAAGGACTCTATCTCCTCTAGGTGTGCTCTTAAGCTGGATATCACAAAGGCTTTTGACACAGTCAGATGGGAGTTTAATCTTACGGCGTTAAGAGCAATGGGATAGCCACATATATTTTATAAATTGGATACAGAGTTGCATCTCTTCAGCAGCTTTTTCGGTTTGTGTGAATGGTGAACTTGAGGGTTTTTTCACAAGTTCTAGAGGATTAAGTCAGGGATGTTCTCTATCTCCAATTCTGTTTGTTATTGCCATCAATGTTCTATCTTACCGACTAAATAAAGCTGCAAAGGAGGACAAGTTTGGGTTCCATCCTAAGTGCAAAGAACTCAACTTGACTCGTCTAAGTTTTGCAGATGATATGATGGTGTTTACGGATGGAAAAGCAAATTCAATCAAAGGCATTGTTGAGCTTCTTAAGGAGTTTGAAAAAGAGTCTGGGTTGGTTATAAATATGAGCAAAACGGCCTGCAAGAAACAGCAACATCACTTGGGATCCCCTTGGATACGCTTCCCATTAGGTATCTGGGACTTCCCCTCACGACCAAAGGAATGACAAGACTTGACTACGAACCACTTATAGACAAAATAAGGACTCGCCTAAACACTTGGGCAAGCAAAACATTGTCTTATGCCGGAAGATTGCAGCTCATCACCTCGATGATATCAAGTATCATAAATTTTTGGTGCTCTGCTTTTCGTCTTCCAAGTCGTTGCTTTGATACGGTTGAAAGGTTGTGTGCAGCGTTTCTATGGTCAGGCTCTCCAAATATAACGACAAAGTCAAACGTAGCATGGGAAGATCTTTGCCTTCAAAAAAACGAGGGAGGTTTGGGGATACGTAAATTGCAAGACTCATCAAAAGTATATTCACTAAAGTTGATATGGAGAATGTTTGAAAACTCTGGGTAGCATGGACCAGACATTACCTTTTTTGAAACAATTCGTTTTGGGACATCTCGGAAAAAACAACAAGAGGTTCATGGATGTGGAGAAAACTCCTTAAACTCAGGCCACTTGCTACAATAGATGTGCAAGATGGTTGTTCTACTTACTTCTGGTTTGATAATTGGTTGAGTATAGGACCTTTGATTGACATTGCGGGGGATGTGGGTACACAAATTCTTGGCATCACAAGAGAAGCCAAAGTCTCAGATGTTATCAGAGGGAACAATTGGGCTTTAAGGCGAAGTCGGAATCGGAACATTCAGGATATAATTACACACCTTCGGACAGTTTCGATACCAAATGATATGGCTGGACAAGAGCGAATTCTTTGGAAGCAGCAACTTGACACATACGAATGCAAGTTTTTGACAAAAAGAACATGGCATCAAATCAGAACTAGCGGTTGAATGGCATCGACCGCTTTGGTTCCCACAGGCTATACCAAGACAAAGATTCATCACATGGCTTGCTTTTCGAAACAGGTTATCAACGGGTTCAAGAATGAGGCAATGGGGAATTACTCAAGCGTGTCCGCTATGTGGAGAGCCAAACGAGACTAGGGACCACCTCTTTTTCGCCTGCCCATACCCTTATACTATATGGGACATGCTCTGCTCGAGGCTGCTTGCTTCTAGAATCAACCCGGACTGGAACCTAACGGTACGCTCACTGCTGCGTAATAAGCTCTCACCCTTGGAATATTCCATGCTCTCTAAGTTAGCATTCCAAGCAACAATCTACTGGACTTGGAAGGAAAGGAACGGGCGATGTCATGATCAACCGCAACATTTGGCTCATGTCATTCATAAGGAGATTAGCAATAGAATCATCTCGCTTGGTGATGAGGCTGCAGAAGTGAATGAACGTTTGCTTCGTTGGAATGAAGTTGCTACAACTCACTGACCATTTTCCCTATTTTCTCGTTTAATTAGCTCTCAAAACTTTTCTCAGCGAAAAAAATAAGAACATGCCACTTTGGACCAAAATCTTTGAAAGCATTTTTTTTTTGTTGATAAATAAAATTACATTTCAACAAAAAAAAAAAAGTTTAGGTTTCAGAAAAATAAAAAAAGTTTGATCCCAAGATTGTGTATATTCCCATGTTGGAAAATATATAAGATTGTGTATACTTATAAGAAATATAGATAAACAGTCTTTGTCAACAATATGTATCAATGTATCATTTCACTTTTCACATGTGTTCTTCTTGATAAAGTAAATGGATACAAGATTCTAATTAGTATTCCGCTACCGGACTAACCCACACCGCAAAACAAAGCGAAAACCCCAATGAAACCGAACCAAATCCGCTACCAGAAGAGAGGCAGACCTCGTAAATATGAAGCTAATGGTACTCCTTTGCCCATTCAAGATTCTTCATCTACTCCTCTTGTCAAGAAACGTGGAAGAGGGAAGCTAAATGGTGTTGATATCAAGATGCATAAGAGGATGGGATTCCATACTTCTGGTAACCTCTCAAATTCATTCACATTAATAAACAAGATTACAAAAGTATGACTAATATTGCTCTGTTACAATTGGAATGCAACACATAACCCTTAGCTCTTTTGCATAAAGTTTTGAAAGATTATTGAGCTGTATATAGATAGAACTGCAATGTTACTTAGTACAGAAAGTACTTACGAGTTTTCTTTGCTCAAATGGATACATTTTTTTCTTCCTAACAAAGTTGAAAACTTCTTTCCAAATGTCAAAAGCTTTCTGTTGGAACTTATTTTAAGGTGTGACTTTTGTCATTTTTCCGGCAGCTTTTCCAGCAAAGTCGTTGTCCGAAATTACCGGATTATGAGTTTATTGGAAAGCTTGCAGTTTGGACTACAACTTAGAATGCTCATAAGTTAAAATTGAAGTATTAGTGAATGAGAAATGTGAGCTCAAGGTGTGGTGTGTGTGACACTTAAAGTCAACACACTTAATTTGTCCCACATTGCTAAGAGAGAAAAGAGTTGAGTGGTATATATATTACCCTCTCTTATCATGTTTACAAATGAGTAGCATGATGCATGATGCATGTGAGAAATGGGAACTAGACACGCGCGCCGCCACTCGGTCGGCTCGGGCTTGGGTAAAAGGTCCATCAAGATGTTCTTTTTGGGAAAATTTTTATTAAGTTTTGGCCCAATTGTTTTAACCAAACATTTGCGACCGTCCGATCCCCTCTCGGTTTTATAAACCGAGACTCGCCATCTTCATCTTTGAAAAAACGATTTTTCTCCTTTTCTTACACTCAAACTCCAAATCTCCCACAAAGTAAGTGTCTCGAGAGTATACGTAGATCTTTACGTTCGTTAGACTTCGATTTCGAATGTTGCGAATCGTTGATAGTCACGGTTTTATCCTGCGATTCATAATCGCATTAATCTGTCACACTACGGACGATTTTCTGAATTAAGGACAGAAATTTTCTCGACTCCGTGTCCGATTTTAAGATCAAAATTTTTCGTGTTCTTAATTCCTTTCTCTTTTGTAATTCGTATTTCTCAATTCGGTTTTGTGATTCGTGCACTTTCATGCTCCTTAGATTTGGAAAAGAGTAATCTATCTATTAGGCTTTCATTATTAAGTGTGATCTTCTTGTACACAAATCTTTTGTAGTCTATATACTTCACAGAAATGGAACAAATTTCGCGATTTTGCACAAGAATATGCTTTTTGTTTTTGTTTTGTTTAAAGTAGAATGTCTTAAAAGATGCTTGTGACTCTTGCTGCATTAAATCCAACTTTGCAGCTAGACTGAGCTTAGAGTAGCTCGGTTCTATGGTTCATATAAACTGAAACCATGCCTATTGAGTGAGTGCCTATTATTTTTGTGAGTGTCTTTAAAGAGTGTAAGATGTAACTCTGTGGATTTAATCATCATGTTGAAGGTGAAAGGTTTGGCGTCGGGGTGATGTTGGAACAAATTTGACGCCGTGAGGTATGTATTAAGAAAGTTAAAAAGGCCTTAGATTTTATTTGAACAGAGATTTGTGTGTTGTTTCATACTTAGCTCTTCATAATAAAAACTATGATACATATTGGCTAACTACTGTAATGAAATAATAACAGTAACACAAATAATTAAGCTACATGTCTTAGTCATCGTTGGACCTTTTACTAATAACGATCTTCAATTAGATCTATATTTTTATTAAAAAAATATTTCGTAAACAGTCGTTTATGTTTATTTTAGAACAGAAAAGAAAAACAAAACTATTGAAAAAAGCACACAACAAATATTAAAAACTGAAAACAGAGTAAATACTAAATTAGTTTTACAATAAATTCTACTTAATCTGTTTTCAGTTTGGTACTTATCTATATGTATTTTTACTTGTAAATAATATTAAATAGAGAAGTATGCTAAATAAATAACATCAAAATATATAAAATATAATTTAACAAGATTTCAAGAAAAATTAATGTTTTGTAATTGTTATATTTTCTAAATATAATGTAATAAAATATAATTTAACAGGAGTTAATGAAAATTAATGTTTATTTCTAACTAATATACGTAAGTACACACTAAAATATCAAAACTAAAATTTAATGAATTTAGTGCCAATTTATATTGATTGAACCTATATCAACACTTTATAAGTATGCATATATTTACAAAATAAAACAAATTGAGAAAAAAAAAATAGAAAAGACACATAGGTAAAACTTAAGCATACATTAAGCAAAACTCAAGAAAACAAAAAACAAACAAAGAGAGAAACAATCGAAGATAATTTTTTTATTTAAATTTTATTTCACGATTTATCAAATATATAAGACTTCCTTTCTTTAATTATATATTTATATGAATTTAAATTTTAAAAAAACTCACTCAAAGCACCGATATAAATCTAGTAGTATATAATTTGAGATCACAAGATACAAAACTAAACAAACTAAAACATATAGAAATAAAAGGCCGAGTCATATGAAAGGTGAAATTCACTCGCATGCATCAGATTAATCTTCTTAGGTCCCCCATAAAAGAAATGGGTCTCAAAATCACGATGGTCCGACTTCGTGACACTGGCTCTGTAGAAATTGGGATCACAACTTGCTTACAAGATCTTAAACCGACTGAAAATAATTTTTGGCCTTTGCGATTTTCAAGTTACGCATATACACGACTTTACCAAAACTGCCATCTGGAATAAACCCGGATCCCATATGCATCTTCATATGTTGACCAAAGATGACCATTCATGATTTCGCCGCCCCATTTCACTTGACGTTATAGCATCTTGTGTCGTTGTATGCGTCCGTCTGTATATAAGTCTGTATACACATAATATAGATACTAGTTAAGGCTAAAACGCTTAACCAAACAGCATCTTATATAATATTTTCCACTAAACTTAAGTTTTAGGAAGTTGTCATTTGTCTCTCAGAATTTTAACACCTGTCTTTCTATTTATCTTTTTAATTTAATTTTTTACCATTATTTAGTCCAATCTATCTTAGTTTCAACAGTTACAAATATTGTAAATTTATTTGCCAAACAAACTCTTATTGTAAGAAAAAATTATTCAGTCTCAATCTGAATTATCTTGAAATTTGGAATAATAATAGTATCATTCCTGTGTAAGCATTAATCAACCGAATTTTGCAAAATTTGTGATTTATGTGGATCATTTATAATATTTTAATTTATTTTTCTGCATAACTCCACATCCAAAAATGCAAAACAACATATAATAAAATTAAATTAAATGAAACTAAACCATTAAAATATCATATGTCATCTTAATTTTCATCTTGCTTACCTTGATAATAAAACCAATTCATGGATCACATTGGTACATAAAACTTTATTAGACCAAAAATCTTAATAACAAAAAACCTTATTTTATCTATATTTCAGTATCTCATAAGACTAATGTAAAAATTGTTAACAAAAAGATATACACGCTTAAGTGTCTATTTTTAAAAATATTTAGTGTTGCCTGCAATAGAAAATAGAAATTATAACATAATTCTATGCAAATGTATTGAAATCAATCGATTCAAATATCCACAATATGATTTTACCATTTTTATTGGTACGCTGCCTATAACCAAGTCAATTAAGTCTGCCAGATCGGTCCAAATTTGAAAACAATGCACAACCAACCAAAGAAACCTAAAATTTTCAGACGCAAGAACTTATTTCTTTGTTTTAAAGGGAAAGAAAATTAGTAGAAAATGTATCGTTATAAAGCGATAAAGAAAGAACCCGTGACCCATGCGAAGTTATGATGAAAAAACATCTAAATCTTATTTTAAAAAGATGAATCTAATAAAGCTTTAGAGAGTTTGAAATTGATTTTTTTTCATTATAAAACTTATGTACTCAGATATACATGCTTCACTGTGTCTACAACGTCTATAATAAATATTTTCTTTTGTCAACTACCGATTCATTCATTTTATGAAGATATGTTTCTACTGTGTCACTGTGTCTACAACGTCTATAATAAATATTTTCTTTTGTCAACTACCGATTCATTCATTTTATGAAGATGTAAGTTTCTGGTTATTTCATAACCAAGTTTTGTGTTTTGTATATCTTATTTTGATTTGTAAAAGTCATCGACAAATTGTAGAAAAAAATGCAAACCCAAACGTAAGTTATTTTTCATTTGTATATCACATCAGGCTTACAAATTTCATAGCTTTTGAATAACAACCTACATCTAATGAGATCAGTGTTCTAAAATACGGTTCAGATGTCCGCGTATACGACGTCCATGCACTATACAGTGGCTTGTTGTACCGTATTTATGCTATACGTATTTTTAAATAGAAAAAAAAATTATTTGTGTATACGATAACTAAATGACCAAATATACAATTTTGACACACATATTTTCCAACAGTTTCAAATAAAACTATTTATATTTTTTGTTACTTAAAACAATTTTTCAATTATGTCATTTTACTATTTGAATTAAAACTACTATGTTAATGTTAATATCTAAGTTTTTTTTTATAGAATTCATGATAATATTTTTTGTTACCTATTAAAACATAATATATTTATATGTATATATGCAAAAAAATATCTACCGTATATACCCTGCATAAACGTCTACATATACGTCTATATCCTATATGGTGGTCTACCGTCCAGCTAGCGTATAACGTAATTTAGAACATTGAATGAGATATATCAAATGAAAGTGACCTATTGATAAACAATTTATGATATTAAAGTTTAAACGTTTAAGCAAATAGAAATGTATTTATTTGGAGTATGTGTTATCATCCAGATACAATAAGTTAAAAACAAAAAACAAAAACAACAAAGTTTCAAATTTAAGCATTTTCCAAGTTTTCTTCACCATTTTCTTGGAAAGGAGAAACAAGACAGTGATATTAAATTTGAAAAAAAAAAAAAAAAGGAAACAAGAAGAGACAAGACACAAACAAAACAAAAAAAAAAAAAAATCAGATTTTTAATCTACTGTTTTTGGAAACAAATAAGCAATGTCCTATAAGCTTCTACTTTCCAAAAACTTCGGAAGTTCTTTATATATTTCTCAAGGTTTTCCCGAGGTAACACTTGGAGTAGACTCTTCTTGTTGTTGCGGTTGAAGCGGTTGTGGTGTTTGCGATTGCGATTCAGAGAGATTTGAATCTTGTTCTGATTGATCTAAATTCTTTGGCGATTGAGGGAGTTTTGAATCTTGTTCATATTGGTCTAAATCCTTTGGTGATTCAGATAAGAGAGCATTAGCAACTTCACCCTGATCAACCACTTTCTTCTTCTCTTCTTCTTCCTCAACCATTCCAACTTTCTCTTTCGCCTTTTGTCCAACTTCTTCTGCAGCTTTACTCACTTTGTTATACGCACCAGAAACCCACGTAGTACCGGTCAAAACATACCGGTTTTTCATTATAGTCGAACCAGCATTGCTCATTGTCTGCTCAGCTGCAGCTATTGCTGATTTGGTTTTCTCGGTGACTTGAAACTTCTGATCAACTTCTTTGACTTTCTCGCTTAACACCGTTGTCCCAGTGTTGATTTTCTCCGTGAATCCAATTTTTTTGTCGAATGATGTGACTTTAGCTGAAGCTGTTGAAGTTAGTTGGTGCTTCTCATCAAGACTTTTCGCTTTAGATATCGCGTCTTTCCCTAGAATAAACCCTTTTGCAATCATACTGCTCACAACATCTTCAGCTTTTCTAAATACCGATACATCTTCCTGGGAAGGCGATGATGATTTGTTTCTCTCTTTCGATGATTCCTGAGGAGACAAAAAATATGAAATCACACACATATTCTTAAGATAGTTTTGAGGTTTTAAGAAATAAGAAGTTTACAATTGAAACTAAAGCATCAGGAGGTAATTGATAATCCGGTGACATTGTGACTGTGACCGAGGAATCGGCAATCGTAGCTCCCTGAGACAAAATCAATAAGAAACAAAGTGCTGATGTACTCATCGAATTAAGGCAGAGAGAATGAAAGAAAGGAATTTTACGGTGAGGAGAATTGCGGTTTCAGCTCCTTGTAAATCCTTGAATGTGACATATGCTAATTTAGAACCTTCATTCTCACTGTAGAAAACCAATCTCAAATAAATGATGTAAAGAGTATAATTTGAATGAAAATGTAAGTCGAAAAAACCGACCTTTGTATTTCAAGGTAAACAATATCGCCGGAAAAAGAGAAGAACTCTTTGAGTTCTTGTTCCGTTGCTCCTAAAGAAAGATTGCTAACTTTGACAGTTACCATCTGCAATAGTTACATTGTTTAGATAATAGAAAAGAATCAAATCTTTATCAACAAGACAAAGCAAAAAACTGTTCATTCTCATCTCAGATTGAAATCAATTAGCATTATTGATAAAGTTGAAGATTTTGATTAACTAAAATTATGAATAAGAAGCTGCTTCCAAGAATTAACTAAATTTCATAGATCCTAATCACATTTATCAAAGAAGTAACTCCAAATTAAGACCATATCAACAAAACAAATACAATTCCAAAGATCAACAAATTTCCATAGATACTAATCACATTTTCAAAGGACAAAATTAACTAATTTGGTAGATTATAAAAACATGAAAACCCAATTCCAAAAACTGACGATTCTCGATGCTAATTTAGCCAAATTTCAACAGATCTATTCGCAGCAAGCGATCAAAATCATACAAATTAGAGACGAGAACGAATAATTTTGGTTATGAATACTCACCGACATTGTCAGAAAATTTTCTCCCTTTTAAACGAATTAGAAACAAAACAGAAGAGGAAAAAACTTTGGTCGTGGATTTGATATGAGGGACAAAAAAAAAAATCAGATTCAATATAAATACAAATGTGGCACGTGTAAGTAACCGACGGGATTATTTTGTTTGTTTATCCCCGGCGATTTCATACCATGTGAGTTAGGGCCGTCTCAAAGTTTATAAACATCCTGTTCAAATATCAAAATTAGGCCATAAATACAAAAAAAAAATCCGTTAATTACAATAAAATTATTTTAACTATAACTTATCGCAAAAAATAATTTATGGCTATAAATGCTTTTATTAATTATTATTTCTAACAGAAAAATAGAATTTCATGAAACTCAAAATTATTTTATTTATACAATTACAACTAACAATTTTTATTTAAACAAAGCCATTCTTTTAGCTTTTTTTGAAGCAAAATCTTCAACTAAATCATCATATTTTATTTTTTCCAAAATATCATTTTCAATCGCAATCAATGCTAGTCCATTTAGCCTTTCTTGTAACATCGTTGAACGTAAATAAGACTTCAACAATTTTAATTTCGAAAAACTCCTCTCTGCAGATGCAACAGTTACGCGAATAGTTAGTAAAATCCTGTAAGCAATAACTAAATTTAGAAAACAATTAACACGTTTCAAATCATTCAAAATATCAATAGGTTTCATTTGCTCATTTGGCATAACTTCTCTAAATAATTTTAACTCCATAAACAATTCATGCTCACTAATATCAAACTGCTCACCTTTCTTAAAAGCATTTGCAAAACTACTACAATAACCTTCTAAAGTGTTATCATCTAAAGAAAGTAACTTTTCATGATCAAATAAAAAACCAAAAATGTTTTCATACTCTTGATATTGTTCAAACCTTTTAGTAAGCGAAGTAATTGCTTGATCAACTATGCATAAAAAATAATCAACTCTAAATGATTCTTCTTCTGATCTAGGAGCCACTAAAGGTGCATCATTTGACATCTCATCAAAATTTCTTTTTCTTCTAATTACACGTTTTTTAGGAAATATTGGATCAATTTCTAAATCAACAGCAATTTTCCTAACAGTCTCCAAAGCATTAGAAAACCCAGTATCTCTATATTTTTTAAAAAACTCAACTAGCCCTCTAACTTTATCAATAGCAACATCAATAAGCATATCTTTAGATTGTAAACTTTTGCTAACCAAATTAACAGTATATAACATTTCATACCAAACAACTATACTTACCAATAATTCAAATTCACTTAGTTCATTTGTCGCTAAAGATTTAGCTTCACTTCTAATTATAGAATCATTATCACTTTCAACTACTTGAAGTAAAGCTTCTCAAATTTCTGAAACTTGAAATCTAATTGCTTTGACACTATCAATACGACTCTCCCAACGAGTAGATGACAATGGTTTAAGTGTAAGTTCTTTTATATTATCTAACAAAAATCCCACCTTTTAGAAGAATTAGCAAATATTGTGTAAATTCGTTGTATCACTCCGAAAAAATCTTAGCTTTCCCACAAGTATTGGCCATATCACACAACATTAAATTAAGACTATGAGAACTACAAGGAGTATAAAACGCTTTGGATTTACATCCAAAAGTCGCTTTTGCACTCCTTGATGTTTTCCTTTCATGTTTGCACCATTATCATAGCTTTGCCCTCTCACATTATCTATATCAAGACCAAACGACTTTAATTCATTTTCTAAAACTTCAAAAAGACCCTGACCAGTTGTATCATTCACATGTAAAAATCCTAAAAAAGACTCCTCAACTTTAATGGGATAAGAAGAATAATCTACGTACCTTATTATCAAAGACATTTGTTCTTGGCGGCTACAGTCAGGTGTACAATCAAGTATCACAGAAAAATATTTTGCTTGCTTTATTTTATTTATGATTTCAGATTTAATTGTAGAGGCAATCAAAATTATTAACTCATTTTGGATGTTATGACCAAGATAATGAAAATGGATATCATCATTAATGATTCTATCAACATGCTCTTTAATAACTAGATCAAATTCAACCAACATTTCAATTAATCCTAAGAAATTCTCATTGTTATTTTCATACAATTTAGCATTAGTCCCACGAAATGCAAGATTATGCTTTGCAAGAAACTTGACAATAGAAATAATCCTAAACAAAACTTTTTCCAATGATCTCTTTCTTTCAAAAGTAGTGTTTGAGCCACTCTATCAATAGTTTGATTCTTTTGAAATCTTAGACGCGTATCATACCAAATTGACATATTTTTAATATGCTCAACAGATTTTTCATGCTCGTTAATTCTAGTACTAAGATGTGCCCAATCTCCAAAACCGTCGTTTGCTAAGTGACATTTTAAAGATTTTTTAAATATCTTACAGCAGAAACAAAATATTTTATCAATTTCCTTACAATAGACTAACCAATCCCTTCCACATTTTTCTCCATTTGGTAAAATTCTAGTATACCACTTTGCAGAAAAACGTCGACCACTTACTTTGTCTTTTAGACCTTTTCTAATAGATAAATCTCTTTTAGGACCTTTTCCTATTAAAACATCAATCATCTTAGCATCAAGAACATGCTCATCATTTCCTAAATCAATATCATTTTGATCTTTCTTAAGAAACTCATTGCAATCATTTTCATTTGCAGGCATACAAAAATCAACATTATCATCATTTTTATTTTCATTTTCTACATTTTCATATTCACTATTTTTGCTTGGTGAAGAGTTTTTTGGTTTTCTTATTAAAAATCTATTAAGAGAACCTTTTAGGGATTTTGCTTCTTCCTCAATTTTTTTCTTTTTTAGACGTTTAATATATCCACAATCATATTTGGTAGTTCCAGGAACCATGATTCAAATAAATGATAAAGTGATAAAACCTGGATAATTAGTTTGTGATGGATCAAACTAGAAGAAGCACATGACTAGTCTTTGATTAACTCTTCTTCAATTTGAGTTTGTAACTTGAAGAATAATACAACCTAGAAAAGAAAAGAAAAAACTATTAATACATTAGAAATCAAAAAGAAAATATCACAAAGTAAACCCAAAAAAAAAAAATTTGAAAATACCTTGAATTGTTGTTTTCAATGGTAAAGACAGGAAATTATGAAATGTTTATCAATTTTATTTGTTGCTTTGTGCTAAAAAAAACATGTATGCAAAAATTCTTTGTAGAGAATTGGTGATGAAATGGAATGATTTTCTCAATATATATATACCAAGTCTAATTAATAGAAAGATCTAAAGTAATCAAATAAAAATCTTCTTCTAACGTCAATTTCCATTAAAGCTAACAATTGATGTTAATGTTCCAACGTTAATTGCCTAAATTTTAAGTATATATATCAAAACCAATTAATTTTTAATTTAGTTTACCTTATTTGGTTATGTAAACAGAATCATTTTTTTTTTGTAATCTTTACTTGTTAATAAACTTTTAGTGACAAATATATATATAGAATATAATATAAAAAATTTGGGCCCTTCTAAATTATGGGCCATGTTCGATCGCTCAATTTGCTCATGTAAAAAGACGGCCTTGTGAGTGATATCCATCCAATTATCTACAAATGCGACATTCAAAGGAAGATTCTTCACTCAAGACTGTCTTTGTACAATAAAACTGATGTGCACGACTCACAAATCAATTTCTACTCCGCTAGTACAACTATGAACAAAGAGCACAATTAAGAACTTCAACAAAACATTAACACACCCAGATGATTCAATCATGCTTGTTTCAACAACATTTACGTCCATGAAAACCCATAAAACAAGGAACCTAAAAGATAATCAAACCAACACTGTCTCTAATAAAACCATAAAAGCATCACAGATAACGATAATCATAGTGACAAAGAGTATCACAAGTATCACATATTATTAGGGGTGTCAAACGAGTCATTAGCTCATGAGTTAGCTCAGCTCAGTTCGAATTTTGAGGAGCGCGAACTTAGGCTCATTTAATAAACGAGTTAAGTGATCGAATTTAAATAAGTTGGCGAGTTATGTGAGCCAGCTCAGATGAGTCGTGAGCTAGCTCATGAACAAATCTTTTTTAATGATTTAAAATATTATATTAATATGTTGTAAATATATTTTAGATTTACCAACTAAAATATATATTCTCATTCATTTTTAGCTAAAACAAAAATATAAATAATTCATTTAACAAATATCAAAGTCGTTTTCTTCCTAAACACGTCCAGTCTCTACTATGCACTCGATCTTGGTTATTTGATTTTACATCCGAAAAAATGATAATATATTTTTATTCACTTGTTAATTATCTACATTGAATGCCATTGTCTTAGCGTGTGTGGTGTTGGATTGATTTTGATTTAGCATTCGATAACAATATTATTTGAATTTTTTTAATACTTAACATTTAAAGTTAATTTTAGATTTTATAATAGTTAAATTTTTAACTATTTTATTCTTATATTTATTTTGTATTAGCTCGCCAGCTAGCTTATTTAGATCACGATCTAGATAATCTGAGTTCGAGCTTATGTTTTTAAACTCATATAATAAATGAGCTGAGCCAAGCTGAGCTGTGAAAAACACTAGCTCATTATGAGCTGAGTTGAGCGAGCTAGCTTGATTTGACACTCATATAGATTATTACAAGCATAAGTTGTTTTTTTTTTTCCACATAATAAATAATCTGTAGTTTTTCCACACAACTACAGATTATTCGTGTTGTGCAACCTCCGTCTTCGTCATCATCTTCATCTTTATCTTCTCCTTCTCTACCTCCAACTTCGCTAACTCCATCTTCAACTTCTCTACCAACATATCCTTCTTCTCCACAATGTTGTCTCATTTATTCACCTTGAAATGAAATTCTTGTTTTAGTTTTTAGGTTTCAATTATAAAACCCAACCAAATGTTAAAACCAAAATAAGTGTTAATGATTCATACCACATATCGACGGAATCCAAAGGGGAATATATAGTGTGGTCAGATGGGCCTGCGCCCGAGTTTAATCTTCCTCTTTTCCTCAACATCAATCATTATTACTATGGTAGGTCAAAAGCTAGCTGGTCGACTCTAGCCTAGTTATAATTTGGGCCTCGCCAATCTTTAAACTATTTGTAGCTTTAATGTTAATCCGGAATTAACAATGTGCTTGGTTGCCTGTAAGTATGATTACGTTAACCAGATTCATATATTGATACTTAAGGAAATGAGTATGATTACGTTAACCAGATTCATATATTGATACTGTTATGTGTTAAGGAAATGTGATACATTAGCTATTAGTGTTACATGAAACGGCGATACATATTGTTATCGAGTTTTGGATCAGCAATGATCATGTGGAACTAAATGAGAAGTTTGGACAAAATATTGTGACCACCACTCGCGATCCAATAATCTTCAATCACGATCTAATGTCACTATCCAGGGAGAGTCACTACAGAAAGTGGCTTTGAACATAGTTCCCTTACTCCTACGGTAATTTCCGATGACTACCTTCTATATTTTACTTTCAATGGTTAGGATTTTGGATGTAGCGGGGGCAGACCAACACCGTGCCTACACTTGTATGTACCATCCATTCTTTCTGTTTGAACCTAACGAAAACAATGACATATATCTCTCCCTGATTATGAGCTAATCAGCGGTGTGAAACACCCAACCGCGATTCGAGTAAAGCAACACCTTTTCAGCTAAACCACGATTCAAAGATAAAAGAACAAGTACACACACCCCAATATCAGAAGACATATGACAGTGACAGTGAAAATCATACTAGAAGCAACTAAATCCTCTAGACGGTTTCGACTTAGATGATTGCTTTTTCAAGCTACCATCAGACTGCAAACCCTTTAAATCACGGGCACTGTTTGCATATGAAATGGATGCTGAAGGATCGGCTTCTGTATTCTGATCTTTCAGTTGCTTTGAACCTTTTACATCGAGGGAAGCACTTTCTTTCCCAGTTTTCGGTCGTAGAAGCATAACATCATCCACTGGTCTCACTTTTGGTCTAGAGCTGGAAGAACTAAACGAATTGGACTTCAAAAAGTACCTGATGTTTCCCGACCAGGACTGCACGTAAGCCCTTAAATGATGTTTCCCGAGATAAAGTACACAAGCTTGGGACTATTGGATGATCCTGTTGGAGCCTCAACTGCCTATCCTTTAGCATCTAGAGCTGCCTCAAGTTTATCTATGTGCCTTTTGCTGGAGCTCTGTGTATTCAAATTTACCTCAGTTTCTCTTTTTCCCTTAGTTTCTGCATGTTTCAACTCAAGTTCGTTAGAGACAAAAAGGAAAAATAACGTCAGGGATAAATCCTGAACAGTAATTGGCCATATTAGTTGAGAAAGATCCTGGACGCCAAAATGTACTAGATCTTTTCTTTCTGATGAACAGAAGCGGCCTTACGTGTGTTCTGCACCATCACTGCAGATAGCAAGTGAATCCTCACGACCCGCCGCATCTCCACAAATATCACATACTTTTACCTGCTCAACAACGTTTCCACTTGAGATTTTGGTCACTGGGAGATGAAAGAAAATATTGCAACAAAAAGAAACAAGTCCAGCCAAAACAAAATAGATGAGTTCTCTATACTTGCATCAAGTTCAAGCATTTCATAATCAGCGCTCTCACTTTCAGACATAGCAGATGAGTTTGGTTCTTCTGCCTTGTCTAAGAGACTATTTTCTCCCGATATCGAATCCATCAAACGTTGGTCTGAATGCGTAGAACTTTCAATTAACATATTTTTCTTGTCTTTGTCATTCTCTGCTCCTGACTTTTCCCTGCCCTGGACTGTTTCTCGTTTGATGGTCAGATAACAAACTATGTGAAGATTGTGACTTGACTTCTTTTGAAAGAACCTTCCATGAGTCTACCTTCATTTCCTTACTCTTAGCATTATCAGAGGAAGTATCATGATTGGAATTAACCAGATTGCTCGCTGCACTAGCAGTGTTACGTGAACTGCTGAGCGTATTAACCCCAGAAGAGCACATTGTAAGAACTCTGGCTCGCCACTACTCCATGGGAGTTTTCATCTGATAACTCATCTGACCTTGAACCAGTGAAGCTCGCAATGCAAGAAGAACAAGGAGCAGAACAGACATTACAAGTTCCAGTCTCCTTTTTAGGACGACCTCTCCGACCCATGGAGCGATTATCAACTCTTCTATCAGCCTTCAGGCATAACATAGAGAGAATATGGTAAGCAATTCAATCAGCATCAAAGGAAAATTTACAAAAATATTTTTAAAAATAGTTATAGTTTTCGCTGAGAGTGTTAAGAAGATAAAAAACAGTAGCATTGGACAACAAGGAAGACTTCCATTTTTTCTACTGTATTCGCAAAGCATTTTTCATGTGATGTTTACAGATAAAATCGAGTCCTCGGTCGTGCTTAGAGCTATTTCTTTGTCGGGAAAGATTCTAATTAATTTAGTGATATCATAAAACAAAGAGTATTATTGTATGGTTTAGTACAAAAGACGTGACATAATCACTTTATCCACCATTTATTGTCATCCACGTGTTGAAACAGTAACCTCATCATTGTAAATCTTGAAAGAAACTGCTGATAAAGTACAAAAACATTTTATTATTAAAAGTCTACCCCATCATTTAAAAAATAGTTATATTGTGACCTCTACTACATTACTATAAATAGATTATTAGAGCATAATCAATCTTAGTTGCTAAAGTTGGGATGTTAAGATTATTTAATTATTTTTTTTTTAACAATTCTCTTAACAACTCCATTTTTGAGGTGTTAAAATGCTAAAATTAGCAACTCTAAATTGGGGTGCTAAGATTATTTAATTGTTGTTAACCCTTAACAACCAATTAAAAAACTCACTAACACCCCATATTGATCATGCTCTTACAAGTGGGGAAATAAAATTATGTAATCGAAAAAAATAAGAATGAATTAAGTAGATAATCATAGAAAATAGTATACTTAACAAACTAATAATGAGAAAGCAGAAACTCAAAAAAATAACAGTGAGAAAGTAGCATGCATTGTGGTTTATTACATTTTAATTTTTCAGATTACGGGTGTCAAATTTTTTTAAGAATTGCTTCGAAATTTAGTAGGTTATCTATATTTATAACTAATATCCAATTGATAACTAAGATTACTCTTAAAATATATTATACTATCTAGCTACTGACTTTATTAACCTTATCATAATATTATTATCTAGTTTTCTAACAAAGTTTATTCGTTGTATTTATATATTATCTGGCTACTGGTTTTTTTTGTAAGTTGTTAAAAAAATACGGTCAACTTATTATAGATTGTCCGATTAATTAAAATTTATATATGGCTAATAATTAAGATTACTCTTTGAACATGTTCTAATATCTGGATACTAACTCTATTATCCGGATCCGTCGCTGCTTTCACTAGACTTGTCGCTGCTTCCGATATATAAGGAGTCGAGAAACGCATTTTGGGGGTAAAAATGTCCTAAAAACTATCTAAATAGCGTCAGAATAATGTCAGAATTTCTCTCTGTTAGTTTGCCAAATATCCAAAAATGTATTGTTATTCAGTGCAAATATTAAAAAAACAAACCAAACAAACCCAAACATTGGGATTTATGATATTCGAATAAAACATTTTTATTAAGTAGAAATTTTACTCAAATGTGAGATTATTAATATAATAGAAATTAATAAAGCATTGTTTAATTATCAGATTTTTAATTTCATTTTATTAAAACCTAACTGAATCTAGACGAATACCAAATCAAACCAAGCAAAAAGTTGTTAAACCAAATAAAAAAAAGGAAAAAAAGAAAAAAAAAAAGGCTGATTTACAACCCATAAATTAACTACGAGGAGAAATGATTAAAAATTTGGAAATCAAAGGATCAAAAAGGAAAAAACTTTTCTCTCGCTTTTCAATTTCATGTCTCTCTGTCTCCACGATTCACGCCTTGACCGTAGCTTTTTCCTCAGCAAATCGGAATTTTCGATTAACAATCTCTCTTCCTAATCGTAGAATCGGACTCCGATCCCGATCAATTTCCCCGGGAATCGATAAGGATTTGGTGGGTGAATTTCGTAGAAAAATTTGGGGGGTTTTACGAGAGAGAGAGAGAAGAAGAAGAAGATGAGTTTTCAAGATTTAGAAGCTGGAAAAGGAAGATCGAGGAAGATCAATGGTGGTCGACAACAAGATTCGACTCAAGCCGTCGCTTCCGGAATTTTCCAGATCAATACCGGAGTTTCCACTTTTCAACGACTCGTTAACACTCTCGGTACTCCCAAAGATACACCGGAGCTCCGCGAAAAGCTGTACGTTTTGTTTGATTCATTTTGTCAAAATCGATTTCGATTGCTTTTGTGTGAAATTCGATTCAATTCTGGAAATTGTGTAGGCACAAGACACGATTGCATATTGGGCAGCTTGTGAAGGATACTTCCGCTAAACTTAAAGAAGCTAGTGAAACTGATCATCAAAGTGGTGTCAATGTGAAAGACAAATCTTTTCTTATGTGAATCTTCTCATTGTTTGAGTTTGATGATGATGATAATGAAGAATAGTTCTTTGATGGTTGGTTTTTGTGTAGCCAAGTAAGAAGATTGCAGATGCTAAGCTTGCAAAGGATTTTCAAGCTGTATTGAAAGAGTTTCAGAAAGCTCAACAAACCGCAGCTGAAAGAGAAACCGCTTATACTCCTTTCGTCCCTCAGTCCGCTATTCCATCTGGGTAACACAATGGTTTTCTGTGGTTTTTGTGTATATTTGTCTCAAGTTCTGAATCAAAATTTGGAATTACAAATTGTGAAATGTTTTGACAATCATGTTCCTTATTTTTCTTGGCTGGCTCGGTGTATAGCTATACAGCGAGTGAGGTAGATAAGGCTCCGGAACAACGGGCACAACTTGTGGAGTCAAAAAGGTTGGTGATACTGAAAACAAATTTTTATACCACTTTGTTTTGTGATGCAACTTACCTTCCACATTGTTTGATTGTTGCAGACAGGAACTTGTATTGTTAGACAACGAGATTGCATTCAACGAGGCTGTGATCGAGGAAAGAGAGCAAGGAATACAAGAAATCCATAATCAAATTGGTGAAGTTAACGAAATATTCAAAGATCTTGCGGTTCTGGTTAACGATCAAGGAGTCATGATAGGTAAAGAAATCTATATAACTCAATAACGAACATATGTCCACAAAGCTATAGTTATTAGTTAGAGAGAACTCACTTCTTTTCTTGCAGATGATATCGGTACTCACATCGATAACTCCCGTGCTGCAACTTCACAAGGAAAATCTCAGCTGGCGCAAGCCGCAAAAACACAGAGATCAAACTCATCTCTGGTAAAACACTCAAAAACTTCCCAAACAAAACAGTGAATAAATTGTTTTTAGGAATCTTAGAGATAGGTTTAGGCTACACTCTAATGTCTTGTTCTTGTTTACACGCAGACATGTTTGCTCTTGGTGATATTTGGCATTGTACTACTGATCGTGATTATAGTACTCGCAGCTTGATATCGCAAAGCAAGAACAAGTCTTTTGGATGTGTTCATCAATCTAAAAGCAACAGTGAGTGGAACTACTTGGTATATAAACATAATTTGAAGACAACACTTAGAAGTTGGTTTTGTATTCGTCTGGTTCGGTTTAAGGGTCTATTGGTTTATGTAATGGAGAGTGTGTGTGGGTTTTTTGTTGTGGAAACTTTTTGTTGGAGATGAGAGAAAGTTTGTTGTTTGTTTCTCTCCTGAATTTCCGGTTTGATCAATCATGCAAGATTTTGGTTTTGGACCGGTTTTGAATTGCCCAAACTTTGTTGAGAGGAAACAAAATGATTTACTCATGAGTCATGACTGTCACAAAGAAGTTTGAAACAAAAAAGCCGAGTCATGACTGCTTTGAGTTCTTACAAGATTCAACCTTTGAGCTCAAAACAGATGCCACAAGTATCGAAAATGCTGACAAAACTGCTGCTGCAAATGTAATAGCGGAAACATACTCCTTATGATCCCTGATTCCCGTAGGGATTTCCCAGACAACAGATCTTGTTTCAGTCTTCAATCCGCCAATCGACAAAACCAAACACCTTCTCTGTTCATGTTGCCGGCTTTGTACATAGCTCGAGCACAAGAACAAGTCTGGTTCTCCAAACTCCACTCTAGAGTATCCACTCTCTTCCAGAGGCTGAAAATGATAGAGAAACAACAACGATCCAAATCTTATCGATATTTTTATCAAGACAGGATATACAAAAGCATCCTTATTCGATCGGGTGATAGTTTACCTGATACCGGGCATGTAAAGGAAGCTTTAAGGTGATTTCACCATTTTCATAATCTCTAGAACTGATTTTGACATGAATCTCAACGACTGATCTGTTTGATCTAAACGAAGGCAGCTCAAGATTCGTGTCTCCAAACACAGATACATCTCTGAAAGCTGCAAAAAGATCAAAGACTCCATCAGATTATTCATATCAATATGAGATTTATTATCTTGATTTCTTTCTTCTTAACCTCTGCGTTGTTGAAGATTCTGAAGCTCAAAAGGATCAGCAAAAACTCCCAAAGGCAACCTTTCAACGATCACGAGTTCTCGAAGCTGAGAATCTGATTGAACAAGAAGCTTAATGGATGTATGTAGATTACGATGTGAACCTTCACCAGTAATGTTTCTGTGTTGTTGTAACAATGATATTGCAGGAACAACAACAATGTTTGTATCTTTTCTAGAACATTCTTGAAGAAGCAAGAAGTTTCGAAACTCTGAGTCTTCTAAGGAAGTGTGTGTAGTAAAATAAGATTGCATAATGTATTGATCGGAGATACATAAGAACGAAGAAGGAATATGATCGGAAATGAAGATTTCATCGGAATCACCGTAATTTGTTCCAATCTGTTAAAAGGGAAAATTGCAATCATTCACAGAGTTTAAGAAACTGTAATCATCGAGAAGCTAATCTGATTCAGAGATTTGAGATCTGTAACCTGAGCAGAATAGGTAGAAGAATCCAACCAAGAAATCGCGAAGCAGATGAAAATCAGAGGAATTACCGATCTCGGTCTTTGGATACCCATCGATTCCATTTGTTTCGAGAAGCTCTTCTTCACGATCTCTGGTCTCGTTCCGGTGAAGGTAAAACTCCGTTTACTCGCCGGAGATCGATCATTTTTATGAGTTGCAGGTTAAACCAGCCCATCTCAGCCCGGTTTTGTTTGTTCGAAATGGGCCGGTCCAGTTCATTAGGGTCCAAACTATTTCGGTTTTTTTCTATATATCAATTGTTTCTATTAGAGGCACAAAAACCCGTTAACCTTCATTTCCCCGTTACTCGGTTCGTATCCGTTTTAAAATATAGGATATCCGTAATTTTCGAGTCGAGTAAAAAGTACTATAATTTTGAGATCCGCGGGTAAAGGGTATCATTTTTTCTTTCATTACCCTTCTCGTTATCTGTTTTCATACTCCATTTGCTATCCGACCCGTAAATACCCGCATTCTATATCACCAATATTTGATAAACTTAGTTGTAAAATAAATTATATAATATATAGTATAGCATAAATATTCGCAACGTCAATTTTTTGTGTTTTTGAATTGTCATCGATAATTTTGGTATATGATGGATTACAAGTTTCGAAGTTTGAAATATTATATTTTATAAACTATATATGTTGTCTATTAAGAGATTTTTTTTTCTTTTTCGTAATAACACCTTTATTTTTTTGTATACAATTTACTTAAGTTTAATTATAGATAAATTATATTACAATTAGGTGGGTAAGGGTAATAGACCGGGTACCCGGCGAGTCAACGTAAGGGTATTATTAGACCGGATAGGGTATTCATTTTTTGAATAGGGTATTCATTTTTTGCGGGTCGCGTAAGGGTATTATTTTTCAAATACCTGTTAGGGTCAGGTCGGGTAACGGGTACTCCAAATTTTCAGGGTACCTGTCTTATGTCCAGCCTTATGTTACATTTTTTTTTAAGATTGCAGTTTTTATTACTACTCTATTATACATTACGAGAATTGTTACATCTGAAATAACCCGACCCGTTTTTTTCTTTTTAATTTGGATTATTATTCCCATAAATAATAATCCTCAATATCAATTCAAACACATCAACATAATCAAACAACCAGCGGAAACCATAACCAATTAAACAAATAATTATCTCAATTCCACATCCAGAATAATCAGCAACCTAACTAGCAATTCTAACAACATCGAATAACAACAAACCAAGACCCTAGATCATTCTCCTTTTCATAGCCATGATTCCACAATCATACTTTGTTTTTACCTACATCACATGGCAAAACAAGATGCGTGAGTATTCTCACAATTACTCAGTGAGACGGTCATTCCATCTACGGCTATACACACATGCATAAAGTAATACCATAATACCCAACGATCAATCAACAATGCACAACACGATAAATCAGCACGAGAAATCAAGTCCAGACTCTGGTGTCGATCGACACACCTTCTGGTGTCGATCGATACCACAACACTTGTGTTGATCGACACACCTCCTGGTGTCGATCGACACAACAACACTGTGTCGATCGACACCACACCAAGCAATGGTGTCGATCGACACTCGTCGCAGTGTCGAGGAACACGAGCGTATCCTCTCATGGCTCATTTCCAAGACGCGACGTATCGATCACCTGCACGAAAAATATCAACACGAACATCCAACAACACGAAAACACTTCAAACAACCAGAAATCAATCATCAATCAATTCCAATTCACAATCAAACGCATCATGAATACTCCAATTACCCAGATAAGCCATGGTCATGCACTCACCTCGATTTTGAAAAGGAATAGGGTTAAAAAATCAACGAAGAACACGAAATTAGAGACTCCTAACACTCCACAACAGAAATCGTTCTTCCTTCGCAAAGAACACGGATCAAACACAATTCCAGAGCCTCACAATCACAACACACGCTTTCAAGATCAAGAACACAAAGAGATCAACAATGATTCATTCGCTTCTCTCAATCCTCTCTAAAACTCTCTTTTTTCTCTTTGAAACTCTGAAAAACGCGACTACAATCGGCCTGCTCGCTTTTATAAGTGGAGCCCTAGGGTTCCCATAACCCGAATCACAAACCGAACGATTCAAAACCGAACTCGTCGGTCTAATAAAGGCTTGTGTCGATCGACACACATCATAGTGTCGATCGACACACACAACCAAAATCGTGACTTCTCCCAAGTCAATACACTGGTGTTGATCGACACCCTTTCCAAATTCTAATTTTTGGTTCTTCTATGTTACATTTTAGCCAAGGATATGGTGGTTATTTATTTATATAAATACCATAATATCCATGGAAAGCATATAAATCGTACATTTGTTGTAACTAACATTTTTAAAAAAATATTATGACAAGATAGCTAAAATAAATTGCATTTCAACTCATATAAATCAAAGTGAAATTAATAGAACCATAAATTTGAAATAAACTAGGATATATCATTTTGAAAAAATTAAGCAAATGATATAAGTAAATTTCAAAAGTCTAATAGTTAAAAGAAAAAAGATAGTTAACTAAAAAAACAATTGATTTTCATCAAGTTTCAAATGTTTTAATCAAACTTTACGATTAAATTTTTGATATGAAAACCGATCATTTGGCTTTATTGTAGATTTTATCGAGTTATACCAAATTTAAACGAACCATATAGCCTCTAGTATTTTAGATATGGTTAATCCGGATTATCAACCGCATATATACCGATTCAATCTGCCAGATCGGTCCAATTTTGAAAACACTGCAACCAACTCAAGTGTGGGGTTGGCCATATATGGTCTGACTAGATGGACCAGTCCAAAGAGAACTAAAATATTTAGGCGCAAGAACTAAATTTTTGTTAAAAAGAAAAAAAAATTAATAGAAAGTATCTTTAATTGTTAAAAAGAGGAAAAGAAAGAGCCCACGATCCATGGCAAGTTATCATGAAAAAGCATCGAGATCTTATTTTACAAAAGAAGAATCGAATTTAAGCTTTCGAGAGTTTGAAATTGAATTTTCTTCATGATAAAACTTTTGTACTCATGTATACAACATGCACATGAATATGTTTATAGTCTGACTACAACGTCTAAAATGTTTTTTTTTTTCTTTTGTCAAGAAATGCTCATTAATTTTATAAATATTTAAGCTTCTGGTTATTTCATAACCATATGTTTGTGTTTGCATTTAGATATCTTATTTTAGACAAATTGTAGAAAAAAACGCAAAACACGAACGTAATTTATTTTTCATTTACATTTCACGTCAAGTTTACAAACATTTATACAAACGCATATACAAACGGAAAAAAAACCAATCAATATCTTATGAGATATATCAAATGAAAGTGATCTAGTGATAAGATATCTACGAAATGCATCAATTTTCTTTTCACTTCCGAGTTAATTTCTATCCAAAAAAATCATTTTTGTTTGGCTAGTCAAAATAGTAACATGTTTTAGATTGTAAAAACAAATCACTGAACAGACTATTCAACAACTACACGGTCTATAATCATTTGAAAGTTAGTCGGATCTCGGCTCGAATTATCCGTTGTTAACCCAACGAAAAAAACTAATGAGATATCATTTTGAATTGTCCAACGCTAAAGTTTCGGATTGGAATGAAAATGTGGGTCAAAAGTGGCGATGAAGATGATTTGATCGATGCCTCATTCACTCTTTCCTTTTATAAAATTTCTTTATATAAAATGAAAATTCCTTATAAATTTCTCTTACAAAACTATTTTATTAATTAAAAGTAAACTTAGCAGGTTCGCACGCTGTATCTTTAATCTCTTGTTGTCATCACCTTTAACAAAAAAATATCCATACGTTGTTGATTTCATCTTATTATAACTAAATAGTTTAAGCAGATTGAATCTGGGAAAATAAAAAATTCCAATTTCTTTGTCTTTCTATGCGTGCTTTAAAAATATTATTTGCATGATTACTTTCAAAAAAAAAATTGTGGGGGAAGGTTACCTTTAAGGAAAGTGAGTAAATGGGTCCTCGTCTAATTATTTTTATTCATCTATCTTCACATTAAATTTTAAAATCAAAACCTAACTTTTATTCATATGCTTTTGAATTCTTTTTAATTTTTTTTTTTTGATAAAGCTTTTTAATTTGGCAATAACATAATTACTTATTCTCTCTTTCTCCTTTATATATTTGTACCACAAATTCCTCTTCAACTAAATCTCCAATATTTCTATCTACTTTCATGTTCTCTCATGTTTCTCTTCCCAACATTAGTAATAAACAAAGATTCTGATTCGATCCAAGCCAAGATCAACGTCTAAAGATGTCCAACGTTCATGCTTAGAGGTTTATATACAACTATATATATATGTATATATTATATATATATTTATATATTGATTTACCATCATGCCTGGCTCCCTGTATGCCACAAGTGGATACTGATTTTGATTGAAAAATCGGCTGCCGGTGGCGTACAAGGAGTCAAGCATGACCAGAAACACATGGTCCTTCATTTGTTCATATATATTGTGTCATACATGATGTTATATTAGAATTTCGGTTTATGTGTTTCGAGGAAAATGATACCAAGCTTAATAATTATAGGTTTGATAAGGATTGTAGTTTTGTTTTGGATTCGGTTTTAGTCAAATCAATCATTTGCTTAAGAAAATGATTCGGACTTTTTTCTGCTTCGTTTCAACTTCATACATATCAAATTGATTAAGGCTGAATCGATTTGTTTTTTTTTTTTAGAAAGAAATCGATTTGTTTTGAGTTTAGAATCAGAATGATTTGGTTTTTGCATATATTTATACGTTATTTTGTGTGACTTGCGGACAGTAGCTAAAACCATTATCTTTGGGTAATCATTTTGTCGATGATCTTTATTGTTCAGTACTTCTGTAGTTTTACCGTAAATTAAGTTCTTCTATATAGCCCCGAAATTAAACAGGATAATTTTCTTGTTAAAAAAAAAAGAAGTTCTTCTATATTTGAATTTTTTGTCTATTATTTAAATTAAGTACTTCGGGTAATCATTTATTTTCAAAAAAAAAACTTGTATAATTTTATTTAAAAAATATTCGTGGCGGTCAAAAGTCTAGAAAAAAAGAAAGCCCTTTTTTCTTCGGTGATAAACAGTAAATTAACATGCAAATCAATCAAACAGGAAAAGGGATTTGCAAAATGTAGGCGTTAATTAAGTTGTCCAATTTAAAATCCCTTACAAAGTCTTACTTCCAATCTAGGGGTGTCAAACGAGTTATTAGCACATGAGCTAGCTCAGATCGGCTCAGATTTTGATGAATGCGAACTATATTTTTAGGCTCATTTAGTAAAAGAGTTAATTGATCGAGCTTAAATAAGTCGGAGAGTTATGCGAACTAGCTCAGATGAGCCGTGAGTTAGTTCACAAACAAATTTTTTTTAACGATTTAAAATAATATATTGATGTGTTGTAAATATATTTTTGATTTCCAACTAAAATATATATTCTCGTTCCCCCTTAACCACAACAAAGGTCCATTAAACAAATATTGAATTCGTCTTTGTCCTAAATACGTCGAGCCTCTATTATGTACTCGATCTTTGTTATTTGGTTTGACAATATATTTTTATTTACTTGTTAATTATTTATGTTAATTGTCATTGTCTTAGCGTATGTGATATTGGACTGGTTTTGATTTAGCACTCGATAACAATATTATTTGGATTTTTAAAAATATTTAACATTTAAAATTAATTTTAGATTTTATAATAGTTTAATTTTTAATTATTTTATTCTTACATTTATTTTGTGTTAGCTCGCGAGCTAGGTCATTTAGATCACGAGCTAACTCATTATGTTCTTAAAATCGTATAATAAATGAGCTGAGCCGAGTTTGACACCCCTACTCCAATCACGGAACATTGTAAATCTATAATGAACATGGTTTATTTTCTTTATTACCATACCATAATTAACATCTTGACATATTCAATTAGCAGGATTCAATGCAATCCTAGATGCTAAGACCTTCGGTATGGTCAAGAGGTTCTCAAATCGTAAACCGAAGCCTCTAGACCAACTAGAGAATCGAACCGAAGCAAACCCAAATGTTTTGTTCGTTTTTGTTCTTTAATGCAGATTCTAACCAACAACTCACAAGAAGGATTCACCGCGACTACAAGCTCACACACAAAGATACAAGATGATCGAAGATCGAAAATATCACCCTTCTCCTCTGTTCTTGTTCTCGTTAGCAACCTTGTAACAATCTCGTAAAAGATTACAATTTCAGACAAAATGTAAAAATCAACGGTTATGTAACATCCACAAATTGAAACAGTAAATGTTTTATAGTTTTACGTTACTAAAGTTGCGTTCTTTGAGAGTTTTGAGACTTCCTATTAGTTTAAAAGAAACATCCAAATAGCTTTTCTTTTTGAACAAAAAAAAAAAAAATTATAACTTTTCTTTAAAACTTGCAAGAAACCATAATGTTGCAACATTACAGTGAGTTATATCATGTTGATATAGAACAATACAATAAAACGACTAGTATCAAAACTAAGGAAGAAGAAAGAGTTTCATATTATGCTTGAAAGTAACACGTCTAAAACCGCTTTGATTTCTTCTTCTTAGAGAAGCTCTCAGGTGTTCGGTTTTCCTGTTTACGCTTAGTCCCTGCAAATCGCTTACCCCCGCTCTCTTTCAAACCTTTTGCATTTGCTTTCGCCTTTCTAGCTGCAACCGCTGGCCGCTTCAGACTTCGCTGCTTCGGAGTACTATTGTTATTCCCAGCTTTGTTGCTTTCACCGCCGCTGCTACTTCCTCTAGGTCTCATCTTCGATTGTGCAGGGCTTTTCTGATAAGGCTTCTTCTTATCATCACCAGATTTTGAAGCTCGTACTCCTTGATATGAAAGATTAGCCTTTCCCGTCGCAACTGGTGTGACCACTTTGTCCCTTTGCTGTCTTTTCTCAGCCGGTGAGTAAGCTTCAGAAGGATTGCTCTTTCTCTTTGATGGTGTTGCATCAGGTTTGGCTCGAGAAACACGTAATTCTCTCTCTCTAAGCTTCAAATATCCTTTCTTGATAACGAGATGTGCAGCTTCCTACAGTTAAACAATTAAAAGCACTCATTGTATCTAATTATTCATTACTCAGAACCTAAAAGATCGAACTTTAGTTCAACATACCTGTGTTTTAAACAAGACGTACGCTATTCCTTTTCCAATGTTCAAGTGAGCATCTCTGATAACACGAACAGCTTCTACGTTGTTCTCCAGATTACTCTTACCAGTAAACAGTTGATAAACCTCCTCGTCCTGCAATACAGATGAGTAAAACATACTGAGAAAAAACCGAGGTTATGTTCGATAATCACAATTATACAAGAGAGCCCTGAGACTAACTACTAACCTTCACATCGAACGGGAGATTACCCAAAAAGACTGTCCTCTTAGGATCATACAGATGAGCATCCGGACCTTTCAGTTTCTTACGAGGCGGACATGCTCTATCAACGCGGATATGATTCCCAGCAATCTGAATATAATCCCAACAGGTATAACCATTAATCAATCTACATACAACTCCTAATAGACTCAACCACAAAGAACAAAGTTATATTACCAGAGACATGTTATGTGCCAGAGAAGCTTCAGCAGATTGCTCTGTTTCGAACACAACATAAGCATGAACACTGCAATGTCAAAGAGGATCAACATTAGACTTCTTTGAGAAAGCAATATCTAAAACATCGAAATCAGAATCGACACAATAGAAATCTATGAAGGTTTCAAACACAGACCTTGAAGCTTTCTCATTGATTTGCTTCAACATTATAGCTCCCTTCCTCGTCTTCTTCGACTAAATCAATCAAAATCAAACAAACAAATATCAGAAATCATTAAACATCAATTCAACCTAATTGCTCTGTCTTTAGCTAAAGAAACCTGTAGTAACTCACATCAACAATAGGCACAGAGCGTATCCTCACGGATTCAACCTCACCGAATTTACTAAATTCCTTCAAGATCAGCTTCTTCTTAATCTTCAACGGCAAATTCCCAACGAAAACAGTTCTAAGAAGCTTACTCTCATCATCAAAACCTTCTTTTGAAACCATTGTATCTGCTACTTCATCAGCTTTCTTCCTCTTCTCACCAACCTTCTTCTTCTCAACGCTTCCATACTTCTTCGTCTCGTATTCACTCTCAATCTCATCTCTCTTCCTTTTCTTCCTCTTCGAATCCAACCCATCTTCCACAACATCCAAATTCGTCTCTTTCTCAACACCATCTGCTTCGGAATCTGAAACCACCGGAGATTTGACCTTTTTACCCTTTTAGATTTCTTCGTCTTTACGAGCGAAACTGTCTCTTCTTCTCCTTCTTCTTCATCGCTATCAGCATTCCGTTTATTCCCTTTCTTCGCATCCGTTGGTTTTACCTCCGGCTGCTTTCGCCGGAAAGGATTGTCATCGGAGAAGAGACTCGCAAAGCCAGAGCTTTCGCCTCCTTCAGCCACATCGCCGGAGAAGAGAGTTTTGAAGATACCTGATTGAGGCTGAGATTCATCGTTTTGGGATTCTTCAGACTTGGTCTCCTTCGATTTCTTCTTCCCCATCGTCCTTCGATTTCAATGGAAGAGAGAGAGAGAGAGAGAGAAAAACCCTAAAATGTTTGGAACTTTGTTTCTATGTTACCATAGGGGCGCCATAGACTGAATACCGGGTCGGGTTAAAATGATCCGAATTAGCCCATTTCTTTTTTATGAGAAAAAAAACAAAGCACAAGTGCTTAATTACAATTTGACCCCATTACTTTCTTAAAATCAGTCACCACTAATTAATTTTGGAGATCAACATAACCCGAAGCTGTTCTTCAGTGTAGCTTCTCGATCCCATCTTCACAGTCGCTTGTTGAATCATAAGATCGTTAATCACAGAAATGCTCGCGTGACTCACTTCTACTTCTAAATCCATCAAAGCATTCATAAATCTAGCTCCTGGATGATTTCTCTTGCTCGATTCCACTCTAATCATCGCATCAAAACCTATAATCTTCACATCGATCTCCAGAAACGCGGTTTTTTCAGCAACGCTAGAAATCGCGTTTTTTCTTCGTCCTGTGATCTCTTCCTTGAGTTTGTTCAGCTGGATCTGAATCGCGTTTTTCTCTGATTCCGCGTTTTCTGCTTTCGATTTCAGCTCGTTTATGTAGCGAATCGCGTCTCCGAGTAATGACGCTTTGTCCAGCTTCGATATGTTTGGTACAACCGCTCGTAACGCGTAGAATCTCTGGTTTAGTTTTTGGCGTCTCAATCGCTCCGCTTGTACGTGATTCATCGGCACTTCTCTGCCGTGCGTTGGTTTTCTCCCTCGTTTTTTTGGCCGTTTGTTTTCCGGTACCAATATGGAATCATCGATGTTAAACTGATCAGAACTATCGATTTTTAGGCCGCCGGTTGAGATTTTGCCTACCTCGTTCGGGATCTGGTCGGAATAAGAATTATGGTTCGGATTTTCCGAGATCTGTATTCCGTCGTCGCCTAAGCTCAGTATTTCGCCGGGTATATCTCTCGCCGATGTGAAAGTCGCCGTGGAGAAATTCAAATCCTGAATCAAACTATTCTGGATCTGCGTGTAAACTAGACTCGGGTCCGGGTTCAGGTTCGGGTTCAAGTTACTGGTAACGCTACTTAAATTACCATTCTCTAACTGAGTATGCATTAAACTCGGAGCTCCGGAAAAATCTTTGGATCCTTCGAAATTAAAAAGGAACCGGATCTTATTAAAAAGATCCGAGTTTTGTCGGATCTGCTCGGTGGATCCAAGCTCCAACACTCCATTATCCGAAGGAATACACGCGATGGTTTGCAACCCTAAATCCCCTCCTTGATTAGCCCGATCACAACCCGACCCGTAAATCTGATCCGACCCGGTAACCCAAACCGGATTATACGTAGCAAACGCTTTACCCGCTAACCCGGATCCGCTACCAAAATTCCACGTCATCGAAACCAAGTAAAACCACTCCGTATCAGTCACTTCCACGTCATCATCACCATCGTTCAGCACCGGAAAAGCTTCGCCGGCGATCATCGAGGTAAGCTCTCGTAGAACATTACTCCGGTGATCTTTCTCCGCCGTTGTCTTCCTCCTCCGCCGGGGACTATTACCGTCGTCGCCTTTGTAAATTCCGTCGCCCCATTTGAGTACGGAGTTGCCGGAATAGTCGTAGTACGACGGTTTCCAGAATACGGCGTAAGTCCAGGCTTCGTGTGTACCATTTAACACGGCAAGTAATCGTTTTTGGAGAGTAGTCTCGAGGCTGAGATTCGGCGGAGTTAAGGGGCACAAATCGGAGGAGTTTAAGAGAGCTTCGATCATGGATAAGTTATCGTCGGAATTTAAGAGATTCATCTTCGCCGGAAATATCAGAAGTTATTTAGTATTTTGATAGTACTCAAGTGTTTTTTTATTTTTTTTGTTGCTAAAAGTACTCAAATGTTGTTGCATGGGAAAAATCATTATATTTATAACCTAAACATTATTGTACGTACGGTGCATAAAATGAAGGCAAATTTGTCAAAATACGACATCTAATCTTCCAATACATCTTTGCAATTTTTGTCTATAATACCCTTCATCAATTTCAAATAATTAAAAATAATTAATTTTATAAGTTTTAAAATTTGGAAAATTATTAAAATAGATAGAATACTCCGTGTAAATATATTGGGATATGTATTTTGAAAAATCAAAGCTAAAAAAGAATTTATAACTTTGTTCTAAGTCTTGCAGAATTTGTATTCTACTCTACATTGCTTCTACGAGTTTGAAGAATATTTATTATGCATTTTGTTTTATTTCTACCAAATGTATTTTTAAAGTTCTACAAGAAGCTTTGTATTCACTATTTGGCATGAGATTCATTTTACCATTTCTAAAAATTACCAAATCTAGAATACACATGCTATCATTTTTTTTACTTTCTATTGCTGTCATAATAGAAATTCTACCATATATTATATCTTTTATGGCATATATTTTCTACTAAGCTAGTTTTGAAAATTCTCTAAATCTATGAATATTCTAGTATATCTAGTTTCCAAAAACAAAATTTAGAAGATATTTTCACTTTTAATTTATAAAAGCACAAATAAGTTACTTCCTCTTTTTATTTTTTTCGTTTCCATTTTTTATTTTTATTTTGTTTCTAAAATATTTAAAAAATAAAAAACGTTTTTAAATATTAATCAAGGTTAAAAATACAATTTTTTAAAATGTAAAAATAGTAGCATAAACAAGTTATTTTCTCTTTTGATTTTCGTTTTAACGTTTTAGTTTCTATTTTATTTTAATTTTTTTTACAAATATTTAAAAAATCAACCAAAAACCTTTTGTAATATAAATCAAGGTTAAAAATAAAAGTGCTGTAAGCCTACAAAAGCAAGAAGACAAAAGAAAATAAAAGTGCTGCAAGCCTGCAAGACGACGGAATAAATTAGAACAAAAGGAAAAACTGTTTTGTTTCTAATTTTTAATTAGGATTTTAACTATCATGAAAAATAGAAATTTACTAATATATTTAATTTTAACAAATTTATAAGTATTACTGAAAAGTCCAACAAATCTTATTCTAACTAAAAATGCCTAATAAGTAATATTTTAACAAAAGAACCTACAAATTTTATTTATTTAGCAATACTAATAAATTTTTTTTTAAAAAGTATGCCCATTAATTTGGATGTTCTAATTTTTGGTTTCGGTGGCTTCCCCTCTAGGCCGGCCCTGCTTTTAAATATACGTTATCTCTTGTGTTATTTTTAGCGGCAAGTTTTGTTTTCTTACCGTTTTTATCATTAATCGGATGGACTATCTAAATTAAGCTCTTTATATAAACCAAAAAAAAAAGAAATTAAAAAAAAAACTAACCAATTGCACTGAATCGTGTTTAGTTGCAATCGTAGAAGAATCATCACCAGGCAAGTTTTGATTTTCCTTCGCAAATAAAAATGAATTTATAACAAAGTGGTAGCGGGTATTAGTGGTTCTTACTTGACAAAAAACTATTCTGTATATCTAAGTCATAAATCAATTCTTTTCAAATGCGGAATTATAAAACTATTCTTATTAGACAAATCAAAATAATATCATGGTTTAAGCTTATAAAAAAATTCAGCGAATAAACAATTCAACCGCTATATTCACTTTAAATATTAGTCTGTAATAAAATTTCCGGTCCCCTCACCTCATAACTATATATAAAAGAAAGTGAACTGTTTTTGTGTTATTACACCCATGCTATTATTGCTTGTGTATGTATGAGATATACATTTCTGGAAAAATTAATTTTTTTGGATTTTTTCTCGAAAATTTAAACTGTTCATGAACCGATCAATGCTTTTGCTGACATGTTCAGCAGGTGAAAGGAACACATTTTAGAGTTTTAATATCTTTTACTTTAATAGTAAAAAAAATAATCAACAATAAATCCTAAAACATTTTATTTAAGTAATACGTGCCACGTTTCTTTTAGAAAGTGACTAGCTAATTCACACTCAAATCCCTTTCAGAAAACAAAAATCTTGAAAATGTTGTAATTTAAATGCAAAATGTTAAGTTAATTCTAGTTTTAATAGTTAAATATTCACCGATTTATGCGTAATTTCATCACTGTAAGTAATTTTTGGTGTCACATAATGGCATGTAATTAAACTTAATTAGCTTACATTTATCGATTTAACGTATACGACTAGCCGATCTACTGTCCATAGCTGAGGTAGCCGCCGGTCCCTGGACCACAAACGCGAAATCCGGAAAGACTACTGAAGCGATGGCCGCTGGTTAGAGAGAAAACTAGGTTTTTTCTTCTCTGATTGAAAAAGTATAAATGGGTTTATTTGATTTACATTTCTCATAGTATATAATACGAGCAACGCGTGTAAGCAATATGTGAGTTAAGCTCGCATTTCACGAAGTGCACGTGCTATAAACTATGGAAGTTGTTTTATAATATTATTATTATTGCCAACATGCATGTGTTAAGTGTTAGCCCTAATTTTAAATGGGTTTTTATAATTTTTTTTTAAAAACAATGCAACTATTAGACGAGTAGTAATTAGTAAACAATTTGACATCTTTTTAGCCCATGCATGTATTTTAACTTTTCAATCATTTGAAGAAAAAACTACAGAAAACTTAATAATTTTAAGCTAGAAAGGTTTCAATCATAGCGAATCCACTGGCCCAATACTTAAAATTATGAGATATCGACACTCACTGTTTTAGTATAAATATTTTACTTTTCATTACCATAAAAGTCAGGTTCGAGTCAGGCTCTCTCGGTCTCTAGGTGGAGAGTTCAAATGGGAAACGCGGGGGGAAAAAAAAAACTTGCTTCAAGTTTTGCTTTTCAGAATAGTGAATTCTTAGCTAAATGGAGAAACATGATATCATCTAGTTTTCTATGTTGTAAAGATTCTTTTCAATGGGATTTTTATTTTTTATTTTATGATCTGTTACAAAATCTGGATTTTGTTATTGTCTTGTTTAAACAAAAGCAAACATGTTCTTTTGTGATTTTGTTATGGAGTTGTGAGCTGGTTAAAAAATTAGGTCACGTAGACATTGGTTTAACTCATTTGTGTTTGCAGACATGTTCTTTGAATTTGAAGATTTGTGGTTATGATAGGTCACGTATGTGAGTGTGTGTGTGTGTTTTTTTTTTTTTTTTGGTATATGGATTTGAAGAATCTCATTGATATATATATGGTATTTTGAAAGTTGGATTCTATAAGTAAAAATATGTAGAATCCATGTTTCAATAACATGAAGTTTTAATAGAATTAAAGTTCAATGATAACTAAAATTTTCCAATAACAAGAGATTTCAAATGGAATTTAAAAATCATCAAACCAATAACAAAAAGTTTTACTTAGAATTTAAGAATTCACAAACTAATAATAGTAGAGTTTCAAAATTTTAAAAATCTATACAAATCAACTTCCCAATAAACTTCCCAAATAAACCCCCCTCCCCCCCCATATGCTTGATTATTTAAAAAAATTCATTTAAATTTAGAGTCGAGTAACTTCCGAAAGTGTCTACGAGAGACACATCAACTTTACTCCTCGTGTCCCCATGATGCTGTCTATTTATATGTCAGATAACAATACCCATATCATTGGATGGTCAGTGTATTTTTTTGTTTTTTGTAATTTTAAAATTTTAAAGAACAAAAAAAATTGGGTCCATATATATGCTTTGATCATGACATAAAAATCTATGAAATCTTATCATATGAATATTTGTTTCTGTTTTTTTTTTATTAGCATTATATAGAAAACGAAATGTTGTCAAGGGAAATAGTAAACAAAACTTCCAAAATTTAGGGCAATGCTGGTATTAATCTTTAAAGTAAAAATAAAGTAAAAATAAAAATTCTGCTAGAAAAATTATAACTCTAGTTTTTTTCCCCCAAAATAATACTTTGTTTTTTATCCACATAGAAGCACAATGCTATCTGTAAGACCTATTGTTTAGTGCTCTACATTTTTGGGTTCATATGCAAGTACTATGTGTGGTTTACTTACTTACTAAAATTTGGTCCATATGATTTTTATTCGTGATGAATCTACATAAAGTTTCTTAATATATATAATTTTTAGCTAAGATATTAGTCTGACGTTTTGGTAAAATCCGAAGATTCCATGTTAAATTTAAAAACAGTTTTGTCTACTAAACTATAAAGTTATAGCTATAAGCCTATAACAACAACAAAATCTGAAACCACAACTTATATACATGACAACTAAAATTGCACAATCTTGAATCTACAGTTACAACTGAACTAATCACACACCTAGTGACTGTTTGCGATTATTTATTATGTTTATAAATTTGTTTCAATCGGCCAATGGTGGAAGGCAGAGCTTGTAAAAAGATAAGGAAACCAAGAAAACGTGTGGAGGAGCAATTGACCAATGACCACCACATTTTATTCTCCGTTATTAATGTCGTCTTCCTCATTTTTATATTTATCGACAAGTTTTTCTATGCTTGTATTATTATCTTTGTAAACAATTTTGGCCAATTTTGTCTGATTCGTCCAGATTTCATTTAAGTATGTTTGTCCAGATTATTGTCTTCATTTAGGTTTAGAGAAATTTGCAAACAGGAAGCCTTTAAAATTTTAATTAACAACCTATGTAGTTTAATTTATTTTTAATGGAAAGTTATACTGTTTTTAGTGATGATCATCACCATATAACGAATGCGAAACTACAATTTATGATTCTATAAATGTATAAGTCTGTAATCTATGATCATCTTATCTCTATAAAGAATGTAAAACTACTTATTCAGCCAACTAACGTTTTTTAATAACATGCATTTTGAATTTAGATTGTGACATAACAACAATAAAACTACAAACCACTAAATTAAATGTTTTGATCTCATCCAATTAGCTTCTTAATACTGTCAATTTTCCATTTCATGCACCCTTAGATTTATGTCAATTTTTTATCATCGAGCATGTAACGGTGAGAATCATATATATAATTACGGAGTTCATTTTTCATCTAAGATGTCCACATAAGCAAAAGATTTTTTAAATAATAAATTTTATTTGAAATCTTTAATTAATTCATGTTTATGTATATTAATTATTATTTATAACTACAAAAAGTTTGTATTGTACTTCATTTGAGAGTAGTATAAACATTATGAGTTTATGATAAAGATAGATGTTTACATAATTTAATTTAAAAATCAGAAATATATAAAATGAATATAAATATAAAAACAAATGAAAAAAAATGCAGATAAATGACATGAGAAAATGAAAAAAAAAAAAGAGATAAAAGAAAACTCACGCATCGCGTGACCCATATTCTAGTGATCATAATTATACAACTATCAATCCTTTTTTGCCGATTAGTACTATTAATATGCCAAAATGTAATGGTTACCAAAAGTCTACAATTCTGCAGCACTAAATATAGTCATCAAAAAAATATTATACAATTTTCAAAATCTATATATGGCTTCGAAATCTATGAATGATATTATGAAAAGTTTCGAAACATTTAATTTATTTATACTTATTATATCTATAATTTTTTTCCCGTAAATATGTTAAGATTTATAACCGCTTTGTTTTTGTCAAAGGTTTATAGAGATAACAAAAGTACAGAGGAAAATGTGAAGCTAAACTATACAACAAACTACGACTAAAGACACAAATCGAAGAACACAAATAACAACGAAAAAGCACTTTGACGAAACAAACAAACAAACTGAACAAAAAATCTGCTCGATCCAAAAGAAGCACCATTCCCACAAATATAATCAATTCAGCATTCCTACAAAGGTTACATATAGTAACAATTACACCCATACACACTTTATTATAAACACTTTACACAATGGGACACTTTGTGATCAAAAGACACTTTTTTATTGGTTGTTTACTTATCTACCTTCATTCTCTTTAACCCTTTAACATTTTTTTTTATTTACTTTACCAGTATATTTATATGTTTATACGATACAATAAATAGGTTAACGTGCTATTCAAATATATATAACTTGTTAATAAATATTTTAATGTGTTAATCAAACATATAATTGGGTATTTGATCAGAATGGTTCATTTGGTGGATGCGGAGATTGTGGTGGTGGTGGTCGGAGAGACGAGAGGATGACAACTGTGGATCTGGGAATAGATATGGTAGTGGTGGATATGAAGGAGGTGGCTATCGTAAATCTGGAAAGACATTCGATTTAACTCGATTTCCGATCCGTTAAAAAACACTCTAATCCGATCCAGTAATGAATCCGTTAAAAGTCCGAACCAAAGACTTAACTGAAGAGGCTATAATGGTGCATAAATTAAAAGCAAAGTCCGAACCAAAAATTCATTAATTAATCAAATATCCTATAAGTTTGAAATGTGTGTCTAGACTTTCCCCTATAATCCTAAGTAGTGATGCCGTAAGAACAATAAGTATCGTGATATTTATAAAACGTTTTAGGATATATTTTTCAACAAATACTGATGATACCTACAAATAATAAAAATATTATCCATTTTTGTAGGGGGTATTTACAGTTATAGGTACTTTCTTGCAAACTCATTACACTCAAAGGCACTTTGCAAAGAGTAGAGACTTTGGGAAGAAACCGAGACATTTTTTGACGAATTTACCTCTCCAATTTAATTTGATCTCAAACTAGATCCAATTCAATTTTAATCCAATTCAACTTTTAACTGTAGCTCTTCCACTCACCTTGTGCTTTATCACACACACAAAAAAATAAAAACTTGTCTCAGTATCAATTTATCAGAGATGCAGTTATCATGGATAAAAGTCCATGTGAAACAAATCCAGATTCTCTTTTTTTTCTTCTTCTTCTCGATTTCGAATACAGAGAGAGAAGAAGAGATTTATGAAACAAATCCATATTCTTTTTTTTCTTCTTCTTCTTCTCGATTTTGAATTGACTCTTTTTCGAGAAGTTTCTAGATCTAACTCTAATGAAACATACAAGTCCAAATTTGATTCAATTTTGCTTGAATCTGGTTTGATATTTTTTTTAATGGCAAACCAAAGGATTGAAAAAACGCACACAAGGTGTTGGAGAAAATGCCTCAATGAAAAATCCCGCGTGAAAATGCCTCAAAGAAAAATTCTGCGTGGATGGTTTGACATTGCCTTGACATTAGGCACGATTATATGGACTTAAAAATTGGACATGTTTATGTGGATATGCTATGCATAACAAAAAGAAAGAAAGAATATACCATATGATGAAGTGGTCTTCCCGTCTTATTGCCTTATGTTTCTTCTTTTTTGCATGGATAAAAAATTGTGGATGAGTTATCATGGATAAATGATTGTGGTCGAGTTAGCTAGGTTTGATCCATGCATAAATGATTGATCCATGTGGTCAGTATTTTGTGGCTAGGCTTTCGTGGTTAATGCGAATGTTTTCTATTTTTGTGAAATGATTTTCTATTTTTTTTTCTTTTAGATCAAAGACTATTATATTTTTGTATATAGTGCATATTCATAAGTGATTTCTAGACAAAACCGGACTCACTGTGCTAAACCAAAATACACATTTGATATCTATGTTTTTTTTTAAACTTCTCAGTACTTGACTTAGAAGATCTCCATATGAGGAGATAAGAACCAAAAGTACAAAGTAATGCTTAAGCCAAGATGCTCCAAAAAACAAAGTCAAAACCAAAAACATCAACAAACACTAGGGCCGGCCAAGAATCACTCATTACATTAACCATAAATCATTCTTTACGTTTACACATTAGTACTAACCATAAAACACTAACCATAAAATATTGACCATGAATCATTGACCATGAATCATTGACCATGAAAATAACTAACAAAAACTAACCACAAAAACTTCCATGAATCAGTCGTGGATACGGTTCGATGGACAGAAGTTTCGACAAACATTGATTTCGTGGATACGGTTCGATTGACAGAGTTCTGACGATGCATCCACTGTACAGGTTTCGGTGGACAGCAAATAATGCATTCCACCTTATTTTTTCTTTTATCGAGGATAATCTTGTTTGTTGTCATCCACTGAGTTATCCACAATACCTTGTCCAACGTATCCATAATAAGTATCCACAATACTTAGTCCACGCGTACGTATCCATAATCTGATTCAACGATGGAAATCTATCTAAAACTAACCGATAACAAGAATTCTACTATCAATCAATCTGATGGAAATCTAAAGCAGTCTCAAACCTAAAGAGTGATCTAAAGCGTTTTTGATAGATATTATCAAGAATTACTTTAAAACAATTCTATGTGAACAGATTGCCATGGCTTCCGAATGGACAATGCTTTGTGGACATGTAATTATGGATACGTTACCGTGGACACAAAAAAATAATTATGGGATAAGAACACATTTCCTATTTTACCCTCGCTTCTTCTTCGAATTTTCACGCTTTTGCCACTCCCACACCCAGATGTCGAATTTTCACGTTTTTTCCACTCCCACCTTCCTCCTTCTTCTCTTCTTTTTCTTCCTTGTCCTTAGTCTCTCTCACTCCATCTCGATCTCTTCTCATGATGTTCCGGTGGTGGAATGGAATCTTCGGGTGGTGCTGGTGGTAAAGAACTCGACGAATTTTCTGACATTGATTTTCCGCTGGTGGAATAGAATCTGCCAGTGATCCCAAAATCGAAGGTTGAACCCGTGATTGAGATGTTGCCGACAATTGTAACAAAAAAAATAGATTTGATAATATAAATCTTTTTACAGAAATTGAAATAAAACCTCCTAGTTATGGGAATGAATAACTAGATATATTACTTGAAGGATAAATTGGACAATTTACAAAGCCAAAGTCACCTAATTGTACAAAATACTTTTTTATTGTAAAGATTTTGGCACAAAATGACTCTTCTCTAATCGACCCTTTTTGTAGCAAGTGATATATTTTCCAAACACCGACTCTCTTTACACCCACAAAATTTGTAGGCATAATAGTAACATTGTACGTGGATATATATGCTTTTCCCAAACTGAGAATTCATATATTTATTTTAATTTAATTTATGTATATTTTGCAATTTTTTGTACGTTGTCGTTTCTATCGAGTTTGGGAAATTAATAATGCACATGATGAAATCGTCCTCCACAAAAGGAGGTGTCAGATACAGGAAAACATTATTGTCGTTTTCTTATTTGGGATCTCTATAACTAGTCGTGGGCACCATGCGGATATCCGAAAAAAAATCTGGTATCCGTGATCTATTCCGTCCTAGACGGATAGTTGATTTTTCGATTCGATCCAATTCATAAATTTTTGGATATCCGAAAATTTGGATATCTGACTTTTTTTTTAAATATCCGCGAATATCCGATCCAATTCTTTATAAGTCGAATATCGGAATTTTTTTAGATGTCCGCGGATATCTGATCCGATCCGCTAAATATTTTAATTATCATTTATTTATTTTATTATTTATTCATAATAAAAAAAATATTTAGCAAAAATGAATAGATCCATTACAATTTCTCTTGTTTTTACATCTATAATAACAAAAAAGAAAATAACTAATCATATATTAGATATATAATTTATCTTATAATATATGTGACGGATCGGATCGGATATTCGTTTTTTTTAAAATGATATTTGAGATTTCCTTTGTTTTTTACGGAGACTTTAATTTAGTATTTGTTTTGCTTCGAAACTTTACGGATATTCGAATTCGACAAATAGGATAAAAATAAATAACGAATCGGATCGGATCTTACGAATTTTTTGGTACCTACTCTTCGACTGTGTTGCATACTTACAACCACATGTCGGTCTATGTAGGGCATCTGCAATCAATATAACTTTCTTTCCGACAACGATGTAAATAAATAACATTACTGGCATATTCAATTTACTTATTATGACAGTTTCTCTTCTTTTATAGAAACAACCAATGTTCAAAAGTTTCGTGAGACACAAATCAGCTAAATAAAAATATATAACATAAAAAAAAAATATAACATAAAAATATATATATATATATATATATATATATATAGATATATATAACAACCGATGTTCAAAAGTTTCGTGAGACACAAATCAGCTAAATGTAAATAAATATGTATATGCGTGTGTATTGTGGTTGTTGTAGTAACTCGCCGCTTTGCCGCAATTGAACAGGCAGGGAGCTTCTCCTGAAGAGCCCTCTCAAATTCTTGTACATGGTATACTTCGAGTATCGCTCTATAGTGGTAACATCCATAAGCTTACCAGGATGAGCTTTCCCGAGTCTCGATATAGATAGGTCTACCATCTTCATCATCGTCCTGACGTCAAAGCTAGAGATATTCACGTCACATTTGATCGTTAATTTCTTGAGCTTTCTTGCCAATACACACGCATATACATATTTATTTACATTTACTACAAGAAACACGGCATTTAACGTCGTTTATAATTCACATTAACATCAGTAACAAACCGACTTAAACCAAATAGCATCGGTTTTCAAACCGTCGTATTAACGTCCGACGCAAAAAAAATTGACATCACTTTAATAAACGACGTGTTATGTGACGTTAAATCTTTGGGTCGGTTAAAACAAATTTTAACGACAGTTGTTATGTGACTTAAAAGTCAAACTTTTGTTAAAGTCAATTTATGCAACCGACGTGTTCTTTTTTAATTATTTTTATGTTTCAATTATATATATATACACATTCCGATTAACTAAATTTTAAAATAATAATCCAAATAAAACTTTTAATAACAAATTGAATATGTTTTTACATAGTATATGAAACGGAACTAGTCGAGCAAAAAATATATATATATATATATATATATATATAAAGAAAAAGAAAGTTAAAAAAAAAAGTATATAAAACGGAGATCCCCATATAAATGTTACTCATAATATGATAGATACAATTCATAATATTGTGCAACTATACTTCTCTTCATGGACTCATATTTGTCTACTCCTCTTTAAAGAAGATTTCAAAATGCTCCTTGCTTCTGTAACACTACTTGCCTGAAATTAGGCGCAATTCCAAAATTATACAATTTATACACAATATCACCATGTGTCACAAGAATAACTATAAAAAAAGAAATGTGACTATACCATGTGTGGCTATGTCGATGTAGTATCTTGGAAACTATGACTAGTTTGGGCAGCATGAAACATGTTTTGGCTTTGTTTTTGGTTCTGCTAAAGCATTGGAGATTCAGAACCATATCATGAACTAACATTGTGAAAATATTTTTACCTTGTTATTTGATATTATAGATATTGCTTGTTGAAGAATGTTAACCATCATGTTTCCATCTGCTTCATTCACCTATAAAAAAAAACACAAGAATGTAACCTGTAGACTGTAAAAAACAATACATTGTTAATCTTAAACAAAAATATTCAGTTACCTGGAATTGGTTGCATATGGATCCAATAATTTATATCGGTGTGCATGCTGCCACTCTACATGACTAAGGGTAGCCAACCTAGAAGCACCAACACATCTCCCAATCGAAGGAAAAATTAATGGAATCTGTGAATTTGAACCTAAACCATGCTTAACCATTGGACGATATATAACCGTTGCACATGTGGCTTAAGAGGAATATACATAAAGATTTTATAGCTTCTTGCTTCTTTCTATTTTTCCTTTTTTCCAACCCATCATTAACTATTTTTGATGTTTTCCACCTTGACTTTTCACAAACTTTACATGTCTCTCTAGTTCCGTCTTTCCCCCAATACAACATACAATCATTAGTACATGTAGGGGTCGGAGTTCACCTCTATGAGATCGATATAGCGACAAGATCAACTCCGCAGCGTCCTGACGAAATCAAAGCAAGTTTACAAAAGTCCAGTCTAAATCTAGGCCCAAAATAACATTAAACCTATAAGCAAAATATACTTAATGAAATAATTGGCCTACATTAGATATTTTATTTAATGGGTCAAACCCATTTTATTAGCTGGCCCATTTTATCTAGAAAGACTATATATAGCTCATTGTACTCATCCAAAAAATGAATCAAAATTCATTTTACAAACACTTGTATTACGCAACATCTTTCTAACAGCTTAATAAAAACTCTTTTGAGAACTATCGTTCTAGTGGTTTTCTCGCAAAAGTTTTCAGACCCTAACTGATCTTTCTTTTCTCAAGAAAATTGTCCCAGCATAATCTAGTTAGAGTAGATTGGATTCTAGTGCAGAGGGATTACGGTAGCTTAAAGCATGACATTGCATAGGTTGGCATAGCAGCTAAAACACTTTTTGAGCATAATCATTTTTCCAGCTTCTGATAAGAATTTTGTGGACCAATTCACTGCCTTCTGCTGTATACGATCAACTATAGATGTGAAGAGATCTTTTTTCTTTCCACCAAAATGTTCAGGCAATCCAAGGTATTTTCCAACTCCTCCTTCCTTTTCTATTTGTAGGATTTGCTTCACTTGGGTTTTAGTGCTTTGAGGAGTCTTTTTAGAGAAAGAAATTGAGGATTTCTAGTTGTTAATGAGCTGACCTGAAACTGAAGCATATTTGGCTAGAATTTCCTTTAGCTCTCTGCAATTCTTGGCATTAGCTTTGCAGAAGAACATTGTATCATCTCCAAAGAGTAGCTGATTTACTCTTGGACAGCCTGTTGCTACTTTAATGCCTTGTAGTTTTCCATTTTCTTGAACTCTTATGCATAGGCCAGAAAAGACCTCGCTGCATAATATGACTAGGTCGAGAGAAAAGAGGGTCTCCTTGTCTTATGCCTCTCTTTGGTTTAACATAATCTCTAGGTGCTCCATTGATAAGAAAGGAATAAGTTACTGTGCTAAAACATTTTATAATCCATGTAAAATGGAATCCAAGTCTTTGTAGAACTTGTTTGATAAAATGATGAAATCCCATTCCAATCTATCAAAAGTTTTACTCATATCTGATTTGATGGCCATTGAGCATTGTTCTTCTGTTTTTGAGGTTTTCAGGAATTGCAAGACTTCATGGCGTTGTCTGATATTGCTCTTTGTGGAAAAAATGTAGACTTGTTCTTGGAGATGAGTGCATCGATGATAGGTTGAAGTTTGCTGGTAATGATCTTTGTGATAACTTTGTAGTTGACAATTACAAAGTGCTATAGGTATGTAGTCTGATACCTTTGTTGGTCCATTGATCTTTGGTATTAGGCGGATGTGTGTTTTATTGATAGCTCTAGGCATGGACTATGCTTGAAAGAACCTCTTTCACAATATCATGGCCTACAATTTCCCAATTTGTTTGGAAGAAACTTGCTGAGAAACCATCTGGACCAGGTTTGCATGTATAGAGAACATTGCTTCTTTGACTTCTAAGCTTGTAGGAATCTGAATTAGCTTTTTGCAATTATTAGTGGGTGCAAGGTAGAGTGCACAATGGATTCAATGTGTTGATATGGTGATTCAAGAGAGGTAAATAGTCCTTGGAAGTATTCATCTATCACTTTGACTATTTTTTCCTCTTGATAAATAGCATGTCCTTTATCATCTTCAATAACTGAGAATTTATTCAATGCTTTCCTTTTCTTTGTTGTAGCATGAAAGAAACCAGTGTTTTGATCTTCAAGACTGAGCCACAGTTGTCTACTTCTTTGTTTCTAGAATTCTTCTTCTTTCTGGAAAGCACTTTTTAGTTTTTTCTCAATTTTGTGGAGATGCTCCACATTAGGGGTCATGTTAATCATTGCCTCTTCTAAAGCTTATTTCAGTTCTTCTATACGGATCCGACTGTTTTGTTGTTGTTGTCTGCTCCAGAAGATGATTGCCCGTCTACACTTGTCAATCTTCTGTTTGACTTTCAGTTGAGCTTTTTCTTCCCAGGTTTGTTCTATCAGCTTTTTGACCTCTTCATTATCTTTTAATCTTCTATCATAGGGAAATATTCCACTCCTTTTCATTCTTGATGGATCAAAATATGTGATGATAGGTCTATGGTCCGACCCTTCAAACCTCAAGTATTCACATCTTCCTTAGGGGAATTCCTCTGACCAGGCACTATTAGCAAGAGCTCTGTCAAGTCCTACAATGTCAAGTCTGCACTTGACATTGTAGGAACCCCTGCTACCTCTCTAGGACAAAGGGTTTCCAGAATATTGTAGGTCATATAAGTCTCCTTCTGAGAGCAAGGTTCTAAAGTCATTAAAAGAGCTTTCAGATCTTTCAATCCATCCCTCCTTTTCTGAGTTACTTATAATTGAAATCTCATGAGATGAACCAATGAGCATCTCTAATCAGTGCTAAGGCTAAAAGATAATCCCAAGTATTCTTTCTTTTCACTCTATCAGGATCACCATAGATGAAAGTAGCATAGAAAGTCTTTCCTTCATATGTGATACGGGTGTCAAAGAAATTGATGCATGAAGAAATGATTTCAACTTGTAGGTCTTTTTTCCACATTAGTAGCAGTCTTCCTCTTCTTCCTCTTGGAGATACCAGTTCATGGTGTGCAAAATCAAGACTTGCAGTTTTATTCAGGATAAATGCATTGAGATTTTTAGTCTCAGATAAGAAGAAAATATCAGGAACAACTCTCTTATGTATTTCTTTGAGACGTCGAACTGTCTCGGGGTTCCCCAACCTTTGATAGTTCCAGCATGCTGCCTTTAAGGAAGAGGGGAAGACGGATTCTGAAAATCTGTCATTACCTTCTTTGACTTTGGGATCATTTTAGCTCTAATCTGAGCAGCAAAAGTTGGAGTTGATTAGGCACTCTTGTATTGTTTCTATTGGTTCATGGTAGGTCAGACTTAGATCATTCTTTTTCTCAGCATTTCTAGTCTTTTGTTTATTCTGTCTTTTGTTTATTCTGTCTTTTTCTTGGTGATGGTTGAACTGTAGCCACTCTTCTCTTCTTAGGTGTTGGGGCTGGAGCTGAGGATTTGTTGGCCTGGGGCCTTCCCAATTTTTTTGTTTTGGGTTGGTTGCGGTTCAGAGAGCTGGACTTCTGCAGATTGTCCTTGGAGATCATTGTTGATAGGTCCAAATCTCAAGCTGATAGGTACTCTTTCATTGGATCTTGCGGTCATTTCATTTTCTAATTGTACCATTGAATTTCTAACCATTTTAATAGTTGTTTCTCTACTTCTCCTTGTGCCTCAGCTAATCAAAATCTTTTTTTCGTTCTGCACTTTTCGTAGGGTCAGCACAATTAGAGTATTGACCCATCACTTCTCTTACCTCTCCAATTGAATTTTGTATAGCATCATGTGGTAGGAACTCAAGGGGTTTACTTTGTGTATCAACCCATTCCAGTGAAGGCCTCCTTGGCCTTGAGGTTTCTGATCTTTCTTGAGATGAGAGTAGAGCTCTAGGTAATTCTCTTTTGGGCTTCTCTCTCCAAATAGATTTAGTTGTAGTAGGGTTCCATATTGGTTCAGCATGGAATGATTCTCTAGTATAGGATGAGGCCTGAGATTTTGAAATGTCTAGAATATGAGAGTATCTACAATTATATTCTTTGGGCTGATAGCTTTCATGTTGATAGTGTTGTATCTCTTTGATCTTTTCTCTGTAGTAAGGGGCCCTAGTCTCCCTTCTATCCTTTGTCTTAAGTTGTCTCCCATAACTCTGGTAGGAGAGAATCAGAGATACCTCCTTATGTCTTGACTCTTTTCTGTAGTGTGCTGCATCATGCTCTCTGCTGAGAGAGGTGTCCACTGACTTCTGTGAGTGCTTGATCAAGTGAATTTCTCTCTTTTCATGTATTTCAGGAGAGTCTTTCACATCATGGTTAAGGCATAGACAACATGTGCAATATTTTTCCAGCTTCTCGCAAACCAATTCTGCCATAAACTTCATCACCATTATAGAACTCCAGAGTAGACTTCATGATTAGGGGTTTTAAACCATCAATATGTACCCTCATTCGAGCTAAGGTAGTGGTGATTTCTGAATTCTCGAAGTGTCCAATGTTGTTTGCTAGGCTCAATAGCATTGCCTTGGACCAAAGATGGCTTGGAACCCCTTGGACCTGGATCCAGAAAGGGATTTGTAATGGGAAAGAGCTAGCGACTGTTGGTTCCCATCTTTTCAGTATTATCATCCAATGAGCAAAATGGTAAAGTCTATTATCTAGCACCTTTTGTAGATCGTCTTTTGATTCGAATTGGTACTGAAATCCCTTTGTCCCAGGTATGCTCCCACAGGTCGGTTACCAAATTTCTAATGATCAACTAAGAAAGGGAGAAGTGCCCACATTTTCTGGATCTTAGTGTTGGTGGTTCGTCCCACCAACATAAGCTCATCGTTATGAATCAACTTTACCTTGTCAAAATCAGGTATTTTCACTCTAGCTGCTCTTGGAGGCTCCTCATGAGTGGCCAAGCCTTTTCCTTTCTCAGCTGATGAAAATCTTCTATTCATGTTTGTCTTTAGGTAACTTCTCTAAGCCATAGAAATTGGGGAAATCCTTTGAGTGGATTAGTCTAGAGTGTAGATTTCCTCTAAGAGAGTATGGTTACAAGGTGATATCACCAGGAAGTTTTGAATCTGAAGCTTCTTGGAAGCTAGGATGTAAGGTTAGATCTACAACAAGTTATCTCTTGAGAAACAGAGATTCCATCTTTTTGCTTGCTTGGTGGGAAATAGGTTCCAGCTTGTAATACGCCGGTAGGTCTCAAGGGTTTCAGCAGCAAACTCCGGCCACCATAGAGAAATCCGACCATTTTGACCTAACTTCTTCCAAAAGTAGAGGAAAACTTGGTAGGTAAAAAGCAAGATTTGAAAAAACTTACCAAAAGAATGTAGAAAACTATTGGATAAATGCCATGGTCTCAGCGTTCCTGCGGTTAAAGACTGGTCTCGGGCTTCGGGCCTGAGAGCGTTTTTAGTTCAAAATGTTCCACACACTTTCTTATTTAAATATAATTAAAAAAACTAGTAAGACTATCTTCTTCTTTTTAAACGTCTAATTAATCAAGAGTATCAATCTTTCCATATGTCTTTCATGCAAGCCTAATTAAGATTTACTTTATCAAAATAACATATACACTACAAAAAAATAGTGATATTGTTACGATTTTTTTTGTCACAATATATGAATATTTCGTCACAAAAGTTTTATTGTGACAAAATTGATACCAATTCCAAAACGTCACAATGAAATCGTCACAAATCCATTTAAATCTCAAAAGTGTCACAAAATTTTGTAACGTTTAATATTGGTAACAATTCGTCATAAATTGTGACGATAGGAAAACAATCACAAAAACGACACAAATCGTGATAGAAAATGCTGTCACAAATTTATCACAAACTGTGACCAAAATTTAGTTACTTATTTGTCACAGTTTCTTACCACAGATCTGTCACAAAATGCGACCAAAATAATGTCAAAATTAGAGACTAGATTATAGTCACACAAATGTCATAATTCGTTTTTATTTGTGACGTTTTTTTCCTACTAAACTCGTAACAAATGGTTACAAAACTAGTAACATGAAAAACAATGGAAATTTAGTCACAACTTGTATAATTCATATTAGTCACGATTCTTTTGAAAAACAATGGAATAATCATTCAAAAGTAAAAAACAAAAATAAGCAAAAGATGATATTACTTAACAATTAGTATCCAGAACAAAGTTGAATAACAAATAACTTCAAAGAAAAGGACTTACAAAATACAAACTACATGATACTTAGAAAAATACAAACTAAATGATACTAAGGATAAATGGTAAGTAGAATTACTAGATTCCAAGGGAAGTAGATTGTCTTGATGGTGGAGTTACCTAAGCATTGTGAGTTGCCAAAGTCTGAACAATTTTCTCTATAGATTCAAATCTTCTTTGAAATTCCTGTTTCTCTTCACGGTTTTGTTTTAGTTCTGCTTCTACCTCTTGGAGCCGTTGTGTTATCATCTCTGGTTCTTCAGAAGGTTGTCATGCACTTGACGAAGCCTCAAAAGCTGGTAAAACCTCATTGCGCAAGGCTCCAAGTCCAAAGACATGGCTTTGTTTAGATGAATCAGCAGTAACCTATAACAAACGACCAAATAAGTGAGCAAACATAGAAAGGACAACAAAATCTATATTCACTATGAATAAGTAAGATAGTTACCACTACACACATCACAAGATGCACAAATGAATGTAAAACAAAAAGAAACACCTAAGCAACCAGTAAGCCACAACAACAATGCATCACAACTAAAGAAACATATATATTTCCAGAATTTGATGGTATAGCTATAGAAGCCTGATGGAACTAATTAGTTACGTAACGTATAAAGGAAAATAATTGTCAATGACGTAACTAATTGGGGAAATAACGTAACGTAATCTATATGGTATAGAAACATATATATTTCCAGAAAATAATTGTCAATGACGTAACTAATTGTAGATATTCATCTAACCAATCCATTGTAAAATCTATTCAACATGTAGTTTTAAAATTACCTTGAGATAGATTTCGTTTTTCTCACGTTGGTCAAGATTTTCGGCTGTCACATTCTCTTCGCCAGAAGATTCGAGCTGTCCCAAGCGTTCTTGTACATGCTTTTCATAAGTTTCTGCAATCAATTTTGCTTGTTGATCAACATATATTCCATCAGGCTTCTGATGTGCTTTCTTCATCACTGCAATGAAAGAGAAGTCTTCATTGTTTGCTTCCTGCAAAACGAAATAAAACAAAGTGAAAAAATATAAGCTTTTCTTGAACTTTGGCAAACGAGAACCAAAATGTAATTATAAACATTACCAAAATGTAATTTCAAACTCGGTATAAGAAGAGTAGTTGAAAACATTACCAAGTTGTCTTGAAGTTTGAGAAAAGAACGAGAACCAGCTACATGGGAATATACACCTAAACCATTGCGATCAGACATTCGAGAAGCACGAGCCTTCTCGCAATTTTCTTTGGCTTTTGGTGTTGCCCAATACGCTTGCATAATTTTCCAATCGTCAGACAAAACCCAGTCTGGTTTTGTTCCTTCTTTCTTTGCATTGCTTATCATTCCTTTGAGTCAATAAGCAACAAGTTTGTTAAACTCTACTTCAACTTGATAATTGATAGAAGCATCCCAGTTGAATCTTTTCTGAAAAACAAAGCATAAGAGACATCGTGAGTAATATAGAAAATAGTTATGTAGATACTTAAATGAAATATAACAGAATTAATACCTTTAAACAGAGAGAACCATGTTTGATTATAGTAAGGTGACACTTTTTTCCAAGAGCTCCATGGTCCTTTAAAACAACTTTGAATGACCTTTCTCACACCAGTTGATACTTCAGTGTGGTGTTTAAAACTATTCCATTGTAATAAACAATCAATGAGTTATAAATCTGTGAAATAATTCAATGGTATTTAGGAAACAAATCCATACCATTTAGCTCCGTTTTTCCGAGAATGATGCAGCATGGGTAAGCTTGTACGATCAACATATGGCTCTTCCATATGTACACTATAAACACATGAAAATCAGACCTTAATCAATCTCAGATTCTACCAAGTGAAAGCTTACAACATTTAGATCAATTCTGACAATCAATTTCAGTAATCATCAACAATCCAATAACCAAAAACCAACGAGTCTTCCAGAAGAACCATAATCAAAAAGAACAACGCCTTAAATTTTCAATCAAAAGTCTAGATTTGGCTAAGAGAAAAGATCTAGTCGATTAGTTTTACAAACCCAAAAAGCTAAAATAACAAGTAATGTATAATTATTTATACATAGTTCGACCTATTTGTTACTGGAAATTGAAATCTGTTCATATCAAGACTAAATATTTGATCAACTAAAGTATTCACCTTTGCAATGAACAGTAAGAAGAAGGGCACATTTGTGGAAACGAAACTGGATTTTAGACAAAACCCTACTGATACACGATGAGTATGATTTCAATCAGTAAAGAGGAGAAATGAAATTGATGAGAAGAGAGGAACCGCGTACAAATTTGAGAATTTGGAGTCGTGATTAGAGTCGAGAGAGCTGGAGAAGAAGAGTTTGAAGTGAGTGGGGGATTTGTTTCCTTTGGGGGTTTTCTTCTCTCTTCTCTGGGAGAGATGAGACAGATAAAAATCATTTAAATATGCATATTCTTATTGCTCTAATTGAAGAGAAGTGGCGAGAGCGGTTTTAAGAGGTGAAGAGTGGTGGGTTTTTTTTTGTCGAGTGAAGAGAAATGGGTTAAGTAGTGATGTAATTTGGGCGCAGTATTCTGAATTTTTTAGACTCCATTAGAAAAATTTAAGCCGTTTTAATTAAATTTTAAGGTTGTAGAAAATTCTAAGATGATTGTTTTAACTGCGTGTCCTTATCTTCTATATGATAGTATATGATATATTTCTCTAGTCATAATAAAATAATAACATAAGTCTTTTGTCAATACAAAATAATATATGATTAGAAGATATCTTTGATTTAATATTTTGTTTCTTATTAAATTAAGATAGTGAACGTATATATGCTTTAGATATTGGGGAAAAGAACAAAAATCACAGAAGTCAAGCTACAATACGACTAGAGCTTCTCGTTGAGCGAATTTGTTTCTTCTCTAACGGGTTTTGATTTTTTCATAGTAAAAAAGTATAAAGTTATTGATCTGATGAACTAATTTTGATCTCGTCAAATATCTAGTTTCCATAAAAACTCATCTTATATTCTCTTCTCAAATATAATTATAGGTTATCTTAATGTCTTCAAATAGCGATGTATATGCTACAAGACGGTGGATGTATGAGAGAATTGATCATACAACAAATCAAGTTTCAGAAGCATATGGTCAAGGGTTGGAAAAATTTATGGAATTTGCAAAAAAACAACCTATATTCATCGAGAATAAGAAAACTTTTTGTCCATGTATTAAGTGTGAAAACGGAGGCAGATTATTGGAGGAAAATATAGTGCAAAGTCACTTATATAACAAAGGTTTTATGCTTAACTATTGGATTTGGACTTCTCATGGAGAAGATTACGATATGCTAATCGATTCTTCCGAAGAAGATGCTTTTAGGTCCGAGTCTCACACAGAGCCAATGAATCCGTATGTGACAATGGTTTCAGATGCATTTGGTAATACAGAGTCAGGATTTGATCAGATAATGGAAGAAGAACCTAATGGAGAGGCAAAAAAGTTTTATGATATTTCGGATGCTGCAAAACAACCAATTTCTAAAGGATGTAAAGAAGGTCTTTCAAAACTCTCTTTAGCAGCTCGACTCATGAGTTTGAAGACGGATTATAATCTTACTCAAAATTGTATGGACTCGATTGCTCAATTGATACATGAATATTTGCCAGAAGATAACAACTCACCGAAGTCGTACTATGATATAAAGAAGCTTATGCGGTCTTTGGGTTTACCTTATCACAAAATTGACGTTTGTCCAGATAATTGCATGATATTTTGGAAAGATACTGAAAAAGAAGAGAATTGTTTGTTTTGCAAAAAAGAAAGATTTTGTCCTATTGAGAAGCCTGGGCAGAAGAAAATTGCAAATCGTCAGATGTTTTATTTGCCCTTAGCTGATAGATTGAAGAGATTGTATCAATCTGGTAGTACTGCAAAAGATATGAGATGGCATGCAGAACATTCAGCGAGTGATGGAGAAATGTGTCATCCATCAGATGGAGAAGCGTGGAAACATTTTCTCAAGGAAAATCCCGATTTTGCATTTAACCCAAGAAATGTTTACCTTGGTTTATGTACGGACGGTTTTAATCCATTTGGTATGTCAGGACATAATTATTCGTTATGGCCTGTAATTTTAACTCCATATAATCTGCCACCTGAGGTATGCATGAAACAAGAATTTATGTTTCTAACCATTCTCGTTCCTGGTCCAAATCATCCTAAGAGAAATTTGGATATATTTCTTCAACCATTGATAGAAGAGTTGAAAGATTTGTGGGTTACCGGTGTTGAAGCATATGATATTTCTACCAAACAGAACTTTATCTTACGGGTTGTACTTATGTGGACAATAAGCGACTTCCCCGCTTATGGTATGCTTTCTGGGTGGACAACTCATGGTCGGTTGGCATGTTCTTACTGTTCGAAAAAGACTGATGCATTTCAGTTAAAGAATGGTAGAAAAATAAGTTGGTTTGATTGTCATCGGTGTTTTCTACCTGAAGATCATAGTTATCGATGAAATAAAAAAAATTTCGTAAGAGGAAGGGTTGTGGACGGTAGTTCACCTCCGATACGAACAGGCGAAGAAATCTTTAATCAAGTCTATCATTTACCAAAATCAGTTGATTGCGGAGGAAACCATGGGCGAGTACGAGGATATGGTGACACTCACAACTGGCATAAAAAGAGTATTTTTTGGGAGTTACCTTATTGAAAAGATCATAAACTTCGACATAATCTTGATGTGATGCATATCGGGAAAAAAATTTCGATAATATCATCAATACTCTGCTGAATGTACATGGGAGAACAAAAGATAATATCAAATCACGACTTGATTTGAAAGAGTGTTGTAATCGCAAAGAGTTGCACTTAACAACGGATGGAAAGGCACCAATCCCAGTTTTTAGACTACAAGTTGCTGCCAAAACAGTTTTTTTACAATGGCTCAAAAAAGATGTTAAATTTCTAGATGGATATTCATCAAGTTTATCTAACTGTGTCGATCTACCAGGAGGAAAATTAACAGGAATGAAAAGTCATGACTGTAATGTTTTAATGCAGCGACTACTTTCGATTGCGTTTGCTGAGCTTATGGATAAATCTGTACACGATGTACTATCTAGTAAGTATTCCACGATTGCGTTTATTTTACCCACTACTTATCATGGTTTAGCTCCTAATCTATTTTAGTACGTGGTTTGAATGTTAAAGAGTGTTTGACTTTGATTCGAAGAAACGATTTTTTCTTATTTTTCTTGGGTTCTATTGTATTGTAAGATTATTGAATTAAAAATATATTTATTCATAGATAAAAAAAAGAGAGTTAAAGACAAGGGGTCAAAAGTCAATAAACAGAAGAACATTTTTTTCAAAATAGAGCATGCTCGTGAAGGCTTAAATAGAAAAAAACAGAGCATGGAGAAAGAGCAACAAACATTGTTTTGTAAGAAATATTTATTAATATTTCATTTTCTTATTATGTGGTCTTTACTGATCCGTTTTCTATTAAAATAATGTTATTCCATAATATATTTGGTAACCAATTAAATGGAAATAATGGAGTTAATTCCTAATAAATCTCTACTTTTTATGGACGGTTGAGATTAATCCTAAGGAAACCCTAAAGAGGAATTAGGTCGTCTCTCTCCACCTATAAATATGTGCATTTAGCCCATCATAAAGGCATCCTAATACACAACACCTAAAGAAAAGTTTATAGGCAAAGGGAGAGAAACCTAATTCCTACCTCAGAGATCAGGCTTTCCATCTTCCATCAGGATATCGTTCAGAAAGATCTCTCCACTACAATGAACGGAGGTAATCCGATAATCGTCCTCATAAATTCTATTATGTGATTAATCTAGATGATTGAAGATCTTGGGGTCCATGTAAATTATGACTTACATGTTTGTCCTTCTTCTTTGACTCTATTTTTTTTTTCTTCTACTTCGTCTGTTTGTTTTTTGTTGGGTGAACTCTTCTCCTTTTTTCTTTAGCTTTAATTCTTTTTTGGTTGAACTATTATATTGTACATGTTTATGTTCGTGATTGGAACTTAATAATTATATACCTATCCTTTTTTTTGTAGGTGTTAGCTTATTTTTTCGGGACCTATGCGCAAGAACTATACACACAGATGGTGTTGTATTGTTGCATAAGAACATTTGTATGGTTCTTTGTAACTTGGAGAAAATATTTCCTCCTTCGTTCTTTGATGTCATGGAGCATTTGCCTATTCATTTACCACACGAAGCTAGTCTTAGAGGACCTGTGCAATTTAGATGGATGTATCCTTTTGAACGATACATGGGTCATCTAAAAAAAAAGTGAAAAACAAGGCAAAAGTAGAAGGCTCGATTGTTGAACAATATATCAATGAAGAAATTTCTACTTTCTGTAGTTATTACTTTGAGCCACACATCAAGATCAAAAACCGAACAGGAAATCGACACTATGATGGAGATATTCAAGGAGATACACATGAATTTGATGAAATTCCAGATATTTTTTCTCAACCAGGGAAGGGTAGTGGTAAAGAAAAAGAGATATGGCTCAAAGATAAGGATTACCATATCGCACATACATATATCCTGCGGAACTGCGAACAATTACGACCATTTGAAAGGTACGTACGTCAAATTAATATGCACATACAATTTCAATTTTGATAATGTAAGTATAAAACATCGTAATTACTCTTCATGAATTTTTGTACAGGTTGTTTGATGAGAGCATGCTTGCGGCTAATCCTGGGATAAGTGAAAACAGTTTAATTGAGCTTAGAGAAAAGGAATATTCAAGCTGGTTAAAAAAACATGTAAGGATTGTTTTTGTAAAAGTTAATGGTGGCAAACCTTCATAAGCCTCTAATATAATAAATGTGATATATTTGGATTAAAAAAAAAAGGTGGAGGATACTTGGAAGGATACTTCATATCCAAGGTGGTTGCTCACACTCTTTCATGGCCCAATGATTCAAGTTATTTGTTGGCCAATGTATTTTTGTCGTGGATATGTATTTCATACATATGATCATGGAAAAGACAAAAAGAACTCCAATTATGGAGTTTGCGTCAAAGATACAACATCATGTGGTGAAGAGCCTGACTTCTATGGAGTCTTGAGAGAGATTTATGAGCTTCGATATCCCGGACATGCTGATCTTAAAGTCGTTGTTTTCAAGTGTGATTGGTATGATTCAACCGTTGGAAAAGGTATACGAATAAACAAGTCAGGGATTATCGATATCAATGCTGGAGGGTGTTATGGAAAATACGATCCTTTTATTTTGGCTTCTCAAGCAGATCAAGTATGTTACATTTCTTATCCCCGAAAGACTCAACCAAAAAAAGATCAAGACTGGAAAGCAGCAATCATGGTAACCCCAAGGGGGAAAGTCTTCGTCAATCAAAATTTGGATTTTACTACAATGCAACACGAAAATGATGCTTCTATTGTTCATGCTGATTCATTGCACGTCGAGACACTAACATATCTAAACGGCATAGCAGAAGAGCTTGATGATATAGAAGAAGTAGAATTTGGATCAAATATTGAAGATGGAAATCCAGACATCGAATTAACCGATTAAAAAGAATCTGAATAATTTTTATGATTTTCTTTATTGTTGTCGTTTTCTTTGTTTTTTGCTTTCCGTAATAAGCTTTTTATCAATTTGTTGGTTTTATCGACTAAGTCTAATTGAAATCTATCAATCAATAAAGAATAGGAAAAGAAAAATTTGCTAAATTAAGACACATTGAATTTGATTATGTCCCAATACACCTTTATCTCTATAAGTATGTTCCATTAGGATATAGTTTCAAAACATCCCATTTTTAACCTTGATTTATAACAAACAGTTTTTATTGGTTTTTAAAAAGAATTAAAAAAAAAACGTGAATACATAATAAATTTAGGAAAAAAACAAGGGTTTATAAATTTTCTTCTCTCTCATCTCAAAAATACTTTCTACGTCGATTCCATAGCCCGCAGTCAAAGTTTCGCCGGTTCTTCTTCCTCCTCCGCCGATTTGATTCTCACTGTCATCTTCTTCCTCTTTCTTTGACTTTGATTCTCATCCTTCCTCCTCATATGACAGTCCTTCCTCCTCTTAGGGTATATGCTTATCTTTGATTGTCTTTGTTTACAGATTTATTTGATTTGTATTCAGTTGTTTTTTTATTTCAATTAGTGTTTTTATTGGTTCTCTTGTAGCTTAACATTGTAACGTCTTTTTGTGGTTTGATTCCACTAAAGATAAATTACATATAATTATTGTGATTGGTTTTTGATTTAAATTTTGAAAGACAAGTAAATGAAGATGACATTCAACGTAACTTCATGGAACTTTATATTTTATGACTGGATTGATTAAGGTGATACATCATACTAAAATTTGAGAAAAATCACTTCTCAAATAATGTGTAGGAAATACCGACAATTGTTTAGAAGAAAATATAGCTTTAGACATCAACTCGGAAATTAGGAATTCAAAATACTTTTCATTGAATGATATAAATATATAACGAAACAAGACAAAATGTCACCATTAAAAAAGGATCACACGTCACATAGACCACCTGGTCCACCGAAGGTGAAAGTCTGCTGGTTAGTTCCAAAACTGTCAAGGTAGTTCACATTGTAACATTTACGGATATCAATATCCTCCCCGACCTTGTTGGAATCAATGTCAACATTTTGATAATCTGTTGTTACATACTTTACATGATGCATATAACAAGTATGTGTTAAATTCCCTTCTTCCTTCTCTATCGGTTTGTTCCCGTTCCCCATCGGCGGGCCAATTATATCGTATGGTTGCAAGTTTTTGGTTGGTGCATTTGTAAATCCACCATATCGAACTATCTTCGCTCCATGAATGAAATACGGTAGAAGTTCCCTCGGCCAATAACCTATGTAAAACTCTCCGTTGGTCAGCAGCCAGTTTTGTGTTATTGGATCCTATCATTTGTGTCGGTCCCAAAAGAAACATGAAGATGTAAGTAACTTTGTTGGTCAAATTAGACTACGACGCTAAGAGGAGATATTGCTAGTTTTATTTAGGAGTATTAAATCCTTAGATGATAACAACCAAATTAAAACTATATTATTGGTATTATTTAGTTTACCCAAAATATGTATGTTGTTAAACCTGATTGATAGCAAGGAAGGTGTGATATTGTGCGCCTCCCAACACTGATGTATTACTAAAGGGAACACCAAGAAATAATTTTTTATCGACTTGAACGAAACCTTTGCATAATACATTGAAGCATCCGTCGTGAAGCTTATCCGACTGCAAAAAATATGTTCGCTTAGGAAAAAGAAAAACACACACATAATAAGAGAAATCATGACATTGTTACTCACACTCCAATATGTAGTAAGTCTTGGAAGATTGTCTCCATATAATCCAGGATCCACCTATAAGACGAGATTACCAAATTATATAATACCAAAAATTCAACTTAATCTACCATGATAATGAGTTTACTCCATCTACGAAAGACTTCTATTGATATAATATAACATGAGTTCGGAAAAAAAAATCTTACGGCCCAACCAAATTGGATGGTGTTGAGTTTGCAATTATTCTCGGTTTTGAGTCCAATCAAAGCCATGCTAAATTGCCCCTTATGCACTTTAGGCTGATAAACACTGATCCATGCTGATGCTCCACGCCATGGGATGGCCTCTATTTTCCGAATTCCCGCAACCTATACACACGATACATATACATGATTTGGATGAAATAGTAAATGTATAAAATTTAAGTTACTTTACATGTTAACCGATAGTTTAAGTTACTTTACATGCTGACCAATAGTTCTATTGCCATTAGAATGAAAAGGTTTTGCCGTGTAGTTAGAGTTTCTAGGTTTATGGATTGGTACTTGTCCTTTAGGACAACCTTTTTCCGGTATATCGAATTCTGCAACCGCTTCATCGTTCAATAAGTTTTGTGATGTCGCTTCTCTTGATAACATGGCTAAGACTTTGTCACTCGGTCTCATCTATGTGATCACATGCAACAAACAAGATATAGTGACAATTAAAATGTTCATGAAAAAAATCTGATATCCTAAAATTGACATAATGATGTATATATATAGAAGCATATACTTGAATTTGATGATTTTGTAACCGAGGGTGATGTAGCGAAAGTTGATTGTAGATATCAACACATTCAAATTCAGGTTCTTGGTACTGCAAATGTGAGAATTTAAAAACTTTGTTTTAATTGTACCATATAATTTTTTTGTATCAAACTACTTACGAAATCCTGATCTACCTTGATAGATTGAGACATTCCATGGAAGCAAATTAGTGAAAGAGAGAATATCAACAATAAAAGAGAAGTCATTTGCTTACTTTTCATGGTCTCTATATTCATTATTTAGTTTATGTATGTCTATATAAGTATATATATGCAACCATATCTTCTTTAATAAGTGTTGTTCCATGCTATTGAGCTAGGATTATGTATTTGTGGTTTACTCGATATGAATTAAAATAATAAGAGGTAAATAAAATATTTTATTATTAGTGAAATATTTATATTATTTCAAAATAAATTAATTGTGAACTATTTTGGATTAATTTAAATATAGTCATTATAATATATATATATATATATATATATATATATATATATATATATATATATATATATATATATATATATTGAAAATACCCATGTGTCTTAAACTATCTTACGATATGTCTTTCATAGAAAATTAAATTAATATTTATTTAATATTGTATACCCATGTGTCTTAAACTATCATACCATATGTCTTTCAGACAATATTGCTTTCTCAAAGTAATGTTATTAAAAAAACTCAATATACTTTATACCAAAAATATATATCAAATTCTTTGTGATTTTACAATTTTGTAATTTTTCTCATAAAAAGTATCTGATTTTTCTTAAATTCATAATTTTAAATTAATATTTGAAATAATAATAAATTTTATCTCCAATATTAAATTTTGATTATCTTGCATAGTTATGGTTTTTATATTTTCTAAAATAAATATTATTGAAGTAAAATAATTATATTTAGGTGAATCTTTTAACACACGTTTAATTAAATTATACGAACCTATTGACGCTTTTGTGTAAATCTCTAACCTCATTGGATTGGTCCTAAAGTTGTTGGAGTCGACATTATATTAGCTTTCACGTATTTGAGAATTACCTCGTCGACCAACTATAAAAATATATGAAAACCACTCAAATGCTTCATGTAGACCAAACCCACCAAATCGCATTATGTCCAATATACTATAAAACGCTCATTCTCTCAACAAGAAGGAAATCCGATTTTTCATCCAAAGAATGTATCTTTTTTTTTTACATCCAAATAATGTATCTTCTCTCGTCTCTCTACGAAATACTCTCTTTCTTGACTTTGAAACCATATCTCAAACTTATTTTCCTCTTTAACTTGGTCGATCACCAAGACTTTACTTCTCTCACTTTATCAGAAACATATCATCAAAATGACATAATATGTCGCGAATACTTAGCTCGTTTTGCATGAACTTTGTTTATCAATTCAGTTGTTCTGCACCGCACCATACCATTGGAAGCCTAATTCTCTAATGTTTACCATACTTTTGTTTTCACAACCTCATTTACATACGATCCGGTATGATTTTGATTTGGGTTTTCGGCCCACTAAGACATACCTACCACTTAGTCTGGTCGAACTTGTGACCTTCCCGATTAGACATGTTTATTGAAAGACAAAACTCATTCGTTCTTCGCTTTTCACCAACCACTTAAAAAACCGATATTTCTCTCTACAAAGCGCCATACTTTTGTGCTTTGTGGCGTAGAGAGTAGTTTCGAGTGACTAAAAACTTTATGTCCACTTGAAATTGAATCCTTTCTTTTTGGATTTTATCTCATCACTTGTTTGTGTCTCTGAATCTCTCCCGTGAATTCGCATCTGGATTTGTTTTTTTTTTTATTGGACAAGCTTAAAGCTTTCTCGGATCCATTCAATATTGATTAGCTTTTCCTCTTAATCATTAATCCTGGTAAGCAAAAAATCTAATCACTTTCGATTGACGATATAACGATATAGTTTTATGGATTTAAAGATTCAAAGATTCAAACTTTTATCATTGAAAATCCAATTTTCTGAGGGGAAAAGTAGAGTTTTTTTAGAATCTTATCGATTAAATCCGACTTGGGTTTGTTTAGATTTTATTGTTTTATTAGCCCTTTGCTCATTTTTTGTCTTCTGAATCTTCCAAATTGAGGATAATTGGATTGCATTAGAGTTCTGGAGATCACAATGATTCTTCATTGACAAACAGTTCTGATTTTAGTTGGTTCTGAAATTCTTTTGGTGATTATTTAAGTGGATTGGTCAAATCTGAAGGATTGATTCATTAATAAAAAGTTTTGATTTTGGTTGATTTGAGTTGTTTAAGTCAAAAGCTATTCTTGAAGGATCTACTAAAGTTTTGAATTTGGTTGATTCTTAGAAATTTGGTGAGATCAAAAGTTAATCTGAAGGATTGTTTCATCAACGAAAGGTTTTGATTTTGATTGATTCTGAGAAATTTGGTTGATTTTGTGTTTCTTGGAGATGGCGGATGCGGCGAAGGATTTGGCTTCAGGGACTGTTGGAGGAGCAGCTCAGCTAATTGTAGGTCATCCATTTGACACAATCAAGGTCAAACTTCAGAGCCAACCAACTCCAACACCGGGACAACCACCAAAGTACACTGGTGCAATCGATGCGGTTAAACAGACCGTTGCTGCCGAAGGACCTAAAGGTTTGTACAAAGGTATGGGAGCTCCTCTTGCAACCGTTGCTGCCTTCAATGCGGTTTTGTTCACCGTGAGAGGTCAAATGGAAGGGCTGCTTAGGTCTGAACCTGGAGCTCCTTTGACCATTAGTCAACAGTTTGTGTGCGGCGCAGGCGCTGGTTTCGCTGTTTCGTTCCTTGCTTGTCCTACCGAGTTGATCAAATGCAGGTCAGCTTCTTTCGAAATTTCGCTTTTCAGATTTTTTCGTTATGATTTTTTTAGCTCGATGAAAAATGTTTTATGGCTCTGATTGTGTTTAGAACTCAAGTATAGATTACTTTTGTGCACTTGCGGACTCGGAAATTAGCTTAAAGTTAGAAACTTCCTTCAAAGAACTAAAGATTTGATTTTGATCCTCTGCTCGTAATTTTAGTGACTAGAAAACCGAAACGGAACTAGAAGATGTCTTTTTGTATGCTGTGTTTATTCATGTTTCATGATCAGGTTGCAAGCACAAGGTGCCTCTACCACAAGCTCAGTGGTTGCAGCCTCTACCACAAGCTCAGTGGTTGCAGCCGTGAAATACGGTGGACCAATGGACGTAGCCCGACATGTCCTTCGATCAGAAGGTGGAGCACGAGGTCTATTCAAAGGTTTACTACCGACATTTGCCCGTGAAGTTCCGGGAAACGCAACAATGTTTGCAGTCTATGAAGCTTTTAAACGGTTTGTAGCTGGTGGTCAAGACACTTCAAGCTTAGGACAAGGATCATTGATCATGGCTGGTGGACTTGCAGGAGCTTCCTTTTGGGGAATTGTGTACCCAACCGATGTTGTGAAAAGTGTTCTTCAAGTCGACGATTATAAGAACCCGAAATACTCAGGTTCAATGGATGCTTTTAGGAAGATTCTGAAAGCTGAAGGAGTTAAAGGTTTGTATAAAGGGTTTGGTCCAGCCATGGCTAGGAGTGTTCCTGCTAATGCTGCTTGCTTCTTGGCTTATGAGATGACAAGGTCAAGCTTGGGTTAGACCGGTTTGGTTTGGTTTAACTGTTGGTCTGATTTGAGGATGTTTCATTGATTAATCTTTCGGTTATAGATGATTCTTTTGAATTTTCAGCAAAATTTCTGTATCCCTTGCACGAATATTTCTGAGATTCGAATTAAAACCGGTTTAACATATTGAAGCCACGAGAATTTGACTGGAACGAATTAAACCGAGCCAAGATTGCATCGGTTAGAGTTTAGTTGTAGTTAGTTTGGTCAGAATCAAATTAATTGTTAGTGGTGGGGATATAGAAATCAAAATCATCCGAATTAATCGTAAGAAACCAAAATCGAACCGAACCGAAATAACCTCAATTAATACGAGCCGGTCTACAAATCGACCTATTGAAATTGCTCCACGTGGAGGATAACTAACTAGCGTATGACTAGTGCTGCATACTAGAGTCGTAACAGGAAAAAAAGGAGGGAACTCATAACAGATTTTTCCTTTTTATTATTACATTTTTCAATTATTTATATAACTCTTTTTTTTCACTATAAAAATAATAGCATCACATTTCGAGGAAACAAAATTTAACATTCTCTCATGGAGACGATAGAGCAACAAAGACATTCACTCTCTTCTTTGCCTATGCTCTCTAGGCTTGATCACTTAGATTTCGTTGTAAATTGTGTTTAATCCTTAATATAGTTTATTACTATGTGATGAATTTACTATATTGATTCGATTATAATTTGTTTTGTTTCTTACTTATATGTAGATAAAGAATCTAGAGAAACAACAAAACCTTCCGAAATGGAAAGACGAAAGCGCGTCTGCCACTCGCGGATTGATCGATAGAGGAACGGCGATTAGAGAAGCGTATTTCAAAGGATCGTTACTAGATAGAATCGCGGCTTTGGAGACAAGACTTTTTCAGGTATATATATTGTTTCACAATAGATTTATGACAACAACAAAAGAACTATAGTGAGTGGTCTTTTTAAGGTTTTTGTATAATGTTTTAAGGGTTTTTTTGTTTTGTTTAATTTTTTAAAGATATGTTTGGAGTTGGAATCGAGCAGTGCATCTTCTACTTCGACTGGAGGATCTGGTGAAACATCAAGCCAAAGGATTAAGAGAGATTTGACAAAGACATTACCAATTTTCAATTGCAACATTAATCCTTTTCATGTTCCATTACAACTCCCTCAAGATCCTCGGGTAAATATATTTGTTTGTTTGTGTGTGTGTGTGTATATATTATATAAAAGAAATTAAATATTTTCAATAACACATTACAAGAAATAATTGTATAGTGATCGATCGTCATGACTAAGTAGTGAATGAGCGAAATCTATCATCTCGTATCATCACTAACTACTATCAATTGTTTTAAATAAATAAAAATCTATGTCATAATGTGTGTGTCACTATTGTGTGCTTCTTAGTTCTTATATAGATATTAACTAAAGACGTAATTGTGATTAAATATGTTATTATAATATGTAGGAAATGGAAGAGAAGATTGAAGAAGAGAACGAGGAAGAGATAAATATAGAGAAACCATCATTGGAGAAGAAGAATAAGAAGAAGAAAAAGAAGAAGGATGCTAATGAAACTTGCAAACCAAAGAAGAAGAAGACAAAATCTCCCAAGAAATGGTCTCGCTTTAGTTTATTGGGATGCTAATTTTTTTTTTTTTTAATTGCTTGGACTATGCTTTATTTTATATTTGTTTAAATCTAAGTGGCTTTTTTCCATACGAATTCGCAATAGCTTATCATCAAAACTAGGGTTAGTCGATTTTCGTTTCAAACTAATGTTAATAATTAGGGTTAATTAGCTCAATATTACTTTTGAAATAGATAATTACGAAAATAGCACAAGTATAATTGGATTTAGGTAAGTAGCAGTTAGATGAAAAATTGGGACAAATTTACCCTTACGAAGCTGTTTCATGAAAGTAGTAAAATCCATATTGTGGCCATCATTCATTTTAAGGAAAGTAGTAAAAAATATGTATACGCTGTCGCTTTTTTTTTTACTAAACCATTCATTCTGATCTCTAAAAGAAAAAAAATTGAGGTTCATATTGTTTGATGCAGATTAATCTTGATTCGGTAATCTTAGACGACTGTATAGTTGACTATATTTATATTTTATATGTTGTTGTAGTTAGCTAAAACTCTTACAATGATCTCAAACGGCTGTATAGATGACTATATTCCTACTTTCTATGTTGTTGTAGTTGACATATCTAAAAAAAGAGAGGTTTGTATAGTTGACTATATTCGTACTTTTATGTTGTTGTAGTTAACTAAAATTTCTACTTTGTATAGTTGAATATATTTATACTTTCTATATTGTTGTAGTTATCTATTCAATTAATAATATAGTGAACTATATAATCTTTACAATAATTAGTTCAATTGTAATAATATAGTTAACTATATAATCTTTACAATTGTATTTGTGTTTATCAATATAGTTAACCAAAATAACACTTATAGTTAATTATAGTTAACTAAAAATAGTTCACTGGTTATATACGAATAGTTAGCTATTCATGTATGGTGATCAATCATATACGAATACTTAATTAGCTATTCAATTATGTATAATCTTCACCTTGTTATTGACGAACTCGAGACCAGAACGAAACCATCGCTTAGGTAGTTTAGGATTTTTCATCCTCGGAGATGTGTGATCGACGAAGAAATTGAGAAGAAGTAGAGGAGATGCGAAATTGATAACGATTATGAAAGAATTACAAGAGAACAAATGAAATCATAGAAGAAAATTTATTGAAATCGAAGAGAATAGAGGTTATTGCAAATGAGATTAGAAGGGAGAATGGGATATCTAGATGAAGTTAGCGGCTAGAGGTAAATAGAAGATTAGGGTATAATGTTTTTGATTTTAATGTGGCTGATTTTGGGTTTTAACTTTTTTTGTTAGTAAAAAATTGTGTAATTAGAGAAGGACAAAATCGAAATTCTAGGTTCATTAATTGTTAGATACTAAATTTTGTATGATATACTGCTAAATAATGAATTAAAGGTGGAAAACCTATTATAGAACCTAATTTTCCTAATAATTATTAATTAGTTTTGATTCTCTAAACATGTTAACCTTAAAAAAACAATACGTGTCGTAATGGAGAACTTACATTTCGGCAAAGACATAGAAATTGTGTACGACTTGAAACGGAAAATTGGAGAAGAATCTCGACCTTGGGGGATGTGAAGAACGAAGAGTTCATGGGGGATGTGAAGAACGAAGCTCTATACTTAAGTCAACCCTCTAAATAAACCCTACAAGTTGCGGTAAACAGAGATGCAAATTTCTCAAAGGTTATCTTTTGAACATTTTATTAAAGTCAATTTATATTATTAATTTAATCTTGTCAATATAACTATGCACGAGGTCAATGTTATGGATTATTATCTCCTCGTGGAAGTCGACAAAGAGAACCATGAACTCGTTTGTGGCAGTATTTACTACTTAGTGGCATATAATGCTTCGAAGAAGCAGGTTTGAAAAATCTTTGATGATGACTTATATTAAGTAGGAGCCAACGGTGTTGCATCCAAGTGCCTAGATGAAGAGATTCACAACTTTTGTGGAGAGTGAATTTAAGGGTAATCTTTAGTGAAGAGGGATGTTCTCTTTCGAACAAAAAAAAAAAAAGGATGTTCTCTATTATGCTTAAATTTGAACATTTTTTGTTGTTGATATAAATCATATTTTACCGTTTTTACTAAGTTTTTAGCAAAAAAAACTATTTAGTTTTGACATTTGATTGCTATTTTCGTGTTTTGTGGATTTTAGAGTGTTTATAAGAAATTAGAGCATTTTAAAAAGAAAAAAAAATGGAAACAAGCATTTTTAAGACATGATAGTTCTCGATTGTCAGATGCTTCGCATCTTCTTCTATTCATCGAAGTTTCATGGATTTTACATTATAGTATCTTAATATGTTATCATAATATGTAGGAAATGGAAGAGAGGATTGAAGAAGAGAAAGAGGAATAGATAAATATAGAGAAACCATTATTAGAGAAGAAGAAGGATGCTATTATGCTAATGAAACTTGCAAATAATGAAACTTGCAAACCAAAGAAGAAGAAGACAAAATCTCCCAAGAAATGGTCTCGCTTTAGTTTATTGGGCTGCTAATTTTTTTTTTTTTTATTGCTTGGACTATGCATCATTTCATATTGTTTAAATCAAATTGCTTTAAAAATAAATAAATCGAATTGGTTTTCCCCTAACAAATTCGCAATATTAATCCATTAAAACTAGGGTTAGTCGATTTTCGTTTTAGACTAATTTTTATATAAATTGGCTCTGATTTTTATTTGATCGTAGCAAACTGATGGATTAGTAATTTACTTTTCATTCTCTAAACATTTTACTTAAAAAACCCATGATTAACTAAAATGATGTAGTCTGATTTTCTATAATACGATAAATTAACAGTAGGAATGAAATTATGTTTAGGCATATATATGCTCTATTTATTGTAATGGAAGCCAACATTGTACTATAAAAGTTTATTATCATATTACCTTCTAGGATGTACTATAAAGCAACTACCCCATCACAAAATACAAAATGTGTGGATGTAGATATATGGATAACTGTATATTCCACTACCCTTTTTCTGTTACATATTCCACTACCTTTTTTTAATTTTATTTTTACAATGTATATCCCATTATAACTTATTCAGTGGAAAAAAAAATCTGGAAATTCTTTCAAGCCAAATTTTAGAATAAAAAATTCGCAATGATCAGAATCAACTATTATTCCACAAAATGGATTTTTCGATATAATGCTAAGAGAATATATATAGGTATATAGCAATCTATTTATACGTTTCTGAATTATTTTCTGACTTTAACTTTAGACAAAAGGTAAAATGTTATCAAATAATTTAATCATGATAGTTTGAGTCAGCTCCATTTCATTGCCTACCAGAATATATTCTCCTTTTCATTTAAATTTAAGAATACATGAAAATACATTTAGCGTAAAACAATTCATATGGAAATGGATTTTTGGTATGTAGTTCTGCATTCTGGATATATATAACAAGTTCGGACTTCAACGTTTTTTTAAAATATAGATTATAACCATACATGTGCTTTCAAATTTGGAGGCTATAGAAAATATAGAACAAATACTAGAATCCATTTCCACATACATAGAATAAGTCAACTCGCAATTAATTAAGAGAAAACGATGTCGTAATTTTCTAGGCTACTTCGAATATCCGTACAATTTTAAAATGTTGATTCATTCACTGTTTACGAAAACCAACAAAAACGAATACATATAATAGAGTATAGACTACCGTGCAAAAGTAAACGACCTGGAATCGATCAGAAAGACTAATACCAAAATAACAAATTTACTAATAATAATATGCAATCAATATAAATGTATGTACACGTATGTATAACAGTATAAGATTATTGTTTTATACACATTCGAATTAAATGTATGAAAGACGCCAAGAAAAACAGCTGGCGAGGGCTCTTTTCGTTATAACTTGTACCTACCGTATATCTCTTTCGATTCTACTTATTACGTACAAATTATTTTATTCTTTTTATCATCTTTTTTTTTTTTTTTTGATCATCATGTACCATTTATTTAACTTCGTTTTCTACAAAATAAAATAAAATTTTGTTTCTTTTTTTATTCGCAATGTTTCCTTCTTCCATCATCAGTCATGACTATACTCTCTCAATTTTCTGTCAATCCTTAAAACAAAACAAACAATAACAAAGTACTTATTTTGGCCTATTCACTATATACAGTTTTCATTTTTTAGAAATAATATATACTTGTTTTCGTCGACGTCACTAATATATATTATATGTAATTCATACCAAGTGAATCTAATTTTGTGAACACTCTAAAATACGGTGGAAAGTTTCAAAACGACTCTACAATATCTACCACATCACAATATCTACGATAAGCAGTTTTACATAAATCACATACATAACCACTACAAACAAAAGTTGGAAATATATATATATATATATATATTTGGAACATTTAGAAAATATATTTAATGTATTCATTTTGATAGGTTATTTGTTTCGATTTGATATATGAATAATTGTAATTTTACATAACAAAGTAATTATTGTTTGTTAGAAAATAAGCAAATCACAAATTTTGTATTTGAAAAGAAAAATATTCGTTCAGCAATAGAAAAAAAGAAGAAGATTTTAGAGTTATTGGCGTATTACTATAGCTTCAGGAACAAAGGCTAATGGCTAACTGCAATGAGCTCCTTAGAAAGCAATTGGGGAGAATCATTGGGAATGGGAGAACTACCAAAGTTTGGTCAGACCTTGGTTATCATTAGAACAACCACTCCAACCAATCGGACCAATCTATCAGAGAAGTTGAGAACATGGTAGTGGCTAATCTCTTCTTGCCCAATACCACAGATTGGGATTTAGCAAAGATCAAGAACATATTATCAGGCTTTGAGAATAATGTTCTCACTCTGCAACCAAGTCTGATGGGAGCGGAGGATAGCTATGTCCTGCTAGGGACAACATCAGACGCCTATCAAGCAAAATCGGATTACTATGCTCCAAAAGATACACTGTCAACTTCAGAACCCATCAACTCATCTGAAACTTTCAATTGGAACTCAAGAATATGGATTACGCTTACCTCACCAAAGCTAAAACTCTTCCTATGGAAGGCCATGAGCGGTGCATTACCGACTGGTGAACAACTAGTTACCAGAGGATTAAGGAACCAAACACAATGTGCACGATGTGGTGAAACTAAATCTGCAACCCACATCTTCTTTCATAGTACCTTTGTACAACAAGTTTGGAACTTAAAGCCTCTGAAAGATCCAATCGACAGTCCCCCCCCCCCCCCCCCCCCCCCAACAGGTATTACTCCTAGGCCAATCCAACCATGGATTTGCTGGAACCTCTGGCTTGCGAGAAACCATCTGATCTTCAGCGATCGCACCTTCACTGCCGAGGAGACGATCCACAAAGCAACTTGCAACGCATGAGAAGGGTCTCTAGGGCAAACTACTGAGCCCAACAACCGAGATCCGAGCCCAAATCAGAGGTCTTCATCTACGGATCTAACAACCCTCCGCTGCTTCACGGACGCGGCTTCGCGAACATACTCCAAACTAGCTGAACTAGGCTGGCTCTTCCGTAACCAAGCAGATCGAATCATCCATAGCAAAATCCAACATCAATTCTCCTCTATTGGCGGAAGCTTTGGCCATTTGGGAAGCTCTATTGCACGCAGAAACCATCGGCCTAAACTCTTTCCGAGTAGCGTCGAATTCACATGCACTAATTAATTTTATCAAAACCAAGAATCAAAACATGGAGATTTTCAGAATTCTCCAGGGTATCTATCAATTAGCGATCGATCTAGAGGTTTTGTCTTTTGAGCAATGTTCAAGAAAGCGCTAGGGGCTAAGCGGGCGGTGACCCAATGCCTAGTGTTTAGAACGCTTAATCGGAGCATAGACGATGTAATAGGCGGTCTAAGCATTTTACAAAAATACATAATATATTAGATATATATAGTAAAATATATAAAAAAGCATAATTTATAACTAACAAATTTATATTGTATTTATTTTCATTATTTTATAGCCAAATATATAAAATTTTACGATTTATATAAAAAAAAAATTATATTATTTTATTATTATAATACTATAATATTTTAGACGGTAAAAACGGTAATTGCCACGGTTTATAAGGGCTTAACGCCTAAACGCCGCCTAGGCGAACGCCTAGAACTTTTTTAGAATACTGTTTTTGAGCATGTTCAAAAGACAAATAACAATGAAGCCGACGGTTTAGCCAAATCAACTTTAACCAATGTAATGACCGACTCGGTTTAATGGAATTTTCACATCTTGATCCCAACTAAAAAAAAGGCTAGTGGCTAACTTTTAAATGCGAATATTTAATATTCCATTACGTGAGAGCATATAATCAAAATTCAACGCCCCTTAATAATTTTCTTATTTCAACCCTGCTATTTCATATTCTTCTTCAATTTAATATATATATATATATATTAGAATAGGATCCGCGTTAATAGGCGGATAAATACTATAAAAATTAATGAAATAAATATTTAAATTTTAGTTAGTAACCCGTTAAAATTAAAAATATTATTTACCGTAGATCATAAAGCCAGTATAAATCAATTTATATCATAATTCTCATGTTCGAAATCATGCAAATCCAAAAATATATATTATCGAAATTTAAATTATATCTTTAATAACAGAGAATATATATCTTAAACCATTATGAATATTTATGATTATGTGATAGAAAATAAAAATAACTAAAATACTATATAGTTAAATCACAAAAGAGTAAATTTTATGTTATTAACCTCATAAAAACTATAAATAATGTTGTGAACCATCACATAAGTACATGATTGATAATTATATTTTATTAATATCATCGTTTTATTTCTCATTGAGATTAATACTCATCAAACTTTATACAGTATTAACTTAATAATAAATATAATATTTATTTTTTTACTTATATAATTTTTAATATATACACTTGAAAAGTAGCCAATAGCCTCATAGGTCAAAAATTTAATTTTTTTGTGATATTTTGTAACTTTATATTGACAAAATAACTATTCTTATAGATTTTATTTTTATTTTATTTTTGCATAGTTGTATATATTTTTAAACTTTAAAATTAAGATTTTTATAACCGTTCTAAATTTTGTTATTCCAATTTATATACCTTTTTTTATCGTTGGTCTTTTTATTTATTTTAATTGAGATTTTTATTCTATAAGTATTATTTGTTTATTTTATGGCTTATGTCATGTTTATATTTTATCTTAAATTTGTTTTCTAATTATAATTAATAATATTATAAATTTTACTTTTATTATTTGATTAGTAACTTGACAATTAATTTTTATTTTAAATTTTATTTTTGTTAATTAATTTTAAGTCTTAACACATTCTTCATCTGATCAATATATTTTTGATTTAAAATTTATAACATCTATGATTTGATAAATGTAATTAGAATCTAAATTACGACTCACAAATATTTAATATTTATTCTAGTATTATATTTTATTAAATAGTTAATTTATTATATTTATCTCATACTAAAATTATCTCATACATATTATTATATTAACAAAATGACACTTAAATGTGACATTTTCTTTTGTTTTTAACTATTTAGATCGTTTATAATATAAATAATGTATTTTGTAATATAAAATTTAGAAATATTATATATTTTAGTATAATGATTTTTAAATTTTTTTTTTAATTAGTCCATAAGTCTTATTTAGAATATATATATATATATATATATATATATATATATATATATATATATTATTAATATTGGAAATATAACATATTTTAGTAGAACGGTTTTTTTGTTTTTCTTAATTAGTCCATAATCTTTGTTTAGAATATATTTCTTTCTTTTTTAAAAAATTTTTTTTGTTAATATTGACACATGTTAGAATCTAAATTAACAATTACACATGTCATTATTTCGTGAATAAGAATTTTGCTTACGTGTCGCGTTCTCATCGTGCATATCCTCTTTTATATAATAAGATATATATACATATAATTATGATCACGTAATAATTGAATTCTAAAATAATAGTACGACTTTTGTTTTTGTACTTCTGATATTATACATGATTTACATCCTCTTTAAAAAGAAAAAATAATAAGTATTTTTTAATACGTGAATGGTATATTACATTTTCTGAAATATGATATATCATATCACGTATTTTACCATTCACGTTTCTTTACATCCTCTTACGTGAATGGTATATTACATTTTCTGAAATATGATATATTATATTTTTAAAGAAACGTATTTTAGTCTAGTTGTAAATATCACCGAAAAATAGCTATAAAAAAACGATAAATTCATGTACAAACTATATTTTTTTGAGAAATTTTAAGAAATATCACTTTTCAAAAATGTTATATTTTCAAAATCTTTGCAAAAATGCTATTTTTTCAAAATCTTTGCAAAAATACCACTTTTACAAAATTATTTTTTCGTTATATCATTTATGTTTGGGTTAATTATGTTGTATTAGAGTTTAGTTTTGAGGGTTTCGAGATTTTTATGGGTCAAAACATTTTTTAGGCTTTGGAATTTTAAAATTTAAGTTTTAAAAATTCATAATTAGTGGTATTTTTGCAAATGAACAACTTCTAATGATATTTTTGCAAATGGACAACCCAAAAATGGCATTTTTGCAATTGTCTCTATTTTTTTGTCGGCCAATTTATTATATTAAATTAGAGAAATAATCCAACTAGGGGTACAACAATCCCACAATGAGAATTACAAAACTCATTATAGGGTAGATGACACCTCAGACAGGAGGATACTAGTTGATTCTGCAAAACGGAACATGTACAAACTATACTCCCTCTGTTTATTAATTATCATTTTACACTTATTTTTTATTTTATATTATTTGTCAGTCTATAATTTCAATACATTATTATTACTAATTTTTTTATTTTCATCTCTAATTTTAAGTTTATTAATTACATATATCAAATAAAGTAATGTATCAATTAAGGATAAAATTTAAAATTTAATTATTTTTTTAATTTGTGTGAAAAAACTTAAAATTTATACACAAACAATATAACTGCTCAGATTTATACAAAAATAGAAATATCGAATACACGAACTATAATAATAATAATCAAATAAAAGTACAAAATGATTTGAGTGGCTAGCTAATGACATTTATGTGGTAAGTGGTAACCAACCGTTTTAAAAAAAAAAACTCAACTCTCTTTAATTCCATTTATACCCTTCTTCTTCCTCAAACATTACCCTTCTTCCTCCCTCCACTCAAAACTTGTCTCTGTTTCGAAACCACCACATCAATGGCGAATCGAGACGAACAAGAAGCAGAAACCCAAACAATCACCACACTCCACCACCAAACCATACCTTCCGAGTTAACACAAGACGAATTCACTTCACTATCCGACTCAATCGCCGAGTTCCACACATACCAACTCGGTCCAGGTCGATGCTCATCTCTCTTAGCTCAACGAATCAAATCCCCACCCGAAACCGTCTGGTCCGTCGTCCGAAGATTCGACCGTCCCCAGATTTACAAACACTTCATCAAAAGCTGTTTCGTAGAACAAGGATTCGAGATGCGAGTGGGATGCACGCGCGACGTGAACGTAATCAGTGGTCTACCCGCGAATACATCTAGAGAGAGATTAGATCTACTCGACGATGATCGGAGAGTTACTGGGTTTAGTATCACCGGAGGTGAACATAGGCTGAGGAATTACAAATCGGTTACGACTGTTCATAGATTTGAAGAAGATGAACGGATCTGGACGGTTGTGCTTGAATCGTACGTTGTTGATGTACCGGAAGGGAATACGGAGGAGGATACGAGATTGTTTGCGGATACTGTGATTAGATTGAATCTACAGAAACTTGCTTCCATTACTGAAGGTATGAATCGGAGCTCCGGTCACGACGGAACAAGTTCTTCTTCTCAGGTTAATTGATGATGAAATTTGGTGGAATTTTATTTTCTATTTTTGTTTTGTAAAACGATTTTTTTTTCGTGAATTGTAATTTGCTCGTTTTGATTATGGTGAAATTTCGTTGTTGTTTTCGAAAAGTTAAATCCAATACTACTGTTTATCACACGAATTAGCAAGACAAAATTAATTTTTTTTTTTTTTTTTTTAAGTTAAGACGTAAGGAATTTGTATCTTTCAAGTTTAAAATCTGCTCTAATCTTAGTAGTATTTTTCATAGTGCATAGTATTTTTTAACTGTAAGTGTAAGTGTGTAATAATTTTTCATTCATTAACAAAAAAAGAAATTGTGGTTTAAAGAAAGAACAAAAATTATCAACAAATAGAAACTGAAACGATAATTAAAAACTTATTTGGTGATACAACTTTTGTTTAACTTATCATACGATTTTTATGGTACTTGGATTTATATCATTCATTTTGCTTATATACCATTTTAGCGAAGACACAAAAAAAAAAACAAAAAAGCTATAGTATTAGTAAATTGGAACTCTTAGAAAAATATGACATATTTCTTTTTATATATTTTGCAATTCGATAGTCGAAAAATGTAATTTATTCGAACTAAATTAACGGAGAGGCGTTGGGCATTTAAAGAGGAAAGGCTTTGAAAACGAAAAAGCCCATAAATGGTAAGCGATAATTCTCACTGAAAATATCCATAAAAAAATATAGAAACGTAAGCTAAGTGTTTTATAATATACTCGTTTTAAATAACAACCGCGATAAATAATTCATAAATTTTAAGTTTATTTGTTACATTGGCTGGTTTTATTTTAGTAATCGAATCAAAAGTGAGGATGCTTCTCGTATTATTCCATTAGGGAAAGGGACAAATCTAGTGGGTAATCTAGTGGGTACTACAAGTTGCCAACTTGGTCAAAAAGTGAAGTTTTAATTTTATTTGATTGGTTTATAAAAAAAGTGAAAAATCAATAGGTCCGAACTTTAATGGTGGTGAACCAATTAGAAGACAGGATTTTTTACCACCACGACTTTAATGATTACCATAAATGTCTAATTCTGACAAATAGGGTTGGATAGAATGACGACAAAAAAGAAATGGTTAGACAGAATTTTTTGGCACCACGACTTTAATGATTAACACAAACTTCTTTTTGTATAATTATGGCAATAGAGTTGCCTAAACTTTGCAAACCGTTTTTTTTAACATTAAATGTTTATTATTATTCTATTATAAATCTTTTCGTTTTTAAAAAAAATATTAGTTTAATACTACTATTTCCGTTTTAGGATGTAAATTATTTTAAAAATTTTTTTTGTTTCAAAATATAAACTATTTTGATAATCTTAGATATTTTTTAACTTTATTGAATATTGTGTGACCACTAGTATTTTGTAGTATTTTGTGTGTATTTTGTGTGATTAGTCAAATTATTTTTATTAAATATATTAAATAATATTCCTTCCGTTTCAAAATATAAATTGTTTTGGTTAAAAATACCAATATTAAGAAACTACTTTTCTTTTACAAATTATCATCTTATATATATAATAAAAATAATTTAACTAATAAAAAAAAACAGTAAAATACTATTGATCACACAATAGTCAATAAAATTAAAAAGTACCTAGAATTATCAAAACAACTTATATTTTGAAATATAAAAAACTTCCAAAATAATTTATATTTTGAAACGGAAAAAAGTACTTTTTAGTACAAAATAGTTTTTTAATATCCGTATTTTTAACTAAAACAACTTACTTAGGAAATATCATTTTGTCTCAATGTAAAACAAACTTTTTTGTGATAGTTTCGTAGTCTTGTAACTTTTTTTTTTTTTTTTCTGTGCTAAACTAAGTTTAGCTAGGAAACTATGACTAACTTTTTTGTTTGTGATAGTTTTGTAGTCTTGTAACTTGCAAGTACTTCATATTCATAATTGTTGAATACTTGTAGCGAAAATTAATCAGTATGGTCAAAACATTTTATATTCATATACTTGTGGTGTATTTAGTCTGTTTGATATCTTGCTAATTAACATTTTATATTCATAATATTTGCTATTTATAACCTTTTTTGACGGCTTTTAAATGCTATATTTAAAAAAGAAATAACACATAGATATATGTTGAATACTATACCGATAATTAATCCAAATTCAACATTAGAAGACACAAAACAAAATGTCCATTTTGCATTAGTTACACAAAACTTGTATCCATTAATTCAAAGACTATTAATACATTACTATGAAGCTATTGATTTCTCCACAATGGACTGAGCAACGGAAAGAAAAATCCCGGTGAAGGTGGAGGTAGCGATTCGTTACCGCCTAGAAACCGTGGCGAAAACGCGAAATTAGGCGATAACAACGGAAATGGCGATCTCGGTGGTGGCGGCAAAGCAAACTGTGAAGCCGGTGACTGAAATAACATCTGACTAGGACCGGTTTGATGTGAAGGAAATAAATCGGTCGATGGTTGAACCGGGTTCTGGTTTTGTGGCTGAGATCGATTTCCAACAGGGCTTGATTCAATTAGGTAACGCATATAAGCTGAGATTGGAGACTCAGCCGGGTTAACCGAAAACTGGTTAACAGTCTGTACCGGTTCAGAGGCAATTGGATCCGATTGAACCGGAGGTAGAGGTGGAGGACGGTTGACTTGAGTCAAAGGAGTTGGTCTAATTTTAACCAACCGTGAATTTGGAGGTTTTGGTGGGTTTGAGTTTGAGTTTGGAATCGGATTCGGATTGACGTTAGAAGTTGAACCGATTCCGGTTAACTGTTGAACAATGGATCTGAAATCGGTTTTGTTGATGTTATAAACCAAAGCTTGAGGATTTTGTTGTTGGTTTTGCTGATTTGATGGCTCTTTACGAATGTTTTTTCCCATCTTATTCACACCAAGATGATGATGATGATCGTTATTGTGATGATTATTGACACGATTTCTCTGATCATCCATTCCTAAACCTGAAACAAACAAAACAAAACAAAAACAGAGCAACCACAAAGAATTAGGTAATTATGGTTTTTGGAACAAAAGAGCTTAAACCCTTTTAACGAGAAAAACTCTTAAACAAGCGAAGTTAAATGGTTTTCAACCCTTTTAACGAGAAAGAGAGCTTACGCGTTTTCTGAATTTGACCGGCAAATATGAAGATTGGAAGAAAAAAGAAGAAGAAGAACAATACAAGAGGCTTTAAAGATAAAACAAAGCAAAGTTTTGACTTTTTGACTCTCTTGTTCTCATTTCTCCCTCCATATATTTTATTTTTTATAATTTTTACTTTTTTATAAACTAGTTTTTTTTTTTTTATAAATTATTCAGTAACCAACAATTGGATTAAATAGTTATATACATGAACAAGTTGAAGATTAATGTTAATGGTATTACCAAAAGTTGTTTATATACTAGTCATACCGACTCATACTTTAGATCAAGTTTTAACAGATTATACGTACGTTACTTTTCAGATGATACCGCGTGTTTTATGTTTGATATATTTTGAGTGTGAATGATAATGCTTGATAGAAAAAAAGAAAGTGATAGAAAAATATTTATTCTTTAATTTTACCAATCAAAAAGGAAAGGAAAGAAAAATAAATCTTCCTAATTCTACTGAAAAATAACTTTTAAAGACAAAATCAGAAGAAAAAGTTCCACTTGTTTTAGAAAGTAGAAAATATTTCCTCCCGCTTATTTTGTACTATTGAATTTTTCTATTAATTTCTTTTCTTCCAAAAATAATACCAATCACACCCTTTATATTTTATATTTAGAATTTATGTAGTAACGGAACTTTGGTGATCATATTAACACAAAGGAAAAATTGACTATGAATATGTCATAACAATTTTCCTTCGTTAATAATTTATATACATTATCAAATTTACATCCGGATTATGAAATAGCGACCGCATAATCATTAAAATGGTTAAACTCAAAATCTGTTATGTCAAATCAGCATTATTTGTTTCGAAACTACCAAGTGCGAAAGTAGGCCCAATTATAATGATGATTGTCTTGGCTTTTATGTCTAGTCATTGAGGATTAGAGATAAGCTTTGTTGTTTTTATCTTAAGGTTTCATTTTGTTGCTTTGATTGATGATTTTCAAACTCTTATTACGTTTACATTTTGAATATTACAAATGAAAAATTACTGAAAATGAATATATTATGATGAAAGTTCCTGAGAATAACATCATGTAACTTTACTTTTATCGTTCTATCGTCTTTAATATATGCAGTTTATGTAGTAGTTTGTATTCCGATAGCTTTGTATAGTAATTTTGCAACTTTGTAGTTTTTTTGCTAAAAACCTTTGCAACTTTGGCGTTTAGAAAAAAACAATATTTCACTAATATGGTTGATCTCTCTCATATATACGAACAAAAAAACTCAAAAACAAATAGGAAAACACATTAAAATCAAAAATAAGATTTTCATTCGAAGACACAAAACATAAAATATAATATTCAAAGAGAGCAAACGTGACATAATAAATAAATGGAACTTATACTTTTTTCCCAATAATTAATACTATGAACATATCTCACAAATTCTATCATGATTTATATGATCACGAATCTGGATTTGATACTATGTAACCAGCTTCGTTTTCTCTTCCAATCGATGATATATCTCATTTTACAATATATTTATAAAATCTCAGAATCATGACCAATCATTGATGAATGATGATCATATGTTAATCTTTATCTTCTCTTCTATTAATCCTTGATCTCTCAAATTCTCAAAACTCCAATTCCTTCTCATTCCACTGCTCCTGACAAGCTTTGGTTGTTCGGGTCGGATCGGTCCATTGATAGGGTTAGAACCAATGACCGGACCACTTAGCCTAATGTGATGAATCTTTTTCACCTTCTTCATTTTTTGTGCTAAAGACGATCCTGACCGTCCAATCTTATCATAGATCCTAGGGCTCAAATTTCCTGACCAATTTCTCCCACCAACATGATGATTTGCACCACATGTTTTACCTATAATATGGTTAATCTCGACCGTTGGTGGTGGTCCGGGACCGGAGATATCAACCTCTTTGTTGGAATCTGTTCGTGGAAGGGCTTTACATGATAAACAATTTAGGCTCATGGTTTTTTTCTCTTTTGTTTTTCACGATCTCCTTACAACAATGGAGATCGATAGAGAGAGAGATAAGGAAGAAGAAAGAGAGAGTTGGTTTTATTTAGCTATAGTAATATGTTTTTGTTTTATTTTAGTAAAGCCTAACGAGAACTAATCTATTTTAGAGAAAGTATATATTTGTAACGTACGTTGTGTAACTAGGCATCATTTCACACGTTATTTTTACCTTTTTCCCAACAAATTATCTTATATCGATAATAAACGTAAATCGTGAGTTAAATTGATCGAGTTAACTTATCAAGTTGACAATTCGTAATCTAGAAATATAGCATAATCCTCGTCCAAATCATCTAATTCAAAATGTAGAAGTGAGAAAACTTGTGGAATACTCCTAAAGTACGCAAATTATCTTTAACGTTCCAATACACAGTTTTTTCCACACGTCCCATATAAGTTAGTAAACATCTATAAACAGTTTATAATAACCTTATAGAAATGAGAAAGTTTCTGCCTCGGGTCACTGGTTAATTTGGTAAAAAGAATTTACAATAGCGGTACGTGACATATTTCGTAACAATTATATAGTGTGAACGTATGAGTGAATTATTTAATAATATACGTAAGCGAAAGATGGCTATTAAGTAACATTCTTTTAAAGAAGTCAATTTTACGGTACCAAATAAAAATAGGATATTTACTTCTAGGCATACTTTCTAGAGATTATTTCTTCAAGAGATACTTTTCTTACTAGATATCTCTTACTAGATGTATTTTTTCCTTCTTTTAGTACCTGATTACTCCAAAATACCTCTCTCACCATTTATCTCTACTTGAAACTCAGTATTTAGTTAGCTTCTTTTAATCTGGTTCTTTCATTTTCTTTAATCTGGTTTCATATCAGCGGTTTATATCATCCTTCCTTAACCTAGTCGAATCATAAAAGAGGCGCCACATTAAATGCTCTAAACCCCCTTATAATATTTTTGTGGTTCTGATCTTCTTCTTTTTAGATCGTGTGGATGAGAATGAAAGTTCTCAATCTTGTTAGGTGAATTTTTCTCTGGATAGTAAGAAGAGTACTTGTTTTCTTTTTCAATTAGGGTTTCCAAATATACAGAGCTCCATGGACAGAAAACTTTAGCCTCATCTTCTTCATATTCTTCTTCGAGTCTGTGTGGATGGAGGTACATTGTTTCGTTTTGTGTGGATATTGGAATTTCAAGGATGATGGTTCATGTGATTTTGTTGTTGACAAGCAGAGGATGGCTAGGGTTGTCCGCGTCCCTCCTCAAATCAAGCTTGCTGAGCTAAAATATGTCGTTGTCTGAGTTTGGTTTTCGGAGCGATAACAGTTCGATTGTTCTGAGTTTTTGGCCATCCCAAGGAAAAGAGGTTAGCCCTGCTAACCAAAACCCTCCACTTATCCTGAGTAGCGATAGTTCTCTATTTTTTTTCCTCAGTAGCCTCAATTTGAACTGGGATTTGACCCTCTTTGTAAGCTTCAACAACTCCATTGACGACCACCTTTTGGTTGGTAGCTATGGTTTCAAAACTCCCGACATGGAAAACAAGAGGTCTCTTCATGATAGCTTATTTGGCAAGATTACTGAGAGTTTCCAAACACAAGAGACTCCTTTTCACTTGCCTACCGCATGTTCTAAAACAAAGGCGAAAGCTGTGTTTTGTTCTGATGAGCTGATTGGACCTCTGAGTCTGGTCACAGAAGGGTTATGCCCTCCCCCAAGAGACAATGTCTTCGCGATTTTAGTTTGGGTTCAAATAGCAATTCCTATGTTCTCAGACACTTGGCTCCTTTTGATGATGAGCTGATTCAAGCTGCTGAGAATGTTGAAGCTACTCTGAGGTCACATATCCCTTCCGTTCAGAGTCCTTCAATGCCCTCCACTAACAGTGAATGTCTTCGCGATTTCACTATGGGTTCCACTGGCAAAGCACCCACATTTGTTATTTAGAGATCTGGCGCATCTTATTTCTTATATGACAACGAGGATATTGAGTCAGAAGTTCAAGAATTAGAAGGTAAGCTCAACGGTTCTGCTAAAGAAGAGGATACTGTGTTCAGCGACAAAGATGATTCATATGTGCCAGAACGTGGTTATGAGTACGATTTTTGGGACTATTTTATAGACGATGAATATGGTGGTTCAAATGCTCTAGAGATTATGTGTACTAATGATTCATCTAATCAGAGTGGTTTCATTAACAATGGAAGAAAAAGGCCAATTTACTAGCAAGAAAGAATCTGTTTCAACCTCTAAATGCATGGGTAAACAGGCTTTGGATGACAAACCTGACCACAAACCACAAACAGGCACCTCCCTGGACGAGCTCTGCTGGATTTGCATATGTGGACACTCCTAGAATTGGTCAACGAGAAACTTGTAAGCTTTCATATATTGACGATGAAGAGTTCGATATCCCCTTTCTTCTGGAAAACAGGGTCAGACTTCACCTTTATCTTTGGCTCCTTCTCTGGGTTGTACCCATTAGGAAAGTCTCCCTAAGGAAGCCTTGACATCTCCTTAAACTCTGCCAAAGAGATCCGCAAAGGGTGTCCACCAAATACTGTCCACAACTCGTACTTTTCCGAGTGACTAGTTGCCTCGACATCAACGCATGAATTAGTTTGCAAGAAATTGGACAATGGCTTACCGGAAGATCAAATAGGACACCTAGTGGAGAATTTCTGATAATATCGAATTCAGGTTCACCCTCAAGAACGTCGCGGACAAATGTAAGTAGATCTGGTTTTGAATAGATGTTTAGCCTGCAATTCGAATACCTATAAGTAGCAAACAGTCTTTCAGGGAGTCCGGTATCCAACTTCGAAGCAAGATCACCTAAATTTTCGTACATAAACAACATTTTATCAAACTCAAAATTGTTGCATCACAATTCCATATACTCAAGACACAAAATAAAATGAATAAACAAAACAGGAAAACAAAAATACTCGTACCCAATGGAACTCAGACCCCTGAACTCGACATAATCTCCTAACTCGGAATCCCAACTTGTAACTCGGAATCGCAACTCACCAAAGTTTTTCTTAACAGAGTGGCATCAAAGGCAGTAATTAGATCTAGGTGATACACAGAGTTTTAACCCTATAAATATTACTGCAAGTGCAGAGCAAATGTTGTAATAATTAAGAGATCGAATCCACAAGAACCAAGTTTTATACTTTGAATTATAAGAACTTAAATTAAGCTAAGAAAGAAAGATGATAGTTGTTTGCAATATAAAACTAAAACAGCAAATAAAAATGATGTAAAAATCAATTAAAACAAGCATTAGGTCAATGGCGATTCGCAGGAATTAAAAGATCATGAATTAGACAATTATTTAGGGAATAAATAAGCACAGTCTAGAACTCAAACATGAATGTATAACCAATCCACTGTCATGGTATCAGAGACTTAATCTAGCAACCTAAAATTCTAAACTGTTTTTAGAACTTAGAATTCTAGACAAGCATTAACGAGCACGTTTGATATGTTCACAAATTGCCTTAGCATCAGTTTTCGTTGGCTAAAGACAATTTACTCACCTATGTTCCATAACACTTTTGATGAATAGATTAAACCCTGAATTAGAGACTAAGTGATCAATTCAGCCTAAGCAACAAGTTCAACATTAGGTGAAGACAACAAATGATAAATCTCTATTTATATCTGATTCAATGATTCATAAATTCCCTTGAAACCCTAAACCTAACTATGGATCTACTCAGACATGGAAGAAAAGAAACAACAAGAAGATGAAAAAAAAACTCATGATCAAATAAATAGAATCCAAAGGGATTCATAAATCTTCTTAGTGATGTAGAGTCAGAGATTCATCTCCCTAAAGCTTTCAAACTTCAAAAACTAAAAGTCTAAATAGAAAATAAAGCGTAGCCTCCACAATGGCTAAAAACACAAAATAGATAGGTCAAACACGTTCTGGTTCAATCTCTCTGGCAAAACTAAGTCGAAATAGGAAAATACTGAAAATTTCCAATTTTGGCCGGTTTACTGAAGGGATCGATCGATCTATGGCATGAAATGGTCGATCTTGCTCCGTTGGTCAATCACAAAACGTACGACAACTATTTGGCAGGTTGGATCGATCGATCCCTCCATGGATCGATCGATCTGGTCCTCTTTTCTGCACTTGCTTCTTTTGCTTGGCAGAATGACATTGTCTTCGCTAAAACTTTCATAACTTTCGATCGCACCGTTGGAATGACCTCAATGATATATCTTGTATCAAAATTTCAGATCGATCCATCGGTGTAAAATACATCAATGAGTACCAAACTTCTGACCATTTTCTACGTCTTTTCTTCCATTCCTTGGTCTTTTGCCTTAGATTTCATCCAAACGTGTTTTTACCTGAAAAGACTCTAAAGCCATAGAAAAGACTCGAAAAACCTTTGAAAACATTGGTTAGAATATGTCAAAAACGCAATACATCACTAGGGTTTTACATTTGAGGGTAAATTGTAAGTAATAAGGGAAGGAATAAAAAAAAGCTAAAATTAAATCGAAATATGTTTCAGTTACTCAACCGTAACTAAACCCACAACTACACTCAATCTAAAATCAGGAACACTTATGTCTTTAACCTCATGAAAAGTATAGTTGAAGCTTAAAGTATTTTTTTTTGGTGGGTTGACGGGAGAAAGTCTCCCAATCCGATTTATTAAAAAAACTTTAAGCAAATAAACTACAACCGGATGTGCCTCGGATACACAGATCCTCGCTCATCCTCAACTAAAATCGACTCAACAACATTCGGAATTGAATTAAACAAATGAAAACCCAGCGGTAAAGTAAACGCATAATTAGCTAATCCATTGGCTAGACGATTAGCCTCTCTATACACATAAGAAATGTGGACGGTCCAGTCTTTTGATAACAAGTCGTGGCATAGCCGTACGAGGAAAGACAGGGGATGCGCGTCATCGATCCTTGTTCGTAAGAAACCCACTATAACTTCTGAATCCACCTCAAGTTCTACCCGTGAAAACGTTCGCTCCCATGCAACATACAACCCATAGTATACTCCCCAAAGTTCAGCAAGTGAAGCTGAACACACCCCTATGTTAACCGCAAAATCACCTTTCCAAGCACCCTCCTCGTCTCTAATAACACCGCCGGCTGTTGCTACCCCGGGGTTACTTCTTGAAGCTCCATCAGTATTAAGTTTAACCCAATCATTCCCCAGAGGTTTCCGTGCGATCATCCTCTCCACTCTCCCCGATTGTACATTCCGAGTTTTGTTTCTTCCATTCGCCTCTAACACCTCTTTCCCTAGCTCTTTGATGAACTTCACATGGTCTCGACACAATTTATTTTTCCCAAAGACATTACCACATCTCCCCTTCCAAGACCACCAAACTGCCATCGTAAATAGAGTCGGCCAACCCATATCCGTTGCATTTGTTCCTCCTTGCATATTTTCATAAACCCACTCAAGTAAGGACTTACCAAAAAATTCCCTTTGTCGATTATGTGGCACAATACGACGCCAAATACCAGCCATAGCCGGACAGTCTCGAAGAATATGAATAATGGTTTCCACTCCTCCCTTGCATACTTGGCATACGTTCGATTCACATAAGTGTCTTCGGTGTCTCTCTGTGTTTGTCATTAGCGCTTGCTTACCTACTAACCATAGAAAGAGACGGACTCTATGAAAATATGTTAAATGAAAGAAATTTTTCTAAAAGTACTTCTAAAAGTAAATAATCCATAAAAGCAATTTTAATTGATCGAGGAAAAATAAAATAAAAGAATTAAGTTGGCGCAGTTTTATTTGTTGTTAGACCAACTCCAACCATACACAAAAACACTATATTTAGTGTAATTTCATCTCCAACCATACACTAAAATTGACACAAAACACTAAATTTAGTGTGTTGTGAATAGTGTTACACCAAATATAGTGTGACACTATTCATCACACTAAACTTTAAAATATTATTTTTTCATCTAATAATATATTAATTCAATAAAATTAATTAGTCAATATAATTTTGTTTAATTATCAATTAATTATAGTTTTTATTTTTGAAATATTAATAATATAACATTAAATTATACTTAATATTTTTACATAAAAATTATAGATTGATACACAAATTATTAAAATAAAAATACATATTAAAATTTAAATAAAGACTATAGACATTAAATTACAAAATTACAAAATTACAAAATTCATGCTGGTCGTAGTGGATCTCCTACTATAATTCTAGAGGATGTAGCCGATTATGATCTTTGGATTTGGCATGCATATTTTGGTCTACCTGGATCTAACAATGATATTAATGTGTTAGAAGCATCTCATCTTTTCGCTAATCTAGCTGAAGGAATTGCTCCACCCGCTAATTATGTTATTAACGGGAAAAATTACAATATGGGTTATTACCTTGCTGATGGTATATATCCAAAGTGGTCCACTCTTGTTCAAACAATTCATGATCCACGTGGCCCAAAAAAAAATTTATTTGCAAAGAAGCAAGAAGCATGTAGAAAAGATGTCGAACACGCTTTTGGAGTATTACAGTCAAGATTTGCAATTGTGGCTGGACCAGCACGTTTTTGGAGTAAGAACGTGTTACATGATATAATGACTTCTTGCATCATAATGCATAATATGATCATAGAGGATGAACGTGATGTCGATGCAACAATTGAAGAACAAGAGGAAATCCCACCTGTCGAAACTGAAATGGCGGGTGATAATAATACTCACTTTCAAGAATTTTTTGCCTGACACAAAAAAATTAGGGATCGAGAAGCTCATATTGAACTTCGAAATGCATTGATCGAACACTTGTGGTCCGAATATACTACTTATGAGAATTAGTACAATGTAATATTTATTTTTATTATCAGTTGTATTTTTATATTTAAGTTATAATTAATGAATTATGTATAATTAATATTTTCTATAATTATTAAAAATATTAAATTTATTAATATAATAATAGAGAATATTTTTTTAGTGTAAAATTTGGTGTTGTGATTGGAGATGAAAAAAAAGTTCAACACAAAAACACTAAATTTAGTGTGATTTCAACACTAAATATAGTGTAGTGGTTGGAGTTGCTCTTAGAAGTCATCAATAGTGGAGAAAAGTACTTTAGTGGTCATTTTTTTAGTTTATTATGTGTATACAATAAATGCTTTTTCTCTTTGAAAATTAAGTGGATAGAAGTTTAAATTTATGTATGATCGTGAGGAAAAGTATACTGTATATCGTTAGTTTATTGAGAAATTTCAAAAAATGTTACTTTTCAAATGCCAATTTACAAAAATGCCACACTTTTGAAATCTTTGCAAAAATATCACTTTTTGAAATTTTTTTTTTAATTATTTATGTTTGGGTTAACTATGTTCTATTAAGATTTAGTTTTGAAGGTTTAGAGGGATTTATGGATCAAAATATTTGAAAAAATGAAAAAATGAATATATCTTAAACATACTTCTGTATAAATTAAAGCATAAGATAGACAATAAAAAGATTATTCTTACGCATAAATTAAAGCTTTTAACTGACTGTATTTTTTGTTAGACATACTTCGAACTAACTGCATTTAAATCTTTGTTTTTAGTGTTGTTACATAGAAAAAACATATACAAAAAACATGACACATGTCTCCACATTTTTGGCACTATAAACAGTTTCCTCACATCCCCTCGGAAAAGATAAGAGCACTATCCCACTGCAAAACTCATTCTGAACCACTTCTTTTCCTCTACCTTTTGTTACATTACAATTCATAATTTCGATTGAACCTTTATGGTATACAAACCCAAAAGTTTAGCATACATATTGAAATATGATTTCTAATTGAATTAAGTGTAACACAAAATTTTCATTCATAGAACCTAAAAACTTCAACAGAATCTATCCCACTTAATCTTGCTCCATACATATATACACATACAAGTACAACCAAAGACTTCTTTATTTTACTAACTCTTCTTCGGTCTCCAACTTCGACCGCACTTAAGGGCTTATAAGATACACTAAACTAAAGAACAAAACAAGTTCTCTCCTAATGAACAACAACAACATTAACAAGAAGAAAAAGGTGATGCGAAATGAGTACATAGTACTTTACAAAGATGATCTTCCTTGTGAAAAAGATCAGACATTAACCGCTAAATTCGATACCTTTTCATCGATGATAACAGTAGTTTCTTCACTTTGTTCAAGAGTTTTTATCCGACTTTCGCCATTAAAGCTACCTTGAGCTGATCATGATTGAAAAACTGGCTCCCCATTTTCACAGTAGCTTGTTGAATCATCAAATCATTCACAACGGATAAACTGGCGTGGTTCACTTCCAAATCCAATTCCTTAAGCGCGTCCATGAATCTAGCACCTGGATGATTCTTCTTGCTGCATTGTATACGTATCATAACATCCCAACCTATGATCTTCACATCAATCTCCATTTCTACAGAACTCGCCGAATCTTTATCCGAACATTTTCGTTCTTTTGCCCTCCCCCCGCCACTTTTCCCGTTTCCTTCCTTGCCCATCCCATCTAGCTGCTTCTGAATCTCTTCTTTATCAGATTCTGCTTGTTGCAGCTTCGCTTTCAGCTCGTTGATATACGAAATAGCGTCTCCAAGTAGAGAAGCTTTATCCATTTTGGAAACGTTAGGAACCACAGCTCTCAAAGAGTAGAATTTCTGGTTTAGCTTCTCTCTTCTCTGTCTCTCTGCTTCAACATGATTCAACGGCTCTTCTCTTCCGTTTGCCGGTTTTCTTCCGCGTTTCCTCGGTTTCTTCTCCGGTTCAACAACAATTGCTTCCTTAACCACCGATGCTTCGAGATCAGAATGATCCGAATCACCGGATTTCGCAGCGGATCGAACCACAGTACTAAAAGAAAGCATTCCTTCGTCGTTGTTACTCTCTTTAGAAACCGGAGATGTCCTCTTGTTACTCTCCTCCGCCATAAAACTTATCGATCCATTCGATTTCTTCAACCCAGAAGTCGAAAAATTCAAATCTCGCTCCACAACAGAATTTTGAGGATTTTTTAACCTAGGGTTTTCAATCGAGCTCTCGTTCTTCTCAAGCTTCGAAATTTGATGAGAATCAGACTTAGAATTCGAATTCGAATTATTACTATTGTTAATCGCCGGAGTTACCTGACCCGATTCGATTCCGGTTGGTTCACTGATCCACAAAGCTGGATCGTTCTCTCCTTGATCTGGATTCAGATTAAACCCCCAAGAACAAGCTTCACCACCATGTCCATTACCGTTGTTGGAATTGAACAAATGATTGACTTTATCCATCAGATCTGAGCTTTGGTTTACAACTTCCGACGAACCAAGCTCAACGACGCCGTTTTCCGCCGCTATACAAACCATAGTCTGTAACCCATAAATCTGACCTTGACCAGCTCTTTCACAACCCGACTCGGTTAAAGCACCAGACCCAGATAACCAAATCACACGAGAATTCAAAAACGATTCTCCGGGAAGTCCAACACCGTTGACGAAGCTTTGAGTCATCGAAACCAAAAAGAACCATTCAGTATCCGTAACTTCTTCGTCGGTTGATTCATCGGAAACTCCGATTCCGCCGGAGATTAATGAGTTAAGCTCTCTGATTACTCTTTTACGATGCTCTTGCTCCAAAGGGTTAGATTGAGATGTGTTGTTGTTCTTCTTCTTCTCTTTGTCTTCTTCACCTTTGTAATACCCATCACCCCAACCCAGAATCACTGTGTTGTTGTTGTCTCCGGTGAAATCGTGTGAGATCTGCCAGAAAATCGCGTAAGTCCAGTTTTCTCCGGCGGATTCGATTAGAGCTTGAAGACGTTGTTGAAGAGTATCTTCGTTGAATTGAAATTGTTGTTGTTGTTGTGGAGGAGGAGGAAAGAGATTTGTTCCGATGAAAGCTTCCATAGCCACCGACGTATCATCGTCGTCGGCGGCAGTTGAATGATTGACGAAGTAGTTGTTCATGTGAACATCCGCCGGAGAGAAAAGGAGGAATTTTCCCGGTGAAAGTTGAAGACTTTTCCGGTCTGAAGAGAGAGAGAGGTGACGTGTTTGAGGAAAATGAAGAAGAGGAAAAAGCTAAGCAAATGGCGTTTAGTGATTGTTTGGAGAGGATTCTGTACAAATATTATTTTAATATTTTTGAGAAGAAAAATGTAAATAAATGAGACTAACAAAACTGTAAATAAAGTAGATATTCTAAAATGGTGACATTATTTTGTGTGGAGTGTAATGTGAAATTAAATGTTTTAAAGTCTTCCCGATGTTCCTAAATAATTAATTTTCTAAATAATTGATTTTCTACTCACATATATTAAAAAATATTAAATTTTAATTAAAAATATATTATTTTTTGTGTTAAACAATTTTCTATAAGTTTACCATTAGTAATTCAATAAAATCAATTAATATGTTTTGAAATTCACAATTCATCTTTATTATTTAAAAAAAACTGCATAGAAAATTTAAAAAACCAATCTTTTAAAAATAAATTTTTTTCCCGAACATCAAATATTTAGAAACAGAGAAAATATAACCTATGAATATGTGGAGTGAAATTGATAGAATTGTGAAATAAAGTAGATATTCTCATATTTGTAAGGTTTTTATGTTTCTAATATTTTGTTTTAATAGTCAACTAAAATAGCACCCACGTTGTACGCAAAATAATTAATTTATGATATAAAATTCATATAGTTTTAATTACAAATCAATTTTTTAGTTAATATTAGAATTATTTTATGAAGTTCGAGAGCTTTACTTAAAAAAAGTTTTAGTTAATGCGAAAATTAATACAAATTCGAGATATATTTATGTAAATACGCTAATCGGATGATGAATCACCGTATATCTTATAAATGTATATGCAGACGTTTACGCGAAGTATATACAGTAGATAATTGTTTATCGACATATATAGATATATAAATATATTTACTTTTATAGAAAGCTAGTAGAAAAATTATCATTAAAAAATATAAAATAATTTAAATAATTAACATAGTTTTTAATTCGAATAGTAGATGACATAGTTAAAAAATTGTCTAAAATAACAATAGATATAATTATATCAATTATTAACTGAGATGAGAAAATTTTCATTCCTATTATGTATTCTCTCAGTTTTTTTTTTTTGGATAACTTCTCTCTGTTTCCATATGATTGATTTTCTAGAGTTTTCACACATATTAAAAATAATAATAATCTTTGACTATAAATGCATTATTTTTTGTGCTAAACAATTTTTTATAATTTTTAACTAATAATAATTCAACAAAATCAATTAATATGCCTTGAAATTAACAATTCATCATCGTTACTTTATAAAAAACTACATAAAAAATATCAAAATCAATATTTTAGAAAAAAAAAATTTCGAGAACATCAATCATTTAGAAACGGTCTAGAACATCAATAATTTAGAAACGAAAAGAGTATAAAATTAGAAAATATTCATTCCTATTAAATATGTGATTATTTTGTATAAAAATGTGTGTTTACAAAGGGATAGACAGAATATTGGAACCCAACTGAACTAAATTAAAATTCAATAAATCCAAACTCAAACCAAATTATATAATGCTTAAATAGGTTTATCAAAATTTTATACTAAAATATCCAAACCAAACTCGGATTATATATGAAACAAAACCTAATTAAAAAAAAACTAAAGATGTTTTCGCCACAAAAATATCAATTATATTGTTAGATTTGTTTTTAAGATCTATTTTAATATTTAGTTGCTCACACTAATTTTTATAAGACAAAAAAATAATATATTTATCTTAAATGTGTCTAACTTTCTTTTTTTTGTTTGGTCCAAAAATGTGTCTAATTATATCTTAAAACATGTATGTGAAAAAATTATTTTACATGCTCACATACTGTCAAAACAAAATGAAATAATATTTATTTTGGTATATTATTTTTAAAATAGAAATTGTTTGGAATATATATTAAAATAATAATATATTTTTTTGTTCATATTCAATGATAATTATTTTTGGCAAGTCAGAACTATTTCAGTGTGTTTGACAATTAGAGTAAAAATAATCAAAATAAGTGGATTTGGAAATACATATGTTTTATAATGAGAATAGAAGATTTAAATAAATAAATAAAAGAATATTTTGAGAAAAATTGTGGAAGTGACACATTATAAAAAATAAGTAAAAAAAATTTCTCTTTTAATATATAGAAGATGTAATTTATATTCAAAATATTTTTAATAATTATTGTTCAGAATTTTTATAAATTTAGAAATCTACTAAATTATTTGAATTTGTGGTTCGAGATTTTAATTTTACAAGTTATTTGTCCCAAAATTAATCAAAATGTATATATTGCCTATGAATAAACATCTTCTTAAATTTTGTGACGTATTTAGTAAACTATTTATTTAGCCAAATAAAAATTTAGTTTTAGTAGTTAAAACGATACGTTAGAAATTAAATTTTTCAAATTTTCTTTAATTTTTTTCTTTGAATTTCATTAATTTGTAAACGGATAATTTAAAGCGTTTTACCAACCACAAAGGCGAAATACTTAAGTTGGCATACAATGAATCAATTTCATAAGCTTTTTTAGCTAAAGTATCCGCAACATGATTCTTCTCTCGATTGACATAGTCCAAAGAGCATAGAGGTAGCTTCGCAGTCCATAATCGAATATCACAAAAGATATTGCCAAGATCAACACTATCTCCAATACTATTAATAATCGAGACTAACTCCTTACTTTCTCCTTCAAACCAAACTTGGCGTAAACCTAATACACAAACAACTTGGAGAACATGAAGAAGACCCATTGCTTCCGCTTGTAATGGAGATTGTACATGATTTACTCTTGCAATCCTGACAATATATGCTTACCCAGATGATCACGAATTATCCAGCCTATACCCATTGAATTCCTTCCTTGATGATAACTACTATCAAAGTTACACTTAAACCAATTTTGAGGAGGTGGTTCCCAAAAATTCGATCGTAGAACATTTCTGTTAATCTCCTCTACTTCACCAACATCATGGACTGTTATCGATTCGCGAACAACTACAAGACTGTGTTTTACTTCTTCATTTGGATGAACATTCCTCTTGTTAAAGACATACTCATTCCGTGATTTCCAAATCATCTAAACCAACTAGAAAGGAAGTAATCGAAGATGGATAGGAATTGATACATATTTCCTAACCTGCAACAACTTCATGATGTTATCTTCAAGCTCAGATGAAGGAGAAACCATACTCAATATCGGTATTTGAGAGCATCTCCATATAGCCTATGCATGGAAACATTCAAAAACAATGTGGTTAATAGTTTCTTCCTCCAAGCAACAACGTTGACAAATTGGATAGATCTTGATATTCCGTGTGATTAATCGTGTTGCTGTTGGTAATGCTTCAGATTCTGGCCTCCACGAAAAATGCTGAATTTTCAGCGAAAATTTTAAATTTCCAAATTGCCTTCTTCAAATTTGGAGATCCGTGAGGATATTTAATCTCAGCCTCTATATTGGGATAAATTGCAACCCAATATTCTGATCTTACCGAGTACACATCATCCTTGTTATACGACCAAATATAAGAGTCATTGAAATTATGCTTTGAGAGATATATTTGCTTGGCCAATATCACATCAACATCACAAAGCACCGCTTTCAACTTATCTTCATTCCACATTCTTTCATCTTGTTTCCATAAATCTGAAACCATCAAAGATGAGCTACCATTAGGACCAAACATTCGTTTGAGTTCCATCTTCTAACTTTACACGTAATCCTTGTTGAAGTAGTTTATTTCCTGCTAGAATCGATTTGCATCCATAGGATGGTTGAGTACACATCGATTGTAAGAAACTCGATGTGTTATGATAGCGAGCTTTATAACTTCTAGCTATCAAGGATGTCGGGTTATTTAAGATTCTCTAATAAAGCTTTGTTAAAACATAGAGATCCTTAAAACCCATACCACCTTCATTCTTTGGTAAATAAAACTTTTTCCAAGAGATTTTTCTTCTTCCATCAATACTTCCCCACCAAAACTCTGAAAAAGATATTAATCTAATCGAAATACCCTTCGGAGTAAAAAACAGTTCATTGAATAAACCGGAATACTCTGAACCACTGATTTGATAAGAACTTCTTTACCAGCCAGAGACAAGAATTGGTTATACCTGCCATTAATATTGTTTCTTACCATTTCTACTACAAATTCAAAGCTCTCTATTTTACGTCTACCAATTTGCTCAGGAAACCCCAAGTATTTTCCACCTCCTCCAATCCTTGTAATCCCCAAAATCCTTTGTAATAGACCTCTACGATGATCACCTATCTTCATACTAAATATTATTGAAGACTTATCAAAGTTAATCATCTGTCGAGAGATAGCTTCATAACTTTTGAGGATAATAGCCATTTGTTTACAATCTGATGTAGTAGCTTGACAGAAGAATATGGAATCATTAGCAAAAAAAAGATGGGTAATTGTTGGGCAGTACCTAGAAATCTTGATTCCTTGTATTTTCTTTTGTCTCTTTGCATTAACTACCATTTGACTAAGAAACTCATCACATTATAAGAAAAGATATGGAGAAAGAGGATCTCTAACACTGATTAAGGCATGTGGAATGGTTGAGCTCCCTAGCACTGGTAATAGCTTCACTTGGGGAGGCAAAAGATCAGACATGTACATCCAAAGCAAGCTGGATAGAAGCTTTGGGAACAAGGAGTGGTTCAAGTTGTTTCCAGCCTTAAACAAAGCTTTTTTTAGAGAAGAGAAGCTCAAATCATAGACCAGTGTTGGTGACATGGTAGCTGCTCAGGTTTCTTACAAGGGCAGCGTCATATTTGATAAAAGATTCCTATTTAAGCCCTTGGTAAAGGAAGCAGTGACAAATGCTTAGAAGAGTGATGTAAGTGAGGGGACTTCAGTGGCAAACAGGATTAGAGGAGTTAGAAGAGCACTAAGCAGATGGAAGAAGGAGAACAACTCTAACTCTCTAGACTGTATTCATCAGCTTGAGAAGAAGTTGAAGGATATGCAGTCTGCAAGATAGCCAAATACGATGGAGCTGAGAAGGCTCAGAAGAGAGTTAATAGAGGCCTACAGAGAGGAGGATGAATTTTGGCTCCAAAAGAGCAAAAAATTACTCGGCAAAGGATGGGGACCGAAACAGAAAGTATTTTCATGATTCAGTGAAGGCCAACAGAACCATGAACTATATGGTGAAGCTCAAAGATTCTAATGGGAACTTTCAGAGAAGCGAAGCATCAAAAGGTGAAGTAACAGGATAGTATTTCAAGGATTTGTTCAAAGCTTCACAGCTTGCATCTTTTAGTGATTGGTTTGTGGATTTTGAGCCAAGAGTTTCTTTAAGATTCAATGAGTGTCTCATTGCTGAGGTAACAAAAGAAGAGATAAAACAAGCAGTTTTTTCAATCAATTCCACCAAGGCTCCAGGGGCTGATGGTATGACAAGACTCTTTTTTCAACACTATTGAGAGGAGATTGGAGATCATGTTATGCAGGACATTCACAGTTTCTTTGAGACAGGCTCTTTCCCTCTTGAATGGAACTTTACTGAGATATGCCTGATTCCAAAAAAATCAAATTCACCCCTTATATCAGATTATAGACCAATAAGTCTCTGCTCGGTTCTGTACAAGGTGGTGTCCAAGGTGTTGGTCTCGCGACTTCAACCACATCTCCAGCAATTGGTGTCTCAGAATCAGTCTGCTTTTGTTCCTGAGAGGCTCATCTTGGACAACATTTTGATTGCAATAAAGTTAGTTCATGGACTGAGGACGCATCCTAGAATCTCAAAGGAAGCCTTAGCGCTGAAGACTGACATGTCAAAGGCCTATGACATGGTGGAATGGAGATACATTTAGGACCTCTTAACTGTGATGGGTTTCATCAGAAGTGGGTCAGATGGATCATGTTTTGTGTAACAACTGTTACATATACAATTATGATCAATGGACAGTCGTTTGACCTAATTGAACCTCAAAGAGGCCTAAGACAAGGGGACCCTTTGTCTCTGTTTTTGTTTGTCTTAGGCACAGAGGGACTGACACACTTGCTTAACAGAGCTGAGAGAGAAGGACGTATCTGTGGGACTCAGTTTGAAGCTTCAGGGCCCTCAATCCACCACCTTTTATTTGCGGATGACAGGCTTTTCCTCTGCCAAGCTTAGGAGGGTCAGGTTGCAGCGATTCAATAGATTTTGAAGGTCTATGGAGAAGCCACAGGGCAGGTAATCAACTTAAAAAAATCATCTATTACCTTTGGCTCAAGAGTAGATGAAGGTTTGAAATTGAAACTGAAGGATAGGCTGAAAATTTTCAATGAAGGAGGTGCTAGTACTTATCTTGGATTGCCAGAGTGTTTCAGTGGGTCCAAAGTTGATATGCTTGCTTATATACATGAGAAAATGCAGCCGAGATTCTCATGGTGGTTTGCAATATCTTTGTCACAGGGAGGAAAGAAGATTCTAATCAAGGCAGTGGCAATGGCAATTCCGGTCTACGCTATGTCCTGTTTTAAACTACCAAAAAATACTTGTACAAAGATCACAAGTGCCATGGCTGATTTTTGGTGGAGCTCCATGGAACATAAAAAGAAAATTCATTGGATCGTTTAGGATAAGTTGTGTATGCCTAAGGTTTTGGGTGGTTTGGGGTTCAAGGATATTGAGTGCTTCAACCAAGCTCTTTTGGCTAAGCAAGCATGGAGGCTAATACAATAACCTAACTGCATTTTCTTAAGGGTCATCAGGAGCAGATACTTTAATCACACTAATTTTCTATCAGCTACAGAAGGAACTAGGCCATCATTTGGATGAAGAAGCATCATGCATGGAAATGAGCTCCTAAAGAGAGGTCTAAAACAGAATATTGGGAATGGAGCTTCTATTAGTGTATAGATTGACAGATGGATCTTTGATGGAAGATGGAGGCCACCTCTGATGAATAACATTATTGTTGACTTGCTTTTGAAAGTCCAAGATCTCATTGATCGAGTAGTTAAAGGATGAAATATCTCCAAACTTGAGGAACTTTTCTATCCTGCTGATGTTGAGAGGATTAGGAAGATAAAACCGGTTGTTTCGGTGCCTGACTTTTGGACTTGGAAATACAATAGGACTGGCGCCTATTCGGTGAAGTTTGGAAGCTAGTTGGCACACCAGAGCAAGCATGAGGAAATAATCAGAGAAGGTGCAATGCAACCATCCATAAATGAAATCAAGAAGCAGATATCGACTCTGAGGACTCTCCCTAAGATTAAGATGTTCTGGTGGAAAGCAGTGAGTCAGGCAATCCCAGTCGCAGACAAAATCCTGACGAGGGGCCTTAAGGTGGATACCAGATGCCAAATGTGCGGCCTGGAAGGAGAGTCTGTCAACCATGTCCTGTTTTCATGCACTATGGCGAGACATGTATGGGTTGTATCCAACTTTCCCTTACCTGAGAATGGCTTTAGTGAGACCTCCATATACCAGAATATGTACTATGTCCTGCTGGTAAGAAAGAGTGGGGGAATTCCATTAAACATTAGGAAGAGTTTCCCATGGCTAATATGGAGGTTATGGAAGAACATGAATAGCCTTATTTTGGAAGGGGCCACATTTACATATGTTATGTCAGTGCAAAAAGTCCAAGAGGATGTGAATGATTGGTATATTGCCTAAGAGATGGAAAGAAGAACAGAGACAATCAATACGGAGACCAACAAAAGGAAAAAGAAGACGTGGAAGCCACCTCCGGCTTCTTGGCTCATCTTGGAATAAGCAAAATAGCAATGGTGGTGCTGCATAGGTGCTAAGGGATGAGACCGGTAGGGTTATGTTGCACAGCCGATGGAGTTTCTGTGATGTGGACAGTGAAATGGATGCAAAGCTTCACAGCTTCATATGAGCTATAAAGAGTATTGCAAGCCTTAGACTCACAAGGGCTGTTTTGCTTCGGATGCAGTCGACTTAATTGGGGCAGTTATAAGGCCCCCTGCATGGCCTTCCTTTAGATACCACTCATCTGAGGTAGCTCGGATCCTGTAAAGTATAGCCATGTGGGACTTGCATTTTGAAGACACATCTTTGAATCATGAGGCAATTATGATTGCTAAGAGCGTCATTAGTGAGGATCGATCTTATGTGGCATTAGGGTTTTCTTTGTGGTTAAAGGAGGTCTTTGAGTTTGAAAGGCGCCTTTAGATCTCTACTCAAAATGTTGTAGCCCTTGGTTTTTTGCCTTATAGATTGTTTTTGATCTGGTGGCTTTTTGCTAAGCTTTCTTCATTATTTTTGGTTTGGGATATATTTTTTTGGCGGAAAGATTGTAATCATGTAAATATATAATTCCAGATGAAAAAAAAAATCTCTCTGGCAAATTATTTAATTGTTTATATAGCTATTTTAAATTTTTGCTCAATTGTTTAACTATTAGAACCGAACACTATTATTTTTTCATTACAGAATTAGTTTCTTAGATTTTTCCATCACAATAATTAATGATTTCACTATTCTTATTTATATTTTAAATTACTTTATCGAAATCTGTCAAAAATCATATGTAATTGAGAGTTGCAAATATTATATAACAAAAATGAACGTAATCATAAATATTTAGTTAGCCGTTACGAAAACGTAAATGTTCTTTCTTGGTGTGATAATTTCAGATTGGACCACTCTTTTGTCCTCGACACATTGAAATATGTCCTCGACTACTCTTTATTATTTTTTGTCGACAAAAAATTGTGATCCAACATAATTTTTTTAAAAATCACATAACCAATGATAACACATAATTTTAACCTTATATAAACTATTGCAGAGCAAATGTTGTAGTAATTTAGGGATTGAATTCACAAGGATCAAGTATTACATTACAAACTTTAAGAGTGAAACTAAGTTAAGACGAAAATATTATAATTGGTATCAAAATAAAAACGAAAATAGAAAGTAAAAGATGTAAACTTATGAATTAAAAGCATTGGGCATCAGATAATTCGTAGGGATTCAGAGATTCGGAAATAGATAAATTGTCAGGGAAAACATTAATAATCGTTCTAGAACTCAAATCACGAAATCAAATTGATTTGCTGTCGTAGCATCAATTACTATGTCTAACAACCTAAGATACTAAACTGTCGTTTGAATTCAAGAGGTTAAACATACATTAAAAGGTCAAGTTTGATATGTTTACAAAACACCCTAACATCAGCTTTCGTTGGCTAGGGATGCTTGCTTAATAAGTTCTTTCAGGCTTTTAAACAAACACTTTTGATGCGTTAAACAATCTAAAATCAAAAACAAGTTAGCTAATCAAGTTCTAACAATAAGAACAACATAGATGAAGAAACCAAGTTATTAATCTCTAAATCAACATCTTAATTCAATCAAACCCTGAAATTCCTTTGAAACCCTAAAACCCAATTAGAAAACTACTCAGACATGATAGAAATCAAATCAAAAGAAGAATTCATTGAAGAAAATATGAAATCAATAAATAAACAAGAGAGTTCAGAAATCTTTTCCAAATTTACAATAGGGTTTAGAGATCTTCTTCCAAACGCTTAGAATACAAAAGTCTGAATAAAATAAAGGGTTCTTTTCAAAAGTGGCTACAAACGTGTATTTATAGGTCCAAAATTGTTTCTAGTCGAAATCTCTGGCAAAACCAAGTCAAATTAGAAAACACTAAAATTTTCCTTTTCTCGTCGGTTTAGCCAGATTGACTGGTCTTCACGAGAATTGGTGTACTTTCTAACCGTTGATCCAAATGACTTCAAACTTTTTCAGGATTAAATCTGAATCAATTGTCTATCCTTTGTCCAAATTTCAGATCAATCCAATTACTTTAAGAGCTCTTCTCTTGTTCTTTTTTTCCAATTGACCTGTAAAAAACTCTAAACACTACAAACACACAAAAACTACCACTTAAGACATAAAACCACATAAAAACTATTTTATATAATAATAAAAACCATATTAAAAGCTATAAAAACCATGGTATATCAATCATTTAATTTGTTAAATAGTCGATTAAAGGTAATAAATAAACAAATGTGAAAATTTAAAAAAATAAGATATTTTTCAGTTTTTTTGGTTTTTTTCAAGTCGCCGGTGGTTTCTTTATATTAATTATTTTCTTTTTTCTTTTATGTTTCTAATAATTGCTATGGATGACGTTATCTTACATCGAAATTATTTCCGAACTACTCTCTTCTTTTGGAGGGGGATGATGTTTGTGCTTTTTATTACAACGGTGTCATCTGAAATTAAGAGGTATCATTTTGCACCATTTCAAGCAAACTGTTTATGGAATTTCAATTTTTAGATTTTTCTTTTGGCAAACGGAAAAAATGTTGTTTCCAGCGACTTCCTCCAATTGTGGGAGAGATTCGCTCATGGTTCGTCGGTGTTTTGATGTCAACCAAAGCGAGCATGTTATCTCTGTGAAAGGTTTTACGATTCTTCATGATATTTGATATTCGCTATGCCGATTAATGAAGAGGATTGCGTATAACTTACAAAGGGTTATATGGTGTCTCGATCGACAAACGTGGGACGAATATAGCAGATTCACGGAGAATCAACGAATCAAAGCAAGAAAAAATACTGAGTATCATAAATAAAATTAGATTTTTATAGAATTCATCAAAAATATGATAACCAAGAACGACAATATCATCATTTTGGATTGATTCTGGAGAAGAAAAAAACTGATTTAACAACTTGTTGGTGAGTAAGACTTTAGTATCGAAAGCATCATAGAAATTCACTTCTTCATCGTTCTGTTTAATCATTGGTTATGTATTTGTGAATATGTATTTCAATTTGCTCCCTATTGATGTACTATGGATGTATCAACTCTTGTATTTTACTTGAAATCAATGAATGAACCAGATTTTAGAAGTTTAAAGATATTTTTCGGTTTAATGGTTGGAGTATTGTATCTTTGGCCATTGGATTTTTATAAGGGATAATCCTTCTCATAAAACCCATAGAAAGATAATTAAATAAATAACTAGAAATCCTAAATCTGTTGATTGTGATTGTGCCACATAAGAATTTTTTGATTACTTATTTAATTATTTTTTTAATGGTTATTGGGTTAATTAATCCTCATAAAAATACGGTGTTGATAAAAAAAATGCGATAAAAATATTAGAATCTTCTCATATTTTTTTATAAGGTTTGCTTCTAATTATTAAAACCAACTAATTAATAAATGAAAATAATATTTCTCTAAAAATTTTTTTTTTTCGATAGATATTTCTCTAAATTAAAGTCATATTGGGAAAAAAATTTCTAAAAGAAAATGATATTGGAATTATCTTGTGTAGCCCACTTTTAAATTTAATTGCTTCTTGTTTCCTGTCTAGGCCAACTCTTGTCTGCTTTTTTTTTTTTTTTTATTTCTCTCATCAATTTTTATTTATTAAATCTTGATACTTTGTCATGGTAAATACTAAATACTGGTTTTTTTCTTAATTGTCCCATGTGTTAATTTTGTTTTCATCATTATTTGTTTGCCATTTAACCACATTTTCTTTTATCAACTGTATAAATTTTTTACCCTTTTGATAAAAAGTTCATGATCAACCAAAATCACACAAGATATTGATAAAAATCACACATGACATTGACATCCCTTAATAAAATTTAATATCCACAAAAATAGAAAAGAAAAGTATTCAGTGAATAGGACAACATATAATACACAATATTGAATGGTTAATCACGATGGCTAAAATGCTCCAGTTCACGTGTTTCTCGTGGATGATGTTTGATCATAGACTAATACTGCTACCACATGGTTACAAAGGCATAACATGATAAAATATTTGTTAATCTCTAGGAGATTGATTTGCCAGTTTTGCAAGACATAAATATGTTAGGAAACAATGAAGTATCAAGTTAAAAGGTTATAGGAGTTAGTGTAGATAACCTCTTTTAATAATAACAAATCCACTTTCGAATTTTTAGTAAAATAAAGTTGAAATAAATTGAACTATTTCTTTTTTCTTGTTGTGATATCACAAAAAGAGTATTTTTCTAAATTTTTCATATACATCAGTACAAGTACAAGCATGTGATAAACATTACGGATATTCGATCTAACATTTCTAATGATTTATCATGATTTGTCAAATCCTATGTTATTGAATCATGGATTTAGAAAACTCTATTAAAATCCAGTGTTATTAAACTAGTGATTTAAAAAAATAACTTCAAATCTCCTGTTATTGGAAAAATACGGCGGATTTATTTTTTAAATAATTTCAAGGAATTTAAGAGGGATTTGAGATGATTTTTAGTTAAAAATACAAAAGGCCAAATCACATGGTTTTAGATGGAATTGTAGAGAATTTATATTCAACTTCCTAAAATCACTAAAATCATCTAAAATATCATGAAAACTCAAATTCTTCTAAATGTCAGTTTGAATACAACCCCCATTTTGTTTTTCTGTCATTTTAAAGGCATGTGAGCCAAAATTAGTATAGAAGAGCGTTTTTTTAGTTGTCTGAATTTATTATTATTTTATTACAAATTATGAGAACGGTTACATCGACGATTCTACAACGGACAAATCTTCCGCCTTGATCCACACCAGGAGATTTAATCTTGTCTCATGCTGAAGATCTCTTGTAAGATTGTTCTATTAATCGGCATCAATAATAATAAATCGAATCTTCTGGGATTCGAACCTCATACTTCTTGATATGGAAACATTAATGAACATTTGATCAAACTACTAGGGGATTTAAAAAAAGGTTTTAGTTAGTAAATGAAATTGAATATTTTAGTAAATTATTTTTTTGTTTAATCGTTTGAATTTATTATTATTCTATTACAAATTATGAGAACTAATACATCGACGGTTCTACAACAGACAAATTTTTCATCTTGATCTATGCCAGACGATTATATCTTGTCTTACGCTGAAAAAATCTCATGTAAGTTTATCTCCATTAATCTGCATCAATGACATCTTCTGATATTCGAACCCCAGAACTGCTGGTGTAGATGCATTAATAAACCTTTGATCAAACCATTAGACCAAAAAGGCTTTCACTAGCAAATTAATTTAACATAGGGTTCTTTACTGTTGTCGTCTCGTCTCTTGTGTTTACCAAAATGAGTAATTCAAAGATGGGCTTCTTTAATTGGGCTATAGAGGCCCATCAAATTTAGTTTTGATCCACTAATCAAATGTTAAGCCTTTTAAGAAAATAAGATTAAATGTCAAAATCCTAAACGTAAATACAATAATGAAAATACCTTTACAAGTTTTCGAAGAAATAATAATTTCCTTGCTTTTGAAGAGTCGATCACCACTTTCAGATTTTCAGAATCTGTGTTCGTCTCCAAATCTCTCTGGATAGTTCCTCTAGATTTGTAACTAAAAGATGGCGACTGAGAATCTCACCGATAAGAATGTTGTTTTCAGAAAACTGAAATCAAAATCCGAGAACAAGGTTAGGTTTCTCTCCATTTTTCTTCGTATGAATTTTTCCAAAGTGTTTGTTTCGTTGATTTGACGATCCCCAGTTCGAATTGGTTATGGTTTCGATCAGATCTGGAGCTTGTACGATCTAATCCTCCGATTGATTTCTGATTTTTATCGCTTTTTGATTTGGGTTTTTAGGTGTGCTTCGATTGTAGTGCGAAGAATCCAACATGGGCTTCGGTTACTTACGGTGTTTTTCTATGCATCGATTGTTCAGCTGTTCATCGAAGTCTCGGTGTTCATATTAGCTTCGTCAGGTATAAACTTTGGATTCTTAGGAACACAGAAAAATTTCAGTGTTTAATTGAATTCTCTGGGCTTGACTCTTGCTTCACATGTCTGGGTTTAAGGTGTGATTATGCACGACGACGTTGACTTTGTTTTCTTCCCTTTGACTTTCCTATTAATAGCATTTTACTTTGTTGTAGATCTCGTGGTTTGATTTTAAGATGATTTTGTTAATAAGCATTTACATTTTTCCTTTGGACTCTATGGACCGTTGGTTCACTGTTTTCTTGGTTCTGTGCAGGTCGACGAACTTAGACTCGTGGAGTCCTGAGCAGCTAAGAACAATGATGTTTGGTGGGAACAACCGAGCTCAGGTGTTTTTCAAGCAACACGGATGGAACGACGGTGGGAAAATCGAGGCTAAGTACACTTCAAGAGCTGCTGATTTGTATAGACAAACGCTTGTTAAGGAAGTTGCTAAAGCCATGGCCGAAGAAACCGGTTTATCGTTGTTGTCCTCTGTTGCTACTTCTCAGTCAGCAGAATCATCTAATAACGGGTTTTCTTCTGAACCTCCAACAAAAGAGAGTTCTACGGTAAAGCAAGAAGTGACAACTGTTGTCGCTTCTTCACCAAAAGCTTCTCAGACAGTTGTGGCTAGTACGTTTAAGAAACCTCTTGTTCCGAGAAAGACAGGGAAGACTGGTGGTCTTGGTGCTCGTAAGCTTACTACTAAGGTAAAGATTCAGTTTGTATTTTTTATAAAGAATTAAAAGCTCGCCTCTCTTCTCTTGGTTTTGATTAGACTAGTCTCTATTGTTTATGTAGCCGAAAGAAAACCTCTATGAGCAGAAGCCTGAAGAACCTGTACCTGTGATTCCTGCTGCTTCTTCAACTAACAACACATCATCAGCTGGACCGTCATTTGCCTCTCGATTTGAGTACTTCGATGATGAGCAATCTGGTGAGCAAAGTAGTGGCACACGAGTGCTTAGCCATGTTGCTCCACCAAAGTCGTCGAATTTCTTTAATGAATTTGGAATGGACAGTGCTTTCCCCAAGAAATCAAGCTCAAGCTCATCCAAAGTTCAGGTAAAGGAAAGTTGCATTTTTCAACAGAACCCAATAAAGAGATAGTCCAAGAGTCCTCTTACTTTAACTTTATCTTCGTACTTAGGTTGAAGAAACAGATGAAGCAAGAAAGAAGTTCTCAAACGCAAAATCGATTTCCTCTGCTCAATTTTTCGGAAATCAGAACAGAGATGCAGATTTGGAATCAAAAGCTACCCTTGAAAAGTTCTCGGTATGTCCCCCCAAAAAAAAAAACCCAATCAAACTCTATTTTAGTTCCGTCTTTCGTATCTAACGTGACTGCGAAACTAACAGGGCTCAGCAGCTATTTCAAGCTCTGATCTTTTCGGCCGCGGACAAGATGATTCCAACATTGATATCACTGCTAGCGATATCATCAACCGATTATCTTTCCAGGTAGGTTTCAAGTAGATTCACAGATTCTCGAGCTCTTAAGCAATGTTAATTTGATTGACATATTTTTGACACAGGCTCAACAAGATATTTCGACTCTCGCGGACTTTGCAGAAGAAACGAAGAAGAAGCTCGGTACATTGGCCTCTGGTATATTCAGTGATCTTCAGGACAGAATGCTGTAAGAAAGACGCATCTTTTGATATATATACAGATTGTGAGTTAAAAGAGGGATTTTTGTTATGTAGAATTTGATTTGGATATGTTAACCCTATATTACACATTCTGGGATAATTTCGTTGAATATGAAAGTAATTCTCGTGGCAAGTGAAGGTGTATAAATCATACTTGTAATTTTGTCAAAATATACAAGTTTTTACTTGTCTGCAAGGTAACTATTTTTCTGTCTGCAAGAGCAGACAGTTAAAAAGATGGTAGATCAAAACGTCTAGTGAGGAGATGGAATTTAGAGGCCATATCGGGATCTTATACTAAATAATCCAATTTCTTTGGGTAAAGAAGTAGTTCATTTTTTTTTAAAAGATGAAATGTAACTTTTCTACAATTTGAGTACTTGATTTTATATTAAATATTTATATAGTTTCATAAATAAAATTCCTTTTTTGTTTCACGTGAATAAAGTTATTATGAATTATGATTAACAAATATTTTACATGAAAATAAAATGCATAAATTTATTCAACTTGGTAATATTTAATACTAGTATAATTTTGGGAAACTAATTTTAAAAGCAAAAAAATGTACAACTATCTGAAAAGGTTATTAATAAATAAATATATATATATATATATGTATGTATATGATATACTGTATCTCTCAACAAATCTACAGAACTTATTGTTGATTTTTTAATATTAAATTATTGTCTCCAATACGAACCATGGTTGAGTTAACTCACTCACTTAACCTTAATCATAAAAAACAAATCCAAATTTTAATAATTTGTGTTTAACAGTTTACGCTCGAAAGAGATTAAAAAAAATGGCGGATTGATTTTCCCTCCTAATTCAAAACCAATCTTCTATTCCCAATTTCCCACCTTCCCTCCAAATCGATTCGCTCATTTCCAAAATCCTTATCATTTTCGATATCTCACCTTCTTAAATTTCAAAATTTTCACAAATTTTCTTGGAGCGAAACTCGAAAATTTCCTCCTCCTCCTTTCCCATTACTTACAGATCCGACTCACTTCTCTTCTCCCCCAAAGAACCCAAAAACCCTAGCTTCTACTTTCTTCAGAAATAAACGATCTGGGTTTCCTTGTTAATGGCGGAAATTTCCCAATCGACTGATCCACCACCTTCGTTTTCGCCTCAATTCGCTAGCCCCGTCAAAACCCTAGATGAATCTTCACCAACCGCTCCAATCAGAGCTCTTGTCGCTACCTCTCTCTCTCTTTCGTCTCCGATTCGCCAGATTCAGAGTCATGATTCTCCTCCGGCGAAACCCTTGTTCCAGATTCAAAACCCAGATCCGTCGGATAAAACCCTAATTCCAGTCAATAAAGAGGAAAACGAGCCCAGAGATTCTCAGATTTCTCCTGTCAACAACAACAACAATCTCCAGATCGTGAGTACTTCATACTCTTTCGACACTAATAATCGTCCACCAAGGAGATACATATATGACTATCATAGTGACGATGATGATTTTAAGATCGAACCCAAAAAACCTCAAGAGTTCTTATGGTCCTCTATGAAGATTGAGCCTACTGGTGTTGTAAGTTCTCCTAAATCTAATTTTTTGTTTTTGGTATCTTCAATTTTAGTATTCATACAGAATTTTGATTCGTTTTTAAACAATTCTTCTTCAGGGTGCTGGATTATCAAACTCAGGAAACACTTGTTTCATAGCTTCAGTGTTACAGTGCTTTACTCATTGTGTGCCTCTTCTCGAGAGCCTTCGATCATACCAATGCCCAACCCCTTGCAACTGTAACAACACTGGTTTATGCTGGTCTGGTTTTTAGTTTTGTTCATAGTGTTAATCTTATAGCTATTTTGGATTATTTTTTTTAAGGTGGCAATGAGAGATTCTGTGTTATGCGAGCTCTCCGAGAACATATCGAGCTTGCTCTGAGGAATTCAGGATCTTATTTAACCGTTTATGGATTTCGTGATAATCTTAAATGTAACCTTCTCTAGATTTTTGGTTTTTGTTTTGTTTGCATAACTTTGTGTGTTTTGAGATTTCTTATGAATTGGTTTTATCCTTACACCACCACAGATTTTTCGCCCGATTTCCAGATAAACCACCAAGAAGATGCTCATGAGTTTCTACAGTCGTTTTTGGATAAGTTAGAGAGATGTTGTTTGGATCGTAGAAACAAGCCTGACGCTACCACTTCTCAAGATGTTAACGTTGTTGACAATGTCTTTGGTGGTCGTCTCATGAGTAGGGTAAGAAAAGTTGATTTATTTGGATCGTAGAAACAAGTTGATTTGGTTGTTTTTTCATATGTAAATGACTCTTGGAAATATGTTTTATCTTTTTCCTTTTCAGCTTCATTGCTGTAACTGCAATTCCTTTTCGGACACATTTGAACCTTCCCTTGGATGGAGTCTTGAAATTGAAGATGTTGATAGCCTTGAGAGTGCGCTAGAGTCTTTTACCCGCGTTGAAAAACTCGAGGACCAGTTTACATGTGATAACTGTAAGGAGAAAGTTTCAAAGGAGAAGCAACTTAAGTTTGATAAGTTGCCGCTGGTTGCTACATTCCATCTAAAGAGGTTCAAGAATAATGGATATTTTATGGAGAAGATCTTTAAGCAAGTTGAGTTCCCTTTGGAGTTGGATTTACTGCCTTACATGAGCGGTAACCAAAATCCTGAAGTATGTGAAAAATCACAGACCTTTTTGTTCTGTAAAAAATCTGAGATCTTCAAGTCGATAACATTCAATTGTGTTGTTATTTTGTTTCTTCAGGTTTCTACGAAATATCAGCTTTACGCCTTTGTGGAGCATCTTGGGAATGGAGTATCTTTTGGTCATTACTCATCGTATGTAAGATCAGCTCCTGAGACATGGCATAATTTTGATGACGCAAAGGTAATTTCATTTGATTTGTAGAATTTACTTCTTCATTGACCTCGCTGAAGGAGTTTCAATAAATGTAATTTTCTTTGTTTAGGTTACGAAATTCAGTCAAGATTGCGTTATGACGCAGAATGCGTATATATTATTCTACGCAAGAGAAGGAACTCCATGGTTTTCTAGTGCTTTTGAAGAGCTGAAGATATTGTTTGAAGCAACTCCGTTTAATACTTCACCAAAGTCTGTGCTTGAGACTAGTTGCAGGGAGGAGTTTGTATCTGATCACAGTTACAAGAGTGTCAGTAATTCCGACAAAGACTCGGTGAAAGTATCCATCCCGGATGTTAGTTATTCAGATTTTCGATGTCATGAACCACCAGAAGATGTGCTTCATTCAGCGGAGTCTAGCAGCGATGATGATTATTCTTCCACGTTTGATGATTTCGAGTCACCTAAAGCTGCTGATGAATCTGAGAAACCATTTGTTGACCAAGAAGAACCTATTTTGTATCCAGTTGACAACAGAGCTACCATCAATGATGTCGCTTCTGTGCCTGACCTCAAGATTCAAAATCAAGACTCGTCTCCGAAACATAAAGGTACAATCTTGTTTATGATAGCTTACCTTTGGAGGATACTAAGAAAGATAGGAGTTTGTGGTAAATTAATAACAATTATTCTCCTTTATTAGTCCTTGAATCGCTTGTTACAAGAAGAATCAATTATTAGATTTTGAGCCTAGACTTAGATCTTATGCTGTGTTTTTGTGTGATTCTACGTACAGCTGAGAAGAGAGCTATCACCGGTCATGCTTATAGGCCTAAGCTCACGATTAAAAAACAAGAGTATTTTCCGAAAGGACAAGGTACTACTATACTAGTCTACGATGTGTTTTTGATAGCTGTAGTCTCTCAATCATAGTAAACATGTACAAGAGATACATAGAAAGATCCTGAGTGAGGTGTGTGTGATTCTGTAACAGGAAGCTTTCAGATTCGACGTGAGCACTTGCAAAATAAGAAGAAAGAAGAAACTCGCGGAACAAAGCCGTGTAGAAGCATGGTTGTGGCTCCTGCTGCAGATCCTAATGGCAAAGAAATTGCTCATTCATATCTCAATAGGTTATCTTCAGTTCGTAGTCGACAGCTCGCTTTAGCTTTGGGTTCTCCGATGAAGAAAAAGAAACCTTCTAACATGAAAAGATCGACGATGGGTCTTCACAGGAATCTCGCTGAACCGGGTCTTCACAGGAGGCTCTCTCAACCGGAAATGAAATGAAATTTTGGGTTTCAACTTTGTTATTATACCTTGGAAGAGTTAGCTATAGTGAAAATGACAAGTTGCTCTCTCTTTTGGTTCTTGTGTTTGGGGTTTTTCTTGTGAATATCATCATCACTCTTTTGATCAATTTTGTTTTGAAGATCCAACCAAAAAACATAAGGGTTCTATATAAAAGTTGTTCAATAGATTAATGCTTGTAATGATATAACATTAAGACAATAAAACTATTCAACTATTCGGAAATACAACGTTCAATAATGGATTATAAAATGTTTTCAAAAGAATTGATAGAATTCAGAAGGTTCATTTGATCAATGAAATGCATATGTAAAGATCCTCGAATTGACCCATAAACCCAAAAACCAAATGAATATTTTTTTATATTGATTCTTCTTGTAATCTTTCTCTTATTAATTTCGTCCTATAATGGATTCTTCTTGTATTTTTTTTATTTTTTAATTGAATGTAAAATTATATTCAAATCAACCTTTTTTTTGTGGATTCTTCTTGTAACCGGTAGCATTTTATTTTGATATAAATTGATTATTCTTGGAAACTCTCTTATAATCAATTTGGGTTACAATTGAAAAAAAAATCTATAATTTTACTTGGGAGGAAGTACTGGTCAATAATACATCACCAAACCATCAACATGATCGTTGTTGCAATTAGTATTTTTTTTTTTAAAGAGCAATTAGTATTATTATTATCTCAAGTTGGTAATTGCTTGTGCTGATTATTTCTATCAACATGACATTATCCCACGTTCTGTTAAAAACACCATATCACTGCATACTCAGTCGTTGACCATTACTCTATTTCACAAATCTCTCTTTTCTTTAGATGAAACGTCCTTGACTTCTCCTGTTTTCTATCTAATTAGTATATTTCAAGTTGAACTATATGTATTATATGGTCCACTGTCTATTTGTAAATATTTTTCACTTAAATTGTACAAAGTCTTGTCCTTTTCGTCTACAAGCTTAGAGTTGATTATATAACTTGAGCAGACCACAAGCCCTCTTCTTTGTGATACAATCATTGAAGATGAGTTCAAGAAGTGGAGTATATATGCTCTTGATCTTGGTTTTCTTCCAAATTTGCTCTGTTTCTGCATTCAGGGATGCTTCAGACTGTAAGTACAATTACAAAAGATGATCTGAGTCTTTTAAATATAGAAATGTCAAAGAATCTTTCTCAATATTTGCTGCAGATTCTGCTTTACAAGCTCTGAAGAGTGAATGGACCGTGTTATCAAAGAGTTGGAAAGGCTCTGATCCTTGTGGAACTACCGTTACCAATTCATGGGATGGAATTGCATGTAAAGATTTCCGCGTTGTTTCAATGTAAAACCTTGTTTCTTCTTTTCTTTGTTTTTGAACCTTTTTACACAAACCCACACGGCTTTTAAACGTTGTTGTATTGTTGCTCGTTGCAGATCGCTACACAACCTTAACTTGGAAGGAAAGCTTCCTCAAGAGATTTCGACCTTGGTTGAATTGCAGACTTTGTAGGTCTTTCTTCTTTTTATTCTACCCTTTGCACAATAATGGATTCTATTCTTCATCTTATGATCTCATGTTTGTAGGGATTTGACAGCAAATCCTAAATTGACCGGACCGCTTCCAGAAAATATTGGTAACCTCAAGAAGTTGCAGTTCTTGTAAGCAAAGCAACAAGATCATCATACATAATCTATTTGCAAAATAGCCTATTTTAACTGACTATTTTTTTTTCCTCCTGCAGGAGCCTTATGGGATGTAATTTCAGTGGTCAAATCCCTGACTCCATTGGATCTCTATTAGAACTTACATATCTGTAAGATTTTGTTGCAACCATGTGTTTTTTCAATTGCATACTCTATAGTTTATATCCATTAGTATTAATTTGTGTTTCCTCTATACAGTTCCCTGAATTTAAATCAATTTAATGGAACAATTCCGGCTTCCCTTGGACGGTTATCAAAACTAATTTGGTTCGATATATCGGACAATCAAATCGAAGGAGAGCTTCCGGTTTCTACTACTTCTTCACCTGGACTTGACACGCTTCTTGCAACCGTTCATTTGTATATATAATCTCCAATCTTTCCATTTCTTATTATATAATCATTTTAGTCTAACTCTTCTTTACATTCTCTTACAGTCATTTTGGAAATAACAAGCTTTGGGGCGTTATCCCAGAGAAGCTCTTTAGTTCAAGCATGAAGTTGGCACATGTGTAAGTTTCATAATACATTTGAAAGTTGAGATTTTTTTTGGAATACCAGTAGGTCCCGTAATCCCCTGAGGCTCGAAATCATAACATGTAATATTAGTTTCATCCCAAGTGTCAAGCTGAGATTAGTAACTACATAAGTGACGATTGTGTTGCTTCTTGTTTTATCGATAGGCTATTCGATGGAAACCAGTTCACGGGCAAAATCCCGGACAGCCTCGGCCTAGTTAAAACATTGACCGTGTTGTAAGTAGTAGAAATAGATTTTTCTAAATTGTTTGTTTATCCTAACTTACTTTAATTTCATGCATATGCTCTTTTCCTTTGTTACAGACGCCTTGATAGAAATAGACTAACAGGAGATATTCCTTCAAGTCTTAATAATCTCACAAATCTTCAAGAACTGTAAGTGCAAAGGAACAAAACTTTTGGTCTGTGTTTTTGTATATATAAAATGAAAAGAGGTTAAAGAGATTGTAGTTGAGTACATTTCAGGTACTTGGCCGACAATAGATTTACAGGTAGTCTACCAAATTTAACCAGCTTGACCGGTCTCTACACTTTGTAAGTTTCTATATTTCTCATCCTCTTTGGTTGCTCAATTTAATATGAGAAACTTTCATTATGAATTAATCTATTGTCATGATGTGATTATTCTGTAACAGAGATGTGAGCAATAACCTGTTGACAGTAGCACCAATTCCATCATGGATCCCTTCATTACAATTTCTGTCAACATTGTATGACCTTTCCTCTCTTTTGGTCTGTATATATATATATATCTATATTCGTTATATTCGTCATTCGCGTGTATGCTTAATAAGAACATATGGTCGCAGAAGGATGGAAAGGATCCAACTTGTCGGTCCAGTACCAGCCTCTCTCTTCAGCCCTAGTCTATTGGAGACTGTGTGAGTCAAATAAGACATGAAAACTTTTGATTTAGAAGTCAACTCATCTTTACTGAATGGGGGGATGTTTGTTCTTGACTTACAGTTACCTAAAGCGCAATCTTTTAAACGAAACATTGGACCTTGGTACCAACTGTAGCAAGGAATTGGTTTTTGTCGATTTACGAAACAACGACATAACTGGTTATAAACTAGCAGCTAGTAGCAACATCAGTGTAATGTATGTATTCAATTTAATTTGGTCACATTTTCAAGTTTTTAAACAATTTCAATGAATTACATATATCCCCCACAGGTTGGCTGATAATCAAGTGTGCAAAGACGTGGCTAACCGACTGAGTGGCTACTGCAATGGAGTCCAACCAAATAATACTTATTCCACCGTCCCAGAAAACTGTCGTCAATGCGGTTCAGGAAGGGAACCGAATCTAACCTGCCATTGTATGTATCCACTTACAGGAGTATTCACCTTAAGGTCTCCTTCCTTCTCAGGGTTTTCCAACAACACTTACTTCAAAGTGTTGCAAGAGGACTTAAAAAATTACTTTAAGAAAGGAAACTATCCGGTGGCATCAGTGGAAATCAAAAACGTAACAGAGAATCCAGCTGATTATCATCTTCTAATAAATCTCTTCATCTTTCCATCTGGCCAAGATAGATTTAATCAGACCGGAATGGATAGTGTTCTTTCTGTATTTAGCATGCAGGCTTATAAACCTCCTAACAGATTTGGCCCTTATGTTTTCAACGCCAATGAGTACAAAGAATGGCCTGGTATGTCCAAATCTTTTATTTTTATTTTTTAATACTAAGAGGTTCTGGACCTAGACCCGTACATCCTCAAACATTTTATAAGGTCCTCTCCCAAGTGTCATTCGAACTGCGACCTCTAGGCTTTACATGAGATACTTTACCAGCAAATCTATATTAATTGGTTCAATACGATTCATATGCCCTCTTCCTTGTATTTGTCACATTGTATATAGGAGGTTCCAAGTCATCAAACATGGCCATTATAATCGGAGCATCAGTTGGTGCTGCGATTCTTCTCTTGTTGTTAACTGTAGCTGGGATTTACGCTCTTAGGCAGAAGAATAGGGCTGAGAGAGCATATAATCAAATGAATCCTTTTGGTAAGAAGAAACTAAATGGTTTCACTACTAGAAAAGACTCTGATTCAAAATTCCTGACAGCTTTCTCTTTGGTACCTTCTTGTAGGCAAGTGGGATATGGGTAAGAGCAAGATCGATGCTCCACGGCTAGTGGGAGCAAAAGCCTTTACTTTTGAAGAGATGAGCAAATATACAGACAAATTTTCACAAGCAAATGATGTTGGGGGTGGAGGTTATGGACAGGTTTGTGTCTTATGATCCAAAGTCATTGTCATTAAAGAAACAATGACATGTTAGTTGAAATTATATGATGACAAATCTTGATGGTGAAATTAACAGGTGTACAAAGGGAAACTTCCTTCTGGGCAACTCATAGCAATCAAAAGAGCTCAACAAGGATCGATGCAAGGAGGGTTGGAGTTCAAAACTGAGATTGAGCTTCTTTCAAGGGTCCATCACAAAAATGTTGTCAAACTCTTGGGATTCTGTTTTGATCAAAGTGAACAAATGCTCGTATACGAGTACATACCAAATGGCTCTCTTAGAGACAGCCTATCAGGTAATTTCAAATCTCTATCTATCTTCCTTTGTTACTTTTTTGGTGCTGAATATTCTAACGAAATGCAGGGGTGAATGGGATTAAACTGGATTGGACTGCAAGGCTCAAAATAGCACTTGGTTCAGGGAAGGGTCTAGCTTATCTTCATGAGCTTGCCGATCCTCCAATTATACACAGAGACGTCAAATCAAATAACATATTACTTGATGAAAATCTAACTGCAAAAGTTGCTGATTTCGGCCTCTCCAAACTTGTTGGAGACCCTGAGAAACCTCATGTCACAACACAAGTCAAAGGAACCATGGTGAGTACAAAATCAAATATTAGATATACATAAAATCCAGTAAATATAAAAGACTCATGACAACATCTTTGGAATCAGGGCTACTTGGATCCCGAGTACTACATGACGAATCAATTGACCGAGAAAAGCGATGTGTATGGGTTCGGTGTGGTGATGCTTGAGCTATTAACCGGTAAAAGTCCCATAGACAGGGGTAGCTACGTTGTGAAAGAGGTGAAGAAGAAGATGGACAAATCGAGGATCATGTATGATCTTCAAGAAATGCTTGACACGACGATCATAGCAAACAGTGGGAATCTCAAAGGGTTTGAGAAGTATGTAGATGTTGCTCTGAGATGCGTAGAGGCAGAAGGAGTTAATAGGCCAACGATGAGTGAGGTGGTGCAAGATATTGAGAGCATACTACGGCTTGCAGGATTAGACCCTAACGCTGATTCAGCGACAAATTCAAGAACGTACGAGGAAGCATCCGGTGATCCTTATCGCAAGGATTCGTTTTGAGTATAGTGGGAATTTCTTAGCTTTAAAAATCCAACCCCCAATGATTCATTTATGTCTTGTTTCTCTGTTTCTTTTGCTAGTGACTTCACACTTGAAATGCCTTGTGAATGTGTTTAGATAGCATGATTTGTTACCTTGTTATGTGTACGCAAGATCGAAATCTATAAATTGAATTACATCAAGCTTTTAGGTTTGCAAGCTAACGTCAACTCTAAATCATGAAAATAACTAATATTACCAAAGAGGTAGTGGCCCAGTGAAAAAAAAAAGAGTTGTTTTCCCTTCAGTTGTGGGTTCAAACCCTTTTTAGTGTACGAAAGAATATTTTTGAAAATCAAAATATCAAAAAGCTGATTTCTGATACCGACAAAGTTTATGGACCAAGCTCCAATGACTCAAAAATTCCACAGTTTAACAAAAGAAAAAAAAGACTAATATTTACTCCAATTCTCATAGGAATCTCTCAATACCGGCAACAATGGGTGTACAAGATCACTAGCTCAACCATACTAGTTACCAAGTGATTGGTGGTCGGTCTAATAGACTTGAGAGACACTAGTTCAACTCCACTTGGGAGAGGTGATTTATATATTAAATGTGGTATTATCAACGGTTGGCTCCAGACACCGGAGAGATTGTGGATCAAAGATCCGAAACTCTTACGATTTATCAAAAAAAAAAAAAAATCAATGGGTGTTCAAATAAAGCTCTCTCAACCGGAAATGAAATGCAGAGTTAGCTATGTTGTTCGAAACTACAGATGCAGATCAATCACTCGTATACAATTACGTTTGCTCTATTGAATAGAGAACAAAAAACGAAACACAGTTGATACAAACAAAACTCACTTTATGATTTTTTCTTCTTTCTTGAATGAACGGAGAATACATTTCATAGAGGTTTGCGATTCGCAATCTCCTAAGACGGAAGTTTTGCCCCTACCGTGGTGTAAATAGTTTCAATGGGCGTCTATCTTGCAGGATACAACTATTGATCTATGTATCGACATCTTACAGAGATCCTAGCAAACCTACTTTGAGATTCTCAGAAATCGATTTTAATGAAGAAGAATATTGAATCAAATCTCCCTTTTCCTTTGTCGTTATGCCTTTATATATTTGATTCAAGCGATGTTTGATTCAATCGGTGCTTTTTTACAACTTAACATACATGTGCCGTTTCTTAATCGACATCGATATAACTCAAGGGGTGCTTTTGTAGTTTATGTAATTAGAAGTATATTTATGCAAATAAAACTCCAATGTATTTATGTAAATAAACTCCAACATATTTACATATATAAATCATCGGGTGTTTATAAACTCCAACAATACCCCACATTTTCTATTCAAACTCAACAATACCCCACATTTGAATAGAAAATAAGATCCATAAATTCTGAGAAAGTAGAATTAATATGCATCGGTTAAGGTGTCTTTTGGACTTGAACCTCTCCTAGTAATCACTTATCGGATTGACTTTGTGGGTAGTGAACTTGAGTTTTGAACTAACCACGTTTGATAGTAAACAGAGACAATAAGTGAAACACATATAGCATCAACTCATTTCAAGTTAATACGGCTTTGTTCATTTCAGCCCTGAACAATCCTGACTTTGTGAGAGCTCTAGAGAATTTAGCCATGTCAATTCTCATAGGTGCGACCATGACACCACTTTCATATAGGTAACGTTAATTAAAGATAATCCGTCTTATCCCACTTAATCAAAAGTTATTAACGCTATTAAGAAGAAAATATAATATATATATATATATATATATATATATATATATATATATATATATATTCATCCTTTAAACGTCAACGGAAACACCGTTTACTTCATAGGAACAAGAAATGTGTCTTTCTCCTTTGAGTCTTCCTCAACCAGTTTTCCTCTTGAATTTAGACCATGGGATCTCCAATGTTGCTAAGTAAGGTTTCCATCAAGTAGTGACTCATTGTGTTGACTTTAAACCCATTCCCCTCGAAGTGAATACGACTTGCTCTTTCAGTAGGCCTTTAGTCAAAGGATCAGCCAAGTTTTCCTTTGATCTAATATAATCCAATGCTATCACCCCATTGGAAAGCAATTCTCGTATTGTGGCATGTCTTCTTCTAATATGCCTTGATTTATCATTGTATATAGCATTTTTTCCTCTATGTAAAGCAGCCATACTATCACAATGAATACATAATGCTGTTACCGGCTTCGACCACAACGGAATATCTTCAACAAAGTTTCTCAACCATTCGGCTTCTTCTGCAGCTTTATCTAATGCGATAAATTCAGGTTCCACTGAGAACGTGCAATACACGTTTGTTTAGATGATTTCCAAGACACAGCACCACCACCAAGTGTAAACACGTAACCACTTCTGAATTTACTATCCATACTTCTGGAGATCCAATTTGCATCACTATATCCTTCTAAAACAGGAGGATATTTTGTGAAATGCAAAGCATAGTTGATTGTATGCTTATCTCAATACTCTTAATTAAAGCATGCCAATGTTCTCGATTTGGATTACTTGAATATCGACTTAATTGACTCAATGAATTAGCTAAATCTGGTCTTGTACAATTTGTAATGTACATAAGGTTTCCAACTATTTGTGTGTATTCCAACTGAGATGCACTTTCTCCTTCACTATTTGAAAGTTTGCACGTCGGATCAAACGGAGTAACAACCGGCCTATCATCAAAGTGACCAAATTTTTGTAAAACTTTCTCCACGTAATGGGATTGAGTAAGTGAATACCCATTCAGCTCTCGTCTAACTCTAATACCAAGAATTACATCAGCCAACCCCATGTCTTTCATTTCAAAATTTGCACTTAACATCTTCTTTGTGGTATTGATAATGTCTTTACTTGTTCCCATTATCAACATATCATCCACATATAGACATACAATGATCGTATCAATTTTGGTCTTCTTAGTGTACACATACTTGTCACATTCATTTATTGTAAAACCATACGACCTCATTGAATTGTCGAATTTCTCGTGCCATTGTTTTGGCGCTTGCTTAAGTCCATACAAAGACTTAATAAGCTTACATACTTTCTTCTCTTTCCCTTTGACTATAAAGCCTTCGGATTGTTTCATATATATTTTTTCATCTAGTTCACCATTTAGGAATACCGTTTTAACATCCATTTGATGAATTTCTAGATCATATATGGCCGAAATTGCTATTAGCAATCTGATCGAAGTGATTCGAGTCACCGGAGACTAAGTATAAAAAAAATGAAGACCTTCTTTTTGACGAAATCTTTTGCCACTAGTCTAGCTTTATATTTCTCAATTGTACTATCCGGTCGTAATTTCTTTGTGAATATCCATTTATGTCCAATCGGTTTATTACCAGGAGGTAAATCAACCAATTCTCATGTATGATTACTCAAAATGGATTCCACTTCACTTTGAATCGCCTTTTTCCAATAAGGTGCTTCCAAAGATTCAGTTGCAGCTTTATATGTTTCAGGTTCGTATTCACTTAGATACGTCGTAAAGTCTTTACCAAAATCTTTAGCGATTCTTGCTCTTTTACTTCTTGTTGATTCATTTCCTTCTTCTTGAATCTTTGAGGCTCCTTTATCGTCCCCACGTACTCGTTTAGTACTCATTTCTTTAGGTTCTTCGTATGGAAAATTATCCTCAAATAATTCGGCCTTATTTGATTTAATGATTGTATTTACCTTTACCTCAGCATTATCAGATTTAAGGAATAAAAATCTATATGCTGCACTGTTTTTAGCATGACCGATGTAAATGCAATCTACCCTTTTAGGTCCGATAACAGTTCTTTTTGGTAAAGGTATTTGAACCTTTGCAAGACAACCCCACACTTTCATATTTTTATACGAAGGGATCTTGTCTTTCCACATCTCATATGGAGTTTTATCATTCTTCGTATGAGGAATTTTATTCAATATTGAATTTGTCGTGAGAATGGCTTCACCCCATAAGTTACGTGGTGCACCCGAATCGTTTAACATGGAATTCATCATCTCTTTAAGTGTTCTATTTTTCCTTTTGGCCAGTCCGTATTGCATAGGAGTATAAGGAGTTATAGCTGGAATTCATTCGATTTGTATTCTCCACCACGATCTGTTCTAAAAATCTTTATTCTCTTATCTAATTGATTTTCGACTTCTGCTTTAAGTTTCTTAAACATATTTAAAGCCTCATCTTTTATTTCAATCAAATAGATATGACAAAACTTACTATAATCATCAATGAAAGAAATATAATAATTATTTCTTCCACGACTTTGAGTTGATTGAAAATCACATAAATCACTATGTATCAATTCAAGTAAGTCATTTGACTTCTCCACTTATTTGTAAGAGTGTCGTGAATACTTTTGATATAATGCGTTTTTGGCGCATTCTAACCCTTGTTTTGTAGGTTTTTATCGAGTCTTTCACTCTCTATCGAGTCATTCTAGGTACAAAAAGTGGCTGGAAGCAATGACTGGAACTTGCAATCGGATTTGGCTAGAGAGGAATGAAGTTGGACCCTTTTTGAACATTCTGGAGAAAGGGAGCACCTAGTACAAAAGAGGGAGCACCTGCTCCCAGCAGAATCATTAATGGGCCTTTTGCAACCCTAATTTTGCAATCCTAATTTTGGGCCAGCCGTCATGGGCCTTTAAAAGGGGATTTTCCCTGGATCTTTTCACACAGCCACGCCACAGCCACACAATCACGACACAGCAGCCACGTTGAACACACAGCAGCAACCCTAGGAGATTTACGACGAGAGAGAGAGAGAGAGAGATAGACTTGTTTTTGGAGATTTGTCTTCCACACTCATCGAAGTTTTCTTAAACTTAATCTCTTTATTTTGATTTCAATGAAACTTCTTTTATCTCTTGCTGCTGTTGGTTCCTTTATTATGTGCGAGTAGTCTTCTTGTTAGGTTAGGGGTTTTCGATGGATTAGAATCATGAACTAAGCATAGATAGATTTTTATAATAATCATTCGATAGTCTCCACCTATTGTTGATCATATTGCCTAGGTTAGATTGATCACCTAGCCTTTGATTTTAGGTTTAATTTACTCATCAAAAGTGTTGTAAATTTCTTGAAAGAACATAGGTGGGCGATTTGATCCGTAGCCATCGAAAGTTGAAGTTAGGGCATCTCGTGACATATCAACCCTATTCGATTAATGCTTGATAATCCTTGTAACCTCAACGACAGTTAGGGTGTTAGATTGATTGTTAAAGTTGTAGATGCCACGAAAGTGGATCTCCCTATATTTATGGTTGAGTTCGAGACTTGGTCGTAATCGCATACCTGAATAACTGCTTGGTTCTTGATATCCGAACCCCTGAGAATTATCCCCAACCTAACGTCTTTCCATTATAGTTTACAACCGAATTTACTTTTATTTGCTTTCATATTTTTGTGACAACTTAAACCCCAAATTGATTTGCTTAGCTGAGATTGTGTCCCATAGGAATAGAGCGTATTGCTGGTCCCTTAACGAACCTCACTATTCTACAATCGAATTAGTGAAACCTAAGGTTTAAAACATTTGAAACCGGTAAAAGGAATTTCATCAAATTGGCGCCGTTGCGACGGGGACCAACTCGATACCTCTACTTCTCGACTACGATTTTAGACTAAGCACTAATCTCGTTCTTTTGTTTTTCTTCACGTGTGTTTCAGGTGCATGAACTCAAGGACTACAAGGAGAACTCTTCAGACACCCCTTGTTACTTTGACTAATCCTGAACTTGCGCGACTAGAACGAGGAAACAGACGACAAAGGCCTAATCCCGCTGATATGGGCGAACAAGGCGAAAACAACATGGCAGCCGAGCTGCAAAGGCTGCAAGAGCAGATGGCTCAAATGCAACAGCAGCACACGCGTGAACTGCAGCAACAACGTGCGCGTGAGCAGCAGCGAACCATAGGGGATATGGACAATCCCCATGCCTATTACCGAAACCGAGCTGCTATTGTTCCACCTGCTGCTGGGAGGCAGGATTATGAGATAAAGCCTCAAATGATATTGTTGGTCAAGCAGAATTTGTTCCATGGATTGCCTGCTGAAATTCCGATGGACCATATAGAAAACTTTGAGGAGATCTGCTCCACGACGAGTTCTAATGGGATGAACCCGGATTTCCTAAAGTGCAAGTTATTCCCTTCTCACTCGCGGATAAGGCTTCGCATTGGCTTAAGTCTCTACCTGCTGCATCCATTACAACTTGGGCACAATGCAGAGCCGCATTTTTAGACCACTTCTACACCAAGTCCAAAACCGCGAGTCTAAGGAACAAGATCTCATCTTTTCAACAACATTCAGGAAAGTCCTTCTGTGAGGCATGGGAACGGTTTAAAGAGTACAAGAGGGAATGTCCACACCATGGGTTTACCAATGAGAACTTGCTGGGTATCTTCTATGATGGAGTCAATTGGAATTACAGGAATACTCTCAATTCTGCTAGCAATGGGAATTTTATGACCATGACCGTGGAAGAAGCATATCAATTGATAGAGAACTTGGCTGCAAGTTCCAGAAATCACTGCCATGAGTATGATGAGCCTATATATGTCAGCAGTGTTGAGTCAAAGAAGATTGATGAGCTGACAGCGAAAGTGAACCTGTTGTTGAAGAGAAATCAGAGAAGCAACCAGCTTTGTGAGAACAAAAGAGATGAGCAGTATGCTGAGGTGAACTATGTGGGTGGAGACTATGTGCAGAATCAGAGCTTTCAAGCTCATGCGTCTAACTCTCAAGACGAGCTGAAGTCTCTTATGCAATTGGTTTTACTCAGCCAGCAAAAATCTGCTAATGAGATCAATGTCAAGGTGGACAGCATGTACAATGATCTCAATAGTAAGTTGGAAGCTGTTTGCACTCATGTGAAGAAGCTTGAAATTCAGGTTGCTCAAACTGCTGAGGCATCAAGAATTCCTCCTGGGAAAGCAGAGGTGAATCCTAGGAGTGGATATGTCAATACAGTTGAGATGAGAAGTGTGAGGATACTGAATTCTGCAGTAGAAAACGTCATAGCCTCAGAAAAAGTTATGTAGCAGGCTCCAACCAAACCTGCAGAAAATCCTCCAGCGAGGGTTTACAAACCCCCAATTCCTTACCCAGTTCCACCTAGAGATCAGAGGGATCCCATCAGTGCAGAGAAACTAGATAGTTTCAAGAAGATGGTGAGAATGATTCCTAAAGAAATCTCCTTTGAAGAGGCCTTGGAAAATCGTCCCATACATGATTTCTTTCGGAATTGTAGAGAGACTCAAGAAGAGATTAAGGCAATCTTTGCAGAAGCAAGGAGTACACCACCACCATTGAGAGTATTGCCTAAGGTTGAAGACCCTGGAAATTTTTTTATTCCATGCTCCATTGAAAGAGTTGAATTTAAAGAAGCTCTTTGTGATTCTGGATCTTGTGCGAATCTCATGTCAAAGGCTATTGCAGAGAAGTTGAAAATTGCTGAGGTAAAACCTAGTCATATGACTCTTACATTTGCAAACTCATCCACAACAACATCGTATGGCATCATTCACGATTTACCTGTCCAAATAGGGGATTGCCTAGTTCGAACTGATTTTCAGGTTGTAGAGATGAGAGAAGGTTTTGATATGCCTTTGCTTCTTGGGAGACCATTCATGGCTACAGTGGGTGCAATCATCGATATGCCTAATAAGCGAGTCTCCTTTTCCAAGGTCAACAAAAAGGTTTTCTACAAAGCCATTCCCAAAAGAGCCACCACAAACGCCTCTTGCATCTCAGCAGTAGATAGAGATGACATGTCAGTTGATATTGTCAAGGAGCTTGGTGATAAAAGTAAGATCAATGAGGTTTTAGATGGAAATCATCCTCATATCACCAAGAAACTTAGGGAAAAGGCAAAGGTGCAGGGAAAAGGACAGTGCAAAAGGATCAAGGGTGATCCGAAAATGACTTTGATCCCTCAAGGATATGATGGAAACTTAGTCGAATATAAGTTGAAGTGCAAAGGTACTCCTAAACCTTTCTCCAGAGTTAGAGTTATTCTTCCATTAGAGTTGAAAGAGAAGGGTATTGGTGTTGTGAATGGAATGCTGAGTAAGGGTCTGAACATGAGAATGTCTGATTGTGGAGCTTGTTTTGGAGCAAGCTCTCACGTCCAACCTGGTTGATACATGGCACCAAAGTCAAGCTAGTGACTTAAACCAAACGCTTAGTGGGAGGCAACCCACCGGTACGTTTTCTAACTTTTTCAATTTGATTTCTTTTATTACTAACTTTGATTTCAGTTTTGAGTTTTCAGGATTTTCAAAAAAAAAAAAAAAAAAAAAAAAAAAACGTGGAGATTGCCTTCGGATCGATCGATCTCTACTTAGGATCGATCGATCGCCTGCCCAGATCGACCGACGTAAGTTCTGTGATCGATCGATCCGATTTCCAGAGAGCACCTGCTCCCAATTCAGAGCACCTGCTCCAACATATAGAGCACCTGCTCTCCAGGGTAAAATTTCAAAATTCGGATTTAGGTCCACCAAGAGGTTAGTCCAATGTGTATTCATCACAAACAATTTTATTTTATGCTTTTTCTTCTAATTTTATTTCTTTTCCCTCTCTCTTTTCTTATTTTCACACCGAGACGGTGTGAAGTAAGTCTGGGGGGAGTTGCTACTAATATCGTTTATTTTGGTTGTTTTCTTTTTCTTATTATGTCCAATTGAGTCAGTCCACGTCGTTTTATTGAGTCAAGAGTATTATGGTTAGGAAACTATGATGCAATTTTTCTCTTTATTTATTGACTATTTATCTGAGTGACCATTATTGCAGATTGAATTCAGATCCGACTAATAGAAAATCCAAAGGCTGATTAGTTAACTAGAGACGTCTCATATTTCCAGCAAGGTCCATTAAGCTTGAGCTAATTGCACCTTCATTGGAATGATTGGTGTCTATAGAGCTTGATTCCTCGTTCGTACCTGATAGATGCACCCCGTGTGAAAAGTATTGGTATTCCTCTCCCCTGTTCCAAGATTGAATAAAATTAAGAATAATGCAAAGATCCTCGCGACCCTGTCTCCTCACAAAGAACAATAGTAGTGAGTCTTCACGACCCTGTCTCCTCACAAGGAACAACAGTAGTGAGTCCCGTTATGAGACCAAAACAAGTATGGGGAAGAGAAAGAGTACCAAAAGGTTGTATTGGGGATCTGTCATGGTATTGTACGAGAATGAATCTAGAAGGTTCTTGGCACTGAGATTATCAATGAGGCTAGCGATGATGAGTTGTGGAAAGTGTTGCGAAATCTTGGGATGAATTTGGGAGGCTGAAAAAGCTTGCGGAGAAGTACATGGTGGTTCGATTGGAATTTGTCCTTGCAGTATGTGGATTACAAAATTAATGGTCATTAAACGTTCCAAAAGAGAAGCTGAGTTCCTGCGTTTTCAAACCTTTCTCCTTCATTTGGTCTTGAATTTGTTTGAGGACAAACAAAGATCTAAGTCTGGGGGAATTGATATAATGCGTTTTTGGCGCATTCTAACCCTTGTTTTGTAGGTTTTTATCGAGTCTTTCACTCTCTATCGAGTCATTCTAGGTACAAAAAGTGGCTGGAAGCAATGACTGGAACTTGCAATCGGATTTGGCTAGAAAGAAATGAAGTTGGACCCTTTTTGAACATTCTGGAGAAAGGGAGCACCTAGTACAAAAGAGGGAGCACCTGCTCCCAGCAGAATCATTAATGGGCCTTTTGCAACCCTAATTTTGCAACCCTAATTTTGGGACAGCCGTCATGGGCCTTTAAAAGGGGATTTTCCCTGGATCTTTTCACACAGCCACGCCACAGCCACACAATCACGACACAGCAGCCACGTTGAACACACAGCAGCAACCCTAGGAGATTTACGACGAGAGAGAGAGAGAGAGAGAGAGAGAGAGATAGACTTGTTTTTGGAGATTTGTCTTCCACACTCATCGAAGTTTTCTTAAACTTAATCTCTTTATTTTGATTTCAATGAAACTTCTTTTATCTCTTGCTGCTGTTGGTTCCTTTATTATGTGCGAGTAGTCTTCTTGTTAGGTTAGGGGTTTTCGATGGGATTAGAATCATGAACTAAGCATAGATAGGTTTTTATAATAATCATTCGATAGTCTCCACCTATTGTTGATCATATTGCCTAGGTTAGATTGATCACCTAGCCTTTGATTTTAGGTTTAATTTACTCATCAAAAGTGTTGTAAATTGCTTGAAAGAACATAGGTGGGCGATTTGATCCGTAGCCAACGAAAGTTGAAGTTAGGGCATCTCGTGAACATATCAACCCTATTCGATTAATGCTTGATAATCCTTGTAACCTCAACGACAGTTAGGGTGTTAGATTGATTGTTAAAGTTGTAGATGCCACGAAAGTGGATCTCCCTATATTTATGGTTGAGTTCGAGACTTGGTCGTAATCGCATACCTGAATAACTGCTTGGTTCTTGATATCCGAACCCCTGAGATTTATCCCCAACCTAACGTCTTTCCATTATAGTTTACAACCGAATTTACTTTTATTTGCTTTCATATTTTTGTGACAACTTAAACCCCAAATTGATTTGCTTAGCTGAGATTGTGTCCCATAGGAATAGAGCGTATTGCTGGTCCCTTAATGAACCTCACTATTCTACAATCGAATTAGTGAAACCTAAGGTTTAAAACATTTGAAACCGTTAAAAAGAATTTCATCAACTTTGATTCAACACAAACTTCACATTTGGTTTTATTAATATTATTGAGATTGTGTTTTGGTAACAACCTAAATTCATCATTCTATGTAACGAATGATAATTGACATGTCCCATTCTTGCATGCCATAAATCACTTGAATCAAGTCAGTAAACAGAACCAGAGCTATTGCCTGCGATTTTATTAACGATTGGTACAACATTCAGTTTGAAAAGACCATCACAAAGATATCCTTTTCCGACATACATCCCACCTTTAGTGATTACAACTTTATCAGATTCAAACACAATCTTAAAGCTTTTGTTGCTAAGAAGGGAACCCGAAAACAGATTCTTTCAAATCTCAGGGACATGGAGCATGTTCGTAAGTGCAAGTTCCTTCCCGGAAGTGAGGCTTAAGACAACTTTGCCTTTTTCTTCAATCGTCGTTGTGCTCCCGTTTCCCATATAAAGCTTTTCTCCACAAGAATCGTGCTCATATGTTGAGAACATACTCCAGTCTGAGCATACATGTTTCGTTGCACCAGTGTCAATCCACCAATCATTGGAGTTTGTCACCATATTAGCCTCGGAAACAACCGCAACAAACTGATTTTTAGAAAGGTTAACGTTGTTAGCGTCTCCACCCAATGTCTTTTCCTTCTTATGAAGGCAATCCTTGGCCCTATGTCCAGGCTTTCCACACACCCAAGCACCTTGTGACTTCTTCTTATAGTTAGAGCCCTTTGGTGGAATGAACGTCTTCTTAACGTTGTTGTTCTTTTTAAAGCCCTTGAATTTGGAGATGTTTTCCTCAACTACATTGGCCTTTGCTTCCATAGAAGAAAATTCAGACTTGTGAATATCATCATCACTCTTTGATCAATTTTGTTTTGAAGCTTCAACTAAAAAACAGAAGGTCCGTTCTTTATAAAATTTGTTCAATAGATTAATGCTTTTAATGATATAACAACAAGATAATAAAAATATTCAATTATTACGAAATACAACGTTCAATAATGGATTACAAAATGTTTGAAATAGGCATTTTAATTTGTATACCCCTCCACAAATCATCTTTATTCTTCAAGCCTCTTTTTTTGGTTATATCTCGAGTTGGATTCTTCATGGGGCATATCCTCCACCACCGTGTCCACCGCCTGAACCACCACCACCACCGTAAGCACCTCCATGTTCACCTCCACCACCGCCTCCACCTGAACCTCCTCCTCCACCACCACCATGTCCTCCTGCTGTACCACCATAACCACCTCCTTCACCAGCACCACTTCCATGACCACCTCCATGTGCTCCTCCTCCACCGTACGCTCCTCCGCCTCCGCTTCCTCCACCACCGCCGCCTCCATACACTCCGGCTCCTGACCCACCTCCTCCAGCTCCTCCTCCTTCACCGCCTCCATAAGCACCACCATGAGACCCTCCACTTGCTGATCCTCCACCACCTCCATGACCACCACCACCACCTCCAACTCCAACTCCACCTCCATACTCGCCGCCACCTGCACCACCACCTTCACCAGCTCCACTTCCATAACCACTAGCATGCTCACTTCCACCACCGTAAGCAGATCCACCACCGCCTCCGCTACCACCACCACCACCACCAGCATGCCCACCAATTACACCACCAGCTCCTTCACCACCACCACTTCCATAACCACTAGCATGATCACCACCACCACCATAAGCACTTCCACCACCACCACCACTTCCTCCACCACCACCACCAGCATGACCACCATAACCACCAGAAGCTCCACCGTAACCACCACCTCCTCCTTCTCCTCCTCCACTAACATATCCACCTGAAGAGGCAGCTCCTCCACCGCCTCCACCGTGACCACCACCACCAGCATGACCACCATAACCACCAGCCGCTCCACCGTAACCGCCACCTCCTCCTTCTCCTCCTCCACTAGCATATCCACCGGAAGAAGCAGCTCCACCACCTCCTCCACCGTGACCGCCACCACCACCACTAGCATACCCTTCAGCTCCTCCATATCCACCGCCACCTCCTTCTCCACTTCCACCACCATAACCACCACCACTCACTCCTCCATAACCTTCACCACCACCGTGTCCTCCTCCACCGCCACCACCGTGACCAGCAGGGACTTCACTGTAGGTCAAGAGATTCCGGCTAGTGGCGTAGCAAATGCCAACGCCGAGTATAAGAAAAAAGATAGTTGAGAGAGATTTGAGAGAACCCATTGATTTTGTAGTAGTGAAGTTTGAATTTGATGAACTTAAATGGAATGACTCAGTGAGGTATTTATAGTAATTGGGGTTTGGTGTCTTAAGCCGCGTCTGAAAAAAAAGTGGTTGAAGCACATGCTAATGACCAAAAAGTGTAGATTTACTGTCCCTACCACCACTCCTAAATTTTGGTTTCTTTATTTTTCTCTGATCCATAAACATTTCGTATAAGTGATAATGATAATAATATAGCAATTTACAATGGCTGAAATGTCAATCTAAATCGTGTTCTTCTTTAAAATAGGACCCTAGTTATAAATTTAGATTAAGAAGCGATCAGAGTTTGTAACTTTGTACGTATGAACCAGAGTCAGCTCAAAATATTATGGACCCGATTTGTATGTAAATATTTTCTCCGTAGACCCTAAAATATACAAAACTTTTGTTAATTCTATTACGGAATCGATTCATGAATGCACATGTGAACACTTCCTCTAAAATTTCCGTGGTGTGAACCATACTTCTAGTACTTTTATACATTCAATAACCATAGTAAATCTTCAAGTAAACAACACTTAGCTTGGTTTTTTTAACTATGAATATGCGAGAGTAGAATGTCATTGATATACATTGTTTGTGTTGTTAAAAATGGATTAAAAAGTAGTTAAAATATCATTAACAAGTCACAATATCGTAAAGTATATGTATGAGTATTCATTTTTGACTTGTATCCTCCATTCCTCAGCTAATTAAGGTTTTTTACCAACCCATTTATTTCCAAATCAAACCCTCTTTTCTCTATTCTTTTACTTTAGTTTCACCTAAAATTTATGCCTTGCATTGTTATATAACTAAACTCTTACTTCTTTTTACATGAATTATTTCACATAGATATACGTGACGCATATAGAGATATATTGCTTATATAGATCATCATATATAGCGTCTGATTATTATTTTTTTTGTCAACATCATCTGATTATCTTTGAAGATAAAAATAAAATTTTTGAGAAAAATATTTCAACAAACATGCACTACAAGAAAAACAGCACTATTCCGACGGACTTAATTTTCGTCGGAAATTTCCGACGGAATGCTGACAGTATTACGATAAAAATGAATCCGTCGCAAATCCGTCGGTTTATTGCGACGGATTTCCGACGGACACGGAAACCGTCGGTATTCCGTCGGAAATCCGTCGTTAATTCCCGACGGATTTCCGACAGAAATAAGCTGTCGTCATTTTCCGACGACTTTCCGACGAAATACCGACGGTTTCCGATGTCGGCAAAGTTTGAGTGGTTATAAATTATTTAGCGGTGCCCGATGGGATTGGTGGGGTGTTTTGTCAGAGGTTTTGACGGAAATCCGTTCTATAAGTTTCGACATTTCTTCGTAAGTAGATATTAACACAATTTTAAAATCCCAAAAAATTTGTTAGCGATGAGTTTATATTTTCGGTCTTGGATGGACGAGCCAATGATGGATATTGGCTCGAACTTATTAACGTCCGCATACGCTGAAGGTATATGCGAGTTCATGAATTTACCCAGAAATCAAGATGCAGCAAAAAAATGTCAGGATATCAAATGTCCATGTTCTAATTGTTGTAATAGAATTAGTGTTGCGGTTCATACTGTTTGGAATCACTTATATAGATATGGATTTAGGCCGGGATATAAGGTTTGGTTTTTACATGGAGAAAGCAATTTTGAATATGGTAGTACTAGTAGTAATGCACCATATTTTCCGGATAGCGTAGGAGAACGTACAACGGAAGTAGATGTTGGGGTAAGTACGGTTGCGATGGTTAACGATGCGTTTAGAGAGAATTTGCAGTCGGGTGGTTATGAGGGTGATAGGGTTGAAGAACCTAATTTAGAATCTCGAAGGTTTTTTGATATGTTAGACGCATCAAAGCAACCACTATACAGTGGTTGTAGGAAAGGTCATTCACCGTTATCTTCTGCTAGTAGGATTATGAACATCAAGACTGATTACAATTTTTCCGAAGAATGTGTTGATGCATTCGCCGAATTTGTACAAGATGTTTTGCCAGAGGATAATCTTAGTCCAGCATCATACTACGAGGTCCAGAAACTTGTTGCCGGTCTTGGTTTGCCCTACCAGATAATAGATGTGTGCATCGACAACTGTATGCTATACTGGAGAGAAGATGAGAACAGAAACAAATGTAAATTTTGCCGTAAACGACGGTTCCAGGACGAAGGTGGCAGAGCGAAGATTCCATTCAAACGGATGTGGTATTTACCATTGACAGAGAGGTTGAAGAGGTTGTATCAATCAGAACGCACAGCTAAGGGTATGAGATGGCATGCAGAGCATAGTCAAGATGGAGATATTACGCATTCTTCTGACGCAGAAGCGTGGAAACACTTTCAATCTGTATATCCAGATTTTGCATATGAACGACGGAATGTATACCTCGGCTTATCCACTGATGGTTTCAACCCATTTGGAAAGCACGGAAGAAAATATTCATTGTGGCCGGTCATCGTAACACCTTACAATTTGCCTCCTTCTATGTGCATGCGGCAAGAGTTCCTGTTTCTCTCAATTCTAGTTCCCGGGCCAGATCATCCAAGACGGTCACTCGATATATTTCTCCAACCATTGATCTATGAGTTGCAGATGTTGTGGGAGCATGGTGTTGAGGCATTTGATGTTTCAATCCAGCAGAATTTCAACATGCGTGCGGTTCTTATGTGGACCATAACCGATTTTCCGGCATACGGTATGTTATCTGGATGGACAACGCATGGAAGATTGGCATGTCCTTATTGTCAAGACAATACTTCAGCATTCCAATTGCAGCACGGAAGGAAGACTTCATGGTTTGATTGCCATATGTGTTTTTTACCAGCAAATCATCCATATCGTCGGTCTAGAAGACATTTCAGGAAGAATTTTCCTGTGTTACATGGTCCACCTCCTGAGATAGATGGTCGCAACATATTGGAACAGTTACGAGATTTTGGTGCAGAGCGAACTCCTGATTGTGGGGGTAATGGCCATTACCCCGTCGACGGTTGTGGGGAATATCACAATTGGCACAAGAAAAGTATATTCTGGGATTTGCCTTATTGGAAAGACCATCTATTGCGGCATAATCTAGATGTCATGCATGTTGAAAAAAATTTCTTGACAACATCATGAACACCATTTTAAATGTACCAGGAAAGACAAAAGATAACTGGAAATCTAGATTAGACTTGCCATTGATTTGTTCAAGGGCATCTCTACATGTTTTGCCTAATGGTAGATTGCCTATGCCTGCGTACCGGTTAGACGCAGGTCAGAAAGAATTTTTTTTTGAATGGATAAAAAAAAGTGTTAAGTTTCCTGACGGCTACGCATCTAATCTGCGTAATTGCTTGGATTCGACGGAAGGGAAGTTTATTGGAATGAAGAGTCATGATTGTCATGTTGTAATGCAGCGTCTTCTTCCATTTGCATTTGCTTATCTTCTTCCAAAAGACATCCATCAAGCCATTGAAGGTATATTTCGTACTCCCGTGAGTTTCTTACTAATATAATGTTACTATATATGTACTAACTTGTTTCCTTTTCGTTTGTAGGAGTTGGGGCTTTCTTTCGAGATTTATGTTCACGGACACTAACAGTGGATGGGATCCGTAATTTAGAGGCCAACATCCCGGTACTCCTTTGTAATCTTGAGAAGATATTTCCACCGTCATTTTTTGATGTTATGGAACATCTTCCTATTCACCTCCCACGTGAAGCAGCATTAGGAGGCCCTGTTCAATACCGATGGATGTATCCGTTCGAGCGTTACATGTTTCACCTGAAGAAAAAGATTAAAAATTTGAGCAAGGTTTAGGGATCTATTGTTGCACAAAGTCTAAATGAAGAAGTATCACACTTTGCCGAGTATTACTTTCCTTCGGATGTTCGGACTAAGGGGAGATGGCCGGCGCGACATGATGATAGAGGTGAGAAAGCAGTGTATCCCGTGGTCGTACCTGAGTTGTTTGCCCAAGTTGGTCGCGTAAGTGGAAAAGGGAAGACTCGCATACTATCAACACAAGAGGTCACACATTTGCATACATATATCCTAAGAAATTGTGACAAACTTGTGGAGTATGAGAGGTACACCATTTGTCATACTAAATTTGTGGCATTATTTGTCTTCGGGTAATAACAATTGTTATGTTACAGGATTTACATGTCCCTAGTACAAACTTACCATGCTGATAAGACAGATTCCGAACTTGCTGTCTTAAAAGATGAAGAATTCCCGGAGTGGTTGAAATTTTATGTAAGTTTAATATAATTCCTTACGCTTACTTTTTTAGGTTTTCACGTTCATATGTTACTGATTTCTTTCGGTAATTGTTTTTAGGTTTCCGAAGGTTTAGAAAGTGGTCAAACCCTCCCGACTTGGTTAGTGGAGTTTGGTCATGGTTTACGCAGCACCGCGACTTCATATCCCAGATTTTACACGAGGGGATATTCGTTCATGATTCGTGAGAAAGGACGTCAAAGGCCAACTTCGGACTATGGTATTTCGACACAATCAGGTGATACCATGTACTATGGCATTTTAAAAGAAATCTTGGAAATCCACTATCCAGGAATGTTGGACTTGAGGTGCATTGTGTTTATGTGCGATTGGTATGATCCATCCAATGGCCGTGGGCTTCGAATTGACCCTCTTGGTGTTATTTCGATAAATTCAAGCCGGAAACTACAGCATTACGATCCATTTATCCTTGCGTCTCAAGCAGACCAGGTATCAATACAATAATAGGTTTTCCTACATCCTCATACGTTAGGTTTTGTTATTCCTGTATATTAACAATATCCACTATCTCCATTAATAGATGTGCTACATAAAATATCCTCGAATTTCCTCAAGGAGAGATCCTTGGATCACTGTAACTCCAATTAATCCGAGAGGGAAAATATATGGAGTTCCAGAACATGATTCTCTACAAGTATCGAGAAGTATGCAAATGTCACATGTTGAGGAGATGGATAACATTGACCTTGTCATTGATGTAACACATATCGGCGATGATCTAGTTCATTCGGACGATGAGGAAACACGTGAAGAATTTGACGACGATTCAGACTTCATCCCTAGTGAAGGTTCATCAGGAGAGTCAGATTAATAATTTATGAATAAATGTTTGTTTATGGATGTTGTACTCTAACATCTATGCGTTTCCTCTAATATAATGTACTTCATGGTAGACGAATATTTGCAATATTTTAATAATAATTAACAAATCCAATTGTGGAAGACAATCTGAGAATTTTAATTAACGGAGGCTCGGTTTTGCATATAATAATTCCAAAGATCTCTGTTTGCCATTGCGAAATAGAATATTTTTGTGTTATGATTTTGTGTTCAATTACTTTGACTTATATACGCAAATTTTATGATATTTTAAGCTTCACGTGTCGCTGTATAGGTGGTTGTAAGAGAAGAACAAAAACTGATGCGACATTACAGCTCAGTGGACAATAAAGAAATCAATTTCGTGGATGGAATTGTCGGCCACAAAATGATGAATGACAGTGTGAATGACAATGTCGGCCATTGAATGATGAATTGACAACTCGTTTTAGTGGTTCATATATGACTGAAACATTTCGACGGCTCAGATCGATTCTCTAATGGTACGAAAACACGTATACATATAATGGGTTAATACTAGTCAGATGTGGCCATGGTTTTTGTTACGTTTTAACATATGACTTCTACTATAAATACATATGATGAAGTGTATATCTTCTACACCTATCAAAAACACAAATAATGTCTTCTAACCCTCCAAATGAAGACTATAAATCTAAAATCGTGGCAAACCCCCTACAAATTCCGAAATACTCGTGGGAAACCGAAACTCAATGCGACGAATTCACTCAAAAGATACCCACATACTCGTGGGAAGCTGATTCGAGCTTTAAACCCAATGTTTTGAGACCCAAATATGATAAGCAGGCACAATGTCCTGACCAGAAGCATGTTCTCGAGGACGTACAACCATCTCAATTGATTGACAAGGCAGATACTTACGGTGAAAGTACTTCAAAAGAATGTAAGGATCACTACTATGATTATGAATTTGCCCAAAGACCAGAAAGCCCCAACTTAAATATAGATGTTGATGCAATCAAAAGAGAATTATGCGACGGGTATTTAGATTCTCCACCAAAGAAACAAAAGGGAAAGAAAAAATTCTGGTTCTAATCGATTGTAAGTTTGGGTATCAATCAGAGACATATGTTTTTAAAATTAGGAGTGTATTATGACCTTGTACCATAACCGTTGTATGTTTAATATTTTTAAGGCTCTAATGTAATCGGAATTTATTAAGTTTTAAGATTTTAATTTTATGTTTTCACAAATTTTAAAAAATCTTTATAAAAAGATATTTCCGACGAATTTTCCGACGGAAACGCGTTTTTAAATTTGTATGGGTAAATATTCAAACAATTTTCGCAGAATATAATTAAAAATTCAAATCCGTCGGAAATCCGTCGGTATTTATGACGGATTTACGACGGATGTTAAAATATCTTTTAAAAATATTTCTGCAAAATATTAAAGATTTTAATTAAAATCCGTCGGAAATCCGTCATAAATACCGACGGATTTCCGATGGAAACCCTAATTTTTGCCGCCAAACTTCGATCTCATCGAAAAACCGCGAAAATCCATCGGAATTCCGTCGGTTAGTCGTAAATAAAATCAGATCTATCTTCTTCCCCAACTCGATCTGCTCATCTCCTCTTCCCTCCAACCGTCGACTTCTCCCTCCGGCGGCACTCCGGCGGCACTCCGGCGACTCCGACGAGAGGCCACGACTCCGGCGACACTCCACCCTCCTAACTTCGATCTCCTCCATTCTTCTAACCACAACATGTAAGTTTTTTTTTTTCATTAATATAAACATTTAATTTGAATTGTATGATTTATATTAGTAATAAGTATTGTTTAGATTAGTAATAATATTTTAGGATTAGATAAGTAATTGATTTTAGAGTAGATTAGATTGGATTAGGATTTTGGTGTGATTTATTGGCAAATATTCAACCCATTTAGGAATTTAAAAATGTTGTAATTTAAGAATTATTGAATTTAGAGATAGAGAAAAAATTTTAATTTTAGGAATTTTGTGATTAAGTGACTTTTCGGGTTTATGAAATTATTTTCCATTTTAATAAGTATTTGTGGTTATAAATTTACATAATTGTTGATATGTAAAAATTATAAATTGTTGATATGAATATTTTCCATATAAAGATTTATAATATGAATAAATTATTTTTGGGGTTATAAATTATTTTCCAGATAATAGATATATAATATGAATAAATTATAAAATTCCAAATTGTTGATATGTATAAATCATAAATTGTTGATATGTATAAATCATATAAAGATTTATAATATGAATAAATTATGATCGTTTTATGAAATTATTTTCTATATACAAATTTATAATATGAATAAATGGTTGATATGTAAAAATTTTGGCAATCTTAGGGACTATAGGCGATTTCATCACTCTAGTGGAGCCGGTAATTCCACTAGGGGAGGTGGGAGTGGGAGTCAGTCGCAAATCCCCGAGACTAGCGGTTTTGATATCCCACACACGTCTCCTATGGATACAGCGCCCTCAACTCCCACGGCCATGACCGTTGAGGAGTTTGTTTCGCAACCCGGACGAGATAGGTTGACTCGCCTAGATCCTGACTTGCCACCCAACACGACCTGGTAAGTTTTATTTAAAAATGTATTTGATTATATTAACTTAATAAAATATTTAACTAAATATTGTTTAGGTTTCAATTTTCGCAAAACGGGATTACGAGTTCTATCAACACAATGATCAATTGCTTGATAACTGAACCGTATCCCACATACAGTTCGATGCCAGAGGCAGACCGTGAAATATGGTTTCGGCAATTTGCGGTATGATTTTTTTTTTCTAAATTAAGAATGTTAATTTTAATTTAAAATTAAAATTGTCAATACTAATTTGGGTATTATTTTTTTTTTCAGCAAGATTTTACTTGGGACCCGCAGCTGACTGGTCAGGTCCGACGGCAATTCAACCAAAAGGCCGGTCGAAAGTACTCGTTGAAGATGAACGAGTGGAAGGACATGTGGTTCAAACAAGAAAAGGTGCCCCGGTTTTTTAAAAATAAGCCAACATTATGGGCTGGACTACTTGCCCATTGGGAACGGGAGGAAACTCAATCGACCTCAGGAAAAAACTCAACTAACGGAAAAGCGAGCGGAAGGGGAAGGGACCGGCGACTCATAACCTCGGAGCAACGAGCAAAGCGACACGTGCTGAAAAAATGGTAATCATATAAATTTTTCAAACGAATTTTTTATAACCCCTTTCATAATTCCTTCCGTATCTATGCCAACAGTTTCAGAAGACCGGTGTGCATCCGTCGCATCTTGATTTGATCAAAGATGCGCACACCAACAGAAAGACTAATGAAATTCAAGATGCAGTTGCTCGTGAAATCGTGGAAAGCGTGGAAAGGCTCGGTGAGGAGTACCTCCAATCCCAACAGATCGTCGAAGGAACTCCGCCGGCCACCGAAGTTCCACTCGAGAAGATCAACGAGTTCACCTATGAGGTTAGTAACAGTTGCAAATTTAAACAAATTTAAAATAACTTTTAATACTAATAACTTATAACATTGATTAAGTATTTTTTTTTTTATAGGTTACGCCTAAGCACAAAGGTCGTGTCTTTGGCCTCCCAAAAGCCAGTTCCTCCCCATCCGTTAATTCATACCGCTTTCACGCAGATAGTAGTTTGAGGGCATAGAACGCCGACCTTCTCGAGCGCGTAAGCGCGATGGAGGCACAACGCGCAGAAGATGCAGAAAGAATTCGGGCAATGGAAGAAAAGATGAACGCGTTCTTCCGTAACCAGTCCCAGTAGATTTTTGTTTATGTAATAATTAAACGTTGAAATTACTTTTAAAAATATTTAAATTTAAAAATTAATTAATCCGTCGGAAATCCGTCGGTGTGAGAGGCCGTCGGAATTCCGTCGGTGTGAGGGGCCGTCGGAATTCCGTCGGTGTGAGGGGCCGTCGGAATTTCATCGGTGTGAGGGGCCGTCGGAATTCTGTCGGAATACTATCGCCGACGGTATTACGACGGACTTCCAACGGAATCCGGTTATTCGGTATTCCGTCGGAATTCCGTCACTTATTCCGACGGATCTTTATTTCCGACGACATAGATCCGACAGACAAGAACCGTCGGAAATCCGTCGGAATAACTCCTATTCCGATGGATTTCCGACGGTTTTGGCCGTCGGAAATGGGACCATTTTCTTGTAGTGATGTGTTATATGGACTGTCTAATTGCGGATCCCTGAAAATGTATATAGTTTATATAGACTGCCTAATTTACACAAAGACGTAAAAACATTTTTGGCAATTCAGTACAAAACCTAAAACTCTTGGAATTTGGCCTGAGCTCTTTAAAATGATGGAATTCATCGGGATAGACCATGATTATTAATATAATCTAATGAATAGGTGTGTACATATTAATAACAAATCCCAATGTCGTGAATTACCGTGTTGACTATTCCTTTTCATCATATCCTCCATCCCTTACCAAATCCTCAAACAACCCTATTGTCCCAAACCAATTTATCATTTCTTTATAATTTAGTTTCACCGAAGACTTTTATACCTTGGATTGAGCTAAGCTTTACTTTCTGAGACCAATTAATCCAATAAACTCTAGATAACAGTATTGAAAACTATATATTTTGATTAGCAAATATACTCACATATATATAGAAGAATGGACAGACTTATAAACCCCAATAGATGTATTACGAACCTAAAAAGTTCTACTAGTATTCTCCTATGAGAGCTCATGACTTCTAGAAGATTACTATAGAACGTTGAAATCAAATCATAATTATTTTAATGCACGAACCTCTGTTACCAAAACATGATGAATAAAAAATAAAAAAGATTTTGGTAAGAGACTACTAACAAAGAAATCACTTATTAATTTAGCAAAAAAAAAAAAAATCACTTATTAATGCGTGTCTTGCGTCTTAGCATTGCCACTAAGAAAACCTATCAACGATTTTGATGCTTTGGTGCTGTCCAGCCAAAGACCACTTTCCTATACCTATTTCGTAGAGATATACAATGAAATAAAATAAATACAAATAACAAATCAATTTTATTTCAACAGTATATTACTTTGAAAAGCTTAGAAATCCAAACTAGGAGAACCGAGCTTACATACGAAATATCAGAGGGATAAAAATAAGCACTACGAACTAAATTATCAGGAATGGACGATATTGAGAAGAGTTGCAAACACCAGCCACTCGCCCAGAGAGGTCACCATCTTGATCATCTCACTACAACCAGTGAGGAAAAAAACAATCGTCTTCTAGTAGAGAGTCAAGCAGTGCATAGCCCAAATGAGAGTCTCCAGCTCTGCATGTAGTGCATACAGAGTTTGCTTGATGTTCCACGCTCCCATCAAAAGTGTAGAATTGGATATCAAACAAAACTTGATTTTATTGATTCGTGACTTTGATATTTATACAAGTGTTTACCATAAGAAGATATACACAATCTCCGTAAATACAGCTCCTAAACTCTATCACAATCTAAACTTGAATCATTATCCACATAGATTCATACTTATCCCCAATATGCCCCCTCACGTTGGAGCGTGTAAGTCATGAACGCCCAACTTGGACATAAGATAAAGAAACTGAGCTCGGCCCAACGCCTTAGTAAATATGTCTGCAAGCTGCTCATTTGTGCGAATATGATGAGTAGAAATGACACCAGCAAGAAGAGCATCACGAACAGCATGGCAATCGTTCTCAATGTGCTTAGTACGTTCATGGAAAACCGGATTAGCAGCGATATGTAAAGCAGCTTTGCTATCACAGAACAAGCGGGCAGGCGAAGACATGTCAACACCCAATCCTGACAACAACTTGCAAAGCCATAGAATTTCCTTGAGAGCCACAGACATAGCCCTGTACTCGGCCTCTGCAGAAGAATGTGATATAGTGTCTTGCTTTTTTGTTTTCCAGGCAATAGGTGAGTCACCAAGCAAGACAACATAAGCAGTAAGCGAACGGCGAGTGAGAGGACAAGATGACCAATCTGAATCACAGTACACAGTGAGTGTGAGATTTTTATCAGATTTGAGTAAAATCCCTTGTCCTGGAGCACCTTTGAGATATCGAATGACACGCATAGCAGCTTCCATGTGTGCTTGGCGAGGAGCCTGCATAAATTGGGAAAGCACATGAACAAAATAACTCAGTTCTAGTCTAGCATGAAGAAGGTACAACAGACGGCCAATAAGACGTCTAAAAGGTGTGGGATCTTCAAGCAAAGGACCATCGTTGAGAGCAAGGTGATGATTCTGTTCAAGAGGTGTGTACGCGGGTCGTGAACCGAGAGAGCCGGTGTCAGAAATAATATCCAACGCATATTTGCGCTGTGATAAAAAGAACCCCTCCGGCCCACGACTTACTTCGATGCCAAAAAAATACTTCAACTTGCCCAAATCCTTCATTGCAAAACAACGGCTCAAGTAATCTTTAAACTTCTGAAACATGTATCCATCGTTACCACAAATAATCAAATCATCAACATAGACCAAAACTCGAAGTTCAATATTGTTGCGGGAATAAGCAAACAATGAATAATCATCATACGATTGTAGAAATCCAAAACGCAGGAGAGAATCTGAGAGCTTCTTGAACCAGCAACGAGGAGCTTGCTTTAAGCCATACAAAGACTTGCGAAGATGACAAACTTTGCCCGGTTGAGAGTGACGAAAGCCTGGAGGAAGCTTCATGTAAACCTCCTCTTGAAGGTCACCATGGAGGAATGCGTTGTGAACATCCATTTGGTAGACCTCCCATTGATTAGCAGCGACGAGACGGAGAAGAGTGCGGACAGTCGTCATCTTGACAACAGGAGCAAACATCTCAGTATAATCAGTACCTTCTACCTGATTATTGCCGAGAACAACGAGACGAGCTTTGTAACTCTCCACAGTACCATCAGCATTGTACTTCGTCTTGTAGATCCACTGATTACCAAGAGCGACTTTGCCAGGAGGCAAATCAACGATATCCCATGTCTTGTTTATCTCAAGTGCATCAACCTCTTTGTACATCGCATCGTTCCAGATCTTTAAAAGGATGGCCTCCTTAAAATGTTTAGGTTCGACATTGGAGGCAACAACCGCCAAAAACACCTGATGACCTGGAGAGAATTTCTCATCAGAGACAAAATCAGTCAAAGGGTATAATGAAGTACCTGAGACCGAAGAGGATGCGGTAACTGGACCAGGAGGAGCGTGAGTGACAGGTGTACTAACGGTATTGTAAGTGACATAGTCATGTAGACGGACAGAAGGCGTGCACTTGCGTTGACTCCAACGATGCTTAGGTGAAGCAACAGCCGGCAAAACAGAGACTGGAGCAGAGGAAGAATCAGAATCTGCTACAGGCGGAGTCCGAGAACTGGTAGTGTCAGCAGCAAGATCTGTAGCTGTGACACTGGGAAGAGGATCGTCTGCAGAGTCGTTGATGGTGGCAAAACAGAGTCATCAACAAGCTTACTAACCGAAACAAAGGAAGCTGCAGAAGTATCAATGGGTCTTCCCCTGTCGGCAGAGACACGGGTCTCAGAGGAAGACGATGGTTGAACAGGAAGCCAATCATCATCGTAAGCAATCACAGGTTGTGGCACAACCACCGGAGATGAGATCGGTTTGTCCGAGAATGGAAACACATCTTCTCAAAAAACAACATCTCTTGACACCAAAAATTCTTGTCGCTCAATGTCATACACTTTCCATCCCTTCTTTCCAAAGGGATAGCCAACAAATATACACGATCTACTTCGTTCGCCAAACTTGTCCTTATCACGAGTAACCCGATGTGTGTAGCAAGCAGAGCCAAAAACACGCAATTGAGTATAGTCTGGTTTGCACCCATGAAGCAGTTCATAAGGAGAACGTCCTTGATGAATAGAAGACGGTGTGCGATTAATCAAATAGGCCGCCGTCAAAACTGCTTCTCCCCAGAATTTGATGGGCAACTGAGCTTGAAACATCAATGCTCTGGAGACATTAAGTATGTGTATGTGCTTTCGCTCCACACGACCGTTCTGTTGTGGTGTGGTAACACATGACGTTTGGTGGACGATGCCATTCTCGCGAAAGTAAGATGATAAGCACATAAATTCTGTACAGTTGTCGCTCCGTACAGTCTTCACCGATTTACCAAACTGTTTTTTGGTGTATGCAAAAAAATTCATCAAGACACCGCGAACCTCAGATTTCTCAAGTAATATATACGTCCAAACTGCTCTTGAGAAATCGTCAACTATTGTTAAAAAATATACTGCACCACAAGAAGAGGGAACTCGATAAGGGCCCCAAACATCACAATGAATTAATGAAAAACACTCCGTTGTTTTATTAATACTGTCGGGAAAAACTGCTCATGTCTGTTTAGCTCTAAAGCACACATCGCATGATGAAGAACTAACAGAAGAGGAAGAAGCAGAACACAAAGGAAAAGAAGAAAACACTGAAAAACTTGGATGGCCTAAACGTCGATGCCACAAAGCAATGTCAGAGGAGACGTTAGCTGCAAGTATCTTCGTTGGAGTCACATCCGTTAGATAGTACACACCGTCACGCTCTTAACCGGTTCCAATCATCATCCTCGAAAAACGGTCCTACAAGAAGCAAATTGTATCAGTAAATGTAGCAAGACACTTGGTTTGCTTCAAGATCTTAGAAACCGAGATCAAGGTACAATTTAAAGAAGGGACATATAGAACATTAGTCAACTTGACTGAGTTCGATAATGGTAAAACGCCCACACTTAAAGCAAAGGTTTTGCTTCCATCTGCAAATCCCACTGGACATGGTGAAATAGGGACAATACTAGTCATCAAAGACAGTTTGCCTATCATATGGTGTGAAGCACCGGTGTCTAAGATAACATCGCCAAAACTATTCTTACCAGACAATTTATCGGAACTTCCATTGCCTGATTTGTCGTGAATCAGCTGGGTCAGGACACGTAATTGATCTGCGGTGAAGTCAGGAAAAACAGAGGAGTGAGAGCTTATAGCATTAGCAACAACAACTTGGCCTCTGCCACGACCACCACTGGTAAAACCCGAGCCACGGCCTCCCCTGCCACGACCACCAGAACCACGACCACCATTAGAACGCTCCGTCCACCAGTCTGGAAAGTCGACAATTTGCCAACAGTCCTTCTTGTCATGTCCGGCACGTCCACAGTGAGAACAAGTGACACGGCCCTTGACAAGAATCGAGTCTGATTTAGGGCCACCGGAACTATCAAAACGAGGAGATTGATCGGGTTGGTCACGACGGACCAAGAATCCAACCGCCTCTTGCTTCTGTTCACGCAAACAAGATGAAGACAACCTCTCCTCTTCACGGATGACTTTAGAGTATGCGACCGCGAGACTTGGCAGAGGATCCAGATTGAGAATGGTTGTAGATAGACCACCAAAGCGAGCTTCATCAAGCCCCATGATGAATTGATGAAGTTTCTCCGCCTCTCGTTCCCTCACGATCTCCATCATTGGCTGTCCACACGAACACAAAGTACTTGGACGATAATTCTTCAATTCGTCCCAAAGATTACACAAACGACCATAATAATCAATAACTGATTGTCCATCCTGGCCACATGACGCAAGCTGAACCTTGATATTATGAACTCGAACATTATTTCCCACAGAGAAACGATGTTGCAACTCTTCCCACAACTCATGTGCGTTAGAGATGAAAGTGACTGTCGACTTGACTTTAGGTTCAATTGACGCACGCAGCCAACCGATGACCATGGAATTCACTGTCTTCCAATTGTCAAAGTTTGGATCACCACTAGGTGGTTTAGGAATTGTGCCGTCAACGAACCCGGTTTTGCGTTTGGCCTGAAGTGCGTTTAACATCTCTTCAGCCCACTCACTGTAATTTTCTTCGTTGAGAACAACCGGAGAAATCAGCACTCCGGGATTGTCGGAGTTAGATAAGTTGTATGGTGACACCGTCACCGATTCAGGGCGAGCTACGAGCTGACCATCACCAGTCGCGGTTTCAACATCTCCGGCCATTGTTGTTGATCAAGAAACAAAAAATCGAAACTATCGAACAAAATCAAAAAATAGATAATTTTAAGGTTTCTGCTCTGATACCATGTAGAATTGGATATCAAACAAAACTTGATTTTATTGATTCGTGACTTTGATATTTATACAAGTGTTTACCATAAGAAGATATACACAATCTCCGTAAATACAGCTCCTAAACTCTATCACAATCTAAACTTGAATCATTATCCACATAGATTCATACTTATCCCCAATAAAAAGACATGCATCATTAAGGGTTAATAACACCACCCCACTCCCGAAAAAATATATGTGACTTTCTAGTAGTCGTCAACGAAGCCCGTCAATAAGTACCGTTGGGATAGAGCCAGCAGAATCTCCTTCGATTATGCTGAGAACCAAAAACTAGCCTCATGAGCTTCCGCAATTCTAAGAATCTCGGGCGGATCTCGATCCACATTTTTAAAATTTTTAATATTCCTTGTTTTCCAGTAATACCATAAAATCTATGGGAATTCAGGACAGTCGACCTACATTCTCGAGAAACAAAAATAAGATAATTGACATTTGTGAAAACTGATGTCATCGGAAAATTTTTGGAGTTGGCGAAATTTGTGTTATTGCCCAAATTTATAACGTTGGGGGTTATTCAAACAAAACATGGTAGAATTTAAGTGTATACATTACGCCCTTTTCTACGTAGAATTCAATTTTTTTTTGTTTTTTTTGCCAAATCATTGATTTTTTTGTTCGAAATTTGAAGTTAGATATGTTTGGAATTTAAAGGTAATAATTTTTTGTATAATGGTATGACTAATACAAAAACTCGTATAATTTCATAATCATTTTTCATTCTGTGGATTACCAATCAAATTGTAAATATACGTTCGATTAAAATCTAAATCATTTTCCAGTCAAATATTTATATACAATAATATCACTATAAATTAACATAAGTTTGGTACGTTTGACTATGCTAATGGGGAGTTAAAGTATATTGTCTATGAATTTAAAAAATTTGAGTTTTTGGAGAAAAGTGTGTAATCACATTGACAAATGAAGAGCTCAATTTTGGCATTGTCAAAAGTATAAGCACCCAATTTACCCATAATTGGTTCCAGCAAAATACAGATTTGTTCCATTGAGAGAGATAGAGGAAGGCAATGATGATAAATATGTACAAATATATACATATACGTGGGGTATATGTATAGTTTCATACACAAACACGAAGTGGGAGATCACATGGAAAAAAGCACACACCGTCGTTGTTGAAAATTGGCGTGAAGAAGTAGGACCAATAGTAGCTAGAACCCATCTTGATTTGCTCAAACCATAGTGCTCTTCTTCTTCTTTCACTTATATTCTACGCTTCCTCGAAAAAGCTTAATCACTTAAGTTCTCTCAATGGAATCATAGATCCAACACAATGTACTATTGAGTTGATGATCGAGAAAGTGTGTTCCTTTGAATCATTAAGTATCTATGGTGCAGATCCATAAGAAGATTTCATAGGATGAGACAAAACATCGTGGTTACAATCTACTATCGTCCTAGATGAAACATTTTGGATTAAGTTTCCAAATACTAAGATAGTAACTCTGATGTCACAAACTTATTTTTCCTGAACAAAGCATGTGGATAGAAATGATATGATGGACCGGCCAAGAGTCATTAACTCAACTCGTAAAGTATCTTAGGCAAAGTTTAGAGGTCGTTGGTTCGACTGACATTTGAAAATAAACCATATAAAATGTTATGGTCTTTAATTTGGCATGAGAACTTGTAAGGGTTGAAGCCCAGATCCTTTTAATATTAAAAAAAAAATTGATGGACCGGATCTAATTCAGCTTAGTTTGATTTGATCATGATTTAGTCGATTTTGATTTAGTTTTGCGCATGCGGTTAATTTACAAAATACAAAGAAAATGACCAGTCTGGCGGGTTTTGTGTCCATCCCGTCTAGTCCATTAAAGACCTATACAACCCGAGTCTAATCCTAGTCCTTTAAAAACGTTACAACTTTGCAAGAATCAAACCCATGTTTAGGTCAGTTCTAACGCTCACGGTTGCTAAGCCAAATCATTATTGGGGAACATAGATGTCTTGTACTTAAGAGTCTTATCGAGATTGCACTAAGACAAAGCGTTTGGTCCCTCACTGACAATGGAGATCACATAGCCTGACAACAACATACAAGAAAAAAAGTCCACTAGTAGATTTTCGGTTTCTCTCACACATGACTGTCATGACACCTTTTAAAAAAACTTGAAACGACAAAAAAAGAGAGAAAACAAAACAGAGTGCGTATAAGTTAAGGCATTATAAAGCCGCAACGAATCTCTTTGCCTACTTCTCCTACCAGTAACACCACTTCCAAAAACAGTTTTTGCAGCAATACTCTTCAATCTGTAATTTATAGTTTGTTACTTTCTTCGTAAACATGATTACGAAATGCTATTAATCTACATATAATAGTAAACACAAATAAATGAATATTTTTGGGTTGTGACTTTTCGTAAAAAACCATTTAGTAGTTATTTTTAATGATTATTTTCAAAATTTGCGTCTTTTCAATATAACTATTTTGTTAAGGGCTACATCTTTCCGATATAACGGTTTAATCAAGAATTACGTCTTTTCGATATAACCGTTTTCTCAAAAATTGCGTCTTTTCTATATAAAAATCCGCCTTATGATTAATTTTCAAGTGTCGTGTCTTTTCGGAAGAAAAAGTTTTGCCTATATATTTGTGTTCTTTACTCTTTTTTCGTTGAATTTTGTTAATCATAACTACAAATTGTTTATATCACTTAAAGCATAAGAAATATAAAAAAATGTCATTCAATTATTTTGAAATTATTTTAAAATATAGATGTTTATACTATTGTAGAAGTTCCAAAATTCTTGATTTGTGTTAAGAATTTTGGAATTCTATAGAAAATGTAGATTTTAAACCAAGTTTTAAATACCTTGGAATGCAACGTCAATTTTCCATCATTAAAGTAATGAAATTTCCAACTCTATTTTTTCCGAAAATAGGTGGTGCATGTAGTGAGTTTTTTAATTTAACACTTACATACAAAAACTTTGTTTCTTTATACATGATATCAGTTTTTATGGTTTACATACATCGAAATATTGAAACTGCGTTAACATTACTCTTCAAAAGTTAATGAAGAGTAAAGGTGCCCTTTGAAATTTAACCTCTTAATAATGAAGGAGTTGTGATTGCTTAAAGGTGACCCTTAGAATACTATATATATGCGCTAAGCATTAGTACTTCAAATATCTTACAGACAAAAAATTATAAATGTCAGAACTAATTAACGAAGGGAACATACCTATTGTGGATGGCATATCCTGCACAGTTAAATTTTTCAAAGGTTGAAAAAGGATGACTGAGTCTTCCAAGTACGGAATCACAGAGAGCAAAGGTTGAAGATGATTTTTATGTTGTTCTTGCTACGCCGTAAAAGTACAAGAGTTTCTATAAAGAATTGCGGATCCCTTTCTCAAGAAAGATACATTGGTATATATAGTAAATTAGGTCGGCTAGGTCAACCCTAGAGAAAACAAAAAGTTTTCCTTATTTTTTAGGAGTTTTCTTTCCTTGAAGTCGGCCACACCTAGTGGGCTGCGTCGGCCCCATCTCGCCATGTCTTGGACTCGGCCCGCCTCGTCACGTTTTGGGACTCACCTTGTAGCGGACTTGCCTTGTGGACTTCTTGGTTATGTCAGCCCACTTCTTTATTACGAACTTTTCCTTCTCGCCAGGTAGTGTTGTTGGACTCGCCGGGCTTGACGCTCCAGTCTTGTCGTTCCGATAGCACCGTCGCACTGTCCACCTCGCCAGATGAATCACCTCATCGAACACTGGATAACTGGTTCGCCCAGTCGTCTCCGACCTAGTTTCCATACTTAGTCATTTTCCAGCTTTGATCTTAACGGGGTAGAATCCGACCCCTACAGTTAGCCCCCCAGTTCGGTAGTATCAAGTGTGATGGTACCGAGGTGCGAATTGTTGCAAAGGTAAGATCAAAGTCCTGTCATACTCGCTCTGGGTGACTATTAGAAAAACGCGTCAACCTAAGCTCAAGTGATTCTGCCAACCGAGCTTAAATTGAATGATTCTGCCAACCGAGCTTAAATTGAACGTCGTCTTCCTAAGACTAAGTGATTATGCCAACTGAGCTCAAACTAAACGCCGCCTTGCCACACCAAGTAATACCACAATGTTTCGACCTCGCCTCGTCACGTTTTGAAGATTTTTTTTAAAGCCGCCGCCGAATGTTCCTCGACGACGTGAACTCAAAAGATATAAGGCGATCGAGACTGAGAATCACGCGGTGAGGTGAGACCTAAGAGGAAGACGAGGAGAGGCGAGACGAGGTGGTACTGAGTTGTGGCCGAGGTGAGGCAAGGCTAAGAGGGAGCCGAGGTGACCCTAGGTGAAGTGGGAGCCGAGATGGTTTTGGCCGAGTTAAGTGACGGAGGTTGTAACGAGGTGTATTAGGCGAGGTGTTGAAGTGATTGACGAGGGAAAGGAGAGAACGACGAGGTGGAGGGGAGACTGACCGACGAGGTGAATCTCGGCCGATGCGGGAGTGACTTGTCTTTCAATTAGATTTAACTACATGTCAAAATATTTATCTATTTATTTTTATTTGTAAAATAGTGAAAAGTAAACCTAATTTAAGTAGGATTAGAAAAATCTAAACGTAATTTAAATAGGATTAGAAAAAATTAAATTATTTAGAAATCTATGAAATAATTTAATTGAATGTTAAATAATATAAGAAATAAGTATGAGAATAAAAAATAGATAAATATTTGACAGACTTCTCTGTAAGTTATTTTGTACAAATATTCTCAATTTTATCTTATATCTTTGTGAGGGTGACCTAATTTTATCTTTCATGTTTTTTCATGTTTGATTTGTTTTACGGGAGTTATAAAATATTTAGAGAGTAAAAAATGTTCAAATACAAATATGGAAATAAATTTATCAAAATTTTGAGAAATAGAAATTTGAGTAGTAAAATAGAAAAACAAAATTGACGCTAATTTAATTTTAATATGAATAAGATATTACACTATAGAGATATTTACTCCAAATTGATATATTTATATTTTACCTCTTTTAACACTTGTTTCATTATGCTTTAAATCCATTTTTCATATGCATTTAGGCATTTGTAGGTGCATTTCCATTGGTTTTTTCTTTGTAGGTGAGAATTGTGATGAATATAGAAAGAAAAGGCGTTAGAGCATAATTGGACCAAAAAGAGGATACAAAAGAAGAATCAATGGAATTAAAGTGCAAAAGGAAAGATGGAGAATAGAAGAAAGATTTCAACCCGGAAAAGCTAATTTCAACACACCAAATTTCGATAAGAAACGCTCCGGAATCTGCAAATGAAATCCTCATTTTTGCACACAGGAAATTTTGACCCCCTTAATTTTGAGAGACGGGTCCGGAATTGATCCAGTCTGCTATCAACTAAAAGATCCGATCCGATCCAAATCGGGTCGACCCGGTTCCGTTTTGAGGACTTATAAATGCAATTTTAGAAGAAGAAAAACCTAAGTTTTGATATGTTCTTTACCCCTTTTACTTTTCAAACTCTTTTCTTATGATTTGTGCTTGGATCTTTTGTATCTGCATAATCTAGTGAAGATTTCTTAATCTTTATCATTTTTGTTATGATTATGTCTTTAATTATGATTATGATTGTCATTTGCATCATATGATTAGTGAGTAGTCTCTTAATGAGTTTTTGAGCTTAGTAGATTAGGGATGTTTGATGGATGATTAGTGATGTCTAGACTTAGATTTTTATGATTTCTGAAGATTAATGTGTACTTAATGCTAGATTAGACATGATCAATCAAAATCTAGAACATGGATATTTTATGCCCGGAAAGTGTTCGATAAAATGTCTAGAAAAACTTTAAATCAATCAAAATCTAGAACATGTTTTTCATTCTTAACCAATGAGAATTGATGTTTAAGGTGATTAGTTGACGTTATGGACTTGAACTTAATGATTATTGATCTCTTAATTACAATTGGAAGATTAGCTTAATTAGGTGATTAATAAATGGATTATTGTCATGGAAATGAATTAATCTAATGTGAGTGATCTTTGTCATGGAATTGAGTTTGAATTGTGACTCATAGCATCATTAGTTAGTCATTAAACATCCCAAGTCAATTGTTTTGCCCAAAGCCCATGTTTTCCCATATTTGATCAAGTTTTTAATTGTTGACTTTACGGTTGATTTTTGTTGACTTTTTGCATTTGATATTGTTTATGCTTAATCATGGTTTGCTTAGGTATTGTTTAGTTTCTTTTTAACATTTTAGTCTTGTTTATCTTTATTTTGCATTTTCATTTGCTTGTTTCACTTAGTTCATTGTTAGGACTTTAAAAAAAAACAAGAACATCATTTAGTTTTAGATTAATCAATTGCTTGCATTCTTAGTGTGTTACTCTAAATCTTTGTGGATCGATACCTTGATTACTAGTCGTTGCTTGCACTTGGGCTTAGTAATTTTGAATTTTAAAACTTTGATCACAACACAAATATAGCAGCAAAGATCAAATTTTGAACTATACCCATTGTGATAAAACCTTTAGAGATTGTAGTGACCATTGAATCAATTACTCTTGAATCAGTAATAGAAGTCACAAAAGCTTCAATTACATCGAGAACCAAGAACAGAGCTAAACCATGATCATCATTACACAAACATAAGTCCTTTTTACTCCAAAAGTTAAACCAAGTATCAAATTTTGAGCTATACCAAATTGTAACGACTATTGAATCAATTAGACTATCAATCGTTACTAGAAGACACAAAAGCTTCCATTTCATCAAGAACAGAGCTAAACCTTGGCCTATCCTTAGGCCTAACATACAAAACGGCATCATTTTCGCCGAACTCACACATCCCACTCTTTCCTTTCTTCTCCCACAATCTCTCACCAAATCTACAATGAGCAAAGTAAACCTCCGCTAAAACGACGCCGTTTGATTCATCTTCTTCTTCTTCTTCCTCGATCCCTTCAATCGGTAATCTCTCGTAATGCTCCACTTTGATTCCTTCCAATTCGTCAAGCCTTACAAGCCCTCGTTTTGAAACCGAATAAAGCTCTCCTCGGATCTTTTTACCCGACCCGGATTTGTTGATCAAGTAAGGAATCCCGTATAGACCCGTAACGAGCGGGTACTGTAACCGGGTCGTGCGTTGACCGACGAAAACGGCGTCGCTTTTGGAGATCAGATCTTGTAATAAGAAATGGTTTGGATGGTTTCTTTTCAACGTACCGTACACGAAAATGAGGTTCTTGTGTGCTCCTCCCATGGCGACGAGACAGCGAGTTTTCTGAGACTGGGGATTAAACTCGGTGTCTGACTCAAGAGCTTATCTTCTTCTCGCTTATTATGGGCTTTTAAGAAACCTATAATGGGCTTCAAGACACACTTCTCAAAAGTGCTTTTCAAAGATATGGGCCAAAATTTGTATATTATAGTCCAGTGTTTGAAATCGAATTTAATTGGTTATTCCGTTTAGACGTTCAATTTCGGTTATAATCGGTCTAATCGTTTCCGGTTTAGCACATTGTTGTCTCTCTGATTGTTTAAATAAGTGAAAAAAGATTAGCAAAGAATAGTTCATTGTTACTTAAGTACTCGTAAGCTTAATGGTTTCGTTAGGTTGGTACAGCTGTTAATCCATACCAAAAGATGAATATCTTTAAAAAGAATTTTCATTTAGTGTTCCGTTAGACCACTCACTATAGATGTGCGAATGATGACATTGAGGTGCGGGATACGGGACGATCCAAAAAATGATTGAAAATACACATAAACATAGATTTTTGTTATTGTTTGGTGTGAAATCGGAGGAAATTATATGTTTCTATATGAAATTTTACCGCATTAAAAAATATAAATGATAATATTATTATAAATGAAAGATTGACATTGTACAGAAAATTAATCAACTTGTTTAATCTATCTAGTTGGTATCATGTCAAAAGAAAAATAAAATATGAAAATAAATTCAATCGTTTAATTCGAAAGACCAAAACTCATTTCATTAGCGTACACATATGAGCTCCTCTATATACAGTGAATTCCATTGTGGTTAGATCATTTTTTGGTCTTTTGAATTTTTTTTTTAAAAAAAGGTTAAGAGGTCGGCCGATTTTGATTGGAGTTTTGAAGATATATTATGGTATTTTCGGGGGGATATGATTTTATTGATTTATCTGTTTAATAGTAGCAACATTTTCACATCTTCATCACACACGTGTTTAATAGTCTGTGATAAAAAAAAAAAGTGATAAAAAAAAAAAAAATTACTCAAATCCCATAGAATTATACTTATATTACTAGAATACAATACATCTTTCAAAAATTACTCAAATCTTTTCACACCCCTAGTAAATTACGATGAACACCCTTGATTAGTTTTTTTTAATTGAGATTATTTTTAATTAAAAAATGAAAAACAAATCCACGTCAGTAAGAAATAACCGTGATCAGAAAATCATCTCGTCTTACCCGAAATCGTCTTCTCCGCATGCGCCCTTAATCGTCGTCGCCGAAATCGTGTTTATTTCTACAGATACCTCATCATAAGGCCATTCGAGTATGGACTTTTAAACCATTTTTTTATTTTATACTAACTTGTGTTTGATTGTTAGGAACATTACACTGGAGAAGGCTAGCGAGGAAGTTAATTTCTACATATACCGAAGGTTGATGGCTGAGTTATTAGTTATTTGATGACTGAGTTATTAGTTATTTGATGGCTGGGTTATGATTATTTATGGCTGAGTTATGGTTGTTTGATGGCTGAGTTATGGTTGTTTGATGGCTGAGTTATTAGTTATTTGATGGCTGGGTTATGATTATTTATGGCTGAGTTATGGTTGTTTGATGGCTGAGTTATGATAACTCAACCGTCAAGTGTGATAACTCAGCCATCAAGTGTAAAACATAACTCAGCCGTCAAGTATAATAACTCAGCCGTCAAGTGTAATAACTCAGCCATCAAGTGTAAAACATAACTCAGCCGTCAAGTATAATAATTCAGCCATCAAGTGTAAAACATAACTCAGCCGTCAAGTGTAATAACTCAGCCATCAAGTGTAAAACATAACTCAGCCGTCAAGTATAATAACTCAGCCGTGTTAAATATAATTCAGCCATCAAGTGTAATAACTCAGCCATCAAGTGTAAAACATAACTCAGCCGTCAAGTATAATAACTCAGCCATCAAGTGTAAAACATAACTCAGCCGTCAAGTGTAATAACTCAGCCATCAAGTGTAAAACATAACTCAGCCGTCAAGTATAATAACTCAGCCGTGTTAAACATAACTCAGCCGTCAAGTGTAATAACTCAGCCGTGTTAACCATAACTCAGCCGTGTTAACCATAACTCAGCCGTCACTAACGGCTGATTTATGTTCGTAAGTCAACCGTTACCTCATAAGTCAGCCAGATTTATGTAAGTCAGCCGTCACTAACGGCTGATTTATGTTCGTAAGTCAGCCGATCTCTCATAAGTCTGCCGCATTTTATAACTCAGCCACAACTAACCATAACTCAGCCGCAACGTAACCATAACTCAGCCGTAGCGCTTTACGGCTGAGTTCATTAATACACGTCAGCGATTTCCTACGTGGTTGCTTACGTGGCTATGGCATTCGTGTAATTACATTTTTTGTCACAACGTAACAAAAGGGCACGCTAGGTATTTAAAAAATGTCAGTAATAAAAAAAATTTTTATATGGTTCTAGTAATATTTCCTAATTTCCATGGTATTTGAGCTAAAAACCCTTAAAAAAAAGCACTGTAATAGTCTATATGCATGATGTGTTATCCTGTGGCTCAAGGATGGGTTTGTCAAGGAGTGTGAGTAATCATTAGCTTGTTTATTAAAAATGTTTTATTTCTATGTTTGCTTATGACTTTGGATGGGGTTTGGATCATTTCATTACCCTGTTTTTTGGCCTCAGTTTGTTTTTGGCTATCTGCTTCTTTGCTTCTGTATTGTATTGAATATGGTTATTTAATGTTAATATGTTTCCAGATGAAAAAAAAAAAGTCTATATGCATGATGCAAGAAAAATTTATTTAAGTTATAAAAAAAAAATGGAGTGGCACACCAAAGAGCTGCGTTCCAAAACTTTTTTTTAGAGAAAATTGAAAATAAAAGACATCTACAATAAACTTTGTCCATTTATACTTTTATTTGAAATATCTCATTTATGTCTAAATTACCCTTTTTGTATAAATAATTAATTTTTTCTAAATTTTTTTTGTTAAATATGTGAGAAACAATTGAATAAGACTTTTTTTATCAAATGAGCAATTGTTGTTTGATAACCCAGAGGTTAAATTTTAAACTTATAAATTCGTTCTAAATTGTGTAGAAGACATTTTCTGAAATTTGTACATGTTCTAAAATCCGCAGATTACGTAATATGAACATTGTACATGTTCTAAAAAGTTTAGAGTACACTAACGTTCTACAAACTTTAGAAAACCATTTCAGAATACGTCAACTGGACTTTGCTCTATGTTCTTCATAATTTAGAATACTATTCTTCTATTTGCTATATGTTCTTCAAAATTTAGAATACGTATTCTTCTATTTGCTATATGTTCTCCAAAATTTAGAATACATATTCTTCTATACGTAGAATCCCGAAAATTAAGGAAACTAAATATTTTAAATCTTTAAATGAATCTTTCGGTTTAAGAAATCAAATATATTGTGCATTCTGAAAAATTTAGAATACATATTCTGTTTTTTTCGGAATTCAGTAAATTGTCAATTTTTCTTCTATATAACCTAACGTTTTTCTGATGAATTTTTTTTATTTTTATGTGTTTAAAACTTGAACATGATCAGATATATGTAACTAATGTATAGTGTACATATACCAAGTATAAGTGATTAAAGATTTACAGTATAAAAACAAACTTGTAAATAAACGTAGAGTAAATGCAATTAGTTATTTCTTAAAAGGATTTAATGGTTCATAAGGGCCTTCATAAATAATTAGAAAATGTTTTAAAAGAAATTATTCGTGAAACTTCAAAAATATGACTAAATTATTAAGATTGTCATCACAGTTTCGAATTAAAAGCATGAGTAATTGCATTAAAATTCTGTAATTCATTAACAAAAACATGTTAAACAATCAAAACACCAATTTGTATTGGTTTTTTTGACGATTCAAGAATAAATCTAAATTAAAAAACAATTTGTGTTGGTTTCTTAACGATTTGGTAACAAACTAGATTTCATTATTTATAAAGTTGTTGTTTGGTTATTTTTGTATTAAAAAAATATTATTATTGATTAAATAAAAATTATTAAAATAAAAGAGAGAAGGAAGGTTCAAACTTGAGACATCTCTTAAAAATTTATAACTCATCAATCAACTCAATCAATAAATATTATTGTAAATTAATTTCTAAAATATGATTAGATATCATAGTTATGATTAAGAGCATAATAGGATTTTAACTAAATTAAAATATATATCACTAAATTTAACTAATAAAAGTATAGATGAACAAACTCCAAAAAACTCATTTTTTATTTCTAATTTTCCCTTTTTTTAATGATGACATATATATATGGTGCATTTGGACACATTAAATATATATATATATATATATATATATTTTTTCAAGCATTTGGACACATTAAAACCGTACCAACTACAGTATTTTCCAAATGGAGTATATGTTGTCCACAGAAAATGCCGTGGAAAAAGGATAAAATTCCGTACAGTAAGACTTAAGAGAATGGAAATGGTAAGTTAATGGTCAACGCATTGAAAACCGTAAACCGCAACAACCACACACAATGCCGGTTCGCTTTAACCAATTGGTTTGCTTCCGAAGACCAATTCGTTTAACCACTAATTTCCACATAATACTACTTGTTCACATCATTGACTTCACTAAATCTGAAATATAATCTTCAACATTACGGTATTTATCTTAAATATAAATCCACTATTCGATTCGATGTATTTGTATGGTTTATATCATATTGAATTACACAAATTTTGCGAACCGATAATTCGGATGGTCCCATAAAGTAGAAAAGTGTGTGTGAAAGGATGGGATATTCCTGAGGTCAGATATGGCGTGCCATGTCACATTGTTTCACTTTTTTTTTTTTTTCACATTGTTTCACTTTATTTCAAAATTTTTAATATTTTTGTATCCCTAAATACAGTATTCTATTTGTACGGTATCTATCTATATTTTTCTAACGGCCAGTCCATTTCTCGATGATGTTTTGTTTCTCTTTTTCGATGATATGTTTATTTGCTTTAACATATATGATTCATAAAAGCTGCTTATAAACAAGAACATGAAAGAACAATACTTTATACTAAAGTTAGTTCCAAGGTCATAAAATCTACTGGTTTTTTGTTTTTTTTGTTTTGCTAAAAAAAAATGTATCATATTTTTCCAAGTTAACAATGTATCTACTTAATTAACAACAATGTATCTACTTAATTATTAGACTAATTTATACTTGTAGTTTGTAAACTATCATATTTTTCATGCTGATCTATAATCTAAGATATTAGTTAGCTTAGTGGATTTTAATATATGAATTCTTCGACTACATTCTATTTCTTGAACATTTTTTACATAATAGAAAAGTTTTAATAATAATAATTTAGTTAACAAAAAAGAAGTCTATAATAACTTTTGAAATCTTTAAATAAACCAGATATTATCGTTATATATGTGGAGGATAGATTCTTTTCCTTCAACACAATTCAACAAGAGGCCTGAAAAGTTCCATTTGAAGACGTTTCCGTCGAGTAATACGTAACGAGCAGCTTGGACTTTCAGTTTGCGGGCCGCCCATTTATCTTTAGGAACGATGCCGTCGACGATATACTCCCGGATGCGTCCGAGCCACCCCGCGTCGCAGCCGTATTCCGTTGCATGTGTATTTTCTGTGACCGGGTTGGAGAAGCGGTTCCTTCTGCTAAGGATGTTGGGCTCGCCTCTGAAGGTAGGCATAGTGCCCAAAAGCGGTTCGTCATCCAGTGGCTCGTCTTCTTGGATGGGCGCATTGCTGGGTAATCGCTCGCTGTGTAACGATGATCCATTAGTTCGAGAGGGCTCGCAATCGATATTCATCATCTCTGGTTCACCCAAATCTATGTCTTTATTTGAACAACCTGTTGTAGTACCGCCGTTGTCCGCCGCGGTGGGAATTTGTTTGCAGGTTGCTCCTTCGGCGGGCTGGTCGATGTCTTCCATCCCAATGTCTGACCCCTCGCAGGGCGTGTCACTCTTATCGGCTAGGGCTTTCTTAGCTTGTGAGCGTGTCACGATGTTCGTCATTCCTGGTGGGTTTATGCTTGGGTGTTCAATGTGTTCGACCAGGACGATCCGTCTCAACTCTGAACTAGATGTTGACGCCAGCACTGCCAATGCATCTGCCGATGTGTTCTCGCTGCGGGGTATTCTCGTCAAGCTGAATTCATTAAATTGGGCTGCCAAATCCTTTACTATTTGTAAATATGCTTCCATCCGCCCGTCTTTTGCGATATACTCTCCGGTGAACTGATTGACGACGAGCTGCGAGTCGCAAAACGCGTGGAGGTGGTCGACTTTTAGTCCTTTGGCAAGTCGCATTCCTGCTATCAGAGCTTCATACTCTGCTTCATTATTGGAAGCTCGAAAAACCAGTCGAAAAGATTGCTCAAGTATTTCTTCAGTGGGAGATGTTAGGCGTATCCCCACTCCAGCTCCATTCTTAGACGATGACCCGTCGACATGGAGTTTCCAGACCGAAGTTAGTTCCTCCTTGCCAAGATTATCCTCTGGTAATTCGATCAGGAAATCCGCCAGGACTTGAGACTTGATGCTAGTTCGGGCTCTGCATTCGATATCATACTCACTAAGTTCAATTGCCCATTTTGCAATTCGTCCTGACTGGCTTGGACTATGTAGAATGGATCGAAGCAGAAACGTGCTGAGGACTACTATCGAATGGGACTGAAAATACGGTCTTAGCTTTCGGGCCGACATTAGGATGGATAAGGCTAACTTTTCTATATGAGGATATCTCTTCTCGGTGTCGGTGAGGCTTTTGCTAGCATAGAAGATAGGTTTTTGCTCACCTTGCTCTTCCCTGACGAGGACTCCGCTGAACGCTGTTTCGGATACAGCAGTGTATAGAAAAAACGGCTCTCGCTCCACTGGTTTGGCTAGCACTGGTGGGCTTGACAAATACTTCTTAAGCTGTTGAAAAGCCTCTTCGCACTTTGGCGTCCACTCGAAAGGCTTCTTCTTCTTTCCAACTTCTTTTTTTCCTCGCAGAGTGTCATAGAATGGTAGGCACTTGTCGGTTGATCGTAAGATAAACCTGTTAAGTGCGGCAACTCTTCCAGTGAGTCGTTGCACTTCTCGCTCTGTCCTCGGCGATGCCATGTGGATGAGCGCGTTGATCTGTTTCGGATTTGCTTCAATGTCGCGGCGAGTTACCAAATAGCCCAAAAATTCTCCCGATGTAACGCCAAATCTGTATTTAGCCGGATTTAGTTTCATGTTGTGGAAGTTCAGCCTTTCGAAACACTCCTCCAAGTGGGTTATGTGATCCTTCTCCTTCAAGGATTTCACCAGCATGTCGTCGATGTAAACTTCCATTGTCTTGCCGAGTTGATTGGCAAACATCTTGTTTACTAGGCGTTGGTAAGTTGCACCGGCATTTTTAAGGCCAAAAGGCATTACCTTATAGCAATATATCCCTCTGTCTGTGATGAAAGCCATCTTGTCGCAGTCATCAGGTTTCATGAAGATTTGATTGTAGCCGGAGAAAGCATCCATGAATGACAACATCTTTGCCTCGACGAGCCGGTCTATGTGCGGAAGAAGAAAATTGTCTTTGGGACAAGCCCTGTTTAAGTCGGTAAAATCTACACATACGCGCCACTTGCCGTTCTTCTTTTTTACTACAACGAGATTCGCCAACCAGTCGGGGTATTTGATTTCCATGATCGAGCCAACTCGTAGCAACTTTTCGACCTCGTCATTAACTGTTTCCGCCCTCTCTGAGCCGAGCTTCCTTCTTTCTGCTTGACTGGTTTAAAAGTTGGATCAACGTTTAACTCGTGGCTTGCTATGCTGATGTCTATTCCGGGCATGTCCTCCGCCGCCCAGGCAAAGGTATTCACGTTCTTTTTCAAAAAGTTGACGAGGTGCTCCTTGATTTCTTCTCCTAGGTCAGCCCTGATTTCCACACACCTTTCGGGGTGCAGCTTGTCGATGCCGACCATAACAACAGGGTCGCAAGTTGGCCTAACTTCTTTCGTGCGCCCCTTCGTGATCTGTAGTTGCTATAAAAGTTTGGAGAGCCCCTTCACCGGCTCTCGGTCCATTTTCATCTTCTTATGCTCCTCTTTTTTGGTATCCTCTGTAACGGGCTTTCTCATTCTGTGCTCCGTCAAGAAACACATGCGTGATTCTTTCTGGCTCCCGAAAATAGTTTTTATACCTTTTGGTGTGGGGAACTTCACGCAGAGATGATATGTCGAGGTGACTGCTCGCATTAAGTTCAACCATGGCATTCCAAAAATAGCGTTGTAAATCGCTGGATGGTCTGCCACTTCAAACTCGATAGTCTTGGTCATCCCCCCAGCTCGAACAGGCAGTCGGATTAGTCCTGCAGTCATAGTTGTCTCTCCAGAGAACCCGGTGAGCGGCTTTGGATATGGCTTGATCTCGGACAAATCAACGTTCATTTTTTTTAGAGTGTCTTTGAAGATAATTTCGACAATACTCCCCGTGTCTATCAGGATTCGAGCTACGTCACAGTCACCGATGATGAGCTCGATCACGAGTGGGTCGTCGTGTGGCCGATCTATCCCCGCAGTCTCATATTCTTTAAAGGAGATCACGTCATTAGGAAATTTTGAAGGGGTCTGAAGATTAATGCTAACCTCGACGCGCCGCTGAAATGCTTTTATAGATGAGACGGTGTCCACACAGTAGTGCGATCCGCCCATTATCATGTTGATGCGCCTCCTGGTTTCAGGGGGTGGACTCTCGCTGCTTTGCCTTCCGCGTTTTGGGAGCTCCCCGTTGGCCTTTTCCTTTTGGTCTACTTCGAAATCCTTAAGAGTAAAATCTCCTTTAAGCTGGCCAGCTGCCAGTTTTGCCGCGAGCATGCGACCGAGATTTCTACAGTTGGCAGTGGAATGTCCGTGGATTCGGTGATGATCGCAATAGGCTGTCTCGTCGTGGGATCCTTGTCCTCTAACTCAAGTATTGCTCATCATGCCCCTTCCACGGCCTCTGCCCCTTCCTCTATCATATCCGGGTGAGTCTACTTGAAAGTTGTGGGCTCCCTAGAATCCTCCTTCATGTTGCACGAATCCGCCAGACTGATTATTCTTCTTGTTGCTTTGTTGGCTCTGATTCTGGGAAGGAGTGCTAGGTTGTTTTATCTTTCCGTGTTTTTCCGCCAATAACTTCATTTCTTCTTCGTTCCTTGCAAACTTAGTTGCTCGGTGGAGGGTGTCCTGGATTGTCGCCGGCTCATTCACCATTATTTCCTTGCGGAAATCTGACTCGTACCAGAGTGCTTTTCTTAGAGCCTCAAGGGCCGACGAGTCGTCAATGCCTTTTACCCTTGACAGGATGGTCTTGAACCGCTCGATGAAGTTGCGGAAGGACTCCGCAGGCCCCTGCGTCATTGTCCATAGGTCAGCTCCCAGAGTTCTTTGCTCTATGAATATAGCGTATTGTTTGAGGAAAGCCGCGGACAACTGGCTAAAACTATCAATGGAGTTACTCTCAAGCCCAACAAACCACTGGAGAGCTGGCCCTTTGAGGTGTTCTACGAACAGATGGCTCTGAATTTGGCTCTTTCATCTTCTCTGAATTTGGCTCGTCCCATAGCTATAGTGAAAGCGGTGATGTGATCCGTTGGATCAGAACTCCCTTCATAGGTTGGCACTTTAATCTTTCCAGGGTCGGACAACCTTGCTTTTGAGATGCGAGCCGTGAAAGGCATACGTTGTGCTTCTTCAAGCACTCGATCAATCTCCGGTGCCGTGCTGGTCGCTCGATGCATTTGTGAGCGCATTGCCTTTAGATCCATATTAGTTCGGTACATAGAGGCACGGAGCTTGTCTAATTCGTCCTGATGCATTCATGGTATGACTCTGTAGGTTTCGGCGGTTCGGCGTCTTTCGCAGTGGAGACGTTTTTCCTCTTTGGAGGTTCGCTGTGTCTCCCAACAGAGACGTTCTTTTTCTTCGGCGAGCTCGAAGGCGTACTTCTCGTCTCCTGGATAATAGGTTTGTCTTACAGTCTTCTGCCCTGGTTCGTTGGGCTCATTGGAGTCGACCTCTTCGATGTCATCCTCAAGATCGACCACTGACGCAGGCTTATCAACTAGTGCCGAACCGCTAGGCTGTCTGGGGCCTACTGCCGGTGTCGAGCCGCCAGCTATTGCTTTGCCTTTGTTGATGTCTCGTCCTCCGCTTCTGGGAGTCGGGTCGGCGTTTAGATCAAGCGGACGACGTCGACAGATTCTTTGAGCTTTTGAGGGCGTGGAGAAGTTAAGAGCTGTCGGGGCGATACGGTCCACGACTTGGGGTGTAAATCTCGTCGTTTTTCCGTGGCTTGCCGCGGCTAAGGAATCCATCTGGTTTTTCATTGTATTGTTGAAGTTGTCCTGTTCCCTTGTCTTTCTAAGGATTTCTTCAAACATTCCCTTTATCTGTGTGATCTCCGTGGCGAACTGTGATGGTTTTTCTGCGGGCTTGTCCGTTGCGGTGTTGTTTCCTCCGGGCGCGTTCGCATTGGTCTCAGGATCGATGATGACTTTGGGTGCGTTCGCGTTTGTTTCGGAGTCCTTGGTTGCAGATCCGTCCATGGCGAGTTGTTGAGGGTTGCTTTCGCTGTTGTCTCCTTCGAGAGTCATCTCTCCTGATCTCGGCGCGGTGGTCTTTTGAGAAGCTTCGCAAGTTTCCCCACAGTCGACTCCAAATTGTGGAGGGTAGATTATCCCCAATTAATATTTAAGTAATGTTCTAGGGTTTGTAAAGCTGTGCGATAAGCCACCAAACGATAAGATCTCAAGAGAGTTTTATTAGCTGTTTGGAAAGCTGTTACAAGAGTTCTTTTCTGTAGAATGTTTCGATCTCCCTTTTGGGTTTAGGGTTAAATATGTTGAGTTAAGCCACCAAACCATTTTTTCAAAACTATTTATTTATTCTATTATTTGTGTTTGAGTTAAATATGTTGTATTAGGGTTTAATTTTGAGGGGTTAAAACATGTTCTAGGGTTTAGAATTTTAAAATTTAGGTTTTTAAAATTCATAATTAATGGTATTTTTGCAAATAAATAAACCAAAATAATATTTTTGCAAATGTACATACCAAAAATAGCATTTTTACAAATGTACACATCAAAAATGATATTTTTGCAATATTTCCAAAAAGAAATGGCATAAATACGCATATATAGGCTGTTCTTGTCATTAAAAATGCACATAAATATCCTTTCGCCATGTTTTTATTAGATGTAATATGACATGTGTTTATAGACATATATGGTATGATTCATAACGTATGAACGTTTACTTGTCATCAGACCAATTAGTGTTTATAAATCTGCATGTTTCATGGAGGTTAAATTAATTACACAGATTAATGAAATATTTAGCCAATTTAATATTTGGTTCAGTTTCAACCAATGTTTCCTTATCCTTTATTTATTAGGCATTGACATTTGGGTAACCATTCGAGTTTCAGGTTGGTTAATTCGGTAATCGAGTTTTCGGTTTTAGAAATATAATACTTATTCAGGTATTTTGAAAATTCGGTTTGATTTCGGTTTCGGTTACCAGAAATATTAAAAAATTACCCACCATACTTAAAAATTATCCAAAATATTCATAATTACTTTTTTTTATTTAGTTCAATTTAATTATTTTTAACTCGAATTATATGAAAAAATTATAAAAAATTGTAAAATTTATATCTAATTAAATTGGTTATTTTTTTCCAAATATATTCACATTACCCAAATTGGCTGAGAAACAAAAAAAATTTACCTAAACTATATGAACATACCCGATCTTAATCTAAATATCTTAAGGTTAATTTATGTTTCGTTATTTCGGATACCCGTTCGGTTTTCGGTTCGGTTCGGTTTCGGATTCGTTTTTCAGTTTTAGATATTTAAAACTTATTCGGGTATTTTAGAAAATCGGATTCGGTTCAGTTCGGATAATTTTGACTCGGGTTCGGTTCAATTTTCTGGTTTCATAATTTTTGCCCACCCCTATCCTTTATATACTAAAAGATAAACATTTGATGCTATTTTTATGATGTGTCACTCCCACAAATTATTTTATTTTATTTATTTATTTAATTCTTCTATACTTATTACCAAACACATTTTTTACCAGATATATTTATTTTGATTACTTTAATTTCAATTGTCAAACACATTAAAATATTTATAAAGTTTTCTAAAACATTTTTCAAAATTATAATATTAAATCTTACCTAAAACAAGTTTATGATTAGAACATTACAAAATACATATATTCATTATTCTTCAAATTTAATGTCATTATAACATTTGAAACTAACCTAACTAATTCACAAAATAATAAATACGTTAACAAAGTAATTATGTTTAACTTTTTAACTAATTGACAGTAAGTTTGGTTACTTTGATTTAATTTTATATCATTCGAGTTCGGTTCGGATATTTCCAATTGGATTATTAAACAATGCAGTTCGAATTCTAAATTGTTAGTTTTAATTTGGTTCGATTTGGTTTAGGTATTCAGTTTATTATCAGGTAAAACATATTTCAATATAAGATAACCGTAAATTCATATATATACAAACAAATATGAAATTCCGTATAATAATTCAGGTAATATCTATAGTCGATTATTTTATTAATTAAAACTATGCTATTTTTTGCTTATGAGAAATAAATAACCTAAAATAAAAAATAATTCGATGTTTTAGTTTGGTTTGTTTTGGTTCATGTCGGTTAAATTATTTGCCCACCTATAAAATTTGATTGCAACGTACAAAATTAATTATTTTAAAAAGAAATAAATTCCATCAAGGACGGTATTAGTTTAAATCGAACTTCCCTTTCAGGTGATGCATTTTGAAAGAGTTGGTATTGACTTTGCAATTTAAGTTCCTAATTAATTATCTAATTAGATTGAAACATCAACCAAATTCAAACACTAAAACACAAAAGGATGTTGTGTAATCACTCATCTTTAAGCCTAAATTTGTGGATTAGGTTAAAATCTCAAAATTAAGAAGCTTATCTATCTTACTATACATGAATCATCGGTCCATTATTTACATCACCCAACTTTTTGATTAGTTACTACTTACTGGTTTCATTGTGTATATATCAAGTAATAAAAAAATTTAATTAATCATAAAGTGCAATTCACACTCTTTCCAACTCATAAGCATTAAGAATGTAACTAAAAGTGTCAAATAAGCAACTTTCCAATACATAAAAACATATATGGTTTTTTTTTAATTAAAAATATTTATGATGTATGATGTTTCTGTATTAGGGCAATTTTCACAAATACCACATTTTGAAGTTTATTTTCAAAAATACCACTATTTTTCAAATATTCCATAAATACAATTATTTTTCAAATGTTCCACAAATACCACAAAACTAAAGTTAATTTTCAACATTCAAAACTAAATTTTAAACCCTAAACACAAATCATATCCCCTAAAACTATATCCTAATTCTACAATAGTTAATCCAAATAAAAAAAAATTAAATTATAAAGTTTTGAAAATCAATTTTGTGTTTGTGGTATTTGTAAAACATTTAAAAAATTGTGGTAACTATAGAATATTTGAGAAATGATGGTATTTTTAGAAACACAATTTCAGAAGAAAGTATCCTAGGGAATTCCTCATTGTAATATTCTTTTGAAAACATAGCTTTGCATCATTGTCACATTTGTGTGAACGGGTAGGTTACTGGTAAATTGATTATATCGTAATGGATTGGATTAAAAGAATAATTAACATAAACATGCTACCAATAAATAATATATATATATATATATATTTTTTACATATATATTGATTTTATCATGCGTTTAAATTAATTAATGTATAAATATTTATAAACTAAGGAGAAAATATTATACTACATTCTGCTACATATTTAGATATTGGTTTCTTGAGATCAAATAAAATTGTGATAGTTTGGTGATGCTAATTCATGTAATTAAGAAGTTTTATTACATTTTCTCAATATTATAGTTTGAGCTTTGAGGGGCTGTTAGAATGTGATTTGTTTATATATATTTTTTTTTTACTCCCACTAAAACTGAAAGAGATAATCCCATAAACTATTGGTTTCATATTTTGGTTTTCTTTCTAATACTACTAAGTCCAAAAAAATCTGAAATTATGTAAAATGTGTGGTTTATGAACATTTTGTAAACCATAACTGGTTTATAGTATTTTGACTTTTTTTGTAAGAAAAATTGTGCCGTTGTGTTAATTTAAACAAACTTAGAAAACTTACAATTTTGATGAATGTTTTTTTTTTGGCCAACAATGATAGGAATGTTTGTCCATGATTTCCCACTGTAAATATTTTAAAACATATGCATCAAATAAAGTGGAATCATTTTTTAAAAACCTGAAAACATGAAAATTGGATGAATGTTCTTCTCAAATTTTTTTTGTTTTTTTTGATGAATGTTGTGAATAATAGAATTATGGTTTCAATACGTATAAACATGAGCAACGGGGAGTTTAAAAAAAAAAAAAAAAACATGAGCAATGGGCATATTAAATAGAGAAAGCACCTGATGAAAAAAACAAAGAAGCCTATGAGATGTCAAATTGCAATAATGGCACAATAACATTATCAACTAGGGAATATCTTAACCTAATAAATCAACTTTTCAAAGCACATAAATAAAAATACCATTACTTTTCAACAATGGACATAGTTATCAAACTCCTTCTAACAACCAATAAATGTGATGACTATATAACCCATTTATATTGATTTTTTTCAAACACAAATACGGAATAAAATTTGACCAGATTCTTCAATATTTTTGCAAAAAAAAAAAAAAGAAGTATATAATTGTGAGTGATAAGACCAAAGAAGGACATAAATATATTTTAAAAACTAAAAATAAAAAAGAAATAATCAAAGAGAAAATTCCAAGGTGGGTTCCTTGAACCCAACGCATCTTAGGCTCGGATTTTAGGTTCGGGATTAGTAGTCAGTTTAAAACCTAAAGCATCTTAGGCTCGGATATTAGGTTCGGAATCAGGTTCGGTTTTGTCGACATTGGTAGGATAAGGACTCTTTCTCTTTGCTTCTTCTCTCTAAAACCCTCTCTGCAAGAAACCCATTTCTCTCTCTACTCTCTTAAACCCTTTTTCTCTCTCTAAAAAACCCTTTTTGGTATCTTATTTTTGCGGCTGATTCACAAACAAAAAGTCTGGTCTTTTCACTGCATTTCCGAAAATGGCGATTGAAGATCACGAGAACCCAAATCGAGAAATCAAGCCTAAGAACAACAGACGAATCATGGTACTATTTCTACATTCTTACATTGTTGGGTTTTTGCAATGTTCTTCGAGTTTTTTACTGATTGATTATCGATTCTAAGATTTGGGTTTCTTCTTGTAATCTCTCTGTGTTTGTGTGTATAAAGAACAATGGCTCTTCGGTTTTCTTTGAAGAATCCGAATAATGTTGTTTAGAGATTTCATTCTCTGGTCATTGTTTTATGTGTGACGAAGAACCAATTACTTTTTGATAATGTAGTTGGTAGATTAGGGTTTTAAATTTGGGGAAAATGGAGAAGAAGACGAAATACATTTCTGGGTTTGATTATCGGATCTTCTTTGAACTAGATTCACGGCTTATTATTCGATTCCGTACTTATCGCCGTTGAAATTGCTTTTGTTTTTTTTAAGACAGAATCAGATTCTGCTACACGAATTTTGGGGATTCATGTTAATCTTTGATTGCAAGATCTAAAAAATGTTATAGGAAATGTCACTAGTCAAGAGTCTTCTCAAGTCTATATGAAGAAGAAGATTTTTGATTATGTACAAGTCAATGGTGTTTTCTTTGAGTTCTTTGGGATAATGACTAATGAGTGATTGTGTTAATGGTTTTGTTTTCTTTCTTTCAGGGAGCTGGTGGACTAGAGGAAGAAGAGAATAGATGGCCTCCATGGCTAAAACCTTTATTGAAAGAAAACTTCTTTGTTCAATGCGAGTTTCACAGTGGCTCATCGAAAAGAGAATGCAATATGTATTGCTTAGACTGCACCAATGGCTCGCTTTGCTATACATGTCTTGCGCACCACAAGGAACATCATATCATTCAGGTGCGTTGCATTTCGTGATCCAAAGTTCTTGTTTATTTGTTCTTTTACGGGTGATATGGATTCTGAATGTTTAAGGTGGTTCTTGGTTTGTAGATAAGGAGATCATCTTACCATGACGTGATAAGGGTCAATGAGATTCAGAAGTTTTTGGACATAAGAAATATTCAGACGTATGTGATCAATAGCGCAAAGGTTGTGTTTCTGAATGAGAGACCTCAGCCTAGGCCTGGTAAAGGGGCAGGGACTACTAGTGCTTGTAAGGTCTGTTATCGTGGCCTTGTCGACGATTGCTTCTGCTTCTGCTCTCTTGGCTGCAAGGTACATTTCCTAATTACATAACCAATTTACCATTCTTTCTTGTTTGGTTTCTGTGATAAAATGGAAGAAACTTTGGTATTGGTTTATAATAGCAAATGCATGGGTATAAACTTTAAGCATCTTTTACCAAAGACTCTACCTGGCTTTTCGGTTTAACTCCAGTTAATTACAGCTGAAATGTTTGAAACTGTTAGACATTTCTATAAAGCACTGTTTTTACTTAAAATCGGAACCAGACGAGTCTTTATGTTTTTGTGAATTGAATCAAAAGGTTGCAGGAACATCTAGTAGCTGTGAGGAAAAGAGAGTGAAGCATACACCAATGGAATCAGAGAACTCAAGCAACAGTTCAGGAGTAGACGATAACATTTCAAATCCGCAGAGTTTGAGCCCATCAACAACTCAAGTTCCTACTTCTAGTTCAAAGCGACGAAGACCGAGAAAGGGAATCCCTTACCGATCTCCACTGCAGTGAGATCAAATCGAAGAAGAAGACGAAGAAGCTGCTGGTGTTACATTTCCAGGGCTCCTTAATATATAGATATATCCTAAAAAAATGGTATATACCTCAATACAAGACACACACACAAAAAAGGTTTTAACTTCTAAAGAAGGGCCTTAGTTTTGTGCTACTAAGTGTACAGAATATCTTCTGGTATAATTTTTTAAGTGATGCAATGTGGCTAGACAGTGAGTGATAACTAAGGGGTTTTGAGGGAGAATAAGACAAAATACTGAGGGCTTTTAAGTAGTTGGTTTTTGACCAAGTCCTTGGGTTGTAAATTTGGATTTGATATGGATTATTATTATAACAAATGGCAGATAATCTAAAGTTTATTCACTTGAAATGTCAATTAGACAAGTGCAAAGTTGTGCAAAAGGACTTGTTCATCTTATGAAGACGCCTTCTATTTATAAACCATTGTAGACGACATAGCCAACAATGTTTCTTGCAGATGATCTTCTCTTGGTACCAGATTTGACTTATATAGGTTCAATCATGAAGATAAAAAAGCGAGTGATTATGCAAAGCATTGTCTAGTTTTCTAGTGAGATTAGTACATATATCGTCGAGAAAGAAATCACATTGTATACAATCCTGGGAGTCGTCGATAGGAGGAACACGCGCCCGACATTGCTTGTCTGCGTCTCAAACACTTTCATACTTCTCGAGTCTTAGATGATGTTCAAGACAGAAATATAGTATAGTAACTGAAATCAAAAGATTGCAGGAACTTTTAGAAGCTCCGAGAAGAGAGTGAAGTACAACATCTATGGAATCATCCAAAAATGTTATAGTTTAATACAAGACAAAGGTTAGTGTATACCAATAAAGGGCCTTAGGTTTTTGGGTGTAAATTTGGTTTTGATATAAAAATAAGATATGGTGGTCATATAGATGATATTAATTAGACAAATGCAAAGTTTTGCAAACCCAAACCAAAGAGATGTACAAAATATTCTTCCAATTACAGAAAATCTTCTGGTAGTGCACATGAAACAAAAAAAAAGACTACAAGGGCCAAAACTAAAATACAGGAATCCAAGCATTTTAAAACATTCCTCACAGTTTTGACACAAAACTTGTCATAACGATCATGTATAACCCTGCTTATACTTTCTGAAAATATCCTCCGTTTCCGCGTTCCGGAAAGCACAGCAGCCGATAATATAAACGATTATCAATCCGATAAGCGCCAAAAGGAGAAATAGATCTGCTTTTAACCAATCTACCTTAAGATTTGCGAGTAAACCGGCTTTGCAGGAATCACAACTGTAACACAAAGTGTTTTGATCATTGCTCCATTGTAGACAATCCATATCTGCAGACATATCTATTGGACTTATCCAATAAGTAGGATTCACGAACGTGAAGCCACATTTTGTTGGTGGCTTGCAGCAACCAGACTGAAAATTCAAGAAATGGGGTTAGATTTTCAATAAAAGAATAAATATGGGGCCAAAAAAGTTATTCCGCGTGACTCATAGTGGAAGAATCTAGAAAAGCTGGGGATTTTTTATAATTTTTTTCTCCTTTTTTATTTATCAAAAGGTTTAAACTTTTCCAGTCTTTGTTCAGACTAGCCTATAAGCTAAGAATCTTTTCTATTTATTTTACTACCCCATCCACATGTTCTTTTCCTGGCCATTCGATTCTCCCCCCCCCCCCCCCCCATATTTTTTTTTTCTTTACAGTTTACACCCTGAATTTCTTAGATTAATTAACTAACTATATAATGAATGAAAAAAAAGAGAAAATCAACTTTTTCTTAAATAAATAATATTTTCATTATAATTTGATTTAATTTAAAAAAAAAAAGTGATATTTTCATATGAATTGTCATTTAAAAAAAAATCTCAAAAAATCTCCAATTTTTTAGACAAACCTAATCAAGCAAAGCACCAATTTTATCTTTCATTACCGCCCCTGTCCTTTTCATGGCCATTCGAATTTGACCCCCTTACTTTTTTCTACTCCATTCACACCCTAATCTTCTTCAATTATTGAACCAACTGACGCAAAATACGAGTTTTCAAACACTAATGAACTACAAGGACAAAAACCCATTTGTCTAAACAAAAGAAAATACGATAACATTTACAATTTTTAACCCAAAATGTATAAGATTAAGGCAAGATTAAGTAAAAGAGAAAGATACTTACTTGAATGGGAGTAAGATGAGCATTGAAGAAATCTAGAGCCAAAGTGAATCTCTGGTTTAATTCAGGACAAATACTAGTAGTACTCAAACAAGTACGAATCCGTTCCCATTTATAAGATCTCTGAACTCGTCGACGTAAATAACCAGAGAAATCTTGAAGACTATACTCAAGATAAGCTCTACTTGGTTCTGGATGACCAGAGCCTTTAATGGTAACCATGTAAATAAATCCAACAAGAACAGCTAAAAGCACGATTAGAACAAGCATGGCGATTAAGTAAACAACAAGAAGCCATGTGATTCTCCAAAACCCTCCAATGAAACCACAGAGACCCACTAGGAGGATTAAGATTCCGAGGATTATTACTGGCCATTGAAGGAGCTTCACGCAGGAGTTCACTGTTCCGGTGGCTAACCATATTCCGGCGCCGATTACCGGAATTGAGAGGAGGACGGAGATGAAGTTTATGCAACCGATTACATTGTTGCTTAAAGGCATGTTTTTTTTTCTTAGAGAGGAAAAAAATTTACTCTTTTGTGTTTTCTTGAAATTTGTTTGGTTGAGAGAGAGAGAGAGAGAGAGAGAGAGAGAGTTCAAATCAACAACACAAAAGATTTCAGATGTGTGAAAAGTGAATCGTGTTAGATAAAAAATGAGTAAATAATTGAGTAGAAAAGAAGGTGGTTTATATATCTTTTTTTAAATTATGTGTTTATTTGCACACAAAAATGATTATGTATCGTGACCTTATATTTCTTAGAAGAGTAAAAAACTCAAAACTATTTATTAGACTTTTGAATATATTTGATAATGGTGGTGAGAAGATAACTTTGATTTGAATGAATTAATCATAAGAAGGAGAAAATTAGGAAGATGACACAAAAATGACAATTTGGAAAAAATATGCAATGTGTCTATTCATCTTATCATTACCGTATTCAAGGTGAGAAAAAATAAATTATGTTGGTAAATTAAACAAAGTAATAGGATATTAGTTTAATAATAAGAATTTTCCATTATAATTTTTTCCAACATTAGTTCTAATTATATTTGTGCTTTTAGAAAATTATGAATAATCTAAATTATCAAATCTTAAAAAAATAATTAAAAAAATTATTTATTATAAGACATAATTATTTTCAGATTTTTTATGTTTTAATGTATTTTCAATGACTAATAAAATAGTTTAAAACTAAAAAATGTCCTCATAACAAAATAATAACAATGATAAAACGCTAGTTACCTTTATAAAACAAACGATAGTTATCTTAATTTATAGTTCAATTTCTCAAAATATAATCTATTTGTGTTTGCATTGATATATTATATGAAAAGGTCTCAAAGTTTGAGAACATTTGCATTTGCTTGAATTTAAAATTTTTGAGAAACAAAAATCATTATAGTTTGTGACTTTGTGCATTATAAGAAAATCGGTTTGTTGTCTAATTAATGTGGCTATGCAACACTGTGCAATAAATAGGAGCTGAATTCATAAATGTAATATTAAGGGTTTGTTTCATTCCTAAATTTAGGGAACATTTGAGTAAAAAAGCAAGGTGATTATAAATAAGTTTCTTTAATTAAAGTAAAGCTTTATATCAAGAAACTTTAGCGTGGACGATAATCAGTTGCTTTGTTTTGTAACCTTTTGAAAAGAAATCACCTTGGAATTGCATATGTAAGATAGGGCAAGAATATATACCATTTGTTTTTAAATGGACTACGAATTATCTTATTTTTTAGTAGTGATAATTAACAAGAGAGACATACAGGCTACAAATAATGGAAATTCATTTCTTTATATTTTTTTTAATTATTTTAGTGGCACATCTATTTATTATTTGCGAAGTGCAAAATCTGATGTGACAGCTCGAAGATTGCTCTCAGGGAGGTATTTATTCGTATTTATTTTGATACTCTTCATGGTTTTCGCTAATTAAATTTTGGTCCATCGATTTTGTTTTACGTAATTGTTCTCTGTTTTGTATTGCTGATAAAATATTCCCATGGTTTTAACGTCTTTTTCTATTTAGGCTCGTAAACTGGATCGGACTTTCGTTATGATTTTATGGGCTGTATCCAAAATTATTCAATTGTTTGGAAGCCAGTTTGTCAATGTCGGTAGTAATAAAACCTAGATTTTACAATGATCTTCTTATAAATATTGATCCCCCAACCGCGAGCAACCTTAACGAGGTATGCTTTCTCATCGTCTTTTATTATTTCTTATATTTTTTTATGATCGTAGTTGAACCTATAATACTTTTTGTATCTCTCCCATATGTTTTATGTTTTGCAGCTAATATCATCCTTCTTGAGGTTAGTAATTGTACATTGATCGAACAGTCGCTTTGGTTTATGTTGTATATCTGTTATTTTCTTATTGATCTCTGTTTATTAAAGCATATTTTGTCTTTTTATTTCACTTTTTATGCCGATAGCAGATTGTATTACCATCGTTGAGGTTAGTATTTATATGTTACCCATATATTATGTATATAAATTCGTTTCTATTGTGTATATATAAATTTGTCTCACGTAGTTAGCTGATTTATTCTTTCTACAATTGGTATTGCGGAGTCTCTTGGTGGTTGTCCGGAGTCCAACATGTTTTAAGGATATTCGGACGGTCCGTGGAGTTGTGTACCCGACTTTTAGAGATGCGTGTTTTGCTCATGGTTTAATCGAGGATTACCTAGAATATGTTTATGCCGTTGTCGATGTTATGTGTGTTTTCTACTGGTCATAGATTTCTTCTTTTATTCTTACACTTATAAATTTATTGGGTTTTGTTAGATGTAATGTTGTCTTGCGACCGATTATCAACGATTCTTTGCTAAATGATTATCCAGCTATATTATAATTTTTTTTTGTTTATTGATTTTTATTGGTTCGATACCAATTTTATTTTATTAATATAATGATGTGAAACGCATTAAAAAGTTATATTTATGAATTCATCGTCTACTCGACATGGATTTTGCTATGAGATTGGGATGTATTTGTTCGATATTGTGTTCATTTCATTAATGTACATTTTCTGTGAATCGCGTGTTAATGGTATATGTATGAATTTATCGTCTACTCGGCATGGATATATTAAGATTGGAGTTTTCTATTTTCACGATTCCTGTATTTGAATACTACTATATTGCTTTTTAAAAAAAAATGCAAGACTACTAAATTTCATATATAATACCTACCGATTTTTTATTATATGATATACCATCCCTCTAATATGTAAATTTCTGAATGGGATATATTTCATAAAAATGTAATTGTGTTTTATTCTAAATCGTTTATAAAGAAATATCTCTTTTGTTGGTGTTGCGTTCTGATCGTGATATTTATTCCGGTTTACATTTTGCTTGAAGTTCGTATTTTAATATATATATTTATCTAATCGTTTAAGATTTATGTAGTTATTTGTGAATATTTAATGAGTCTATATTATTTTGTGTTTTTAGAATTAAATGTTAATTGTATATTGTGTTGTTAGTATTATAGTAATATTCATACTATTGTGGTATATTATGTTAATTCTTTGGTAAATGATATATATTATTCCTTGAATATGTGAATTTCCCTGCAGGATATGTTCAAAAAAAAAATGTAATTATCCCTTATTATAGATCGTTTCGTTTGTAAGGAAATATGTCTTCTGTTGATGTTGTATTTTTATCATATTCTTATTCTATTTTACATTTTATCACGATATATGCTTTGACTAAATATTGTCTTCGTATTATCATCATATTTGTATTTATCTATATTTAGGTTAACCGTATATATGTTGGTGTTACTTTTGTAGTTTTAATCCATCCCATCGCTTTACCTCATCACGCATCTTATAATCATGTTTTATCTCCGAAGAAAACCCGATGTTCTTGTATTGGTCGATGAGATTGATCCTTTTACCGATAGGTATATTCTAAGTCTACGTATTATGAAGCTCGATCTGGAAAACGTGAAAAAATAAAAAGGTTGTTTCTATTGATATGGTTTGTCACGATAAAAAGCTTGGTATTTTTTATTCTTTATTGATATGATTTTGGTAGATAAGCAGGTTTGAATTTTTGTTTATATTTGATTGTTAAAATATATCGATTTGTTTATATTTTAGATCAGTTTATTTATTAGATATGTAATTTATATATTATTTATTTTGTTTATCTTTTACATAGGGTTTCAGGATTCGTGCATCGGTGACACAAGTTATGATCAGGAATTTAAGAAAGATTTGATCGAGGGTGAACCTATATGCATAGATAAATACCAACTGTTGGATTATCGTGATGATTATAGACTGAGTTCCTTATTTTTCTCGATAAAATTCAAATCAACTACGTTGGTCAAAAAATTGGATCATTTTACTATAGCCGATCCAAACAAATATTTTTGATCTGTGATCAAGTCTTGCCTCTTGGTTTCCGCGATGTCTGTTTATTTGGTAAAAATCTTAAATACAATCATATATTTATGGTGATAACACCTAATAGCTCATAGTTTTCTATCTTATATAATCTAAAATCGTGATATAGACGTTATAGGTCAGATTATCCACGTTTACACACCAAAAAAGGTTTGGAGAGATAGAAACGTAGTCAGCAAATTTGAAATAGAGCTACGAGATCGGTGGTAAGTTTATTTTGTCGATCATGTTATTCTATAAGTGATCGTAATTATATTATTTGTTTTAAATTGTTTACGATGTCTTTGTTTTTCAGTGATTTGCGTATGATTGTGACCCTATGGGATATTTGTGCCGATGATGTAGCTGATTACGCTAAGAATAACGTAACGAACTTGATGATATGTGTCCTAGAGTTCTTTTGTGTTACTGAATATCAAGGTTCCATGATAATTTCTTATTCACAATATCTTACCGCGTATCTTATGGTTATTTTCTATTAATTATCTTTATATTATGTATTTACCGTCTGTATAGTTTCTCTGATTGTCTCTAATTACGCAAATGCTACAAAAATACATATTAATCCGGTTACTGATCATGATATACATATTAGATCGATATAAGTTCTATGAATTGTTATATATATATATATATATATATTTATATCTAAAAAATCATTACATACAATCCGAGTGTTATTTATTAGGTTACTCAGTGATGAGATTGAGCTGACTCTTAATGAGAGTATAGATGAAACAAATGATACGGGAAAACTTTTGGCCGACGAATTTTTTTGTTCGAATATTCGTTTGAGTATACCAGAGATTGTCTATGCAGATAAGGTATTGTTTTATTTATGTATAATATATTCATCCCTAATAGATTATGTTTTTGATTATATGATTTTCTTATAGGAAGGGGTATGTGTTACTATTATTAACGTTAATTCTGTAGACACAAGAAATCCTTTGTATTATTTCTCTTCAATACTTGTAATCAGAGAACTCTCTCTTATTTAAATACCTCTCCAACAACAGATCTTGATTTATATTATTGCGATAAGATATGCAAGAAAGACATCTATGATATCACAGTGAGGTATTATAAGTTACAATAATTCCCTGATATTTTATAGTTTTGTTGTTCATAGTATAACATTATTTACGATTGTTGTTGATTATCATTTTATAGGTATTTTTTGGTTTTATGTGTTTCTTACTCCAATTGCGAAGTGATTAGAGTTGTATTCCTAGATGGACTTGCAACATCACTTCTATATGACTGTGCATGCGATCTATTGGCCAACACTAATCGGGTTTGTTATATTTTTAATTCAATATAGTCAATTATTCTTTATTATTTTGTGATTAGTACATCATTATAATATTAATTAATATCTATTTAAAAAGGATGACCGAAGTGTATTGCCTACTGTCATTAAGAAGCTAGAAGGAAAGAAGATTCTGTTGAAACTTTAGATATCGGATGATAATATCAAATGCAGAGGGACTAACTACATCGTTACGAGATTTTGTGATGATAATCTAATGATAAAGAAATTTAGGTTATTTTCTTAATAATACGTTGTGGAAATGTCGTTAACCTTACATTGGTTTCATATTAAATTACAAAAATATTATTAACCTTTTTGTTTTTTATTATATTAATTAGTTAATTATAATATGTAATGCATCGTCATATTGTATTAGTTCGTTATTGGTTCATGCAGGGTGCGAGTACCATCTAGTACACATATTATGGGTACCATCTAGTACACATATTATATTGTCAATCTCAAACTTAAGGATAAAACGTTAAACACAAATATCATTTTCCAGTTAAACGTTTTACTTTTCATGTTGTTGTGAATATTAAACAATTATATCATATCTTAAACATATTTCTATAGCTATATGCATACAATTTTTGAGTAAATTAAGTAAATAACCAAAAATTATATAATATTTTAGGAAATCATGCAAATTGGTGGGATTTCTTTAGAAAATAGTAGCTGGTTTTGCACATATTTTAGTTATATTCCTAATTTACCTATAATTCTTAGTCACCCAATGCAAATATTGTAGAAAAAACACATGGAGTTCCACTTTAAAACAAAAACAAAACAAAAAAAAACCTAAATTAATAGATTGAATTCGAACGAACCAGGTATGAAGAAATGTGAACATGTTGACCAGATTCACATATAGTCCAAAAGAATCATGTCAATAAAAAGCCTATTATAAATACTGTGAATAAATTCAATAAAATTTGGAGATAATTCGACCGAAGAAGAATCTTTATTTATTACTTGAAGAAAGGTCAAAGATTTGCACTATTTTCTAAGTACAAGATCATTGGTTTTCGAGTGGAGTAGAAAAATGATAAGCACTGACAAAAAAATCAAAAATCAAAAATGACAATTGAAAAGCATCGGGTCCAGGTATGGGTCCCATTTATGACCCGGCCCAAACCCAAAAAATAATTGAATATCCGATGCGTTTTTATTTATATAAAATAAGCCCATATCCAAATTACATATGGGCCATTGAAAAAGAGGTCCACTAGAGTTGATCCAGGCTGCAATGAAAATAAACAACCGAACACAATCTCACGCGCGCAATGTTGGCGTAAAATGAGTGTCTTAAAATATCATGGGTGTTGTGAATGAGAGAAGAAGAGAAGAAGAGAAGAAGAGAATGGAGAGAATTATGTGTCTTATTCCAATAGAGAGCAAAAGTATATATATGATACAATTATTTGGGGAGGAGTAATAACTTGGAGAGGAAACTTAACTTGGAGAACAAGATAGAACCTTCTAGATTATGGGCTTCTAATGGGCATCCACTAATTGGGTTTATAACACTCCCCCTTGGATGTCCATTATAGCAAAAGTAATCCTAATACGCATAAGATGTTGCCTCATTAAAAACCTTACCAGGAAAATCCAATGGAAAAAACCATGGTTAAGGGAAAAAAAGTGCAACGCGTATTTACTCCCCCTGATGACTGCATGACTTGAGATCTTTGAGGCGACATAGTCCAATGCCGTGAACTAGCTTCTTGAAGGTAGCAGTTGGAAGTGCCTTTGTAAAAAGATCTGCCAGATCTCACTTGAACGGATCTGCAAGACACGTACATCGCCATTCTTCTGTAAATCATGGGTGAAGAAGAATATGCTTCATTCTGTCGCCTTTGATGTATCCTTCCTTGAGTTGTGCTATGCAAGCTGCATTATCCTCATACAGAACTGTTGGAACTTCTTTTCCCGTAGATATACCGCAGTCTTCTCGTATGTCCAAGATTACAGATCGTAACTATACGTATTCGCGGCTAGGTTCATTTATAGCTAAAATCCCTGAATGGTTGGAAGAGATAGCTGCGATAGTTTGCTTCATCGAATGCCAAGAAATGGTTGTTCTGCCGCATGTGAACACATATCCTGTCTGTGATCGAGCAGTATGTGGATCAGATAAAAACCCTGCATCTGCAAAACCAATTAAGTATTCCTTTGACGTGTTAGAAAAGAATAGATCCATATCTTTTGTACCCTGAAGATATCGAAATATATGTTTAATCCCATTCCAATGCCTTTGAGTTGGACATGAGCTAAATCTTGCCAACAAATTTACTGCAAAGGATATATCGGGTCTCGTATGGGTAGCAAGGTACATCAATGCTCCTATTGCACTTAAGTATGGTACTTCAGGACCAAGAATTTCTTCATTATTTTCCCTCGGGCGGAAAGGATCCTTTTTAACATCAAGTGCTCTTACAACCATATGGCTACTCAATGGGTGCGCTTGATCTATATAAAACTTTTTAAGCACTTTTTCAGTGTATGTTGTCTGGTGCACTAAAATTCCACTCTTAAGATGCTTAATTTGCAATCCCAAGCAAAATTTCGTCTTTCCAAGATCTTTCATCTCAAATTCTTATTTCAAATATTCCACTGTTTGTGAAATCTCTGCAGGAGTCCCGATGATGTTTAAATCATCAACATACACTACAATGATAACATACCCTTGCTCAAATTTCTTTATAAAGATGCATGGAGTGACGAGGTCATTCTTATAACCTTCTCTTAACAAGTATTCGCTAAGGAGATTATACCACATACGTCCTGATTGTTTCAATCCATATAGGGATCGATTCAATTTTATACAGTACTGTTCTCGAGAACTAGAGTTTGCTGCTTTTGGCAGTTTAAATCCTTCTGGGACTTTCATATAAATTTCATTGTCCAGTGGTCCATATAAATATGCCGTGACTACATCCATGAGGCGTAAATCAAGTCCTTCTTTTATTGCCAGACTAATAAGGAACCTGAAAGTAGTTGCATCCACCACGGGAGAATATGTCTCCTCATAATCAATTCCAGGTCTTTGTGAGAAACCTTGTGCAACCAGACGTGATTTGTATCTTACAATTTCACCATTTTCATTCCTTTTTCTCACAAAGATCTATCTATGCCCCACTGGTTTTACACCTTTAGGTGTACGGACTACTGGTCCAAACACTTCTCTCTTTTCTAGAGATTTTAATTCTGCCGCTATAGCTTCTTTCCATTTTGGCCAATCATCTCTTCGTGTACACTCTTTAACAGAATTTGGTTCATGATCCTCTTTTTCATTCATAACATCAACTGCTACATTGCATGCAAAAATATCATCGACGTCGATTTGCTTTCGGTTCCATTTTATTCCTGACATGACAAAATTAATTGAGATCTCTTCATTTTCAGGTACCTGAATTTCTTTATCAGTCATGTCTAAGGTCTCTTCTAGAGATCCTTTATTAGATTCTTCGGATTCGCCATTATCAACTTTTGCTCCTTTTTTTTTTCGAGGATTCTTATCCTTGGAACCAATAGATCTACCATGCTTCATGCGTATCATAGACTCACTAGCAGTTTGATGTTGTCCTTCTGGGACATCAATTCTAACTGGAGCATTTACAGCTGATATATGTAACTTGGTCACTCTCTTAGGGTCAGTAAATGCGTTTGGCAATTGATTTGCTAATCTCTGTAGATGGATTATCTTTTGTACCTCTAAGTCACATTCTTTGGTACGAGAATCAAGATGAGATAATGATAATTCATTCCATCTAATATTCTTTTCCAACTGTTTATTTTTCTCCCCAATGTTGGAAAATCAGACTCGTTAAAATGGCAGTCTGCAAATCGAGCCTTAAATAAATCCCCTGTAGATGACTCAAGATATTTAATTATCGAGGCAGATTCATATCCAACATATATCCCTATCCTTCTTTGAGGACCCATCTTAGATCGTTGTGGTGGAGCAATTGGAACATATACTGCACATCCAAAAGTTTTTAGATGGGAAATATTTGGTTCCTGACCCAAAACCATTTGTGATGGGGAGATCTGATGGTTACTTGTTGGCCTGATGCGAATCAATTCTGTTGCATGTAATATAGCATGTCCCCAAGCAGATATTGGGAGTTTGGATTTCATTAGTAATGGTCTAGCAATCATCTGTAAACGTTTGATTAATGATTCGGCTAAACCATTCTGCGTATGAACATGAGCTACATGATGCTCAACATTTATCCCAATAGACATGCAACAGTCATTAAATGTCTGAGACGTAAATTCACCAACATTATGAAGGCAAATTTCCTTTAACGGATGATATATCATGGTTTTTACCCGTTTTTGACCATGATATAAGTCTTTTTTATAGAGTCATTTTGGTATTTTTTGAGTCTTTTAGAGTCTTTGCAGGTTAAAGAACGATTGGAGCTTAATGGAAGCTTTTGGAGCATTTTGGAGCATCGAGGAAAGAAGAGACGAAGTGATCAAGTCAAAGTCGATTTTACAGACCTGTGTCGATCGACACGGACCTGTGTGTCGATCGACACACAAATGTCTGGCGAGAAGAGAAGAATTTCCTCTTGGGCCCATGAAGCCCAGAAGTTTACAGAAAAGCCCAGTCCGAATTTTAGACTTTATATATAGTTTTTCCTTAGGCTTTTAGGGAAACATCTTGTTTTTAATTAAGACTTGGAGATTGAGAGACTTAGAGAGCTTGACTTCATCGATCTAAAACTCTGTATCACTTACTCTATCTCTTTTATGCAATTTGTATCATTCATAATGTTTACTGCATCTATGTCTGAGTAGTTTGCTTGTTAGGTTTAGAGTAATTCAAAGGTTTGATGAGAAATTGATAGGATTGAAACACTGTTAGGATTTATCTTTATGTTCTTCATCTAGATTGATTTAACTCTGATTTTAGGATTGATCAACTGAAATTGGATATCTTAGGTTGCTTTAATAGATGCGAAAGTATTATTAACAACCGGACATAATCTTAGATGAGCAAAATTATCTATTCGCAAAGAAATTTGGCTTAGTAATTTTGTGAACAATTGAACATGAATTTAATGTTTGATTTTATTCACTAAGTTTGCAAAGAAATTTAGAATTTAGGGATTTAGTCATAGATAATCTCTGCAACGAAATTTGATTGGTTTTATATTCGTGTTTAAGTTCTAGAACTGTGCTTAACAAATCCTAACCGTTTTTATCCCTGTGTCGATCGACACGGACATCTGTGTCGATCGACACGACCGTATTTCAAGTCATTCCTGCGAATTACCCTTGACCTAACCTTTTGTCTAATTGATTTCAAGAACTTTATCATCACTCACTGTTTACTTTGCTGTTTATTTTACATTATTACATTGTTGCTTAGCCTAATTTGAATTCATAGTTAATTGTGTGAATTAATTCCCTCTGGATTCGATCCCTAAGTACTACTATGATCTCTTAATTTGAGAGAGTAGCTCAGGACAAATTTGAGCATATCAACGGAAAATCTAGAAAATGTGCTCGTAATCTTATCACTTTAGCAAGTAACCTCGCAAACGCCAGGTTGCGGGTTGATAACAAGGATACATGTGACCATCTAGTCGATGCGTCAATCAGAACCATAAAGTATCTAAAGGTTCCACATGGTGGGTGAATCGGCCCACAAATATCGCCTTGTTTGCGTTCCAAAAAACCAATAGATTCAGAAGTGACTTTGGCTGGTGAAGGCCGAATGATCAATTTGCCTTGTGAGCAAGCAGCACACGTGAAATCATTAGGAAGAATCTTCTGGTTCTTTAATGAATGTCCACGTGAATTATTGATTATCTTTCGCATCATTGTTGAACCGAGATGGCCTAACCGGTCATGCCAAACCATTAAATTTTCAGTAAACTTCTGGTTTACTGTAGCATTTGCCTTAATTGTACTAAGCTTAGTGTAGTACATTCCGGTGGAAAATGCTGGCAATTTCTCTAAAGTACGTTTGGTACCTTGGGTAGTATTTATTATCTGAAGGTATTCAATATTTCCTTCACTCATAGTCTCAATATGGTATCCGTTCTTACGACTATCTTTAAAACTCAATAAATTTCTTTGAGACTGGGGGGAATATAACGCGTCAGTGATTTCTAATCGCGTTCCCATAGGCAACAATATACTTGCTCTTCCAGAGCCTTCAATTATCTTTGAGCTACCCAAAATAGTACTCACACTAGCTCTTTTCATTGTTAAATGAGAGAAATATCTCTTGCTTTTCAGAATGGTATGAGTAGTTGCACTGTCTGCCAAACATAATTCTTCACGATTCATTGCCAATTGAACTTGAGCAGTATTCATGTTCTTCAAACAAATAAAAGCATAAACATAAATTAACTTAAATAAAATAACTCAATAAAATAACTCAATAAAATAACTCAAATTTAATCATATATCAAAACACATTAAAACATAAAAACCAGAAAGTAGAAATCAAAGCCAAAATAATAAATAAAATGACAAAACTTTTATAATTAAAGTTAGAGGCTAGTTATTCCCTTCAGGGGCAAGGAAATCAGCAATTTCCAGGGCAGCTTTATCACCAAAGAAATCATCAAGATCATAGTCTTTTTCGCCATCCTCGTACACGTGGTTTGTTTCCACATTCTTTCTTTTTTGTTTTAAGGATTGCTGATAAAGCTCTACTAGATGCTTTGGTGTACGACATGTTTTACCCCAATGACCGCTTCCTCCACAGCGATAACATACACTTCCTTTTGGCTTTTCTTGTTTGTTGTCAATTATGTTTTCCCACTTCTGGTGAGAGTTTGGGTTCTTAAAAGAGACACCTCGGCCTCGACCCCGACCGTATTTGTATCCACGTCCGCGACGTTCATATCCACGTCCATGATTGTGGCCACGTCTTTGACCATTGTTATTACCATGGTCTGCTTCTTTCTTGTATGATAACACATTCGTTTCAGGGAATGGTGCAGAACCAGTTGGACGTAACTCATGGTTTTTCATCAAAAGCTCATTATTCTGCTCAGCTACAAGGAGCGCAAAAATAAGTTCAGAGTACTTTTTATATCCCTTTTCACGATATTGTGTCTGTAAGACAAGATTACTCGCGTGAAAGGTAGAGTATGTCTTTTCCAACATCTCATCATCAGAGATACTTTCTCCACACAACTTCAACTTGGAAGAGATTCTGAACATAGCAGAGTTACACTCAATAACAGACTTATAGTCTTGTAATCTCAGATGAGTCCACTCATAACGAGTTTTTGGTAAAATCACTGTTTTCTGGTGATCATACCTTTCCTTTAGATTAGTCCAAAGGATTTGTGGATCTTTCACGGTCAAATACTCAATCTTAAGACCCTCATGGAGGTGATGGCGAAGGAATATCATGGCCTTTGCCTTGTTTTGGGCTATTGCCGCATTCTTTTCTTTGATAGTTTCACCGAGGTCTTTTGCACTCAGGTGAAATTCTGCATCTAATGCCCATGATAGGTAGTTTCTACCGCTTAGTTCAAGAGCCTCAAAATTCGAGTTTTGTAAAATTCGACATGTTTTCTGAAATAAGAAAAGTATGATTAAATATTGGATCAACGGACATACACAAGTATGCCATCGAATAACAAGTCTCATATATATAATAGATGAAATAAAGAAGCGAAAGATAAAGTAAAAACAGATTCAATTCAAGTCTCATATTTACTAAGAATGAAAAGTAAACCAGCAGTACACGAAGAATTTAAATATTTGGCTTAACTATCTCATTACAATGTATTGAAACATAAACCATCATCTCTACGTAAACGATATGCCTATATGCGAATTAAATCAGTATTTCAGAGACGATGTGATATTGAAAAATAAAGTCTAAATTAAAATACTTAACAATTAAACAATTGAGATCAAAGCATGTATTAATTTCAGACTGGAAATTATAAGTCATAAAGCATGTGTCAGTTTCAACAAATCAGTAAATCATTAAACCAAACAAACAACAGAGACTTATAAACAACCAGACAGATTTTGTAGTGAAGGAATATAACATCGTTCTTAAAAACATGTGAATCTGTATAAATCATAAGCGATCATATATATAAAGTAGTATGGTTTTAGTTAGAAAATTCAATTTGCACTTCTAGCATGTCAATTAATTAGCACTTGTATAACGAATTACCTTGGTGAGACCATAACTAAAAAAAATAGATTGAACACTAAAATATTAAAACATGAGCCACTCATAATAAAGCAAGTGACGATAATTCTGAACAATCAAATTGATCCCTTTATCTCTATAACGAAGCTAGTAAAGCAATTGATCAGCTAATAAATAATCAATATGTGATGATTTATATTCATGACTATTATTCGATTAACAGAAACAGACATGTGTATACTATAAAAATAAAATCAATTAACCTATATACTAACAGATTCAATTCGTTTAAGACAAGCGATACAATCAACAATATTCATAAGCATATTCGTTTGTGTTATTCGATCAGACATACACTTGTATGTTATCAATCGAATCACAAAATTAACTCATATACCTTGGTTTTTGTGCGTAGATGGCTAGGATTTCGTGTTCAGACGACTAGGGGTTGTCTTTTACTCAGTGGCTAGGGTTATTTTGTGCTGATAACGTGTTGTGAATGAGAGAAGAAGAGAATAGAGAGAATTGTGTGTCTTATTCCAATAGAGAGCAAAGGTATATATATGATACAATTACTTGGGGAAGAGTAATAACTTGGAGAGGAAACCTAACTTGGAAAACAAGATAGAACCTTCTAGATTATGGGCTTCTAATGGGCATCCACTAATTGAGTTTATAACAATGGGAAATTTAATTCAAATGTTTTCTTTCTTTTTTTTGAAAATTTATTTCAAATTTTTTTTTAACGTCTGATTTATTATAATTTTGAAAAGTTACAAGTCGCATTACAGAATGTTGTATACAATACGTGAACGAAATATAAATACAACATGAGAAATATTGAGATTGTCCTATGCGAGCTAGTTTATCAGCTATTACATTTGTTGTCTCTTAATGTGAACAAATTGAACACCTGCAAAGAAAGTACTCTAATGATTGATATCGTGAAGTAAATTTTTCATTGCTATGTCCCTATGGTGTAGAAGTTCCACCAAAAGTTTTGAATCACTTAAAAAATTTATCTGTTGAAAATCGCGAGACCAAGCTATTTACATAGATGAAGAAGGCTAAATCCTTCGGCTTCTAAAGCGGAGGTAGCCTTTGGGAGGAAGGAAGAAGTAGCACACAAAAATTCACCATCGGAATTCCTAATGATCCATCCGAACATGTTTGCGAAGATGATGAATGGTGAGATGCATCATGGTTGCATTTGATCCAATTAGTTGGAGGGGGAGACCAGTGTGGCAACGACAAAGTTGGGAGGGAACCTCTTGGTATAGAGCTTTCTTGTGGACGGTTAGCATAGCAGCCGAGATCCATTCATTAGCTTCCAGTTGTGCTCGATGAATGATGTTTATCGGATCCCAAAGTCTTCCGTTGAAGGTACGATCATTTCGGGCTTTCTATAAGCTCTATGTTGTCTAAAATGGGGTTGTAAAAGCAACTTTTTCAGTAGATGAGGGATGAGGGATGAGGGGATGAAAATAAGGTATTAAAATTCTCATTAATGTTGTCGGTTGGTGGTGCGTAACAAAAGGGATTCACAGTTGATGAGGACCAAGTAGAAAAGGCATTGGGGCAAGTGAAAAGGATGTGGTTTGGTGTTTCATGAGCTTGACAACAGTGTTGGCATTTTGGATCTATAGGGTTGTCCGTGCGGAAAGTGTAGAAGCAGTGCCGAGGGCATGTGATAAAGCTCTCCAAATGAACATCTTGAGTTTTGGGGCTAAATGAGAGGACCAAATCTTTTGCTTTGTTTCGATGTTTCCAACCGGTTGGAGGGTGTGTTTTTATTTTTCTTGAGATGCAAGCCAATATCCATATTTCACAGTGTAATGACCATCCTTGGTATAGTGCCAGATTTTTATGTCTTGCTTTGGATGTTTGGGAATGTACATCTGTGCGATGGCATCGATATCCGGATCATTGAGTTGGTGAATAATTTCCATGTTCCATTGTTTCTTCTCCCATATATCTTTAACCATGACGTTTTGATCTAGTGTTGGATCATCCACAGCTCGTGGTGGATTTGATAGGATCCATTTTTCTTTGAGAGCTCGAACATTTCCATTTCCGATATGCCATCTCATGCCTTTAGTTAAGAGATCACGACCATGTAAGATGGAAGTCCATCCATACGAGGGTTGAGTTCTGGGAGTTGCAGTAAGGAAATCATCATGAGGAAAGTAACGGCTCTTTAAGACCTTGTACAATAAGGAGTGAGACGATTGGAGAATTCTCCAGGCTTGTTTGGCTAGTAGAGCTTGATTAAAATCAGTTAAGTCTCGGAATCCAAGGCCTCCTTGTTTTTTGGACAAGGCCATACGTTTCCAACTTATCCATGCCATTTTCCTCTTTCTATTTTTGTTTCCCCACCAAAAATTAGAGAGAATGTTATTTATCTTATCACAAATTGTATTAGGTAATTTAAAACAATTCATGGAGTATACTGGCATGGCTAAAGCAACTGATTTAAGTAATATTTCTTTACCTGCAGCAGAGAGAAAATTATTGTTCCAACCACTCGTTCTTTCCCGAACTTTCTCTATGATGTATTGAAACATCTCTGTCTTCTTTTGACCAAACTGTTCTGACAAACCGAGGTATTTACTGCAATCTCCCAAAGATGGAATTCATAATGTTTTGGACTGTATTAATGTTTCTCTGGAACACTTTCGATCCAAATGAGACGGAAGATTTCTCATAATTGATTAACTGTCCGATCCAATAAATTGGCTAAAGTGATGCTATCTTTTTTATTAGCCTTGCAGAAGAATAAAGAGTCATCGGCGAAAAACAAGTGGGTTACCCGTGGACCGCCAATGCTGATTGATAAGCCATGTAGCTTATCTTGTTGTTGAGCAATGTCAACCTTTTGTGATAGCATTTCAACATAGAGGAGGAATAGGTCAGGCGATAGCGAGTCACCTTGTCTTATTCCTTGTTGTGGTTGGATGTATCCATAAGGTGAGCCATTAACAAGAACCGAGTATGTAACAGAACCAACGCAAGCCATTATCCAATCTGCCCATTTATCAGAGAATCCAAGTGAGAGCATAGCTTGATGCAAGAAAGCTCATTCCATGCGGTCGTAGGCTTTGCTAATGTCAGTTTTCACTGCCATATAAGTCTTTGCTTGTCTTTTTTTTACCTTCAACGCATGGGTTAGTTCATGAGTAATCAAAATATTGTCGCCAATTTTTCGACCGGAAACAAAAGCGGATTGATTATCAGATATGAGAATAGGCATAATGGTTTGCATTCAAGATACCAAAATTTTGGATATGATTTTGTACGCAACATTACAAAGGCTAATAGGTCAGAAATCTTTTATTGTTTCAAGACGAACATTATCTTTTTTGGGGACGAGAACAATGTTGGTGTGGTTAAGTGTTGGACTCAGTGTACCAGATGTAAAGAATTGTCGATCTTCTGTTAAAATAGCTTCTCCAACAATCGTCCAGTAGTGTCGGTAAAATGATCCATTCATGCCATCGGGTCCAGGGGCTCGGTCTAGTCTGATTGAAAATGCTGCTCTTTTGATTTCTTCGTCACTAGTCTCTTTTGTCAGATTGTGGTCCATGGCTGGTGAGACTTTACGTCGAATGTCCGCAAAATGTGAATTGATTATTTTGAGGCATGTTGATTTGGAAGAGATTGGTAAAGTATGATGTAGCTGTTTTTGCAATATCCGCTTCTTCATGATGCTCTATTCCATATTCATCTTTAATGGAGACTATCTGGTTATGGGCTTTCCTTATTTTAGCACATCTATGGAAAATTTTGGTATTGCCATTACCTTCTTATAGCCAGGAAATTCTACTATTTTGTTTCCAAAACTTTTACTCAGCTTTATAAGCAATTTGGAGATCATTCTTTATTGTAGCCAGAGATTCTGTGTTTGGGAGAACACGAAGAAATTATGATTCCAATTTTCTTTTGAGAAATTCAATTTGTTCTCCAGGGTGATTTCGGTGGGCCTTTTTCCAGTGAGCGAGATTCCTGCGGCAACAAGATATAATCTTGGGAAGATTTGCTCCTCCGTGTTGATTCTAACCCGATCTGATCAAATCTTTAACTCAGTTATCATCAATTAGCCGATTATCAAAACAAAATTGACCTCGTTTGAGTGAGATTTATTTCGCAACAGTGAGTATCATCGGTCGGTGATCTAAGGAAATGGATTCCAGAAATAAATTAATAGAAGCAGGATACATAGCTAACCATGATGAGTTTCCCAACACGCGGTCAAGACAACATTAAATTGTTTCTTTGAGACGAGCACCGGTGTGGGTTGTGATTCTTTGTTCAGACCAAGAGAACTTGTTACCACGATGTTTGATATCATACATGTCGCATTGAGATATCATGTTCTGGAAATCAGTGAACTCTCTATGATCTCGAGAAGGGCCTCCAAGTTTTTCATTGTTGTTGGTAATTTCGTTAAAATCACTAATCATTACCCAATGTTCAGTTTTTTTGAAGTGCTATTGTAGATAATTGAGACCATAAATGAGAACGAGAAGCTTGAGAGGGATGACCATAAACACAAGACAAGTAAAATGACTGGTTGCTTTTATTTACATAACAATCAACAAGCCTTTCATCCTGGGAGAGGACCCTTACATCATAAGAAGCTTTGCCTACACTTAAACCATGAGATCGTACAATACACAAACATAGATAACTTAAATCAGCAGCAACCTTATTTATGTAGTTTGAATACTGCATAGTTTCTACTAGAAATACTAAGTCAAGAGAATATCTACCACATATTTCCTTGAGTCTTTGTACACTCAGAGGCTTTCCTAAGCCTTGGCAATTCCAACTGCCAACTCTCATGGATCTATGGCGGTACCGGGCCTGCCGCGCCTCCGTTCAAGTCAGAAGAGTTGGAGCATTCACCCACAAGTTCAGGCGGTTCCACTCATTTCCTCTTAGCCGCATTGTAACAACTCGCTTCAACAGAGAGGAGACTGTCAAAACTATTATTCAGTATGATCGCTTTATCTTTGGATCGATGCTCTTCAGATTGGTCTTGAAGTCGCGTCGTTTTAGAAGAAGAGCGCTTTGAGTAAGATTCATAGACTACAGTCAATAATTCAGCCGTGATTCTGTTACCATTCACGAAGACGAAATCAAAGATGGAGTGGTTTGCTTCTTTCCTTATTCTAGAAAAGGTCTTGATGGAGAAGCCTCTATTACAGGGCGTGAAACATGACTGATCGCCGATTGAGGGTTAATCAAAGATTGCTGCATTGGAGGAAAGAGATCATCGTTATGCGTATCATCTCTGGGCAGATGCATTTGGAAGTCTTGTTCTAGTTCTACACATTCTGAAACATCATGGCAGAGTGATCGGCAACGGAAGCAGTAGTTATGGAGCCGTTCGTAACGAAAGGTGATAGGAATGCATGTGTGAGATCCGAATCTGAAGAGTTGGTGGAAGATAAGGGGTTGAGATAATGGCCAATTGATTCACACTCGGGAATAGTCTCGACTCGCCGCCGCATCCAAACTGTAATTCGTTTTAGCGACATCTCCCAATGTACTAGCGATGTAGTCAACAATCGAGTAGGTATTGAATTGGATCTGTATATTCCTGATCTGTACCCAAAAGAGGACGTGATAGGGAAATTTGCTAGGTATTCCTTCATCCTATTCACCCGAAGCCACCATCCACTTGTTGAAACTCCATGGGCCACGCCGAGAGACCAAATCCATTGCTTCTCTGCAAGAGAATATAAACTGTGCCTGGTTATGAGAGACGATACGACCGTGGACTGTATTTTCCATTCCCCATAGGCGAGGGAGAAACCAGATTATGGGGCGTAGATTTTGACGACGTGGGGTTTGCAGAGCAAAGTAGGAGACTGTATCTAGTTTTATTTGTAGCCCCACAACAAACATTCGTCGGGATTTCGAATTCTTCGCCATCAGATTCCATGCCTAGATCTTGCATTAAACTGTTAACTTCAAGTGCAGATCTACGATTCATAGAAAATCACGTAGAAAGGGAGGGAAGAAGGCGGTGAAGGCATGAAATGGTAGGATTTATAGGATTAGGAAGTAACCGCAATGAGCGGTTTAGAGGTGGTTGGAGAAAAATGAAACCGTGAAATCTACAAAACTGTCGATTAAGGCTCATGGAAAGGGAATTCAAGCTCTACGGAGAGAAAAGAATGGGATTTTAGAGAGGATTTGAGATAGTTTTTAGATGAAGATAGATTTGATAAGAAAATTCAGGGGAATCGCCTTCAAATGTTTTCAATAGTTTTATTTCGTTTTGATTTCTATCTCACCTATCATTGTTGAAGTTATGATTTAAGAAGCATACTATGTTGTCGTTCACTAAAGACTAAAGAGACACATAGTTTTTTTGTAATAGTTAGTTTGAACTTTGAAGTAATATCATATATCAAGAAAAGTATTGCCAGTATTAATTTGTTTCGGTTATTCTTATTATTACGATTTACTATAAAGTAGTGTAAATAAATGTACTCGTTCCTTTCTCTGGCGTCGTGCCCATCTCTGGCGTCGTGCCCTTTTTTACGCTTGTATATTCCAAGTAATTTTCTTGTTTCCCCTCCAGATCTGTTTTCGTTTTGAAGAGATTTACAGATCGGAAGCTTTGGATGGAGGTCTTTGGTGGTTCGTTGGTGGTTTCGACCCTCAGCCTTTCAAATCTCTTAAAGTTTGGGGGTTGATGGTGGAGGTAGCTTCTACTTTCCAGATCTGTGGTGGTAAGCGTTAGATCTCGTATCCCTTCTTGCAATTTCTGGTTTTAGGGTTTAGCTCCTGTTGTTTTAGCTTAGCTCCCGTAGATTCGACTCGGCTCCCGATGTTTTGGCTTCGCTCCCGATGTTTCGGCTACGCTCCCGATGTTTCGGCTTAGCTTCTCTTGTTCAATTAGCTATTTTCGCTGGTTTGATCCTGATCTGTATTGTTTTTGAGTTTGATTGGTTTTGCTGCCTGTTTATTTGTCGGATTTGATCGCTGTGATGAACTTGTTTTATGCAAAACAAAGAAGGAAACTCATCTTTTATGGAGAGTACCATGGTTTGCATTTAAGTTATCGCCAAAAGTGTTTGAAACCCGTCTTCGGTATGTTGTGCGGGAATTCTTTTCAATGGTCTTTGGAAAGACTCGATCAAGCTGTGTATGGTATTATCAATGTGTCATCAAAAACTCATCTTTTTCTAGTTTTAGGTTTGGGTTGATCATTGTATTCTTCTTATGATTTAACTTTGTTTCTCTTCTGTACTGTAACAATCTTTTATCAATACATTTCATCTTCCAATAAAAAAAAATGTACTCGTAGCTTTAGATTTGGTCATTTTGCATGTTAGAATTCTAAATTGGATAACTACAATATCTACTATATATCTCTAAATTGGATAACTACTGGAAAGTAATCATCTTTTTATCCCTTAGAATTGTATACAAACACTTAAAAGATGTTTAGTCAACTACTTAAATCGAAGAGCCTAGCTGATAATTATGGTGATTGAGAAATAATAGTCCAATTAGGTTTTTAAAAAATTCAAATCCTTACAAGTATTCTAATTGAGAAATAATAGTTCAATAGAAAATGTGAAAAAGTAAAAAACAGTAAAACAACTAATATATTGTGTGCCATTATAATCCACGTGGATTCACATTTAGCCTTTACAGAGAGTCAGAAAAGAACCTAGGAAATAAAAAAAGAAAGAAATAAACTTTCTTTATTCTGAAATAAATAAAAAAGCTTAAAGATGTGCCTATGGCCTATGTGAGCAAAAAAAGAAGAAAGAGAGATTTCTCAGAGAGAATGAGTGGCATTTGCGTGATTTAAAGAGAAATCAAAGGGTAATTCTGACATTGATGAACAACAAAAAGGCTCCTCTTCAATGATACTTAGCATGTGGTGGACTGCTCCTGCAATGTCATCTACTGAACTTAGCTGGCAATTCTCTTCCACCTTTTAAAAATCCAAAAAAAGAAACAAAAATTGACATATATTTAAATTATATATACTACTATAACCCTAGGAAATAACATAAAAGCGAATCTTAAAGAAAAATCAAATGATTATGATTCACGTGGCAATAATTGAACTTGTTTTTCAAGAAATCGGTGAGAAATAATAATAAACAAAAAGTGACTCCACCAAGTATGGTAATAAATGTTAGACCAAATCTAGTTAAGAGTTCATAGACATTCCTCTTATATGTTCTGTTCATTGGACAGTACATTATCTATCGCTTAGCTTTAAATTCGTAAAAAAAAAAAAAAAAAAGCTTTAAATTCGTAATATAATTAATGATGATAAGAGTTGAACCAATCCGGTTTAGTCCGTTTTATAGTTAATGATGATAAGAGTTGTATACCCTAGTGCTGATAGAGTAAACAGCAGAAATGACCAATGTTGTAACTTATTTACCGTAGCCCCAGTTTTAACTAATCCGGTTTAGCCTGGTTTAGTTCGGTTTAGAGGGTTAAGATGAAAGGGTTTTTATTTTATTACCTTAGTGCTGATGGAGTAAATAGCAAAATTGTCCAATGTAGTGACACTGAGGTGAAGAACGGAGAGGGAGAGTGATTGTAGAGCAGCCACGAGCTTCGAAAGTTGCGGTGGCCCGGTGCTGGCCACGGTGGTCCATCGGAAACCTCTTCTTCTTGACAAGATTCTGATGTTAGCATGAGTTTCGATTAGTGTCACTTCGAGATCTTCCATAGCGGTTTTCACCGAGCTTGTTGAGCCATTCCTATTCTCTTGGCTCGGATCGTAGGAGTGAAGAAAGAACTGCGATAGAGATAGCGAATTCGCCGGTTGATGAGGGTTCTCCGGTTCGCCGTTTGAGTCTTGACTTATCGAAGAAGTAACCGTATGGTTTAGTTTAGCATTTTGAAGCTTTTGAGCTTCAAGAGATAATAATTGATGTTCAAGTTCTTTGATGAAATCTATGGCTCCACCAACTATTGAAGCTTGATCACCCTATCATGAAAATTAACACCAACACAAAAAATAATGAACATATATACATATAAAACCCCAAAATGAAATTCTGAACCCTTTTAAAGAACTGCCATAAAATTGAAACCCAAAATTAAAATTTTAAACCCTTAGAGCATGATCAATGGGGGTTGCTTAAGCAAGTGCTTAAAATATAAAATTATTAAAATTTGAGTAAAAGGAAAAAAGATAGTGTTTTTGTGGGGTGTATTGAAATATAAAATTAATAAAATTTGAGTAAAGAGAGAAGATAGTGGGTGTGTTTAAATATAAAATTAATAAAAGTTGAGTAAAAGGAAGAGAGAGTTACTTAAATAAGAACTTTTGGAGAGTGTTTTTATAATGATGAGAGAGTGTTTAAATATAAAATTAATAAAAGTTAAGTAAAAAGATGAAAGAGAAGGTATAAAATTGAATAAAAGGAAGAAAGAATGTGTGTTTTAATAATTTTATAATCTAAGAACCGGGTTAAGAACCCCCTAAAATCTTGCATTGATCATGCTCTTATAAAGATTGAAACTCAAATTGAAATCTCAAACCTTTTTAAAGAATATTTCCACATATTTTTTTAAGAATTGGCCATATATAAAAATTGAAACCCAAAATCAAAATTTTAAACCTTTTCAAAGAAAATTAATTTCCATAAAATTGAAACCCTATAGTCAAAGCTGTAAACCTTTCATTTGATAATTTTTTTCATACAAAATCAAACCTTTTGAGCAAAAGGTTGAGGCATGAGAGATCTTAAGACAGAGAGATGTTGATTCATTTGTCTTCTACGATTTCTTTCGACGGCAATGTGAGTCATTCGTTGATTCTCAGCTTCTTCTTCGTTTTTGCAAACCCTAGGCTTCCTCCTCCTTCGTTTCTTCCCTCGATTAGCCGCCCGTGGTGGTCGCAACGGTGGTGGTGGTTCTTGATGATGAGATATCGTCGGAATTGTGTTCTTGGAGACGATGACGTCATTTTCCGGCGATGGCTCGAGATCGACGAGAGACTTGAACGGAGTTGGTGAAAGGGTTTCGGAGAGTAAGAAGTTTAAGAGACCGTTTGATGATAAAGTTTCTAGTGTCATTGCTCTTCACGACGTTTATTCCTCCTTATTGAATTACTAAGTATCATTGATTTATATAGCAACATTCCAAACCGAATTTGTGATTTTGAAAAAAGATATAAACTTTTTGTGGGCGAAAACGACATTTTCAGGAAAAATAAAGGGAAATGATTAAAAAAAATGACAAATGTTGAAGCTCTGAGTTCTCTGAGTGCGGACATGTGAGACATTATTTGATTTTGATTTTGATCGGTACTATCATGGAATTGTTGGGATTATGAGACAAAGAAAATCTAATTATTACTAACCCAACTAAGGATTGCAAAACTTATTTTTTGGAGTTAGATGTTTGGCCCCTAATTAGATTTTTGGTTGTGTGATATTTTATAGTTTTGATGGAGAGATGTATCGATTTTGAGTCCAAATTTTCTATAAGCTTTATACCAATTAATCGAAAAAGAACTTCGGTTACTATTTCCAAAAAACTTAATTACTATGTAATTTGCTTGACTACACGCACGTTTCTTTGCTTTATCCTTAGATTATTTTGTAGAAAAAAATGAAAAAACATAATTTGGCTGTTTAAAAATTTTCTGCCTACAAATGGTTACGACTTACGTCTTGTACGAACCAAACAAAATACAGTAACTATTGGCATACGATACTACACATTTGATAAAGACATGCAAAGTTAGTTAAATTACATAATCATTTTGTTGTTTACACATGTTACTGGAGTATTTGGTAATCTCGGCTAATTTCTTAAAAACCTAAGTTCCAATGTAAAAGTCATATTGATTTCTCAATATACAAAAAATATATCATGTATAATTTGCATTGATGAAACCATATGTAGTAGCGTGGAAGTTGACAATTTAGGTTCCAAACGTAAATTCATAGAAATTTCGGATGCAGTTTCTTTGTCGAATAATTGGACTGTACCGCTGTACGTGAAACATTTCGTGTCCATGTTTCAGACATGATAAGCTGGTAAAACCAAGAAGTTTGCGCATCCATCATATTAGTTGGACAAAAGTCGAATCATCAATATTATAATGCATAGTCATAAGAAGAGGATCATAGTTGAGGAAGGGAAATGGATTTGATGGTTTATAAGACAAAATACGGCTGTGGTGGTGGCACGTGAGATGGGTCAGAGAGTCTACGGTCTTGTTCTTTTCTCGATATTGTGGACCACCCCTCTTCTTTTGCCACTCAATTACCCCTTTTTACTACCCTAGAAAGTCTCTAATTTTTTTGTTTTTTTTTTGTTTACATTTTTCAAATTTAACCTCGAAAGCAAAAGCTCTTTGTAACTCATTTTTCCATAATGTTAATTGCAGAACTCGAACATAAAAATAGCCATTGTTTTGCAGAACTTATTTTCGCCTTTGAATTTTACATTTACATATTATAATTACATCTATTAGATATGAAAGTGTAACGACCACCACTGTAAAACAATTTTGATAGTTTGTCTCTCCATACTCAACATCTAACGTAAATTGTAAATGTAAATATAAACGGAAAAATTGGTTTCTAAAAACAAACCTAGTATTTTGCCTCTCCATATTCAACATCTACTGTAAATTATAAATGTATATACAAATCAAAAATTATGTCTGGATATTCGGCATAATAGCTTGAATTGGTTTGGTTTTGAATAAAAAAGTATCATATTATAAAATAGTGTTACTATTAGTTAATATTATAAAAATGTGCATATATTAAAAAATTGGTTTATTCGGTTTATTTGATTCGATTGTACAAAATTAAAATTCATATAAATAATATTCCACATCAAACATATGATAGAACTTCAAACTATATATAGAAAACATGAATTCTATTCATTATCAATTGTTTTATTAGGTTTTGTTATGTCTTATGTCTTTTGGAATATCAACACAAAATCATATATATGAAAAGAGGCTATCCTTCTCCATATGACTGCCACATCATCACACTAAAGGAAAACATGTGTTCAAAAGAAAATCAAAAGTTAACCACTGTCTTCAAACGTTATGACTTGCGCTTCCATCTTTTCATTTTCCCTAATGACCTTAACTCTTTTTAAGTTAATGTAAAATATTAAACACCAATGTATTAAATTGAACATCTTCTCTTCTTTATCTTCTTTTTCTTCGTAATCTGAATAAGTTCATCAATCTTGGTGTTCATTCTAAAAAAATCTACATCCTATGAGGAGGAAGAAGTACATAAATTCGTGTTGTATATCTTTCGTCACATAAAAATATATTATGCCCTCATATAAAAGTAATCTTATTCGAGAATGCATCTTGTTAGAGCGAGCAATGAATATATTGAGAGATATGAAGGCTTAACATGGTTGCAAGATATTACAAGGTACCATGTCTCGATTTTGAACATGATTATGAATTAGATATTAAACCGTAGTGAAACAGTTATTAAAAAGATTATTAAGACACAAATTTTTGTACTACATCCATCATCATACCAAAGGAAGACATGTGTTCAAAAGAAAATCAAGAGTTAACCACCGTTTTCAAACGTTATGACTTGCGCTTCCATCTTTTCATTTTTCCTAATGACCTTAACTCTTTCTATGTTTAATGTAAAATATTAAACATCAATGTATTAAATTGAATATCTTCTCTTCTTTATCTTCCTTTTCTTTGTAATCTGAGTAAGTTCATCAATCTCGGTGTTCATGCTAAAAAAATCTACATCCTATGAGGAGGAAGAAGTGCAAAATTTCGTGTTGTATATCTTTCGTCACATACAAATATATTATGCCCTCATATAAAAGTAACCTTACTAGAGAATGCATCTTGTTAGAGCGAGCAATGAATATATTGTGAGATATGAAGGCTTAACATAGTTGCCAGATATTACAGGGTACCATGTCTTGATTTTGAACATGATTATGAATTAGATATTAAACCATAGTGGAACAGTTATTGAAAAGATTATTAAGACACAACTTTTTGTACTACATCCATTCCTCCTCTTTTCTTTACGCATTTTGGAGCCACAATTTTTTTTTGTAATACTATAGTAAAATTGGTGTTGAGTTTATATATTTGGTTCTATATTATTAGTTTTTTGTATATAAATTTTACAAATTTCCAACTCCGTAAAAAAAATCTTATGCTTCTCATCTTTTGGTTTTTTTTTCTTAAGACAAAAACCTAGATGTTAAAAAATTCGAGTGCAAGATAATCCTCCAATGTCTCTAATGGCTTTGATGAACAAAATTTTCTATAGTTTTTTAAACATGATTTTTCTAATTCTTGCATGAAAATTATAAACATTAAACGCAAAGAACCATGCAAGTCGTCATGTCATTGATGAAGTCACATGACCTTGGAGGTTCATAACTAATAATCTTTTGACATTTATATTCTTATAATAAACCCATGTTGGGTGAATTTGAAAGGAATGTGATTGGAAAAAATATTAGCTAATCATAATATTCTCTATTTAATGCTAAACAAAACATATAAATATAATTTTATAGAGGCAAAATTGTAGGTACCGAGAGTTATGTCTTAGCGAAATAAAATACTCTTATTATTCTGTGTGAGAGAGGAGTCTTATAAACTCCTAGCCAACCGTAACTATTTTAAGGGTTGGAAGTATGACACGGAATTTGAAATTTAAGAGAATTTAAAGATAGAGAGTGTATTTTCCTTAGCTACTTATTGAGATGAGTAAAATCATTGTTATGTACCCATCTCAACAATTAATGAAAGTTGTTTTCATCATTATTCTTTAGGGGCAACCAAAAAAATACTGTTAAAAAAAACATGTAAATAGTTTCTTTCGGAAGAATTCTTGAGGTTGTATTCGAAAGAACATTAAAATCACTTCATTAATCAATGTGCAATACAATTGAAATGTTATATTGACACAATAATAAATTATTGTCAAAATTGTATTTATATTTTCTATAGTTTTTGAGTTTTTGATGCATCTAAGAGTATCTAACATAAGTTCCAACCCTCCACAAATATGATATATGTTCTCGTATTGTTTCTTTATGTGAGTTTTTAATCTATCCCTATGTATCTATAGATTCCATAGTGTTATCTGTATCGATGTTCTAACTAATCAATAAATCTTTATCATCTTTTAATTTGTTTCAGTTATTTCTATACAATTTTTAGATTTTCATATTAGTTTCTATGAAATTACTAAAGCTAACAAACTAACAATAAAATCAAACAAAACTTCAAAAAAAAAATCCGCGTGTATGCGTGGATATTGGCATAGTGTAATATGATAGTTAGCAAAGGAACTTAATTTCCGACTAAATTCCAAATATTCGGTGAAAACAAATGGGACCAAACCGGTTCGGTATTTGGCATGAGTGGACCGTGGGGACCGAACGATAGCATACACGTATAGAGACAAATGAGTGCTGGAAGAAAGCAAAATTTCACATTCAAATTAAATCTTTTTGCTACTTTTTATTTTTATTCAATTGCATATTAAATATATTTTGAGGGCTAAAATCTAACATATCCACGAGATTTTTTTTCATTTGTATGATATTGGGAAAAGTGAGTGATTATTAATTGCAATTGTATGCTTATAATTAAAAATAGGACTGTCTCCATTTCATCAGTCAGATTTGTTTGCACATTAGAAGGACCAGAAGAAGCTATGAAGGTAAAAAACATAACCCGTGATTTATTATTATTATTTTTTCTTTGTTTAAATTACTTTTAAGTACATACACTTTCTGTTTTTCTGATACAAATGGTCAGATTTCTGAAAACAAAAACAAAAAACGTTAACTTTGACGAATTAGACAACACCAAAAACAAAATCAATCAAACAATTTTTGGTAAAAGACACAAAACCCACTACAATTGATATAAGTATACAAAACCAAATTAACAACATAATAAACTTATTTTTTGGTATCAGAAACCAACACACAATGTAAATTATACAATAGAAAGTTTCAAAAATAAAATAAAATTATACAATAGATAAAGAAGAAAATCCTATTAAAACCTTGAAAATTGTTCTCACTCCAAATCCAAAACCTATAATGATTTTTATTCTTACAATACACCTTCAACATACAAAACAATAAAAAACCACTCAAATATGGATCTGAATACACGACATAAGTCTGACCAATAGAATTGTTCATTTTTTTGTTTAGAAATGATGGAAATTTAAAATATATATTTTAAACAAAAAATGAACTATTCAATTAATAAGACTAACCTCGCGCACTCATATCTTTGTTTTTTTGTAGTGTTTTTGTTGATCGTTTTGTATATTGAAGATAAACTGTAGAAACCGAAAACATTAGAAGTTTCAATTTGGAATCGGAAATTTTTTTTTAGGATTTTTCCTTGCTTCTGAAAATTTGAAAAACATAATTGAGCGCAACACTGATGTAATTGCTTTAATCTATTCAAAAAACAAAACAAAAAATTACATCAACGCTGCACTCAATGATGTTCATTCAAACCCAGAAAAGATATATTTTCTAGCTGTTTTCTATAACCATGGAGATCAACACAAACATAATTTATAAGACAATGTTTGAAAGCAGTACAAAGCATGTTTGTACTACTGCTGTGTACGATTAACGAACCGTACTAAGTCGTATTAGAATTGTTTTAGTATTTTTAAACTATAGATGATTAAAGTTGTCTTTAGTTTTCATGTGATTGTAATACATAAAAAAATTGTTAGATATTCTTAACTAAATGACCGGTGTTCGTGTGTTGTACTGCAGCGAAACACAAACTTTGTGTACTACATGTACAAGAGATCATGTCTACTTCAACGACGTCGTTCTCTGTTAAACTCCTATTTTACATTTTTCAATTTGTTTGAAAGTATACTTAATTATGTATATTTTATTTTCCAATCATAAGAAATAGAAAAATGGCAAATAAATAAGCAGTTTATGATAACACTTTTGTGAAACACATAGATTATGAAAAAAATAATTGAAATCAAATTTTGTTCAGTTTAGACTTTTTGGATTTCGGGTTTTTGATTTTTTAAAATAAAAATAAACTAGAATGACCTTTATTTTGGATTCGGCACTGGTCAGGTCTTTTTGTATTTTTTTTTTTGAATAAGAAAAATTAAATTTGATTAGTGTCATAGTGTTATCGTACTTACTGAAATATATATATATATATATATATATATATATATATATATTTTTTTTTAACTTCTGCTTTATAAATCAATTAAATCGTGTATGGGGGATACAAGTATTGTCTAAGCCACAATGGTAAGATATGGAAAACCGAGAAAAACATTGAAAAATCAAAAGCTTTCTTAGATAACGTGTCTGCAGCTTGATTTCTTTCCCTATTAGTGGTGGCTAAAGAGCATTCTGGGAGCTTCGATATCCATACTCTGATATCATATAGAATTGATCCAATTTCCATGCTATCTTCCCCTGTATTCACCAATCTTGTGAGCTCTGCATTATCCCCTTCAAACCAAACAAATCTGTAACCACGAGACCAAATAGTTTGTAAAGCGTGGAGGAAGCCTTGAGCTTCAGCTTGTAATGGAGTTCCAACCGAGTTCAGTTTTGCACATCCTGATAGTATATGTTTGTCGTAATGGTCTCGCAAAATCCATCCCGTACCCATGTACTCCTCACTTCTTTGAAGACTGCTATCAAAGTTGCACTTTAACCAACCCGGAGGAGATGGTTCCCATCGGCTGCTTCGGTTTTGTCGAGTGTTTGATGGAGATATTTCTTCGAAACTCTCCAATTTGTATGCACAAATCCGTTCGAAAACTGCCTCTTGTCCTCTTTTAACATCTTCATTGGGGTGGACATTTCTCTTTTGAAAGAGAAACTCATTCCTAGATTTACAAATTATCCAGCATAACCATATTGGAAGTAAACGAACCTCAATTGGTAATGTCTTCATGTCCAGAATTTGGAGAATTCGTCCAATGTTGTCTTCAATATCTCCCGATGAAGCATCAAAGCCATGAATATTCGCACATCTCCAAATTGCTTGGGCGTGTTGGCATTGGAAAAGAATATGGTTTATTGTTTCTTTACCCATACAACATCGTTGACATTCCTCATCCATTGCGATTGCTCTACTTTTCAATCTCTCGGCCGAAGGTAAAGCACCAGAAAGTACACGCCAAAAGAAGTGCTGTATCTTTGGAGCAATTTTGAGTTTCCATATATGATTTTTCAGCTCCATTGAACCCGTAGGAGGATGAATTTCCTCATCTTGTTGCATATAATGGGTAGCAAACCAGTATCCCGATCGAACCGAGTATTTCGCATCCTTTGTATACGGCCAGATGTACGTATCATTTGTCGCATACTTTGACAAAATAATGCTCTTTGCAATATTTGCATCCTCCACGTTAAGAACAGACTGCAGCTTCTGTTCATCCCAACTTCTTTCTCCATCTTTCCACAAATCTGCAACACAAAGGTCCGAATTTAAGTTATTTCCTTCGACCAGTCTTGGTGGAACTGATGGAATCCAAATATCGCTCCAAACCTTTGTTGCTTTACCATCTCCCAACCGAATCTGTAAACCCTATTTTAATAAGTTTTTCCCAGCTTGTATGGATTGCCATCCATACGATGCATTGTTGCCCGTCGTCGACTGTAAGAATGTCGAAGACCTATGGTACCGACCCTTGTAAATTTGAGCAATCAGTGATTCCGGATTTGTATGAACTCGCCAAACTTGCTTTGCCAATAAAGAAAGGTTGAATTGATGTAAGTCACGGAATCCTAATCCTCCTTCTTTCTTTGGTAATGATAATCTCTTCCACGAGACCCATGAGATTTTCCTTTTACCACTATTCATTCCCCACCAGAATTCTGATAAAAGACTATTAATCTCATCACAGATTGTTTTGGGAAGAAGAAAGCAATTCATAGAGTAGATAGGCATGGCTTGCGCAATCGATTTGATCAACACCTCTTTCCCAGCAGGGGATATAAACTGATTATACCAACCATCCAATATGCCTTTGATTTTCTGAACGATGTAATCAAAGGTCTCTGTTTTCTTTCTCCCAATTTGTTCTGGTAGTCCAAGATACTTGCCCCCACCGCCAACCTTATCAATTTTCAGAATCTGGTGTATAGATCGTTTTCTATTGTCGTCAACCTTCATACCAAAGATAACCGAAGACTTCTCATAGTTGATCTTTTGACCCGATATCGCTTCATATGTTGCCAAAGTCTCAGCTAAGGCATGACAATCCGAGCGTGTAGCTCTGCAAAAGAACAAGGAATCGTCCGCAAATAGCAAGTGTGTTATTGACGGACAGTGTTTAGTTAACCTGATTCCTTGATACCGCTGGTCTTATTCCGCCTTAGTAAGCATTTGGCTCAACGTCTCTGCGCAAAGGAGGAAGAGATAAGGAGAAAGTGGGTCTCCTTGTCGGATCCCTTGGGTAGGCGTAATGTGACCATAGGCTGATCCATTGATGAGTGTGGAGTATGTGACTGTTGAAACGCATCGCATAACCCAGAAGACCCATTTTTCATGAAAACCCATTAGTCGCATACCTTGCTCAAGGAAGCTCCATTCAACTCGATCATAAGCCTTGCTTATATCTGTTTTGATCGCAATGTATTTCTCCGCACAGTCCTTCTTCGATTTAAGGGCATAGAGTAGCTCATGTGTTACAAGCACATTGTCCGTGATGTTCCTCCCAGGAACAAAGGCAGCCTGAGAAGGAGATATAATAGCATCGAGACATTCTTTCAAGCGCCTCACCAATATCTTCGATATTATCTTGTAACTTACGTTACAAAGACTGATTGGACGAAAGTCGCTCATTGTTTGTGATGTGGTAGTCTTTGGTATTAAGCATAGGTTGGTATGATTAATACCATCTTCTAATTCCCCCGTACCAAAGAATTTCCGGACCATACAGCACGTGTCTTCACTAATTTCGTCCCAAAACCGTTGATAGAAAGCTGCTGTGAATCCATCATTACCCGGTGCTTTGTCTGCTCCAATATCGAAGACTGCATCCTTAATTTCAGTGTCTGTTACCGGTTTTGTTAATGACATATTCATTTCTTCTGTAACTTTTGTTTGTAGATTCTGGAAACAGTCGATTAAGGGTATTGGTGATGAAGTAGAAAACAGATTTTGGAAATAATCCTGTGCTATAGTCGCAATAGTATCATCACGTGTGTGCACAACACCATTAGTATCCCTTATCTTCAAAATCATGTTACGTTTTCTTCTCGCCTTTGTAGCCCCGTGAAAATATCGAGTATTTCGATCACCAACATGTAACCACCTGTTCCGACTTTTGTCTTTCCAATATTGTTCTTCATCTCTATATGCTTGATTCAACTCCTTTTTAAGAAGAACTATATCCTGTTGGGTGGAATCTTTGTCTCGAAGGGCTTCATCAATTCGGCTTCTTAGTTCCTGTATCTTTTCAGCTGAATTTAGTCGGTTTCTCCTTTTCCATTGAGCCATAATCCTTTTGATGACACAAGTTTTGGTGACAAACCCTCCATATACCGTTTTCGACTAAACCAATGATTCTGAACTGTTTCCACAAAATCCTTAGACTGGAATAATCTCTTGTCATACCTGAATAACCCTTTTCTTACCAACTGCTCATGCTCAAACGTGACTATGAGAGGTCTATGATTCGACTCTGCTAGCTCCAAAATTCAGTTTCAGACGCAGGATACATATTTCTCCAAGTCGAATTTACGAGAACTTTATCTAAGAAAACTTCCACAACCTCCTTTCTTCTTTTACCAACCCAACTAAAAGGATTTCCTTTGTATTTCAGGTTTTGCATATCACAGGTTTGTATCATGGTTTGAAAGTCACGGAAGCTCCCTGCATTTCGTGTTCGTCCTCCTCTTTTCTCCTTTTGATCTGAAATCTCATTGAAGTCACCGCACATCATCCAAGGCCCTGTTCTAGATACTGCAATTCTCTGAAGTGTTTCCCATAGGTGATTTCTGAATTTCGGAACTGGATTCCCATATACACAAGACAAGTAGAAATTAAAGGATTTATATTCAACATGAAGATCTACAAGTCTTGCATCAGCAGAAATACATTCAACAGAAACATAACTTTTCCAAAACACCACTAAACCACCACTTAATCCATTTGGAGTAACAATACACATCTCCTCAAACCCAAGAAGAACCCCAATCTCACTTACATAGTTATCTTTCTGCTTAGTTTCCACCAGGAACAACATGTCTGGACGATAAAACCGTTGCATCTCCTTAAGACGTCGAACTGTGAGGCGTTGTCCCAAGCCCCGACAGTTCCACACCTCAACTCTCATGGTGCTGGTGGTGGTACCGGGCCCACCGCGCCTCTGTCGATTGGTTCCCAAGTAGGGGAAAGTGATTGCAAATCTTTGTAGTCTTTACGGATTTTCTGCAGTGCTTCGTATTTTGGTTCAGTTGAAGAAGAAACAACAAACTTATCCAGCATTGTCTCACGGACTCTCTCTTTCTTCTGTGTCGGACCCTGAGCAAAGTTTTCATCATCAACATCAGATATGTCATTACGCAGCCTCATAATACCTGAGTTTGTTGGATCATGGTTGGTTGATGGCCTTTGAGATGTTGAGCCAAGTCCATCCGAAGGTGCATCAATATAGTTTCCATACTCTTCAAAAGGTACTTCACTGTTCCTTCTATCTTCCATTTCCAGAATGACATGATCATCTTCATCATCATTGGTGTCAGTTATCTCATCATCAACTTCATTAGCAGCACGCATCATCTCGTCCTCCTCCATCAGTTTATGTATGAATCTTTTCCTCCTTTGCGCCACTTCTTTGCCACTGACAACAGCTTGTTCTGCTTCAAAATCCTCCCAAGTTTCCTTCAAATGATCAGGATGAGCCTGATATTCATTGCTGAGATCACATTCCTCAATATTACCTTCCTCAATGCCATCATTCTGATCTTGGTTGTTAACTGGCTCGGGCTGTTGAGGCATGTTTGCACCCATCAGTGGAACATCATCTTGCAACTGATCCATATTAGGATTGTCTGCATCATCGTCGGCATTGTTGTTTAAATTCTCATTCTCCTCTTGTTGTTGCAGACATTCACCATTATCATGAATTAACATGCCACAGACTTCACAAAATCCCCTCAGGCGTTCATACCGGAAACTCAGCAAAGTGTTAACTCCGGGTGTGAATTGGAAATTCTTCTGAAAACGGAGAGGAAGATCCACGTTCCAATTGATTTGTACCCTAACAAACTCCACTGCTGCAGCCACCTCTGGTTCGTAGTCCACTGCTAATACATCTCCCATCTTTTCTCCAATGTTTCGAATCACTCTCTGAGATAGAAACTGCAGGGGAATGCCACGGATCTGCACCCAGAACGGGATAAAGTTTAGCATCAGATCATCCATTGTTGGATCCCATCGTTGGAGGACCAGCATACGGTCATTGAAAGCCCATGGTCCTCTGTTTAGAACGGACTGCATCAATTCTTCGGAAGGGAATACGAACTGGAATTTGCGTCTCGCAATCATTCTTCCTGAGATGGTACCGGAGAGCCCCCAGTTTCGTGGTAGTGTAGAGACAATTGCCTGAATGTTTTGACGGCGAGGCATTAAGGCTCTTCCCATCAACGAGAATCGATTAACCTGAACCGCTTCTGCGCAAGCATCAATTGAAAGAGGGACCGGTTCGTCGTCAATTCCCAGCGTAAGATCTTGGATTGCAGTTCGCAATTTGTCAGCCATTGGAATCAAAGAAGGAAAATTGGAGAAGTATAAGTATACCCAGACTGAGGGAAAGCGAATTGGGGATCTTTGGTGTGGAAACTTCCCAAATTTATAAGAACGCCATTGTTGACGGTTGAATAGCAGTTGTGTCGCGGAAACATCGTAGTGGTTACAAACCTCCACTACGGAGATGAAGATCCCACTCGACCCGCGAGAAGAACTGTCGAAGATTTGTCCCACGTCGCTGTTAAATCGGGAAAAAACCGTCCTCCGGAAAAGGGACGTGAGAAGACGGTTCAGAAACCGTCGAATCGCATTTTGTGTCGACATTCAGTTTCGATTTTTTGATAATGATAAATATATATATTTGTATATATTTATTTAATTATAAATATGAACAAATTTACTTTAATTCGGTTTGACTAAATTTGGATTTGTTTCGGTTTATTCAAATTTTTTTTTTGGTAATTATTTGAGTTCATATAAATTTGGTTTGGTTTTGATATAAGAATTTCGATTCGGTTCGCCATGTTGTGTTATTTTGGAACAAAATCGGGTCTTCAAAACCTAATCTTTTAATATTTACTGCTCGCTAAATAAATTTCACAATAGGACTATAGCTTATAGGAGTAAGACAAAAAAAAACAACTAATAAAAAACCAGTCTCTTTTTGTTAGTTAATTACTATGATCTTAATTTATTTGACAAGCAACAATGACCCTTTTGCTTCCAAGTTCCAACGTCTCAATCTATGATCTGATTACTGTGAATGTTTTTCTCAAACCCAGAAAAACGTGTCTACTCTAATCTGATTCGTTGCATTACCAAACAAACACGTGTTCATGTCTGTAAAATCTCTAAAAGCATCATCTCTAAACATGCAAACAGGTCTTTGTACTTATGTATCTTCTTATAGAGGGATTAAGATAAGTGTATAATACCAATTTACGAAGTTCAAGAAAAGAGAGAGACAAAAACAACAAAGAGCAGAAACTGTTCTTGTCAGATTTGTCCATGTCTAGAGAGTAAACTGAGTCTTATCTTTAGTCCTCTGCAACAACAAAAATTCATACTGTTTTCTGTTAAAAACCAAAGAAACCCATTTTGTAAAAAGTTCTATAGAGAAGGTTCTAACTTCAAAGATTAGCTTTTGTTTTATTTTACTGCGTTCAGATTTCAGAAGCAGCACATGAGTAACATGGCTTTCTTTTGGGACCAGTAGTTCTAAAAATGGCTCTTTGGTCATTTTGTCTCAAGTTACTTTGGACCCTTTAAAAAGACTCTTACCAAATACTCTAATCAAATGACTAAATTGAGCATCAAGAAGATACACTTAAACCTCTGGAATTTACTGGAGTAGAATCACACTCTTATATATAATAGTCTAGGAATCTTGAAATAGTATTCAACAAGTAAAAGAAATACCTAAAAGACTTGTATAAAAAATCCAGTACAAGAGCATTAACTCTTACCCTTACCAGAAATTTGCTCTCGAGATTGTAGTAAGAAATGTAGTAATGTTTTTCTATAGTACTGCATAGTTTTGGCTCAATACAATATCGCACTATCTGTCATTCCAATCACTCCAGCTGAGTATATACTTGTCGCATTTAACACTTTCCGGTCACGAGTCGTTTTGTAGACACGCTTTGACCATTCATGTTCCTCGGCATCCTCTAACACCCACAATTCTAAAGGATCATATCGACCACCTTCAACCAAAACACCTAATTTAACCTTGAAGTTTATCATAACCAAAGATCTATGAATATTTGTTGCCAAGTCTTTATCAATGTTGATAAATCCGGATTTCTCAGAACTAACATCAAAGCAAACGATCGTACGTTTGTCGTGCTTGGTTTTCGCTGTATAATACAAAACACCATCGATGCATATTCCATCAAGACTATTTAGAGAAAAATACGGCTTGCAACATTCGATCTTTCTCCATACGAGATTCTCGTTCTCTAACGTCAGAATTTGATGCTGAAGACACCAATTATTATATGTTTGAAAAAAAAAACAGATTACACATAATACCTTGAACTGTTTGGCGATCGGATCATATCTAAAATAAATTCTGCTTTTGACTTAATGTCCAGTTTCATCAGTTTTGGTAAGGTCACAAACTCTCCAGTGATGGGATTAGAAATCACTGCCACTGTATAATTCTTTCCAACAGACCAATCTGCCAACCGGACGACATAGTTTATGTACTAAATCTGCCGTTTCAACAAATTCCGGATGATAACGAGTGGCTATAAGAGACGAATGATCATTCGGATTTTGAGGTTGAGGTGAAGAGAAAAATAGCAACTTTCTTTTTTTAACTAGGAAGTGAAAAAAGAAAGTTGAAGCTTTGAACATGAAAGAAGTGTTCTTTCATTGATTCATTTCTCTTAAGGTTACAAATGAACCAAGATGCCTTTTTATACAAGATTGCAAACTAGGGTTCTCAAATGTAGCTTCACACATCGTTTGACACATGTCAATCATCAATACTAGACGCGTCAATCAAACCAAGTGGTGCGAATCTATTGGTCAAGCTTGCTAGACCAGCCGTACTACCTGCAGACTTTGCCTTGCTCCTCTTTTGCTATGCAATTCTTGCTTTGTCGTTTTCCTTAAAAGGACAATGCCGTTGTTTCAGATTTGAACTCAAGTCCGTAGTAGGCTTTGAATTTGGTTCCGTGTTGGGCTTGAGAGTCGTTACTTGTGATGGGCTTAGTCCCTCTACTTCATTTGGAGTGTCTCTGTTAACATCCCCCCTCAAACTTGGTGTGGAAGGTTCTTGAACACCAAGTTTGTAGCGTAAGGATGAAAATGAGCTGTAAGACAACAGCTTTGTGAAGATATCTGCGATCTGTTGGTGAGACGGAATATGCTTGACCTCAAGAGCACCAAGAGCAATACGTTCTCTAACATAGTGGTAGTCTAGCTCAAAATGCTTAGTCCTCCCTATATAATTCAGGTGTGGCAGGGAGAGGAACACCAAGTTCCTTGAGAACGATGCACATCCATGTGATTTCAGTAGCAGTGTTTGAAAGGGAGCGATACTCTGCTTCAGTAGAGCTTTGTGCAACTGTATCTTGTTTCTTGGACGACCAAGAGATGAGATTAGTACCAAGAAAGATGCAATAGCCACCTGTAGACCGTCTAGTGATTTTGCATCCTCCCCAATCACTATCACTATAGGCTCTTAGAGTGAAGTCAGTATCTTTGCTAAAGTAAATCCCCATTGTTGTTGTACCTTTGACATATCTGAGGATTTGTTTTAGCAGGAGATAGTCTGAGACAGTAGGCATGTGCATCTTTTGGCACACATAGTTTACAACAAACTGCATATCCGGCCTTGTTGATGTAAGGTATTACAACTTCCCGGCTAGGCTTCTGAAATAAGTTGGATTTTTAAAAGCTTTTTCTTGATCAGGAACTCTGTCAAGTTGAACTGGTAAAGGAGTAGGCATTGGTGAGCAATCACTCATTCCTGCCAAAGCAAGAAGATCCTCAACATATTTTTGTTGTGACAAGAACAAACTAGTAGAGTGAAACTGAGCTTGAATTCCAAGAAAGTAATGTAATGGTCAAAGGTCTTTCATTCGAAACTGGTTACTGAGGTCTGCAAAAAGCCTAGAGAGAATGGTTGAACTGTTCCCAATGATGAGCATGTCATCTACATATAGTAGTAGCATGACAACATCCTTCCCCTGCATATAGACAAATAGAGAGGGATCCTTTTTACTGCAAATAAAGCCAAACTCCAGAAGATATGTACTGAACTTGTCAAACTAGGCTCTAGGAAACTGTTTTAAACCATAAATAGCTTTGTGAAGCAAGCATACATGGTCTGGTCTGACCTTGTCCACAAACCCCGCAGGCTGAGTCATATAAACTATTTCAGTCAGTTTCCCATGTAAGAAAGCATTTTTAACATCTAATTGCTTGATTTCCCAACCCATAACCGTTGCGGTATGGAGGACAGTGCAAACTGTAGCAGACCTGACCATTGGACTGTAAGTCTCAAGGTAATCTATACCTTCTTCCTGGTTAAACCCTTGAGCAACAATCCTTGCTCTTAACTTGTCTAATGAGCCATCAACATTAAGTTTGGTGTGGAAAACCCATTTACTACCTAATACATTCATATCCAAAGTGTATGGGACTAGGGACCAAGTACGAGTTTCAGAAAAAATATCCATTTCCTCATTCATAGCTCCATTCCATCCAGGGTCTTTTAAAGCAGTAGTTACTGTCTTAGGTTCAGGATAAGAGACCTTTTGTGTGAGCAGGGCGTACCTGGGATTAGGTTTTGTAATTCCTAACTTAGATCTTGTTACCATTTTATGAGAAGAAGCTTGTACAGGAGGAGATTTAGCAGATGCCACTGGGTGTCCAGACTAAGAAGACACATGTGATGAATTAGCTTGAGTACTATCACAAAGGAAGGAAGAACTGGAGCCAATAAGTTCAGTTCTTAAGGTTTTCGTACTCACAGAGATTCTTTCTTCTTGAATAGACTGAATTCAAAGGACCAATGTCTGAAGTGAGTAAAGACGAAGGAGTTGAAGGAGTAGACATCTCAGAAGGAAGAGGACACATAAGTGGAACCAAACCAGGTTCAGTTTGTTCAGACACAGAATTAGCAGAAGCAAAAGCAGTGTCAGGAGAAAAACTCTGCAACCAAGTTGAAATCAAAGGTGTATTAGCAGTGGGATGTAAATGCTTATACTTTGAGGAGAATGGAAGAGATGTTCATAAAAAAATCACATGCCGGCTGATGAATAGACGACCAGACTGAGGAAGAAGACACTTACACCTTTTGTACTTATCATTATAGCCCAGAAAAACACATTGAAGAGCTCTTGGAGCCAACTTATTCTTTGGTATAATCTCTAAGAGTTGGATAACACGCACATCCAAAGACTCTGAGAGAAATGTAATCAGGAGATTTGCCACAAAGTGCTTCATGAGGGCTCAAGTATTGAGATAATGTCGTAGTAGGCAACAAGTTACTTAGAAAATTTGCAGTGTAGAAGGCCTCAACCCAATAACATTGGGGTAGATGTCCTTGAAAGAGCATAGACAGACTAAGTTCCACAACATGGCGATGCTTTCTCTCAGCAAGCCCATTCTGCTGTGGTGTATGCGGACACGATACTAAGTGCTGAATACCACATCTTTCCAGATGGGAGAGAAGCTGTTGGTTCATGAATTCTCCACCTCCATCACTTTGAAAAATACCAATTTTGCTTTAAACTGGTTTTCAACTAAGGCTTGAAACTTGACAAAGACAGAACAAAACTCTGATTTGAATTTCAAAGGATAAAACCAGGAGTATCTTGAAAAATTGTCAATAAACACTGCATAAAACCTAAACCCTTGAACAGAGGAAACAGGTGAAGGTCCCCACAAATCACAGTGGATCCTTTCAAGAGGTCTATGAGCAACAAAACTAGAAGAAGAAAAAGGTAGTCTAGAACTCTTCCCAAGTAAACAAGCTTCACAAGTCTTCTTGGTAAGTTTATTTATGGAGATAACCTTCCTTGTAAACAGCAAATGAAGAACTTGAGGATTAGGATGACCAAGCCTTCGATGCCAGACTTCATCACTTGCACTATGTTGTCTAGAAGAGTAGAAAGCCTTGATGTTATTGTTGTCCAGAAGATAGAGACCATTACGCGTGCTTCCCAGAGTGAGAAGCTTCTTTGTGGCCTTATCATTTATTCTAACAGTGTCACAGTCAAACTCAAAAGTGCAGGGAAAATCTTTTGTAAGTTTGGAGACTGAAAGCAGAGATTTGGCAATAGCAGGACAAACCAAAACATCGGATAGAGGAAGATTACCTGATGATGAGGCAATGCTTGCAGAACCAGTATGTGTAATGGGAAGGAAGTTGCCATCTCCAATCATCACATAATCATTGCCTGAATACGGATGAGTTGTACTCAAGTGTTGAGGCGAGCTTGTGACATAGGTTGTAGCTCCCGTATCTGGATACCATTCATTACCAGAAGCATCTGAGACTTCAATGATCCGTAAGGCAGCCATAGCGTGAGGTAAGTCTTCATCTTGGTAAGACTTGTCAAATCTATGCCAGCACCTCAGAGCTTGATGGCCAGGCTTACCACAAACTTGACAGATAGGTCTTCGTCCATCACCATAAGCATTAGCCGATCCTTGAGAAATTTGTTGATGAAATCCTCGTCCTCTGGTGGAAAAGGAACCTCTACCACGACCTTGATTGTTGCTTCTGTAATAACCTCTGCCTCTGGAGCTAATGTTGTATTGAGCTTGAGGCACTTCAGATTTCTCAGTTTGAAAATCCATGTGAGGAGTGATACTTGAGCCAAGAGAATAACTTTGCAGACGTTGATCAAAAGCAGTGAGCCTTAGAACTATATATTCATTGAATGTAGCTTGGGAACCATCTATGGATCCTTCAATACTCGTCTTAATAGGCTCATATTCCTGGCTTAACCCATTCAAAGCAGCAAAATTTTTCATCTTCTCACTCACAGGGTTTCCTATGGAGGTTAACTGGTCACAAGTACTCTTAACATCCCTAAGGTATTCTTCCATACTCTTATTCCCTTTAGTGACTATTTGTAACTTTCTTTGCAGCTCAAACAACCTAGAGGAGGTCACACGATTAAAGTTCTTAGCAAGGGCTAACCATACCTCTTGAGCTGAATCAGTACCAACCACCACATTCAATATGTCTTCAGAGAGTGAGCCAAGAATCCACGACTAGACGATTTGATCTGACCGAATCCAGGCAGAGAAATCAGGGTTCTGGACCTCTTCCTCCAGATTTGGAACTCGGAGCGCAGGAGGAAGCTTCTCGGAGGCACCAGTGATGAAACCCAATAGGCCCTGACCTGCTAAGAAGGACTCGAACTGACGTTTCCACAAAAGGTAGTTTCTTTCGGTGAGTTTGATAGTAACACAATTTGTGATGTTCATAGTAGGTTAAGCATAGATCTCTACTGATTGATCCATGGCTGTGATACCATGAAAGAAAGAAAGTTGAAGCTTTGAAGATGAAAGAAGTTTTTTTTATTGATTTATTTCTTTTAAGGTTACAAATGAACCAAAATGCCTTTTTTTATAAGATTGCAAATTAGGGTTCTCAAATGTAGCTTCACATATCGTTTGACACATGTCAATCATCAATACTAGACGCGTCAATCAAACCAAGTGGTACGAATCTATTGGTCGAGCTTGATAGACCGGCCATACTACCTGCAGACTTTGCCTTGCTCCTCCTTTGCTCTGCAATTCTTGCTTTGTCGTTTTCCTTAAAAGGACAATGCCGTTGTTTCAGATTTGAACTCAAGTCTGTAGTGGGCTTCGGATTTGGTTTCGTGTTGGGCTTGAGAGCCGTTACTCGTGATGGGCTTAGTCCCTCTACTTCATTCGAAGTGTCTATGTTAACAGGAAAGTGAAAAGGAACCTCAATGGTAGATCTGGAGATGATTTGATCGGAAACAACTGGTTGTAGTTTTGATGGCGGATTATCGACGGCCAGAGTTTCGATACTCAACTACACTGAGCCATAGACTTTGCGGACAATCTCGACAAGATATTGTCGATAACGAGATCAACGGGGATCAGATCAAAGTATCTTCTTCCAGCTGATGAAGTTACGTTTTCCTCCATGACTTGCTGCTGCTTACATTTTCTCATATTAAACCCTAGATTTTTTGGGGTAAAATAAAACCCTAGATTTTGGCTATGCTCGAAAAACGAAAGCATCTCCTTCACGCAACACAATCTTATATGATTTGTAAGAACCCAATAGATACTTCACATCATTTTGGGATAATTTTCCTTCTTCAAATTGAATTTAGGATAATTTCTAGTCTACATAGAAACACAACAAAGTGAACTATAATTTAATTATACTTTTAGTCATTTACCAACAAAATAATTTTAGATGAAAAATTGAGTGAGAAATCTCGATCATTTGAAAGTTTCTAAAATCCTACCTAACAAAAATAACAGAATGAACTAATTTAATTAAAATATAACAAAATGTTTTTGTAAATCTTCTCTAGTTTTCTGATTTCGGTACAAGTGATTGACCAGAGAGTTCACCAAACCGGCCTCCTCTGTTTCTCATAAGCTCACCAAACGAAATACAACTCTCCGTTTGGTTATTATTATGTCCTCTTGTAACCTTAATCTTAACGTGATCCGGTAATCTCAACGTATACCGATCTTCTTCCTCCGGTTTATTCCTCACGATCGAATGACCCGTTGTGTTTGATCTCGAGAATTTATCCGGTAAAGTCTCAGTCTTTGTCTCATTGTTGCTATTACTACTCTGTCTCGACAACAAAACCTGGTATGATGTCAATGTTTCATCGCGATGACCTTCTCTGTTTTCGTGTATGACTTCGATGGTAAGCTCTTTGATGTTTTCGGGTGCGTTTGGATCCAAATTCCGGCGACAAACAGGGCATGTTTTGTTAGACTCGAGCCAACGATCGATGCATTCTTGATGATAAACATGGTAACAAGTAGTTAAGAGCCGTAGAAGGATGTGTTCTTCTTCGAATTCAAGAAGACAAATCGCGCATTCGAGTCCATGTTTATCTTCTCGGAGATCTTTGACTGAGGAGAATGGAAAAGAAGGGAAGGATTGGATGATGTGTGGTTCTAGACCAGGGTTAACCGGTGGTGGACCAACGGTTTCTGTTTGCGATTCGATTTGATTTTCCCGTGATTCGTTGTTGTAGTGGTTATTCCAAGCTTGTGTGACAGAGTGGAAGAAACATTTGCAGAAATAGAGAGCAAAGAAACCGATGAAGAAGACGACGAGGAGGATCACGGTTAGGACAATGACCAGAGGTGGTTTAGGGTAATGTTGAGGCGGTCGAGATTGAAGAGTTTTGTTTAGTTCGATCGGTTTCGCTATCGGCATTGAAGAAAAGATTGTCGGAGATTGTTTATCTCCGCCACGGAAATTCTCATACAAAAAAATGCAAGAGAGTGAGAAAGATTGAATGTTTCTTGGTTCGGCAATAGAAACTTTGTTTGTTTTAAAATTGTTTGTTATGGTATGGAAAAAGAAAAACGTAATGTTTTGCAATTTTTTGTATGGTAAGAATATGAGAGTGTGTGTGTGTTTAGGATTTGTTTACTTAATTTAGAAATGTGATTGCTTTAACTTGCATTGAACGAGTCTTTAGTGACATTGCTTTTAATCAAAAAAATTTTGATGATTAAACCACCTAAGCTACTTGAAAGGACCAAAGGGTTAATTAAAGTTCAAGTAATTATTTTCTTAGCATTTTGAAAGGTTAAATTAAATGTACAAGTACATAGCATGTAATGGCTTATAAACTGAAAATTAAACATGCAGAAAGGAAGAAGAAATGAAAGCTTAAATAGGAGTAAGTTGATTAGATGAATGCAACTGTTCGAGTGGCTCGGTGGTGCAGCGAGCATGTGGAAGTGAGCTAGCATCACCGGTTCGAATTGTTTGCGGCATTTGTTTGTACGTCATTAAGATTCGATCAGTAACAGCTTAGCCCACTTAAATAAGGTATCCTAAAATACCTTTCACCCTTTTTAGACAATTGTAGTTCTGAATCTTTGGATCATAATCTCCTTGGTATCCGGAAACAGTTTTTGGATTTTTCGATTTAAATAACTCTCTGTTCCAAAAAAGATTTGAATCCGCAGCACAAGAGAACCAACCCCATTGTGTTACCATTATACAACCACTCATTTGGGTGTTACCACTAGACCACCACTCCATTGGTCCAAAACTATTATTGTATAACTAGTGGTATTATTTACAAATGAACAACTCATTGTGACATTTTTGAAAAATGGCACACAAAAATGACATTTTTGCAATTATCCCAACAATAAGACGCATGCTTTATAATAACTCTAAATAGGTAAAGGTTCAAACTTACTAACGTGACTTTTCGATCAGCTTAGTTGTATGAGCATTGGCCAGTGCTCTAGCAACCACTGTTCGAAGCGTTGCGCTCGCTGAATCTAATCCTTCCATCGTCGTCTCCATATATATATATATACATGGACTAAATAAAGTATTTAAAAATACCTTTTTTTAGGTTGGAAACTATAAAATGCAAAAAAAACAACACAATTTAGTAATTTACTCATTAACCAATTGATTTTAATTTTAAGGATCCAAAGTCCAAATTTGAATCGATTCGATTTAAAGTTAACTCGTTCTCAGGAGAGAATTGACCTATCTATTCTGACTGCGGAGAACATGCCATTCAACAAAGAGATTCTGAAATGGCGGAGGTTTGGTTCGCTCAAGCCGCTGCCACATAATGGTTGTAGACTCCTTAAAAAAAGACGTGTATATATAGCACTAAATAAAGGCTGAAAGGGTTTCAAGATAAATAAACGATTCAATGATATAAAATCGATATGATTCAAGAAGATATTTTGTGTGTATGGTGAGAATGTCAGTTGTGTGTGCAACTTTAATTGAGCGAGTCTTTTGTGATATTGTTTAGACGATTAAGACCACCTAAGCTACTTAGTTTAAACACTCAAACGCATACAAAACAAGGGTTGATTTAATTTCAAGAATATTTAGACAATTAAACGTACATATTTAGTTGATATATTTTTATGGAATTTTTCTCTACTTTAAAATACCGTACTTTTAAGCTTTTATTCCAAACATAGTACAACTAATTTAAATTTTCAACAATAACACAAATTATTATGTAAAAGTATTTGTTTACCCCAAACAAATTACAGAAAAAAACATTAATTTTGATTTTTTTTTCCAATTTATAAGTTAGACTTCTCCCATTAATAAAGGGTCATGCGTCATTTTGATATTGAATTTGTGGTATTGATAGAAATCTAAATCTAGTAGTGGTAGTTTTGAAAATAGTCCTTTTTGATTAAAATTTAGTTTGGATATCATTGGTTTAAAAAAAAAAAGAATTTATACCTTTATATTACAATGAAAAGGTAAAAAATGTCACAAAACATTACCTTTTCATTAACAAAAACAAAAATATATATATATCATTCCACGTTTTTCCAACCAATGTATGAACATATTTAGTTCAATGCGTTTGTCGCCCACCTAACATATAGTATATATTTACAGTGATTTAGTGCAATTGCTACTGTTACCACTAAAAAACCTTTAAAAATTATTATGAATATAGAGAATTATACTTCTATCCTATATGGCAATGGCATAATAATGCTAATGAATTTACTTAGGGATCCTAAATGGCAAAGATGGCATATTATAAACGAAGCAGAAGTTACTGTATTATAAAGTTTGGGAAATGAAGTTCCTGCAACTACTCGTGGCCTAGTGGTACAAGCATGGGTCAGTGCTTTAGTATCCACTGATCGAATAGCAGCACCGTATCCGAACCAAAGTAAATAATCATTTTCTCAAATTAATTTATAGAGGGAGTATAATGCTGAAATGAGGTATTATAAAATACCTTCTTTTATTTTTGGGTATTATTATCATGTCAATTTTCTATCTTTGTTAAAAAATGCCTCTTTTCTTTTGTGGCATTATAAAATGTCTCTTTTGGTTAATATTTAGGAAAGACTACCTATTTCTCCACCAGATAAACTATATCTGCCTATATGTACACCAAACTTTTACCTCTCTCTAAATCTCCACAACATGAAAGTTTAATCTCTATATACCCACAGATTCAAATTCAAATCTCTAAATAACCGCGAAAACTGATTTGGATCGGTTTTGGTAAAAACCGGAGACCAAACCGGCAGAACCGTATTTTTAACCGAAACTTGAATTGAACCGGAATCCGATTCTTGTGACCGACCCGACCCGAGTCGTGTCTTTTTTCGACGACGATAACGGTAAAAAAAGCCCCAAATCGATTTGATAAACTTAGAACCCTAAATCGATTTGAGAGAAGTTTGTTACTTTGATTCAAAATTGTGATTAGATTTGACTCGTAGGAGATGAGTAACTCGGGCTCTTCGTCTTCGTCAACGTCATTTGGCCGTCGCAGAGGTAAAGTTGTCGGGATACCTAAGCGATGTTGGTGTGGAGGTGGGATTGTGTTTGTGTGTTGGAACTAGTAGGTTCTTGTAAACTAGTTTGTTCTTGTTTTGAGACCTTGTTCGTGTATGTGTTTTGGAGGTTATAAATCATGAACCTGCAATCTGTTTTGCTCGGTTATAAATCATGAACTAGTAGGTTCGTGTATGTGTTTTGGAGGTTATAAATCATGAACTAGTAGGTTCTTGTAAACTAGTAATGTGCTCGGTTATAAATCATGAACCTGCAATCTGTTTTGACAACACTAAACAGAGCCAAAATGATCCAAAAACTGCAGGTTTTGACAAAACATGAACTACACCAAAATGATCCATAGTTTTGACAACACATGAAGTAAACCAAAATGATACATAAACTGTAGGTTTTCACATCACAGAACAGAGCCAAAAGGATCCATAAAACAGAGCTCACAATCTCCTTTCAGTTTAGGTTACCAAAATGATCATAAAACAGAGCCAAAATGATCATAAACAGAGCCGAGAGTTGAAATACTAAAAAGAGCCGAGAGTTTAAGTACTAAAAAGAGCCGAGAGTTTAACTAATAAACAGAGGCTACTTAAGCTTGAGAAGCTTGAATGACAATGCTTTGAGAAGCTTGAGAACCTGCAGTGTCAAGAGCTTGAGAAGACTCATCAATCCTTTGAGAAGCTTGAAAACCCTACAAGGTAAACAAGATTAGAAACCAAGACACAAATACAAATACACAAATAAACCAGATTGATACAAACCTCAAGATTTTTCTTATAAAACCTAGAGTTGTGCTCAGTAGAATAACAAAGGCCACAATGAATGGTCCTTTTTTTCTGTTTTGGCTGTTTTTTGGTGGGAGATTCATGCACACCTTTCTTCCTTTTCTTATCAGCTTTGGTTTTCTTCTCTCTACCTGGTTGTGGCGGTTCAGGAGGAGCATGAACATTAGGTTCCTGTGTTTTTGGCCAGAATGGTGCACCTCGGGTTGGAGCAAGACCCTCTGCATAGTTCCTCATCCACGTAGCAGTGCGGAACCACTTACACACAAAATCCTCAGGGACAAGCTTCTTTAATAGAATCACTCCATACGCATGCTCGCATGGAATTCCAGTAATATCCCACTTCATGCAGGTACAACTCATCCTCTCCATGTTCACTCTGTAACTACATCCACTGAGCCTTGAGTCATAGACTCCGTTTGTACCTCGAGTCACCTTACACGCCAAAGCTTTTTCATATTCTTTGGCCAGAAACCTAGAAACATATGGTGTACATTTTCCTAAAACAGAACAAAGAAACAATTAAAAGGTAAACATAAATACATTATTGCATAGGGTAATTAAAAACACAATTAAAAGCTTACCACTGTGACTGTGAGATATAGCTGATCTTTTAGCAATCCGAGCCATAGCAAGCCGGCTAATCATATTTAGCATAGGAACAAAAGCCATCTCTCTTGCCTTGCGGATAGTGTTATTGAATGACTCGGTTGAGTTGTTTTCAATATCTTCACAGTGATTACCTAGTTTGTAGTAGGCTCTGCACCAAGACTTTGGTTTTGCCTTCAACACATCATTGTACACTCCAAGATCGTAATTGAATATCTTGTCCATGTTTTGATCATACTCGGCTTCATTGTAGCTCCATGCCAAGCTCCATATCAGTGGCTTCATCTGTTTCTTTCCAGCATGATTCTTCTTCAGATTCTCATATATGTGTTTAACACACATTCGATGCTCAATCTTAGGTAACTCTAGCTCCACTGCTCTGATGAGTCCCTGAAACACAACAAAACAGAATCAGTACATGTACTCAAAAGCAAAAGAATCAGGCTTAAACAGAATCACTTCACCTTTTGACGGTCAGATACCATGATATAGCCATGACCATCACGTAATCCCAAGTCAGCCTTAATCTTCTTCACAAACCATATCCAATTGTCTTTGTTCTCCACTTGTACAGCCGCCCATGCTATTGGATATATAGCATTATCTGCGTCTCTACCTAAAGCTACCAATAGCTGTCCCTTGATCTTATGTTTCATGAATGTACCATCAACTCCTATTAGAGGCCTGCATGTGTCTTTCCATGTTCTTCTTAAGACATCAAAACAGACATAGAATCTGTTGAACAAGTCCTCACCTGCATCATTCTTCAAAGTTTGTACTTCAACAGTTGAACCCGGATTTGACACTAAAATCTCAGCAGCATAATCTTTCAGTCGAGCAAACTGTTGATCGTACTCTTTTTCGATCCATTTCAATGCCTCAAGCCTAGCATTTTGACATTGAGACCTAGACACAGTGATTCCCCACTTCTCTTTAATTATTTCTTCGATCTTCATAGGCATATAGTACTCCGGTTCTTCTCTAAGCTTATCAAGGAAGAGCCTACTTATCACAGGTTCTCTTAAAAGAAGACACTCACCATTAGGGATACAACTATGCTCATCTATGAACTTACTAACTTTCCACTTAGAGTTTTTAGGAAGAAGTGATGCATAGACTTGCCATTTACATCCTTTACCCTCCTCATCATTCCCACCAGCACATTTAAACCCAACCTTCAACTTATCAAACCTGTATTGATAAAGGTTTCTACCTGTTCTTAGTGCGTAGTCGACCACTGTCTCTTTTAAGGCAACTCCACTGATGAAACTCTGCCTTTTGTACAAGCTCCCATCACCACGTCTGATGTGTGTACGACCTCTCTCTCTATCCACTTCATCTTCTTCGCTGTCACTATCGGGAACAAAGTCGTGTTGAATCGGCGGTTCATCGTGAAATTCTTGTAAGAGTTGTTGAATGCGAAACTCATCTCGTTCCTCCCCTTCTACATCGAATCCCATGTTCTCATTTGGCGGAACAAAAGGAACTATACCCGTCGAAGGCGAAGCCATGAAAACCCCTCTTTCTTTCTCAGTTTCGAATTGGGAGAGAGAGAGATGTGATTTGGGGATTTATGTTTCTATGGTTCTGTTTCAATTTGAGAGAAAGAGAGATGCGATTTGGGGGTTTTGGTTTGTAGGGTTCTGGGAAATTCCGATTCAGAGATAGAGAGCTGTGACGTTGAGATTTTTTTTTCCAGCTGTTCTCCGATGTCAGAATTTGGGATCGAGAAGATGATTTGGTTTAATTGGTTTTTTTGCTTCTAATCGGGCCACAATCCGGTTTAGTTATATCTTAGTTGGTTAACAAATCAGATCAAAACAGTAAACCATAATTAACCAGTAATTGTGGGTTCTGAGATATAAAACTTTTATTTTGTGGGTATTTAGAGATTTGAATTTGAATCTGTGGGTATATAGAGATTAAACTTTCATGTTGTAGAGATTTAGAGAGAGGTAAAAGTTTGGTGTACATATAGGCAGATATAGTTTCTCTGGTGGAGAAATAGGTAGTCTTTCCTAATATTTATTGTCAAAGTGTTTTGGTTTTGTAAAGTTAGTAAACAAATTTTCAATTTTTACTTTTTTTTTTTTGTTTTGTTTGTTTGTGAACTTCTATGCCTTGAATGATTGTGGTTTTTTAGATATATTTTTTTAGTTTTTGTAAATTTTCTCAAATTTACCAACACTTTATTATTTTTCTCATATTTACCAACATTTTCTCAAAATATATATATATATATATATATTTTAGGTATTATAAAAAAAATCCCATTATTAATTACTAAATTCAAGTTGTATACCTAATGGGATTTTAACACAAATATTGGAGTAATCAAACCCAATTTTCATTCGTTACGTTACCCGTAAATACGAGACAAAGAGAAAAAAAGAAAAAAAAAAGAGACACCACAGATTTCTATATTAATAAAACGTAACGAAATCGGACGCAGTCGGTGCTCTAGTCTGGTTGGTCTGACCATCGCATTGGTTATCACGTGATCAGAGTTCGAAATGAGCCGACTGCATCGATGTAAAATTGATGGTGAAGATGATGATGAATGTTGACGATGATGTGACATGTCGATCTTGATATTTGAGGTACTAATAAAGTACCTTTTTTAATCGCGCATGGCTTGTTGATCACGTGGCAACTAAACGACGGTTGGATTATGCCTATCTCTGGAGCTCCATTACCACATAATCATTTCATCTTAGACCATGTTTATCACTGATTCTCAAAAAGTATCATTGATATTAATTTAATATTAATAATTTTTTTAAAAAGTTTATCATCTCTCTCGATGAGACATGCCAACAAAACCCAACCAACTTTTTTTCTTTCATTTTATATCAGACTTGTTCAATCCAAGCAACAAATTTCAAACACAGAGATGATTTTTGAATTCGATTTGAAGCAAAAAGCAAGATGTGCGTTTGCTTCTGATTGTTATCGCGATTGGGTTTTTATTCGGATTCGAAGTTTTCAAAAATGATTTCACAAGATCCACGATTATGTACATCTCGATTGCGGCGATCCGAGTTTCCGTTGCGGCATAGACAGAGACATCGCTCTGAATAGCCATGAAGGAGAAGAAGGGAGAGAAGAAGAAAGGAGGGAGAGATCTTCTCATATCTATTTTTTTTTTGGAAAAAAGGTCAAATAACACGCTGACATGTGTCCCAAAGGATCGATTCAATCAGCTCACCACACTGAGACGATTCACAAGAAAATCTCAACAGATTTTATTTTTTTAATCATTTTTATTTGATGATACTCTGAAAATATTACTGATAAACATGCTCTAAGGGTTAAGTTGAAGAGCATGTGTCTGATTTTTGGGTTTTTTGTCAATAACACAAAAAAATATTTGGTCAAACATTGATATATGTTTTCCATTAAACGTTAATTTTATCTAGAATATTTGAAAATTATATAATAAAATTTAATATTAACATATGGATAAAAGTGTTAAAATTCGAATTTTTATGAGTTTGAACTATATTTTCGAGTGGGTAAAGTATACTAGTAAAATTTTAAAAGAAATTTTGAAAAATGTCATTTTTCAAAAATACTATTTTTCTAAAATCTTTGCAAAAATACTATTTTTTCAAAATTATTTATTCATTATATTATTTATGTTTAAATTAACGAGTTTATTAGGGGTCAGAATATTTTTTAAAATTTATTATTTTAAGATTTAGATTTTAAAAATTTATAATTAGTGGTATTTTTATAAATAGATAATCCATGGTAGTATTTTTGAAAATGTACACAAATTTTAATGAGTCAAGTCGCGCGAAATGATTCGCGAACAGATATTTTTTACAAATTTAAAATACTATGATTATGTTTTTAACTTTAACTATACCAACCAAAACATATATTCTTTAATAAATATATATATCTCACTTAACATTCCATAACAAATTTATCTGGATTTATATTTAATATTTAAATAAACTTTTTAACGATTTAGAATTTTGATTAATATTATATTTATCTGCTATTAGTTCTTCGCAAACTATTGGAAACTCAAGATTTTTTTACAAACTTTCAAGTAGAATGCCCAATTCTAGTATCAACTATCAAGAATGGTATAATTCAATTGAAAGCAAGAAAAGAGAGACTTTTATCATAGCAAAAGAAAAAAGAAAAAAAAAAGAGTCACAGAGAATAAACCGTGAAACTAAAGTAATCACTAGAAAGCAAATGTAAAACCAAAAAGAAAACCTGAAACAACCCTAATTTTTAAGATCTCTCTATATTTATCTAAAACCCTCAAGCTTGAAATCTTCTTTAGATTGTGTAACCTTCTCAAAGGAAACAAAATATCAAATCCAGCCTAAACCAACCAAAAACCGAAACGAATTCTCCGCAGCAAATTCAGTTTATTGACCAGGATTAGACCAAAGATGGTGCATTTGCATCTCACGCAGTTGTTGTTGTTGAGCCGCAAAGTTTCCATAAATCCCATTACTGTTGTTGTCACGGTGCATCGAAGGAGAACCGCTTTCGTTCTCTTCTGATGACTCGCTTGATGGTCCTTGAGAGTTTGATCCAAAATTCAACATATTACCCGGTGCTGAAGCCGGTTCAGGTTTCGGGCCACGAGTATTGTTAACGCTACTCTGTTTCGGTTTCTTTGCTTCTGCAACAAAGCTTCCCACTATGACCTATGGCACATTAGGAAGCAAATAAACATAAAAAGAATCCAATCAAACCAATTGTGATGTTGCAGCTTAACCCATTTAAACAGAAACCAAATATACTAAAATTACGACTTAACAGAATTTCAGTTTCCTTAAAAGAGGTTTCGATAACGAGAGTCCGTACCTGCACTTGTGTTGCAGCTACTAGCGAACCAACAACACTGCCACCTAAAATCCGGCCGTCGGGTCCAGCCAAAGCAACACTCAAGCTACCACTTCTGTTGGTTGAACCATTTACTTCGTAATTCAAGAATGTGCCTGAGAGAGTAATGATCTCAAATCGCCCCTACAAAACAACATAATACAAATCTCAAACACTAAAGACACACAAAGACTAAAGCTTTATACTAAAGAACGGCAAATAAACATAATTTTAAAAACCTCGCAAGTAACAGTTCCACCAGAATTAGAAGCTTGACGAAGCGTCACACAAGAAACTGCACCACTTGCAGAGAGAATACAGATTGTTCGTGGTCCTTGATCCGAAAAAGCCATCACCTTCGACGCAATGTCCTAAAAAGAGCAAGTAAATTTATCCAAATATCATTCTTCGATCTAATTCACTGAAACAAAATACTCATTTCCTCTAATTACCAATCTTGAAGCATCAAACAGTCACATTTCCATATATAGTTCCAAGAATCAATCACATTTATGAAATTACCTCTCCTGTTTTCACTTCAATGACATGAGGTGTAAACCCTACTCCTGCTGTTCCTCCTACACACAAAGCAAAATCCATCAAACACATGAAATCAATTGCATGTAATCACAAACAAATGTGTTACAAGATTCAAAACTTTTTCTTGTTTTACCTAAAGCATCAAGCTGTTTCTTGCTAGAGCCAGGAGGTCTTCCTCTGTTACGTTTAGCAGGTGGATCCGCAGAGTTTGAATTACCTCCGCCACTATCCCCGACGCCAACGTCACCACCACCACCACCACCGTAGGAATTAGAAGCGGCGGAGAGGAGAGGAGAAGTCGGAGCTAAACCTAACGCAATGTTACCATCAGGAGTGTATTTTCTTGGCCTTCCTCTCTTCTTCTTCACTTGTTGTTGCTGATTCTGATTCTGATCGATCCCTAATCGCATCGGTTGAGAAGAAGGTGACCCATCACCGAATCTAAGCGAATCAAGCGTTTTCTGATCCATTTGTTGTTGTTGTTGTTGCTGGTGAAGTGATTGAGGAGATTGAGCTTGAGGATGGTGAGGAGCGAGAGAACCGAAAGGTATACGGTGATGGATCGACTGAGATGTTGAAGTGGGACCCATTATTGAGGCGGCGTTAGGGTTACGGTAGTGATGATTCATTAGCATTCCTGGTGGTGGTTGAAGCTGTTGATGATGCGACGGTGGTGGTGGGATTTCTCTGGAATCCATTAGAGAGAGAAGAAATGTTCAATCTTTTGGTTCAAAGATTGTTTCTTTCGGCCTAATTTTCGTAGACCCAACTTTTGATTTTCTTTTCTTTATTCTGTTTTGCGAATTCCGAGAAAATCGAGTCGAGAAAATGGTGAAAGCGTTAAGCTAAAGCGTGTGAGGTAACAACTCTCTCTCACACACACACACACACACACACAGAGAGAGAGAGAGAGAGAGAGAGAGACGAAGTTGTGGCGGAAATTTGGTAATATATTAGTAAAATAAACACTCGAGAAAAATAAAATCTTTTGATTTAGGGTTTGTTTTGTAACTTTGTTAACTGAATTGATGATAAAAATATTTAGGGTCCTAAAGACTAGAGAATGTTAGTAGTTTGTAATCTACTTCTTTTGATTTGGTACACTCAAGATAATATTCTAGAATCATTTGAGTAAATTGTAGTTTGTTTTTATTATCATCCAAAATATAGCAAATAATATTTGTTGTCATCCATTTTTATCAGGAATTTACTGTTTAGAAAGTAAATAATTTTAATCATATGTTATTGAAATTAAATAGAATATAGTGGCGGTAGAACAAGTTATGAAGAAAATTTGTTAAAATGTTGTGGTATGAACATTGTCTTAAATATATTTTGTTAAATTTTAAAATTCTCTATATATTAATTGAGAAGACATTTACAAAAAAAATCATAGATGTCAAGTAAAAAAAAATTTTAGGGAAACATCAATAAAATTAACTAATAAAAATTTTCATTAATTTTATATGTCATGTTGGAAATCTCTATATATTTACATTAATTTTTTAACATAAACTTACAAATTCATAGGTTACTAACTTAAATCCAACTAAAATATAACATTTTAAAATATTAAAATATTATATAACATTAATATCCATTTAGATACCATATAATTATATGCATATTAATCTAATTAATGTTGCACTTTTTATAAACGTATACCTTTACAAATCAAATATTAATGCTTGAATTTGGAAAAATCATCATATTTACTTTTTTGTTTTGGTTTTTTTTTATTTAAAAAGATTTTGAAACTTTTGTTTTTTGGTGACTCAACTAAGTTTGAAAAAATTAATAGTTTCAAACGTATTTAATTTACATAAAAAATACTTACATTTAATTTGTGTCATACAAATTAAATTTTGTTAGATAAAATATATTTATTTATATAGAATATACAATTTAATTTTATTATTTCTAATTTTTTCGGTATATTACAACAAATCATGAATTCTTTTTCAGAGTATTCTACGCGAAACAAAAACCTAGTAAAATATTAAACAGAAAACATTCTAATAATTAAAAATTGAACGCTATTTTAGTTATTTAACTTTTGTTTGAACCAGCACCACAAATTTCATTTCCACATATTTAAAAAAACGACTACCTCACAAATACTCAAATATCACGTTCGATTACACCAAATTAATCTAAAGCTATAATTCGTACTATCACAAACAGAATAAAATTTCAATACCAAATTAAGACGTAAGAAATCATATTAACACAGATCTCTAATGGAAAAAACAAACATAAACGAGATATAAAACATATTAACTCTTTTTCGTTTTGTTTTGGGCACAAGGAACAAAGCTAGAACCCATGATGAGCCTTAAGTCTGATATCACTGAACCTGAACTGTGTTTTTAAGTTCAGCATCTAATCTCATAAGAACCGGCTTTCGTTATGTATCGAACCCACTCGACCGTGTTGTAACCGCTCTTCTCCCATACCTGTCAATCATTTCAGTTAACCAGTCAGGTCCAAAGAAAGAAGTTAAATTTTCGGTAGCTAACCCAAGTAAAGCGATCAACTTTTTCAAGACCAGATGCGAGTGAAATACGCCCAAATCAAGTAAAAGTTCTGAACCGAATCTACGATACTTAGCATCACATTTTTTGGAGGGATTAGTACTTTCAAAAGCATAGAAATCAAAGTGTACCTTGAGAAAGCGGACTCGCAAACCAGATGCTGTGAACATTGGCACCTGGAAATAGAACTGTTAACAATTGCTTTAAAAAACCTGGTTCAAGTTAATGGTGTAAACAAGAGACGAAGAGTGACCTGAAATTCCATTTGGATCGGTGGCCTTGTCCAAGATTTCTTTTCTCCCATTGTTGAGATCAACTCAATTTCTGCACTTAGTGTGGACTCTGTTTGTCCTGGAAATTTTCTTATCCTAAAAGAGTAAAGAGAGAAGGCAAATGGTTAATGAAACACTAACCAATGGAATTATAGATATGACTCTGAGGAAATTTCTTAAGAGGGTATATATAAACTCACTTCCAAACCAAGCAATCGATTGATGGATTGTACTTAGCGCGACCAGTTGTCACTTGGAAATTGGTCTTAGCCGTTTGTTTTGGCACTGGAATTTTAACTACAACCCCAAGTGCAAACATTTTAGCACCAAACACACTTTTGACCTGGAAAAGACAAAACACACGAGAGCAGGTTGTCAGAGAGCAAAGATCAAGCTGCTTTTTTTTTTTGTTCCTTTTATCCATGAGAAGGTAAGCTATGTACCTTGACATTTACTTCCATACGTGTACGACCAAGTTCCTTGATTGTTGGTAATACGCGGAAAGGCAGATTCACGCCCTCGGTTATTCGATACCTGAGAGACATCACCAAGTCAGTACACACTGGTACCAGAACCATATGCAATAGCAAACGTTTATAAACTTACTTCATCAGTTCAAATTCACCATCTGGTGGTACAAAGCTAACTGTCTTCTCAGAGTTGAATCTTGTCAGGTTCACACACTGGTGAAATGTGACATCATCAAGCTCAATGGTTTTACCACTGCACAAAAAAGTGAGTCAGTGAGCACAAAGAAAGGTCAGTGACCAGTGTGGATCACTGTTTTAACAAAACCTACCTCTTAGCTGGACGAGATTTCATTTCTGATTCCTTCTCAAGACCAATTTTATCATTCAACCCCAACTTCAGATCAGGCATTCCCGAAAGGAAACATTTCATTAAAACTTTCCCCGTCACATCACACCGAAGAACATTGCCTAACAATTGCCATATTGTGCAAAAATAGTCATACAAAGAGCACCAGGAAGATATAAACCTTAAAAAAGAGGCAATTATTTACCTTTAGAAGACATCAGAAGGTTTACACTTTCCACAATATCCAGAAACACCTGCAGTAGTGAGAATGCATCATATCAACATTTCCGCACAATCTACCAAATAAATACACAAAAAAAAAAAAAAAAAACTCAATTCTTACCTCATTCTTTTTATAAGCAAGCCCCTCTCTTCTCCAACCAACAGCACCTGTAACTTGTAATGTTGCATTTGGAACGGGCTTGTCTTTTGGCTGTTTTCAATTTTGTACACATTGAAGAAGCTTATGAATGCAAACAAACAAAGCAAAGAAGTAACATAAATCTGAAATAACTGCTTCACTCGCAACACAATTTAAATTTTCCATGCACCCATGAATAGATGCCTTTACCTTTGACGAAAAGGGTGACCGTACACCTTCCTGAGTTATATAAAGCTTCAAAATTTCAGGGGACAGATTTTGTGGATAGCCAAAGTCCATAATCTCTGCAATTCCATACACAATACCAATTATAGCTCTGGTATTTCCACAACATAAAATAGTAAAAAAACGAATCATACAACCAAACAGATGTTAAAGAAAGCAACTTGATCATGACACTATCAGGCTTACTTACCATCCAACAATTCATAAATCAGAACAAAGTTATTTCGAATAGCATCTTCATCAAAAGCTCCACCAAAGTATGATTTGAACAAAGCAACAGCCTGAATACGAATCAAAATCAGTAGTAGCTAAGTCATATGTGTATAGAATCAAAACTGTTTTGGAAAATTGCAAGTGAAACTAAAACCAAAGTTTTACCTCAACAACGAATTTGAATCCACAAGCTACATTAGCATTGCTACTAACAACAATGACAATGTAGACATTGCTGATTCTCATATAGACAAAGGAACAGCCACCAATCTGTCGTACAGGACAATTCCCTAACTCTTTAGTCTGCATTATATGCGTCCGAAATGCATCCACCATATTTCCCCTAAACAATCAAATGAGAAATTAGAATAGCTCGAAATCAAAAATCTCAAAAATCCCATAAGCTAAAATACTACGAAGTAGACTACTTAGAAGCGATAGAACAAAACACATAAGCTGAACAAATGTAGCGAAATTTCTCAAATCGTAAAATGGTTACGAGAAAATAGAGAAGCTATCTCACCCGACGTCATCTCTGTATGTGCGATTGATGAGTACATCGCCACGGAGATTCAGAAAGTAGATGGCGGAAGCAGCCACCGGCATCTTTGATACAAGCGGTTTCGAAGCACAGATCGATTAGACTTCCGTTGATTCCAATAATCAGACGAGCTGATTTCCGGAGATTTTGAGAGATTCAAATCGGGCGATCGACGAGATCTCGGAGTCGGAAGAAGGAGGAAGACGACGACGAAATTGAACAACTGAAATGCGAAATTACTTCTTTTATCAAAAAAAAAAAAAAACGAAAATTCGTCGTATGGGAATGGGCCGGGCTAATGTAATTGGGCCGTTTTATTTAATTCTAAGCCGTTGGATCTGAGATTTCTGAAATTACATTTTAGAAGCTGTTGAAAAACAAACACGTTTTAGGAAGTAATGTAAAGTTGTAAACATAAATGGAATTTACACTAATTTAAAATCATTAAAAATTTACTCTCTCCATTTTGTTTTGATTGATGTTTTAAGTTTTCCCACACATTAGAAAATCTTATTAATATTTAATTATAAATATATTATTTCTTATGTTAAATAATTTTTTATAACTATAAACCAATAATAATTTAATAAAATTTATTAATATGTTTTGAAAATAATAATTTATCATCACTATTTTACAAAAACTACATAAAAAATCTAACAAATCTACCTTTATGAAACAAATTTTTTTTCTAGAACATCGATAAAAAAAATCGAAAAAAATATAATATAATGAGAGAGTTTTCTCTTCTTTTACAATGTCCACATTATATAATAAATTTCTCTTGATTGTATATGTTAAAATTTTAACTTTAACTTTTACAAGTCACAGAACTATTATATAGTTAAAATTTAAATACACGTTAAATCTTATATTTTTGTTTATATTCTGTCTTTATCAAATACAAGTCACAAAACTATTATAATTATTCTTTATCCTAAACTAAGATCAATAAGCAACCATAAATTTATTGATGTCATTTTAGGGTTTAGAGTTTAGGGTTTAGGGTTTAGTTATTACAAGAGATATCGATTTTATTTTTGAACTATTACAAAAACAGAGAAAGATAATTCATAGTTACTACAAGAGATATCAATTCCATTTCTGAAGCAATACAAGAACATAGAAAGATAATCTACTACAACAGAAAACCATTTCTAGATGTCATTGCAAATTATGATGGCATCTTGATGAATTATCTACTTTATTATTAGATATGATCTCATATTATAATTCATTAATTTTGATTTTCGGAAGTGCATAATAAATACAAATGAGACATATTACTTATTAATTAGATATACTAGGAGAAAATGCAATAGTATTTGGCTTTGTTTAGCTTCAACAATTTAGGAATTCTCTACACTTGTCTATGAGTTTTCTTATATATAGTTACATACTCAATCCTCTGTGTGTATATAGGAGCTTGATTCCATTATTGTGAACCACATATTGGAAAAACTCTGTCTAGAAATCGATAAGATGCGTGTGGAGTTGATTTTTGAATATAGCATGCTCCTTCACAAGGCTGAGCAAGACATTTGGATTGACAAATCTAAGCATAAGACATGTATGTTTTTTTTTCCATTAATTTCAATTGCTATTTTAATTAGTCTTTACTTCAAACCAAATTTAATGATAATGACTATGACTAACTTTTGGTATTAGGATTTTCATGCTAGCTTATGTGCTACAGAGGCAGCAAAGTTTGAGTTAATGAAGTAAGCAATGAAAACATTTTTCTCTCTAGGAGCACTCGCAATTGCATTATATCGCATCAAGATGTAATATGATTTTATTGATGATGTTTAGGAAATGTTATTGATTTGGTGTATTTAATGTATTTTATTGTATTTACAAGTATTTTGTTGGGTTTTGATGAATTCACAATGACATTAGATTGGTGCTTTTATGTATTTTGTTGTAATTGTATTTGAAAGCATGTTGTTGGGTTTTGATGAATTTATAATGACCCACGATTGTTTTGTAGTGTTTTGATAATTGGTTTGGACTTCCAGATCATCTTTCTTCTATCTCTTATCTCTAAGAAAGTAAAAACAGAGAAAATCTTTAGGATACGACAATTGAAGTTTTTTTTTTTTTTCTGAATAACAAGTAACTTCTTCATTATCTTAAACATTTGGATCAGTTACATCAGCATAAAATGTCTTTCTTGTCTCAACAACTAAACTTGCTAATCTTGAACTAAAACGAAAGATAAAACAAAGGAGGATAGATTCATGGGATAAACCATGTAGTTTGGGAACAACTATCAAGCCTAAAGAGAAGACTCGATCCAAGTGTAAGGCTTCAGATTTTACCGAGAAAGGCCTTAAGCATTCTTCTAATTCATGTGACAAAGCCGATTTGTCTTCAACACGAGTCACCATGGATTCTGAGATCCTGATTTTTCACTCAAACACAATAACTTCTACTGACAAATTCGAGTCTAGACATTCTAGTCTAAGCAAAGGAGGTTTGAATCGGCGGAGAAGCTCGTGGTTTGCCGGCCGCGGAGGGCCTTCGGACCACCGTCAGAGATGTGATGGATTTACATCCGGTAATGTCCCACTCCTGGGGGCCGTCGTGAACCACCGCCATAAGCCTGGCCGATTTGCGTTCAAAAGAGGCCTCGGTGGACTAAGCCACGACAAGCACGTAGATAAATTCCATGTTCTTCTCAACCTAAGCCCACTATCTAATTCTCCTAACAAAGCCTTTAACCTATGGGCCAAAATTAACCACAACATGCCCAATACCACAAAGGTGTGGGAGAAGCTTACGGAGGTGGAGCAAAGGCAGAGCTTTGTGTTCGTCGAATCCGACGACGCAAGGGACCACCGCCACCATGAGTGTGGCGGATTTACATCCGACCTAGCCCTAAACGAATTAGTTGAGAGAGAGGAGTCGTTGGGGTGGTTGTTCTGTGGCTCGGTGAGAGGAGATGGGGTTCGATGAGTAAACTTGAAAGGGGGATCTGGTGGATATGGTAGAGGATCTGGTGGCTCCGGTGGTGGTGAAGGTTCACGCGGTGCCGAGCGCAGTGAATCTGGTGGTTTTGGGAGAAGAGCGGTCGCAGTTTGCCTCCTCTTCACCACTCCGAGAGAAGAGTCGATGGCTTTACACGAGAGGTGGTTCACCAGAGAAGCGGGTCCAGGCGACGGAGAGAGAGAGAGACATAAGCGATACACGGTTTGCAATTGGTGAAATGGATCTCCTTCTTCACTATCGAGTTGTGTCTCCGAATGATTGTGATATATTCATATCTTTACACTTTCTATGTATATAATTGCATTTCATTATCCCTTATTCAGAATCATTCTGCATCATTTAGGAACCTTTTAGCTCTAGTTTAGCTTAAGTTTGCATCTTAGGGTCTTAGGTTAGTGTTTATACATATTTTTCTTCTTTTACCCTTTTTCAGGTAGTATCAGTGCTGAACGAGAGTTATGTGGCTTATCAGAGCTTGTCGATTGAAGTGAGTTGCTGAGGAGTGGAAGCAAGGGAAGTTGCAAGGTTCTGGAGTGAACAAAGGAAGCAGGAGAGCAGAAATCGGTCATCAATCATCAGGGCTCACTGATAAGAAGCACCTGAAGCAGCGGAAAGATGGAGTCTCAATAAATCTATTGAAGTTCATAACTTGGATCAAGAATCAGGAGGTCAATGCCCCCAAACCAGTGCACATATATCCCATGTTATCCTCTTGTTACGATGGAGCATCAAAATTCTCCGACCGTTGGACCAGGCGCGCCATATCGGCTAAAAAATAAGCTGAAGAAATCGATATCCCCTGATATCGACACAAACCGATGAAGAAGACCGATAACCTGCACCTAACGAGGACGCCTTGTCGCGACACGACTGCTGGATGGATCGTTGGATAGGCACCGGATATCGGTCACTTCCCTGATATGGAGTGAGCGATCATTACTACATTTTGTTGACTTTTTTGGGTCAACCGTTGACCATTGCGGAGTGATCCATTTTCTTTTTGGGTTGACCCGAGTACTGTTATGAGGGGCTATAAATATGTTCTTAGCCCCTGAAAAAAACCTAGGTCTTGTTTTTCTTTCCTTTATCGCTTTCAAGCTTTTCTTTTACGTTGTAGTTGTAATCGACCCTTAGAGCATTGATACTTTGATGTTCTTTTCTTTATAAACTTTCAGTCTTTAGCTTAAAGTTTGAGTTTTTGTGCTTGAATCGCATTCAATTCTGTATTTTACCGTACACACATCAATCGAGCTTGGTCATGGCTTGTTCCGTAGCCATGAGTGAGTAGTCTCCTTATTGAGCTTCGGGTTTGTAGATTTAGGGCTTTAGAAAGTGGTTAACATCTTTTTAGATCATAAATGAAGTGTTCTCAAGCTTAGGTTGAGCTTAAAGCTTGATCCTTGAATAATTTCTCGGATCGTGTTGATAGGCGTTCCCCTGCCCGAAAGGTGTTTGTGGGAATGCCTGAACGACCTTTTGCTTGGCTTAGGAGACCCTCGATCATGAAAGTGTTGTTGAGGTGCTAAGTGAGCTTATTGGGGCTTGACCGTTTATGCTTGGAGAGTACTTGTATCTTGCAGCGAAAGTTAGTTAGATCATTGTACTCAACAAAGTGATTAGTGCCACGAAAATGGACTGGTTTGATTTCGTGCCCCATGCTCGTAAACTGAACCTTCATCTCAAAGCTCTTAACTTTATTAGCCATGATTTACTTTCCCTTTATCGGTTGTCATCCCGTTGCTCAATGCCTTCACCATCTTTACATTTACATCTGTTTCTCGCTCTGCTCATTTTACGTTTTAGTACAATCTCTGTTTAGTTTAGCTCACACAACCAAATCCTTTATCTATGCTTTAACTTAATGAGATTTTTCCATGGTCTAGTATTGTAAGTCCTAGTGTTCCTTGTGTTCGAACACTACGCTTGCTACAATTGAATCATGAGTTAGGTTGTTATCTTGCTAGGTTTTATTTGATAGGTTTGCATGCTAATGTTAAAATGTTGCTAAAAACCACTCATCAGATTGTCGGTGATGTCTCGAGTGTGAGAAGCATGTCTTCTTAGATGAAGAGATCGCAGGAGGAGGAGGAGGCTTGGGGAAACATGGAGATCAGTAGTGGTCGGTGTCTTCTGCCCCCCCCCCCCCCCCAAATACCATCATTTTAAGGAATGAGACGTTGGCGTGTCGACAAGCTCTTCAGATGGCTATTTCAGAAAAAATCTTATACCTTCATGTTTTATCCGACTGCAGTGTCCTCATCAATACCCTTTATTCGGGTACGGAACAAAACGAGATTGCGGTCATTTTATGCAACATTAGAAGCCTTGTAACACTTTTCTCTTCTCTATCTTTTTTTATGTCTCACGTAAGTTTAATCTTGCAGTTGATACTCTAACTAAATATGCTTTATGTAATTTGAGTCTAATTTTAAACGAAACTGTTTAAGTAAGGAATATCACGAATTGAACAAAAAAAAGGAATGGTAGGTGAAGAAAACGAATTAGAATTATTGAGAGATGAAAGAATTGATTAAATACTCGGATTTTTAAACGAAACTATTGTTGATTTGGAGAATCTCTTAGGTTTGTATATAATGAATTTGTTTTATTCTCATGTAATACTATATTAATGATGATTTTATATTCACGACGGGCAAATCTAATTTTTTGAAGTATTTGAAAATACATAAAACAATCTCACAAATAAATCTAAAAGATTGACACAAGTGTTTAATGTTATAGTGTTTAATGTTATTTATTCTATCAGTTTATATCATTATCATTTTTCGATTGATATAAGTGTTTAATCATTTATATAAATAATTATAAAAATGATGACTTTAATACTTTGTATCAATAAAAAAAGACCGATATGATTATTATTTTTGTCGAATGTTTAGTTAATTTTTAGAATCATACAATTTCGCAAAAATAACTAAACATATTTTTTCGAGATACCTAAATATATGCCCAACAATTAAAATAATTGTCTAATTAATCAAACTTTTGTTGTAAAACTAGAGAGATAGATTGAATTGGTTGTGTCTTATTCCATCAGTAATCAAGAGTATAAATAGGATTACAAATAGGCAAAGTCTAGATGGAATAGGAAGTCTAGAACCATCTAGAACATGGGCCGGATATGGGCCGGTTATGGACATCCTCATAATGATTTCATAACACTCCCCCTTGGATGACATAACCGTGCTAGATGCTAAAGATCATTGTAATGTGCTTGGGGATGTTGCCTCATTAAAACCTTACCAGGAAAACCCAGTGGGACAAAACCATGGTGAAGGAAAAAGAGTGCAACACACATTACTCCCCCTTGTTCGAAGCATCACTGAAGATCTTTGAGTCTTCGCATTCCAATCTGATGTATGAGCTTCCGGAACGTCGACGTTGGCAACGACTTAGTAAATAGATCGGCTGAGTTGTCACAGGATCGAACTTGGACCACTCGAACTTCGCCAGACTTTTGTAGTTCGTGTGTGAAGAAGAACTTTGGCAATATGTGCTTCGTTCGGTCACCTTTGATGTAACCGTCCTTGAGTTGTGCAATGCAAGCCGCGTTGTCCTCATACATGATGGTTGGTTCCTTGTCTTCAAACATGCCACAATCAGATCGGATGTGTTGAGTCATCGACCTTAACCATACACACTCTCGGCTAGTTTCATGGATCGCCAGAATCTCTGCGTGATTAGATGAAGTAGCTGCAATGGTCTGCTTCATGGACCGCCATGATATCGCTGTGCCTCCGTGAGTAAACACATAACCTGTCTGCGATCTAGCGTTATGCGGATCCGATAAGTAACCTGCATCAGCAAAACCAACTAAACCTTCCTTGTTATGATTAGTGTAAAATAAACCTAAGTCCTTCGTTCCTTATAGGTAACGTAGGATATGTTTGATACCGTTCCAGTGCCTTTGAGTTGGACATGAACTAAATCTAGATAGGAGATTCACGGCAAAACATATATCTGGTCTAGTGTGGCTAGCCAAATACATTAAGGCTCCTATAGCACTGAGGTATGGCATTTCCGGACCGAGAATTTCCTCATCGTCCTTCCTTGGACCGAATGGATCGTTTTCCAAACTTAGGCTTCTCACAACCATTGGGCTGCTCAATGGGTGAGCCTGGTCCATATTAAATCTCTTGAGTACCTTTTTAGTGTATGCCGATTGATGCACAAGGATTCCATCATTAGTGTACTCAAGCTGTAACCCCAAACAGAATTTTGTTTTACCTAGGTCTTTCATCTCAAACTCTTTCTTGAGGTATTCAACTGTTTGGGCGATTTCCCCAGAGGTCCCAAGGATGTTTAAATCATCCACGTATACTGTTATGATTACAAATCCCTTGTTTGCAAACTTCTTTATAAAAATACATGGACTTATGGGGTCGTTCTTATAGCCCTCTTTGACTAGGTACTCACTCAATCTATTGTACCACATACGCCCACTTTGTTTAAGTCCATATAGGGATTTGTTCAGCCTTATGCAGTGTTGTTCTCGAGAACCTTTCTTATCTTTGAGCTCAATATCCTCTGGGATTTTCATATATATCTCATTATCCAGTGGACCATATAAGTATGCGGTCACTACGTCCATTAGCCGCAAATCCAAATTTTCTCTTATAGCCAGACTTATTAAGAATCTAAAAGTTGTAGCATCCACCACAGGGGAGTATGTCTCCTCATAGTCTATTCCTGGTCTCTGTGAGAATCCTTGTGCAACTAGCCGTGCTTTGTATCTCACGATTTTACCATGTTCATTCCTTTTCCTCACAAAGACCCATTTATGTCCGACTGGTTTAATGTCATAAGTTGTCCGGATTATTGGACCAAAGACATCTCTTTTCCTTAATGAATTTAACTCCACGTTTATAGCTTCTTTCCATTTAGTCCAATCCTTACTTTGAGTGCACTCATATATTGACGTGGGTTCTGGATCCTTGGTTATATCCATAAGTTCAAGTGCTACCTTAAATGCAAATATATCATCAATTTCTACACACTTTCTGTTCCATTGTATTCCAGACATAACATAATTTATTGAGATCTCATTGTTATCGGGAACTTCAGGACCATGAAGCTCGGCGTCCCGAGCCTCATTGTTTGGTACCATCGGTTCGGTTATGTCTGGGGTTCCCTGGACCTCGGATTCCTTAACCACGGATTCAGCACCTTTTTTTAATTTCCGAGGGTTCTTATCTTTGGAACCTATTGGCCGGCCACGTTTTAATCGTGTTTTAGACTCTGTAGCAACTTGATTGTGTCCCTCTTGGACATCAATACGAATTGGTGCATTAACAGCTGGTATATATGACTTAGTTACTCTTTTCGGGTCAGTAAAGGAATCTGGCAATTGATTAGCTAGCTTTTGTAAATGTATTATCTTTTGGACTTCTAATTCACATTCTTGAGTCCGAGGATCTTGCCATGTTGAGGACGTTTGATTCCATGTAATTTCCTTTACCAGCTCATTATTATCTCCTCCTAATGTTGGATAAACGGATTCGTCAAAATGACAATCCGCGTACCTGGCCTTAAATAGATCACCCGTGGTTGGCTCAAGGTACTTAATAATCATGGGAGAATCGTATCCAACATATATCCCCATCCTCCTTTGAGGGCCCATCTTTGTTCTCTGTGGTGGTGCAATCGGTACATAAATGGCACATCCGAATGTCTTAAGATGGGATATGTCTGGCTCTCGACCCGTGATCAATTGTGATGGGGAATACTTATGTTCACTAGATGGCCTGATGCGAATTAACTCTGCTGCATGTAAAACCGCATGTCCCCAAGCTGAGACCGGGAGTTGTGATCTCATAAGCAATGGTCTGGCTATTAATTGTATGCGTTTAATAAATGATTCTGCCAAACCGTTTTATGTATGTACATGTGCCACAGAATGTTCAACACTTACCCCCATGGACATACAATAATCAATAAACGCTGGGGACGCGAATTCACCAGCATTATCAAGGCGTATGGTTTTTAAAGGAAAATCTGGAAAATGTGCCCTTAACCGTATTATCTGGGCAAGTAATCTTGCAAACGCCAAATTTCTAGTTGATAACAGGCAGACATGTGACCATCTCGTAGATGCATCAATAAGGACCATAAAATATCTAAATGTCCCACAAGGTGGGTGTATTGGTCCGCATATGTCTCCTTGTATTCTTTCCAGAAAGTTTATTGTTTCCTTAGTTACTTTAACTGGTGACGGCTTAGTAATGAGTTTCCCTAGTGAACATGCTTCACACGTGAGATTCTTTGGGATAACTCTTCTTTCTTTCAATGTGTGCCCATTAGTATTTGTTAATAGTTTTCGCATCATGTTAGAACCGGGATGGCCAAGCCGGTTATGCCAAAGAGTGAAATTCTCGGTAAACGCTTTGTTTACCGTGGCATTTGCTTCTATCATACTGATCTTAGCACAATAAAGGCTTGTAGAAACGGCAGGTACAGTCTCTAGGACTTTCTTATGGCCTTGGGCAAATTCGAATATTAGAAGGAACTCTTTGTTACCTTCGCCCTTAGTCTCAATATGAAGGCCATTCATTCGGATATCTTTAAAGCTCAATAAGCTTCTCTTTGAGCTGGGTGAATATAAATGCATCAGAAATTTCTAGATGCGTGCCCTTAGGTAACAAAACATGGGCCTGGCCGTGGCCTTCAATCATATTGGCTATACCCGCAATGGTGGTCACATTTGCCCTTTTAAGTGTAAGATCAATGAAATATCTTTTGTCTCTTAGAATCGTGTGGCTTGACCCACTGTCCACAACGAACACATCCATATCACCATTCATTCTTCAAAATAATAAACACATCTTTAGAGACTTTAAAATAACACCCTTTTATTCCATTAAGTTCAAAATAATAGCAATAAAACAAAATCCAAAACATAAACTAGAAAACGTAAATGCAAATCATAAAAGCAAACATAAAACAGAAAATCGAAAAGGAACAACTTGGTCACTTAAGTAAATCTGAGGTTTCATAGTTTGTCTGATCATCTTGCCCATGGTCAAAATCTCCTTCGTTATCATGCTGGATCATGTGGGTTTCTGGGTTCTTCCCTTTAAGGCTCTCTTGATAGAGGTTAACTAGATGCCTGGGAGTCCGACATGTCTGAGCCCAATGATTGCTCATTCCACATCGATGGCATACTGATTTTGTGGTCGAGTTTTGTGGTTGAGAAAAGATACCACGGTTAGAATCAGTTCGGTACCCGCGACCTCGACCTCTTCCGCGGTTAAAGTCATTTTGGAACCTGCGGCCTTGGCCTTGACCTCGGCCGTAAGGATGAAAATGGCCACGGCCACGTCCTTGCCATCTCCCCCCACGTCCACGACCACTTTGTCTATACTCTCTTTGGACGTGGTTAGTTTCTTTCTCAGGTTCTTTCGTTGCATTTGTGGCCACATTTGCTTCAGGAAGTGAGGCTGATCATGGAGGTCTCAATTCACTGTTTCTCATTAGTAATGTATTGTTCTGCTCGGCCAGTAATAGACATGAGATAAGCTTTGAGTATGTCTCAAAACTTTTTTCACGGTATTGCTGTTGTAACAATACGTTGCTTGTGTGGAAGGTGGAAAAAATCTTTTCCAACATGTCATTATCAGTTATCTTCTCACCACACAGTTTCAATTGTGAAACTATCTTAAACATGGCCGAGTTATACTCTTCCACGGACTTGAAGTCCTGGAACCTGAGATTCCTCCAATCATAATTGGCCTTTGGTAACAACACCGTTCTATGGTGGTCATATCTTATTTTCAACTCATTCCAAAGGTCCAGAGGATCTTTAATAGTTAGGTATTGGTCCTTGAGACCCTCAGCAAGATGATGGCGAATGATCGATATTGTTCTGTATCTATTCTTTTCATTTTCATCATTACCCTCAGTGATACATTCGCCAAGTCCTTTTGACTTTAAATTTATCTTTGTGTCCAATGCCCACTGTAGGTAATTGTCTCCGGAGAGATTGAGGGCAGCATAATCCAAGTTGCTTATTTTCGACATCTGAAACGTTTATCTTAATTTTCTAAGTTTCATGAAAAATTAAAATCTAAGTGTATAATGCAATACAAGTCACGAATGCATAATGTTTGATTTAAACAAGTTTTATGTTTTCTAACAAGATATTCTTAACTAGCAACCTAGCATAAGATATCTATATGTTTATGATGCAAACCTATCATGTGAATTCTAAACCGTTCATGATGATTGAATTTTAATATGTCCGGTTTTTAAGCAAAGCATGTTGGGTCAATTGATTATGATGCAGTTTCAGTCAATCAGGTTTAACAATCAATTAGAACAATCAATTTATTCAAACTAACAGGTGGGTTCAATTAGATCATGCAACCAAATTCGATTTTGACTAAGAAGGGTTTTCGGGCAGAAGGTTCTTTGTCGATCGACGGAATCTTAGTATCAATCGACAAGGGTTCAATTCAAGCAATAGGATTCGGGCATAGAGTTCCGCGTCGATCGACGGAAGCCTAGTGTCGATCGACACGGGTTCAATTCAAACGACAGTTTTAGACAGAGAGTTCTATGTCGATCGACAGAGGTGAAGCCTGTCGATCGACACCAGTTTAATTCAAGCAAAACAGTCCAATTTTAAGTGATTTAAGTTAGATGCAAATTAGGATTCCATTAAGGTGATCAATTATGAAACAGGATGGAATTAATCAAACAAACAAACGGTAATATGAACAAGCGTGATCAAATTTTAGGGTTTCTTGGTTTTAATGATTTTAGGGTTTTATTGTTCTAGGGTTTTATAGTTACTTACCTTAACCTCTGCTTTTGTTTGAATTGATGATTTAAGGATGCTCTTAGTTCGCCGTAACCTTGGTAGGCTGTATGAACTTTTCTTGTTGAGATCGAGCTAAGCTTCGTCCGGACTTTGTTGATGGAGGCTTAGATTTTCGGAAATTAGGGTTTAGAGAATTCGAAGGCTTTTGAGAGAGAGTATCGTGCTGATAACGTGTTGTAAAACTAGAGAGATAGATTGAATTGGTTGTGTCTTATTCCATCAGTAATCAAGAGTATAAATAGGATTACAAATAGGCAAAGTCTAGATGGAATAGGAAGTCTAGAACCATCTAGAACATGGGCCGGATATGGGCCGGTTATGGACATCCTCATAATGATTTCATAACAACTTTAAATATATTACTCTATCTTATATAATATTTTAAGGTTTTCCAAAACCAAAGCTATGAGAGACTGCCATGTGGCTTATATAATATTTTAAGGTTTTCCAAAACCAAAGCTATGAGAGACTGTCATGTGGCAACTACTCTTTTGACATGTATCCAATTTTTCAAAAATCAAAATGAATTTAAATTTGTATATATTTAATAGTATAATAATTAAATGTTTAATGACCACATATATCTTATATAATGAATTTAAGAGATTGTCATGTGTCATATAATAAGATTTTCCAAAACCAAAGCTATGAGAGACTGCCATGTGGCAACTACTCTTTTTACATGTATCCAATTTTTCAAAAATCAAAATGAATTTAAATTTGTATATATTTAATAGTATAATAATTAAATGTTTAATGACCACATATATCTTATATAATGAATTTAAAAGATTGTCATGTGTCATATAATAAGGTTTTCCAAAACCAAAGCTATGAGAGACTGCCATGTGGCAACTACTCTTTTGACATGTGTCCAATTTTTCAAAAATCAAAATGAATTTAAATTTGTATATATTTAATAGTATAATAATTAAATGTTTAATAACCACATATATCTTATATAATGAATTTAAGAGATTGTCATGTGTCATATAATATTTTGACATTTTTTTTTTTAGTTTATTTATTGAAAGTAAAAAGAAAAATTAAGTATTTTTTAATAAGTTTAGCAATTAATTCTAACAATTTAATAACTAATTTTATGTAAATTAATGATAACAAGTTACAATTAAGTTTTTTTGTGTATATTAGTGTAAATTTTATGTAAATTTAGTATAGAATGTAAATTTAGTATAGAATATGTATATATATATATATTTTATTTATTAAATCCAACAATATCCTATAAAAAACATTTAATTTTTTCTGACTTTTAGGTAACTGTGATTTTAAAATTAAAAAAAATCACAAAAAAGCATAACATGAACAAAAAGAAACAATTCTTGATTTGAGAAATTTAGAATTTAATTTTTTTTTCTAAATGCTTTAATAGCTTTTAAAGTCAATTTACCAGTTTACTAATCACCTTATAATGTAATTAAAATCATTTGTGTTAGATAAACTAACGTTCGTAACCAAGACTTTTCTTGATGTGAATCCAGAAAAACACCTTTGTTAAGATAATGTAGATGTCTCGGTAGAAGCAAAACATACTAAAAATTGTATGATCAATAGATTTTTACAGACGAATTTAGTGCAAAATAAACGACCAATCATGTTTTTAGGAAACCGTAGTGAATATTGATTTAGATATAACTTTTTATATGTCGAACAATTTGCTACAAATGCTTAGTCTTCTAAGTTAAATAATTATTTACTATAAAACCAAATTTATATAATATTAAATATTCAAATAATCAATAATTAGAAATTATTAACTTTAATTTTAAACTCCACGTCCTAGTTAAACATATTATCTGAAAGTTATTTGCTTTTTGACTGATCACTACCACAATGTACATGCTAAAACTTCTTAATTTTCCAAAATGAACCCGGAACTTTAATTTTGTAAAAAAAAAAAATCAAAACTTTATCCAGTGCTCTCATGAGTTAGTATGATCAAAAAGTGATTTTTCTTCTTTTTTTGCTTTTGGAGTTAAAAAAAACTGATGTTGATTTTTTATTTATAAATCGCGTCGTTAACAAACTTGAGATTAGAGACTTATAAGAAAGGCCGAAGCAAGAAGAAGGTCTTTGATCCCAGAAAAAAAGTCTCCATTTTTATTTTTGTTTAGAATTCAGATTTATGGATATTGTTGGATAGAGAAGCGATCGCAGAAACTAGAAATCGAGAGGCTAAAAAGACAAGGAAGGGATATTCGAAAACCCTAATTTCGATTGTATATCCCTAACTTGCACAAAAGCATAAAAAAAAAAACTCTACTTTTGTGATTTCGAATCGAATTTGATTTGTGGGTTTTGATGGGTTTCTTAAAGAAGTTAACTGGGATTTTCGGGTTTGGGCATAACGATGGTGGTCATGGAGTTGCGAGAGATGGAGATGGTGAAGGAGATAATACTGGAACAGTCACCGGCGACGGAGATAAACGTCGGGAAGATAATCAGCCGAGATTCCGTGAAACCGGACTTCCGAGGAAAGGTTTTGGTGTACCGGTTCAAGTTGCTGTTGAACGGTCTAATCCTGGTCCTATTCTTCAGCCTTGTGCAGCTTCAGATGGTGGTATTCAGGTTAGTCTGATGGTTGATTTTACTGTGTGGGAAGTCTAGGGATTGATCAAATTCATGACAGTTTAATGCTTTCTTGTGAACACATTCTAAGTCCTAGGTTATTACAATTGATGTTTGGATGTCTAGTGATGGAAGAAATTCATGAGGACATTTGGTTCCTGATTCTGATATATGGCTTAGGGTTTATGGAGATACTGCAGTTTTTTCATGCTTGTTCTGTAGTGGATTGTTAATTCATTATGTTTTTGGTTTGGATTGGGTATATTGGTTTGAGTTTGTGAAATGATCCGACATTTATATGTTATAAATATCGAAACCTGTTCATATTCTTGCTCGGAATTGGTTTTTATATTCTTCTGGAGATGGCTTTACATTCGTCATTTCTGTACGGTTTTGTCAAGTCATCTATCGAATTTAGGTCTCTTTTATGATAGTTACTGCACTGTTTCTTTTAGCTCTCTTTGTTCGTCTTTATATCTGAGTTTAATGAATAGTCTTGAAAGATTATGATTCACTTGATTGATTGATTAGTAGCAGTAAAAGAAAGTCAGTGAAAGCGAGTAGTTTTCCAATTCCGTGAGTGGTCTCTCTACTAGGAAAACTATAATCTACAAAGCAAGTAGTCATTTATGTTCGGTTTACCCAATTCAGCTAGTAATCTATTGAATTAAGTGTCTTTACGATAATTCGTTCAGTATCACTTTACTAGGAAAACTCTAATCTACAAAACAAGTAGTCATTCATGTTCGGTTTTCCTAATTCGGCGAATGATCTATTGAATTAAGCATCTTTATGATAATTCGTTCAGTATCACTCTACTAGGAAAACTATAATGGACAAAGCAAGTAGTCATTTATGTTCAGTTTTCCCAATTCAGCGAGTGATCAGTTGAATTAAGTGTCTTTACGATAATTCGATAAGTATCACTTTACTAGGAAAACTATAATCTACAAAGCATGTAGTTGTTTATGTTCGGTTTTCCTAATTCGGCGAATGATCTATGGATTTAAGCATCTTTATGATAATTCGTTCAGTACGGCTCTACTAGCCCTAGGAATACTATAATATACAAAGCAAGTAGTCATTGATGTTCGGTTCTTCTAATTTGGCGAATGATCTATTGAATTAAGCGTCCTTATGATAACTCATTCAGTATCACTCTTCTAGGAAAACTATAATCTAACAAAGCATAATTAATCTCATGTCTTGGTGGTTGGCTATTCATCATGACTCGTGTGGCTAAAATAGAGAGTTTAAAGAATCTTGATTGGTTATATTGGTCTCGAAAGACAATATTTGTGATGATTGATATGTATCTGTTCACTAAGTTCATTATGATGGAATTAAGCTAACATCTCAGCATAATCATTTATTCAACTTAGTTTAACTGAGAAATTATACTGTCGAATATCTTTTCCGGATCAGGGACTAAGTTGGTACACAATGCGGCTAAGGATTGATGAAGACGGAGATGTTGCAGATGAGTTCTTGGAAGATCAAAACTGTAAGACTTTGCCAAAGAGATGCAAATCAAAAGCTGCAAAAGTGAGAGGTTTAGTGATAACAACTGATGGGAAACTTCAGCCATTAATGAGTTGAACAATGAACACCCAAATGGAAGATTGCTGAATAGTGCGAGTGATTGAGAATCAGAGAAAGGTTAGATTGCATTAGACATTTTACTCTCGAGATAAATCCGATTAGATTATGGTTTTGAATCTTGAGAAGTTTAAAATGTTGTTTAACTGTGAATTTTGTTTCAGAAAATAGACAGTGACTCTCTTTGAGCAGTTGTTGGAGTTGTGTATTACTTACAGGTTCTTTGTGTGTATACATAAGATCCGTTCTCTTACATAGTCTCCTCTATTTTCTGACTAATTCTGTTTTAATCCTCATTATAAATTATTTAAAACTCTGATGAGTTTTGGTTATGAAAAAAATATCAAGGAGTATAAATACGCATAAACTGAAAGCATACAAAATAAATATTTACCAATCAAAACAAATAGTACTACACATTTGGGAAAAACAAATTATTAGTTGTCACAAAACTATCCCAAAATCCCGCCGGTATATGTTTCATTGGGAAAACTGATACTCTCTCAATTTCTATATAATTAATTTTCTAAAGTTTTAATAAAATATATTAATTTTTTATTATAAATATATTATTCTATAACTTTTAGTCAATAGTAATTCAACAAAATCAATTACTATGCTTTGAAATTCACAATTTATCATTATCATTTCATAAAAACTACATAAAAATATATAAATAATTAATCTTTTAGAAACAAATTTTTTTTTTTAAAACATTAATTATTAAGAAAGAAAAGAAGTCTAATATTAAAAAAAAAAAAATTCTTACATGCAACGTGTCGATGTTGCTATCGCTACGAAACAAAAAAGGGGTCCACTTTTGTTTACACAATGAATATATTTTATTTTGAACATTTGTTTTGTTTATTAGTTTGGACTTTCGTAGATGAAATTGCAAACATACAACAACCAAATTAATATTTACAAGGTGAGAAAAATAATAAGAAATTTGAAAAATTCTCCCAAATTGAAATTGAGTTTGTCCCAATACACATTCCTCATTTTTTGCTAGTATGTGGAATCTGAATTCCGCACTGAATATTTGTGTGTGAATTCAGAGAATACATTTTGGTTTTAAGAAATATCTATAAATTCAACGATTAAAAAAAGAGTAGAACCGAACTGGATTTATATTGATATGAATGAAATATACAATGAGATCTAGAGTGAGATTTGTTACAAGTAGAAAATGTAGTGTTTAGCTCTCGCGTAAGTAAGAAGTTAGCGAAATCTGCTCGGATTCCTGCTATTTGATATATCATGATTTTTACCGGTTTTCAACCATGATATAGGTCCATTTTTATCGAGTCTTTTGGTGTTTTTCTATTGTTTTAGTGTCTTTGCAGGTTAAGGATCGATTGGAGCTTAATGGAAGTTTTTAGAGCATTTTAGAGCATCGAGGAAGAAAGTGCTGAAAAGATCAAGATGAAGTCGAACAGAAGGCTCACTGTCGATCGACACTCCTATCCCTGTCGATCGACAGGAGTTTTGGCGAGACAAGAAGATTTCCAGTTGATGGCCTGTCGATCGACAGAGCTTGTTACTGTCGATCGACACGGGCCCTTTATGAAGAAAATCAGCCTTTTCCTTCTCGGGCCTGAAGTTCCCAGAAGTTTTCCAGAAAACCCAGTCCGATTTTTGCCTACTTGTATATATAGTTTTACTAGGGTTTTTAGTTAATTATCAAGTTTTTCATTGAGACTTTGAGAGAGATTGTTAGGGAGAGCTTTTCAGAGAGATTTCAGAGTTTCTCAGATCTTCAACATAAAATCCTCTGTATCTCTAACTCTATCTTTTAATGCAATTCTATTCTTTCATTATGATTTCAATCAACATGTCTGAGTAGTTTGCTTGTTAGGTTGTGGGGAATTCTAGGGTTTTGATGAGAAATTGTTAGGATTGAAAATCTGTTAGGGTTTATCTATTAGTTCTTCATCTAGATTGTTTTCAATGCTAGATCTAGCCTGTACACCTAGAATCTAGATCTTATGTTGTTTAATAGACACGGAAGTGTTATTAATAACTTGAACTAGTCTTAGATTAGCAGAATTACCTCTTCGCAAAGGAATTTGGTTTAGGGATTCTGTGAACAATTGAACCTGAACGTTAATGCTTGCTTGAATTCAATAGATTTGCAAAGGAATTTGGAATCTAGGGATCTAGGGATAGATAGTCTCTGCAACGGAAGTTGATTGGCTTTACATTCGTGTTTGAGTTCTAGAACGGTGCTTAACAAACCCTGACAGTAGTTTATCCTCAATTTCGATTCATACCTGAAGAATTACCCATCACCTAGCTTTTGTCTCATTGAATACTTGAATTTGAACCATCTCTTGTTTTGTTTTGATTCTCGCATTACATTTATATTACTTAGCTTAGCATAATTCGAATACTTAGATTGATTGTGTAATTCTTTTCCCTGTGGATTCGATCCCTAAGTACTACTACGATCTCTTAATTTGAGGGAGTAGCTCAAGGGTAAATTTGAGCATATCACTATTTATAGCTCAATTTAGCTCTTCGATCCAGCTCCACGCATCCAGGGTGGCTGTGTATCTCGGGCACGTTCTTGGCATATTCACTGCGAATCTCGCTCCTACGACTGTGCTAATCGCCCTGTTGACTCGTTCTTAACTCGTCACCTCTGCAGCTGTTGATCTAGAGCTCGCAGAGCTTACTTGGGCCTTGACCGAATTCTGTATTTTTCCTGAGGCTGGGCCGCAGGCCCATTTAATATGGTCAAAGTGAAACGATTTGACTCGAACTTTTAGTGGGCCGGATTCGGTGACGAATCCAGCCCCAACAGTTATCCCTAGCCCATTAAGCATTAAGTAATAATACTTGATGGGAGGTCACTCATCATTATCTTTTTGGTATATCCTGCGTATTTTCATCGCTTCATCCGCGTATATATCGCGAATAAATATACGCTATGATTTCACTTCAACAGGTCAGATCTCGAATCAACAGTCACGATATGAGCAATCATAGTGAGAAAGGGAGGTGAAAGATCTTCACCGTTTCAACGACTGGATCTATTGGGCCATATAAAACCGCCTCTCACACGTCTTCCTAACTTCACCTGCTCAGACTCGACTTTCTAGGTAAGAGAAGAACTTCTCCTCTCCCTTTACTCTCCCAGCCAGATTCTGTAGATCATCTTCATATACGTCATAGATTGGATCGCCATGAATCTCTCTCTAGATCTCATGGATCTCTTCTCTCTCGATAAAAGGAATTTCGTCCTCGAAAGGATAGATGTTACTATCACTCACCATGATAACCAAAATCATTTTCTGATTAAGAAATCAAAGAGACGTACCAACTGATGGAGCAGAAACAACAGATAAACAGCTCAACCAAGTCATTCAAGAGAATCCTCGCTTGGGACCTGCTTCTTGTTTGATGAACTTAATCGAATCAAACCAAGGGATAGAAAATAATTTCCCTCAAGCAAAAGCTCTTTATTAATCAATCAATATCTCTATAATACAATAAGCCTTAAGAGGCTATTTATAAAAAAAAACCTAAAACCCTAGAAATTTCTAAAATATTTTGAAACCTCTAAAAGATAAATACTAAAATATCAATATATTTAAAATACAAATAAATGGAAATAAACCTGATTATGCACTGCATCAATCCAGAACTAACTTCACTAACAGGTTCTAGGTTCCGAAATCGAGAGAATAGCCCAAACTATCCTAATCCACCAACTACGAACATAAGAGATAGAAAAATCAGATTTGGGAACTAACCCATGGCATAGGCAGAGCTCACGACTCTACCAGACTACCACAGGAACCGGAAGCCCACCACATAAAACAGCTAATATTTTCTGCCGAATATTCGTTTCGTTTTTGTGTATTTACTTCCATTTTCATATAATCTAGCTAGCATAAAAATACTTCCATAAAATCTTGTATTATTATGTTAGTCAATCGCTAACTTCGATATCTATGTGATTGAAATTTAAAAGTTAATAAATAATGTAAAGCAGAAGACTTATGAAAAACTAAAATATCTACGAGGAAACCATATCATTAGTGGTAATTAGTTATATATTGAGTCTGTCCTTATCACCGATTCGCCGTCATTATATATATTAATTATTGGATTATATATCACCTATTTACTAGTGATTGTATGATCATTACGTCGATGAGTCATATGTTAGATCAATTTAACTATTTATTTCGATAATATTTTCTTTCATTTTCGGTCTTCTGCTGTCACCAGGTTGTGGGCAAAAACTAATATTTCAATTTTTCAACCTACAACGACAAACTACAAGTCGTAGTCGTGTGATAACAAATTCTCAACCTACGTAATCAAATTTATTTTCACTTGTGTAAATATAATATTAATCAAGCTTTTCAATGAGTTAGGTTAAACTAGACAACGAAACTTGGAAACACCACTTGTTTGTCTATTTAACACACACAAAAAAATTGTTTGTCTGATACTTGAAACCACTTATAACTTTTAGTCTTTATTTATTTAATTATGACTCTAACATCTTCATAGTTTATTTAGGAAAATAGGATATTTATTTTATCAAGATATGCGCGCAACGATCAATGACTTATTTTGAATGAATTGGTGACACATGCATGCATATAAATGGTGAATACAAAAACTATTGAATTATAAGTGCAATATGGAACGTCCATTTAACTTTTGTTAGTGAACGGCCATAATTTAGATTGAAGTATATTTTGACATTTTCATAAATTAATGGAGAGAGGGAGAGATAAATCTCTTAATCACCTATCAAATTATTGCTCATGTGAAACTCACCAATCTAAATCTATCATCAGTTATACCTTAATAAGAAAAGATTTTAAAGCCCCACTTGTTTTCTCAAGGTAATTGTGCAAATTATATAGTTCACAAAAACATATAAGATTTTACGATCAATTTATCAAGGCTTTGTTTGAAGAAAAAAATCTAATAAAATAGTATAATTTTTCTAGTTAGATTATAAAGCCATAAAAATCAGACCATCATCTCACCCAACAAAATATCTCCACAAAAATATATAAATTATACACAAATAGACAATGTAGAGACACATGTAAATGTGAAATATTCAGACGGAAAGAAACAAAGCATTGCATATATGTATACACACACAACCCCTAGATTCACCACCTATTTACAATTATATATTAAGAGTACACCAACACCAAAACTCTTGCATATTCAATATTTCTCATTTTGAAGGGGAAAAAAACAGAACAAGAAAAGAATGTCGAACAAGGTCCGTGAAAGGAGCTTGGAGATGGAGGAGAAAGGTTGTAGACAGATCAAGATGAAGGTTTTAGAACTTCCGAAAAAGATAAAGAAGATTATGAAGAATCTATGGAAAGTTGGAAAAGAAGATCCAAGAAGAGTGAAACATGCTTTGAAAGTAGGAGTTTCCTTAACACTTGTGTCCTTATTGTATCTCATGGAGCCTCTCTTCAAAGGCATTGGAAAAAATGCAATGTGGGCAGTCATGACCGTCGTGGTCGTTCTCGAGTTTTCTGCTGGTAATTAATTATAAACACTTTTAAAAATTAAAATCGTAACTTTTTAATTTTATTTTTGAAGTACATATATATGCATGAACAAACTCGCGTTGCCTAAATTCTAGGAAAAATATATTAACTTCGTACAAGTATATATAGGTTTGATTCCACCATGTGTATACTATGAAAATATTTTGTAAGCTTAATTATAGATATGTTTTTTTAATGATGTAAATGGTGTTTTATCGTTTCAGGTGCAACGTTGTGCAAAGGGCTTAATAGAGGACTAGGGACACTTATTGCAGGATCTTTGGCATTTTTCATTGAATTTGTTGCTAATGATTCTGGAAAGATCTTCCGAGCTATTTTCATTGGCGCTTCAGTATTCATCATTGGTATGTATATAATTTATCAGTTTCATATAGTGTTGTATATGTGCATGTATTATGTATAGTTTTTTCAAAAACAAAGAGAAAATGACCTTAGTTTAAGTAAAATCAATAAACGTAAATCAACTTATAATTACGTATACCAAAATAAATTTAGTTGTAGGCTTGTAGCCATATTAAAAAAGAATTTGTTACCTAGGAATCCGTAGAACTTCTGTTTAAACCAAGAACTTTTCAAAAAGAAGTGTACTTTAGATTGATTTGAGAGTTCGAATCTTGTCACTCGAAACTAGACTAATTTATCAGATGTGGTCCTAAAGTCTACGAAGATTACGGACCTAAAAAGCCTAAACATTTTTGGGAACAAAAAGAATAGCCTCAATCTTTTATCTATTTTAGGAAATTACATGATTGAAGTGGACAAAGTACTTGAAATTACATGAATGAAGTCTATGTAATTTTGTTTATAATAGAGTCAGAAGAGGGATGTATTCAATCAAACATTTTAATCAAATATTTTAAATGATTTGTTATGATTTATCAAATTCTATGCTAATATCATGGATTAAAATAACTCTATTAATTTTCAGTGTTATTGAACTAGAAATTTGGAAAAATACTTTCAAATCCACTGTTATTGGAAACATATGAAAGATTTGTTTTTAATGATTTCATGGGATTCAAAAAAGATTTGAAAAGATTTTTTTGTTAAAAATACAAAGTGCCAAATCACATGGTTTTAGGTGAATTTTGTAGAGAATTTTATACTAAATTTCCTAAAATCACACAAAATCACAAATTCATCTAAAATCTCATTAAAACTCAAATCACTTGGAATGCTGAATACACCCCCTAAAATATCTATAATTAATTACATATTTTCTTTTAATGTCATAACTATAGCTAATTTTTTTTGTTTCTACATTCTTGTACAAATTATACATGTTTTTGTTTATGTAACAGGAGCAGCGATAACATATCTAAGATTCATCCCAGACATAAAAAAGAACTACGATTATGGTATGCTTATATTTCTCTTAACGTTCAATCTTATTACAGTATCGAGTTATAGAGTTGATACTGTGATTAAGATCGCACATGAGAGATTCTACACTATAGCCATTGGTGTTGGTATTTGCCTCTTCATGAGCCTTTTGGTTTTTCCTATATGGTCCGGTGAGGACCTCCATAAGTCTACTGTCGCTAAGCTGCAAGGCCTCTCTAGCTCCATCGAAGGTACGTCCTACCTAAGATACGATACATTTGATATAGATTGCTATATATATATATAATAATAATAATAATAATAATAATAATAATAATAATAATAATAATAATAATGTGAATTACCGGATTTATGATACTTTCCATGAGTTATTATTATCAATGGAAAAATATTATATATTTTATCAAATATATGTATGATTAAATGTTAGTTCATACACAAATATATTTTGTTCATCCGCTTTATTTAGGTTTTTATTATATAGAATCAATAAAGTTATAAAGAAAGAGATAGTATGATTTTGATCATGTTTGTATTTTGTAATAATTTGTGTGATAAATGTTTTGAGAACCGCTCTTTTTTTTTTGTTCCAAATAATTAAGTTGAATATATGGTGTTTTTGGTTCTTAGCATGTGTGAACGAGTACTTTGAGGAAGAAGAGAAAGACAAAGAAACATCCGATACATCAGAAGACATGATTTATAACGGTTATAAGACTGTCTTGGATTCTAAATCCACCGATGAAGCACTCGTAAGTTATTTAAATCGAACATTTGTTTCACAGTTCAAGAAACAAAACATTTGGTATGTGAAGAGTAACATATATAAGAACATGTTACATGTATTTATATAGGCATTGTATGCAAGCTGGGAGCCAAGACACACAAGACATTGTCATAGATTTCCAGGGCAACATTATGTTAAAGTTGGATCTGTTCTTCGTCAGTTTGGTTACTCTGTTGTCGCTCTTCATGGCTGCTTAAAAACCGAGATTCAGGTTAAATTTTTTCATTCAAATTTTCAGTATTTTTACATTATAAATTGTATGGATAATTAAGTAAATAGCGAAACTATGCTTAATTAGGTATAAGTAGAGATATAGATTGGTGAAACTGCCTAATCATCCTCGACAAATTACAAGTTACAATGGATTATGCATGCATGTTGAAAGAGTTACATGCTATGTTCTCATATGACAATATAATGAAAAATTGTATCTCACAGGAAAAATTTACATGTATAATCAATGCATATCATTTTGTTTGTTTTAGTTTATTCATATTTCTTCCGTTTCACAATACTTGTTATTCTAAATTATTTTACGTTGATTAAGAAAATAATTAAATTTTCTACTTTACTTCTAATTAATGCACATTATTATTTGATATGTGTAATTAATAAGCTAAAAATAGGGATAAAAATAGAAAAATTTGTCATAAATATGCATTGAAAATATAAAACGACAAATAATATGAAAACAAATATTAAGTATAGAATGACAACTAATATAAAACGGAAAAAAAATATAATAAAAGTATATTATTCTACTAACCCAAAATATGTAATGGTCAAAACATGTCAAAATTTGAACACATCTTTACTACTGTTTTGACTTTTGGTTATTTTAGAAAATATTGAATGAAATAATGTCATTTACTATGAATATCCTAAGTTATAACTTTTTTTTTTGAAAAACATATATAACTTTGTTTGTGTACCATTTTGAAGACTCCGAGGTCTATTCGTGTTCTCTTCAAGGATCCTTGCGTAAGACTCGCCGGAGAAATCTGCAAAGTTTTGTCGAAACTCGCTGCAAGTATCGGAAACAGACGTCACTGTTCACCAGAGATTCTCTCCGACAGTCTCCAAGTTGCATTACAAGATCTAAACTCCACCATCAAATCACAACCTAAACTCTTCTTGGGCTCTAACCAAAACGGCAACGTCGTTTCCCAAAATGGCAATAGCGGTGGACATAACCCAGACATCAATAAAGACACAAACGTCGTTTCTAACGACACCGCCGGATCACCTCTTGGCCAGAACGGTGCCGTTTCACGTCAAAATACTGGAACCCCACGCGGCGAAAACAGATCACGTTTTGGACCACATGGTGCCATTTCGTTTTCAAGATTGAGGGCTGATACGTTAGAAAGGAGATCTGCGGCGACAGCCGGAGAAAGGAAGATTTTGAGGCAACAATTGAGCAAAATTGTGGTGATGACGAGTCTTGAATTCTCAGAAGCCTTACCATTTGCTGCTTTTGCGTCCCTATTAGTCGAAATGGTTGCGAGGCTTGACAATGTGATCGAGGAAGTGGAAGAGTTGGGAACAGTCGCCTGTTTCAAGGAGTACGATAGCAATGTTGATCGGACGGATGTAGAGGTTCGAGTCGAGAAACCGGCAAATCTAGTGGTTGGTGTGGAATGAAACTACGGTTGCAAACAGTTTTTGTTCTGATATGTTCTTAATCTCTTCGGACCGGAGACTAGAGCATGTTACATTAGTTATCCATAATTAATATTTGAACCCGTTGTTTTGAAGAATCTTTTCTATTTTTCGTGGCTTAGCTAGTTTGGTTGAGCTACTGACTCCGGTTTATAATGTAAGTTTAGATTTATGCGGAGGTTCGGTTTTGGTTTGATTTTATTTGTTCGAGTTTCGGATGTGATTCAATTCTCTTTCTGTATGATGATGGGAATTGATTCTTTTCGGTATTTTTATTTTCGGAATATGCAATATGAGATGGTGATTTTCAAGGGTTCGAGAATAAATTGTTATGCGTATCTTTATGTCTTGTGTAGTCGTGATTTTTTTGGTAGCTTATATTGGAATTTGAAACCAAAAATGAAAAAAATCATAATGTACTCCACTCAAATGCTTTATAAATGGACCAACTTAATCTATTTTCTCAACGCTTAGAATGAAGTAATGAAGGAAGACTAAAATATCATAAATGTATAAGACCATTATTATCCATATATTGTACGGGTATCATTAATATTAATTTAATATTAATTTTAATAATAATTTAATTTTTAAGATTCATTAAGAATTTTTTAAATTTTGTATGTCTAATGTGATACTTAATGAGGTTGTAAAGAATTAAAAAAATAATTTATTTTTTATAAAAAATTAAATGAAAGAAAATTAAATTAGTATATATAAATATACAAGATTTTATAAAAAAAACTTGAATTCACTATGTTTAATAAAATTTTAAACGTATATTACAATCCGTTAAAACAAATTGAAACATAAAATCGCATATAGTAAAATAAAAAAAAACGTAGAATGATAAAAAAAATTTAAAAGCATGATGAAAAACTCAATTAACTCGTGTAGATGTCTCTGAGTAATATAATAACTTCTACCCGAATCTGTAACCGAATTTTTTTGGTACAATTAATTGTTATCTGATCCGAAACCTTACAGGTACCTATATGCGTAGGCCTATCCTAAACTTTCATTTTCACTAATGATATTTACTATTTAGAAGAAACAAAATAATAATAAAAATTTCAATGCCCAATTCGGAGTCGCCACGTGGCTCATGATATCGTCTCTTCAATCTTTTCTTGATGATCCATCTCACGTGGCCCATGATACAAATCTCTTCTTTTATTAATTTTTTATTTAATTTTTTTTTTATAATACCCCTATGATATTATGGGTAATCATGCTCTAAATTTCTGAATTATGATCCAACTAACTAATGAAAAAGATGTAACCTTTTTGGGGGTTTCTTAGATATTTTTAGCAAGTTGTTGCTTCGCATACCCTTTTTACAGAATTCCATTTATAACGACAAATTATATAGCATGTTATATGGTCCCCCTTTTGTATAAGTGAACCATTGATTCCACCGAATGTATTTTTTCTCAAGTTTTATAATTAGTGACTATTGCTTCTACCATACGTGAACATTTAGATTTATTTAGATTTTAAAGGTACATTTTTAATTTACAGTTATTTTTTTTTCGATTTCATTTCTATATATCTCTGGTTCTGCTAATATTTTAGCAGATGTGATTGCAAAATGAGCTCTTAATTTAATGGCAATAAAATGTTTCGACAAAAAAAAGGTACATTTTATATAAAACAATCTTTTTGTCATTTATAATGTTTTATTAAATAAGAGAATACGAAGTATTGAGTCTGAAAGCTAAACCGGAAAAAAAAAAATTAAACCTCTTGAGACTACGTCCAAAAAAAAAAGCAAAACAAATTTAAGGAAAAGTAACAAAAGCCAAGAACAAAATAATTAGAAACCAACATAGGTTCGAAGTCTGAACGTGCATGTTTCACCAACCAAGGTTCCTAATTCCCCGACTATCTAACCTAATCGAAGCAGATAACCAGCTATTTGTCCTATAATGAATCATGACTATCTTCCAAATTAAGCGTTCGTTTCGATGTAAAACAGTCTTAAAATTCCTTTTATAAATTGTTTTATGAAACTTCTAATTTCAATAAAACAATAAAATCGTTTTCTCAATGTTTCAAAAAAAAAAAATTGTTTTCAAAAGTTAATACTCCTACATGGTAACGTCAAATAAAGTTAAATAGTGTTGTCCAATTAATTATTAGTCGAGAAATGAAAGCATCATTACTGTCCATTCATTTTCGGACAAATTGACATCCATTATAATTATTTTCCTTGTCGACTGCTTATTCATCAATTAAACACCGATTTTATCGAAGAAAATCATTAATATTTAGAAATTTTTACTAATGTAGGCACCGTCCAAATCTTATAGCTAAGAATCAATCAAATTCTCTAAAAACATGAAGGTTTAGAATTTAGCTGGAAATCGATATATTTGTACACATATAGATCAAACAAAGACAGATAGATTTTCTGTATAGATACACATCCATAATATACATGAGAATGTGTTGCATCAAAATATCTGTGGACACTACATATAGAAGATTAAGGGTGTAATGTAAAAATGAGTTGAATAACCGGAATAAACGAATGTATAAATAAATGATATAGATATAAAATAATATATTTGTTTCAGTTCTTTTTTTTTTGCAATACAGAATAGAAAATATAAAAAAATCATAATCGTTCTTTGGAAATAGGTGACTTTTTTTTTATAATGTATTTTTATTATAAACGAGAAATACAGTATAATCCATATAGATGAATGTTTCGTTTCATCATATTTTATCTGCATATAATCATTTGCATCCTTAAATTTGTGGTGCCGGACGTGAATAATAAAAAGAATATAAAACAACAACATAATTCTAAACATGTGTATATGTAAATTTGTTACTATTTCACCCATCATGCTGCATTGTCTCGATATTTTTTTTTTTCGAAACTTTGTCTCGATTTATTTTGAAGCCAAATCATAATAGATGTATAATATTGCGGTGATAATTATAATTTAATTAGTTTGTTTTTATCTGGAGTTAATATCTTTGTGTTTTTGTCCCAAATTATCAAGAAAAAAACCATTTATAATTCATCAGTTATGGGCCACTTTTGGCAAGTCATCTTAAACACATCAGTCTAAATTGTCTAATCTCCCATCATTTTGTAGTTTGTTACGTAGTCCACAACAAGAAATTATTTCTTATCCTTTTAATGTAACTGCTACGTGAATCACATGATAATTTAATTTAATTAAGGCTGTAATTCTTGTATTATGTATATATTAATTTTAATTTAATTTAAAATGTGTTAATGTATAAGTTATGTAATAACAAAATAGCAATAAAAATCAAGCAATGGTTAATGAGTACTAGTCGGTAGAGGAGACTATTTATGGAAACTATTATCCAAAATTTTGGAAAAACGTTAGATATTATTTTCTTAATATAAATTTAAAACTGGTGGGACGAGTCTCTCTTACTTCACCCACTATTTAACATCCATAGAGGCAAAACCCTTTTACATTGAAACAATTTCACTTATTATTATATATCTTTCATTGAAAGTAAACAAGTAAACATAGAAGATCAAAGAAAAGAAAATGTGGAACAAGAGCATGGATATTTCCATGAACGATGAAGGTTCTGTGAAGAGGAAGAAGATTCCAGAAGTTCCAAAGAATTCTTTGAAGATGAAGAAGATTCTAAAGAATCTATGGAAGGTTGGAAAGGAAGATCCAAGAAGAGTGAAACATGCTTTGAAAGTAGGAGTTTCCTTAACACTTGTGTCTTTATTGTATCTCATGGAACCTTTCTTCAAAGGTATCGGCAAAAATGCAATTTGGGCAGTCATGACCGTCGTTGTCGTTCTCGAGTTCTCTGCCGGTAATTGTATATATATAATCTGCATTTTCTGTTTGTGATCTTATCTTAATTTTACTCATATGCATCATTGTTCATGGATGTGTTTTTTCTCTCTCCTCTCTCTCTCTCTCTCTCTCTCTGTTTTTTTTTCTATATATACATATACATATACATATAGATATGGACTTGACACGAATGTTTTTAAATTATAAGTTATTTATTAAATAACACGCTATTTAACGTAATATCATGTTTTTTTTAATCTAAATAACGCGGAAAATACTATCTAAGTTTATCCATACTCATCATTTTCATGTGTCATTGTTCATCTCTCTATATATACACTTATACTTACATATATGATAATTTACATATAATATCACGTATTTTATTTAAATAACGCCGAAAACACAATTTAATTGCAACGTTTTGATTTTCTTTCAAGTTTTAGTAATGCATTTAGTTATCAACCAAATAAGACATTTTTAATAACAAATTTGAATGCTATCATTTAGACAACTGTAGGAACTTAATATATCTATGATATTTTACATTAGCTAGAATTTTGTTTTTGTTTTTTTATAAGAAATTGAATGTTTTATATTTAATTGGAAGAAGAACAATTTCTGATTGGAAAGCTTTTGCCTAAGTCGATTAGGTAAGCGGAAATGGAATGGCAGCAAATGAAAAACATTTAGTTGGATTTTTTTTTTATTGAAGTAAAGTGACTTATTTTTAAGTTACTACATTTTGCAAAAATATATAGCCATGGTAAATTGTAAGTGGCACAATTTATTAGCGATATGTGATAAAATTTTGGATATATATGATTGCAGGTGCAACATTACGCAAGGGATTAAATAGAGGATTAGGGACACTAATAGCAGGATCGTTGGCATATTTTATGGAATTTGTTGCTCTTCACTCCGGTAAAATTATCGGAGGTATCTTCATTGGCTCCGCTGTTTTCATCATCGGTACGTATTTTGTTATATATTAATTATAATTTGTTTAACAACTAATGCGTGCATATATATACACATAGTTAACTTGCAATATTGTCTAAACTAAGGTAGATGTTAATCGGACGGTAACGTCTACGTAGACGTTTAAAATGACTTAGACGAAAGGATATATGTTTCTGTAAAACAAAAAAAGTTATCGCTATAGACATAAAATATAGACAAATATTCACATTATCAATCAAAGCATTCAATTTATATAGACAAGCAAATCTTTTGATTATTTATCCGCATTTTAATAATTGAACCTCTCATTTCATTCTTTCTTTTGTTTGTCATCCTCTTTTCCTCATATATCTAAATTTATTGTTTGCCTCATAGACTCATAGTTATCCAAGAAAAAGCTTCTAAAGCTTTTTAAAAGTGTTGATTTCCATAATTTAAAGATATTTATAAGCACAATATATTTTCATATGTGTAACAGGATCGACAATAACATACATGAGATTTGTTCCGTACATTAAGAAAAACTACGATTACGGTATGCTTGTATTTCTTTTGACGTTTAATCTAATCACAGTATCGAGTTATAGAGTCGATACTGTGATCAAGATCGCACATCAAAGATTCTATACGATTGCTATGGGTATCGGCGTTTGCCTCTTCATGAGCCTTTTAGTTTTCCCGATATGGTCTGGTGATGACCTTCACAAATCCACCGTTACTAAGCTGGAAGGCCTCTCTCGCTCTATTGAAGGTACATATTCCTTGAACCAAAACACTAATTAAACATGGAGAGTATAAATTAATATACATGTAAATAATGTAAAGTAATATAAAATGTTTTTATTCAATACATAGCTTGTGTGAGTGAGTATTTTGAGGAGAAGGAGAAAGACAAAGAAGATTCAGATTCTGAATCTGATGATGAAGACGTAATCTACAAAGGGTATAAGACTGTTTTGGATTCTAAATCCTCAGATGAAGCACTCGTAAGTCATCTGAAGTCAAAATCTTCTCTTTTTTCAAACACAATTAAATTCTTGATTGACATCGCCTATTGCATATCTTTGTAAGCAAAATATACATATTTATAACATTTAACTTCCAAAATATCATAGAGGTTCATATAAATACTATTGTAGATGTTTTGAATGGATACTACTGAATTTATGGTCATTTTTATCCTGTAAATACTATTGTAGATGTTTTGAATGGATAAAAATGGCAAAAAATAATAGTATTTTCAAGTAAGAGCGTGTGTAGCCTAGTGGATTTGGTTGAAGTGATAGAAGACGTCTCGCTGTTTGGGTCAATGTCAGAGAACTGAGTTCCGCAATTTACAAAAAAAAAATTGATGTAATTCCATCTAGGTCATTGTAGACGTTTTAAATGGCAAAAATATCCGTCATTTTACATGCTCCGGGAATAAGCCTGGATTTCTCGGATCATGATTTATCTGGTTATAAAAAAAAAATATAGCTCTTGCACACATTTCGGTCTTGATCCCCCATTCTTAAACAAAAGAGTTAAAGATCTTTTTCTAAAAAAATCATATGTGAAAAAGAAGATATTGAATATATTGACATATATGTAGGCAATGTTTGCACGTTGGGAGCCAAGACACACAAGACATTGCAATAAATTTCCATCCCAACAATATATCAAAGTTGGCTCTGTTCTTCGCAAGTTTGGTTACACTGTTGTTGCTCTTCACGGTTGTTTACAAACCGAGATTCAGGTAATTTTTGTAACTTTAACTTTCTATTCAAAAACATAAATTATAACCTATAGTTTTATATAATTCTATTTTATTTTAATTTCAAGACTCCTAGGTCTATTCGTATCCTCTTCAAAGATCCTTGTGTTAGACTAGCCGGTGAAATCTGCAAAGTTTTATCAGAACTCGCTGAAAGCATTCGAAACCGACGACATTGCTCACCGGAGATTCTCTCCGATAAACTCGAAGTGGCGTTAAATGATCTCAATACGGCAATAAAATCACAACCTAAGCTTTTCTTAGGCTCCAACCTTCACGGAGACATCACCAACAAGCACCTAAACGGTAACGTTTCGTATTACAACGATACTAACTCAAACGGCATCGTTTCATATCACAACGACAACAATAACAACTTAAACGGCTGCGTTTTGGGTCAAACTACGCAACAAAACGACGCCGTATCAAGATCTCGATCAAACGGTGTCGTTTCGCTCTCTAGCTTTGTATCAGAACGGAGACCGGTGAAGAAATCGGCGGCGACCGGAGTTAAGAGGAGATTGTGGAAACAATTGAGCAAAATCACGGTTATGAAAAGTTTGGAGTTTTCGGAAGCGTTACCGTTTGCTGCGTTTGCGTCTCTTCTTGTGGAAATGGTTGCGAGGCTTGATACTGTGATTGATGAGGTGGAGGAGCTGGGTACGATCGCCTGTTTTAAGGAGTACGATAAAACTGTTGATCGGACGGATGTCGAAGTGGGGATTGAGAAACCGGTTGATCTTGTGGTTGGAGATTGAAACCGATCGGTATAATTCGGTTTGGTTCAGTACGGTTTTAAATGTGATTCGATAAACGTTTTGTGATGATGGGAATCGATTTCGTGTTGTAATTTCCCCAAGTTTTGTAACGTGAGATGGTACTTTTTAAGTTTAGTTAACAAAAATTACAAATCATTCATGTATTGTGTAGATTTTTGTTATTTGGTCCGTCAGAATTAAAAGAGAAATTGTGAAAATAAAAAGAAAAACTTTAGGGCCCAACCGGGTTCGAACCGGTGACCTATTGATCTGCAGTCAATTGCTCTACCACTGAGCTATGGACCCAATATGTTAAATGTTCCCTACATTTACTATTAATCCTTTAAAAGCAGGAAAATCAAATTATATTGCATTACTGAAATAAGAAAGAGCAAATCATAAAACTCCTCTAACTAGTGAAAAATGTAACTTTTTGTAGTTTTGTTTTATATTTTTAAGTAATAAATTTCTTATAATTTCATTGCTACTCTATCTTTACATAGATTCAAGTATTTTTCATCCCATAAATTTTTTTTTTCTATACTAAATGAAAGTTATATAACTTATAAATGTGTTATATATATATATGGTCCCCCATAAAATCCTTTTTATATAAATATTTTTTTTACACAGAATCATTGTTATCAACTTATCACTTCCATTATAAAAGTTTGTTTTAAAGGTTACATAGTGACGTCAAGAAAATATGTTCTTTTCATAGTGTGGTCCAGTTAATCATTGTAGTGGAAATGAGAGATCATGTATACTAGAGCATATAGTATTGAAAAATGACAATAATACATAATCCTAATGGAGTTTTTTGAAATAATCCATAGAGAAAATAAAATATAGCTTCCAACTAGGTAATGGCAAACAATTTTACATATATGTAAACCCATAAAATTAAATTAAGGTAACAAAACGGAGAAAACAAAAGCAGATAATAGTTTAAACTAATCCATATAGACAAATGCTAGAAGTTGGAAGACTCGAACGATAAAAGGCGTTTTTGTCTTAAAGAGTGACTTCAACGATACTCGGGCCTAGGAGAAGTCTGAGTAACCGAACAAACCGGTTTGATCGTATCCGCAGTTTGTCCAATAACCGGTTTGCATTGACTCATCCATATTCTGATCTACGTTGGTATACATGGTATTCTCCGTAAAATCCACGTTTTGGTTACCAATGACCGGAAAATCAAAGTCTTGAAAGTACTCAGATGCAACATCTTGGATTTGAGGATAATCCTACAAAAGAAAATTCAAAGCGGTATTATATAAACAAAACTCGGTTTGGGTTTAGTTATTTGTCAAATTTAGAATTTTGTATACGTACTTTTGAAGAATCAAGGATAAAGTCAGGAGGAATCCAAATGTTGGAAGAGTCGGGTTGCGAAGAAACCGGATTGACAAAGGAGTGAAACGGCATTGTTTCATCGCGGCTAGGAGATGTCACACGGCTCGAATAACCCGAACTTTCTCCGGATACAAATGTTTGTTCGCTTGGAAATTTCCGGATTTTCGAATTAGTCTTGATCTCATTCTTCTTAGCCACACGACATAACACATAAGCTCCCTATAATTAAACATATTTAGTTCTTAATGTCTCTCACTAAAAGAAAATAAAAACATTTTGGTATTGGATCAATGTTAACTTCTTACCTTGAAATTTTGTGATCCTTGAGATGAATCATCATCGCATAGTCGATACTCATGCATGATCCAACTAGTTCTATCGCCTAACGGTGCACGACCATTATAGAAAACTAGGGTTTTTCTGTAACCAATTATAGAAGATGACCGACTAGTGATTTTTCGATCTTTTCCGGTTGCTTTCCAATAACCGGCCTTTGTTCCTCGGTTTGTACGAAAACCATTAGGATATTTTTTGTCTCTTGAACAGAAAAAGAACCATTCCATGTCCCGGTTTGGAAGAAAAGACTTTTCTAAAATAAACAAATACAAATTTTTGCTTTTAGAGAAAAATTCATAAATTCAAAAAAGTAACGAAAACTAACCAAATAGTTTTGGAATTGAGTTAATTACCTGGTAACTCCCAAGGATCAAATTTATAAAGATCAATAACGGGAATGACTTCGAGCTCGATCTCGAGACCTTCGACTTTTCTTTTTAAGTAGTAGTCGATGAGTTCTTCATCGGTAGGATGGAATCGGAATCCTGGAGGTAAACATGAACTTCCCATTTGCGATAAACTTACACTAAGAGACTTGATACACAAGAAAGGATTAAAATCTTGAAAGTGATATTAATTTAAGTTACGAAGATAAAACGGTTAATTATTTGAAAAATCCAGAAATAGAAACTTTTCTCGACGCTCGATTTGTTGTTAAGAAAAGATTGCAACTGAAGATGATAGCATTCTTTGTGTGACAAGAACATTGTCTGAAAGAAACAGATTGTTTTCTATGACCAAAATTAACCAAGCCTTAAAAATTAGAGAGAGGAATTTCGAAAGGATAAAAATAATGGTGTGAAAGCTTGATAAGTGATCAGCGAATGATTAAGAGAGTGATGCTGGAAATTTGAAGGAATTGGTAGAGTGTTGAATGGTTGGGGAGTGCTGAATATTTATAGCACAAGGTTGGTAGAACATTCATTACTAAATAAAATGTTATTTGGAATCATAAAGTTTAGTAGAATGTGGCTTGATTTTTTACAAAATACGGGAGACCGATAAAGTAAACTAAGACATAACTTGTCTGAAGTGTTCTATAAAAAAAATTCCAAAGAAAATGGACCCACCTAGACTCAAAAGGTTATGAACTTGTTCACACTAAGGCTCAAGCAATTAACAACTCATTCATATTTTTTTTTATGTGTGTATTATAATATAATCGGGGAATCCAAAATTAATTCAGACTAATCTCTAAGACCTATTGGCTATTTGAAAAGTTTTATCATTTAAAACATCTACAATTATTTATCATCCCTAATTGAAATCATCCCTAATTGAAATCACAGTATAAAATCTTTGATTCCCATCCTCCAACATGAAAATGAATCCTTCAAAACACTGAACTGTTATGAGTTTGCTCATTTCATATATTTCATTTCAGTTTTCTTTTTGATTTATAATTATCATCTTTACTAGGATGATCATTTTAATTTTCAGATATATATAGTTAGTTATTATGTGATTCAGTAAAAAATCCATATTTATGTTGATTAAATTGACCAGTATTTCAATGTAATATTCTTTTGTAATAAAATGAATTTGTTATATACATTAACAACAAATGCTATGGACATTAATCAGAATGTGTACAACTTTTATCTTCAAATGAAAAGAAAGTTTCCCAGTCATATATTACTGTAATACTGAGTTTTAAATTAGTGTCCCACGTCACCATGCGTAGGACAAAATAACTTTTTAGTGGAACTGATCACTTTATATGTCATACAAAAAAGAAGAAAGTGACAACGAAAACTTTCATTTGAGTCGGAACAAGCAAGTGGACCCGCGGCTGCTCTAATCGGACCAAAACATATTTTTTTTTGTTCATGTCTTTAAGAACGACCAAAGAGCCATTTTGAATACTTGTTAGATACAAAAAAATTTGGAAGTTGTGAAACAGATATATTTAAAATATAAAGTTTCATCGTAGCAATTGCAATTCACATAATAAATATATGTTCCGGAGATTAATCTATTATTTTATTTCATAATTTATTTTTAATGTGAAAATCAGATCTATTTTTGGCCGATGCAGATATATTGTGATAAAAAATGAGAATTAACAACTTTCTCTCTCAATTACGCTATAACAAACAAAAACGGTAAATGATAAAGAGCAAACCCTATGACAAACAAAAATAAGACTCAAATACCCAAAATATGTTTTATAGACACCCTTAATTATGTTTTGACTCGGTCGTGGGGTTGTTACACAGTGTCAACAGATTAAGTTCCACAAAAAATCTAGTCGATCTGTTAAATATATAGATGAAATTTAAGTCGAATATCATCTGGTTCTCAATCCTTCCATATAAAGAACTGTGAAAACATACCAATTACGCAAGCAACTAACCATCTCTAGAACAAGAGAAAAATAAGAAAACTATTATTGAAGAGAGTTCTTCGCCCTAGTGCTTGGTTGTTCGCAGGCCCATGTTTCAAGACAGCCGCCGCTTGAAGTGAACATCCGTTGTGGGTGTGTCTTTTCCGGCATGAAGACTCTCTGATCTGTGCGACGACGCTGCAACATTCTCGGGACATTCTAAACTCTCCTGAAGATTTGCCTTCCCTTCCGTTAGTAGAGCTTTACACCAACAATATCCCTTTCCACTTCATCCTTCTTTTATGGCGTTTGAGGTTGATACCCTACGGCTGCTTTTGACTTCATCGTCCCTATCTCCTCTGCCGGAAACACTACCGTGGAAGATTGCGCACTAGCCGGAACCGCCTAACCCTCCAGACCTTCCATCAGATCCACCGGATACAGCTCCATCGAATCTAATGCTCCCCAAGTTTAAGAATCTGCCTCGCTTTCCCTCACTACTCATCTATCCAGATTTGTATAGCCCTGGACTCGTCTCGAGTTGTCTCCTCCAACACCCTTTGCCGATCTCTATCACTCTCCATCTCGTCCTTTTGATAACCGGGGAGTGTCTCACCGGTCCAACAGCCTCCATCAACGGTTTTGATGTGTCATGTGCTAAGAGTCTCGCTTCGATATGTGGAGGAGCTCTCATCGGCGATTCTTCTTTCGAGCAAAATCGATCGACCACCGTCCGGTTTGAGCACCCTCCGCCACGAGAATCGGTCGGAAGCCTCCTACAGAGTTGTGGCCACCATCGGTCATGGAAGACACATCTCTCACCTTCGTTTGGGCTTGAGAAGCCTAAAGAGTGGGCTTGGCCCATTTTGAGAATTGGGCCTCTTAGCCCATCTGGATCATCCTTCAAACCTATTGAACCCAAGTCACGTTTTGATGTTTACTTTCTGTTTAACAAAACGTTGGCTTCATCATAGATATCTTATGATCCTTGTGTATTCTCATCAAAGTTTTATGGATTCTCAAATCTTGTATATTATGAGCTCGATATCTTCTCTATTGAGAAAAGATCAAAGCTTTTTGGATTCTCAAATCTTGTAATTTCTTCCCATTGGAAGAGAAACCGTCCATCTTTTTTTCTCTCTATGAGAATAAGATTTTTCTCAGAACCAAAACCGAGCACCTCCTTAACTATTTTGTATTCTTGTGTAGCGGTCCGTACGGGACATGAAGATACAACCGGTTTTGTCTTGACGAAAACCGGAGGTAGAGGTAGCCTTTCAATGTCATCACTCAAAGTGACCAAACCTATGATTTTCAGCTTAGCTGTGATCATTATACCGACGCATCAAAAAATAATTTTTGATTCGCTGTCGTATAACTATGTTTTTTCTTATGCTTTAGTCTTTAATGTTGTTATGTATTGTGGTATAAAACGATGTAACCCAAAAATTTAAGTGGATGAAAACAAAGAGTTGCACAAAACAAACATACCAATTGCAGAAGGAGAAAGTATGCTAGGTCCCAACATCCATATATCCGGATTGATATATTTTTAGTTTCGTTTTAATATTAATGTTTTTCGCAGAATTTATCACAAAAAGTTAAGAGTTTGAATAACAACATTTTGGTTAGAATACTATTTTCTCGGATATTATAAAACTAATCTGAATCCTTATTTATTTATTTATTTTCTTATTAAGCTTTTGGTTTAGTTTGTATTTGAGCAATCTTTGTGAAAAGTTCAAAAGAATGACTTCATTTGACGGTAACAGAATTTTAGTTCTACATGTATCTTCTCATTTTGGAAGAGTGAGAATATTCCTCCACCACTTTTATATACATACGTTCACTTTAACCCATGGTAACGTTCAAGGGGACACTACAAGAAAAAAGAAAAAGATACATTAACAAAAAAAAATTCAGAAAAGCATGAATAAATGCATCATTGATAGTAAAATACTCGAAAAGGTTTGAGTATACGAATAACGGATCTATTACTGACCACCCTTACACGGATACCTATATTCCAAATTTACAAGTATTAGTTTGACTTTTGTAACTAATACTAATCTTTTAAGCTACTCCTTGGTTAATAATATAAGTTGACAAAGAAAACTAATACTATCCATACTTTTACGTGGTGATATTATTTTTGAAATAGTAGCTAGCAAATAAATTAATGTTTTACATAGATCAAGTAATTCAAACTGTAGAGTATATTAGTTTTGGTACAAACACGTTATATACAGGGGCGGAGGCGGACACAAATTTTATGGGAAGAAACCACTATAGAGTAGAGGCATAATATTATGTTAAATAAGAAAAATAAATTAAATCTTAATAAATTATAAAGAAATTTCAAATTTTATAGAGGGTAAATGCTCCTTTTTTACCTCATGTGGCTCCGCCACTAGATCGAATCGTACATTATAAACTTCATAGTCAGAAGATACTTTTGTATATTTCATAGTGAATTTTGTATGAACTACATTTTTCTGATTAAAAAAAAGGATTTCATAGTCATATATAATGTGAACTACGTTTTTTTGATTAAAAAAAGAAGGATTTCATAGTCATATATAATGTGAATAATTTTCCTTTTTAAGGATATTTGTATGAACTACGTTTTTTATTCTGTAAAGAAGATAAAAAAATTAACAAAATGACGATGTGATAGATAGCTTAGAAATTTGTACACTAACTATAGTGTATTGAACTAATATTATCAACATGTCATTATTCAGATTTATGCTCGATAGTATGCCAATGAGAGTTATATACGACGGAAAAATGATAATTTTTTTTTTATAAATCGTGGGAATTTAAAACTTTTAGCTCATAATCTCTTGAGTTGCCAGAGACAGTGTTTGGATATTCCGATTTAATGAATAACCCTCTAAACCAAACGAGATTTGAAACCGGGGCACAAAAAAATCAACTCCTTATGTTACCACTAGACCACTATACCTTTGATAAAAAAAAAATAATAATAATTGTAAATAAGTTTCCTTTGGTACAAATGTTTTTCTTTTGTAACTACGTTATTATACTTAGTTTGGGTTTAAAGATGATGTAAAGTTGTTAATCATAGTTGTATTTGTTTTGTGTTTTGTTTAATGATGGTAGAAAAGGAAATATATCAATTAACGTCTCATCAAAGACACCATGCTCAACAATATAGAGGTATAATTTTTTTTTTTTTGTGGTCGAAAGAGGTATAATTCTAGTTCTAGTTTATGAAAGTATTATAATCTGTTGACCACAAGAGATAAAATATAATAATTTTGAACGTTAAAATTATGTTATAATTTGAAGTTAGTTAAATTCTAAAACTATATGGTTAAAAAAGGGGGTGTGAAATTGGTGGCAAAAAGAAGTTATGAGAACTTGACGACAAAAAAAAAAAAAAAGAAGTTATGAGAACTTAGAAAATGAGACAATCATCTTATCACTTAATCACACTTTGTCTCCTTACCTTTTTCTTCTTTTTGCTTTCGGCTCTCTTCTTTTCTTTCTTTACCTTTTCTCCTTTTTTTTCTTTCCTTTCATTTTTTTTTTGCTCTTTAAGTTTCTTAACAACTATCAACGTTTTAAGTAACGGAAATTTATTTTGTCATATAGGATACCAAAATCATAAAGAAAATATAATAATTTTGTTATTAAGCTGATAGAATTACTTTTTGTAGATGTGATATATGTTGCTTTCCCATATGAATGGAAGTAATTTCTCTTTCTTCTTGTTAGCATGCGATTCAACCGAAAATTACTCATTTCTTATAGCTGCAATCTCTATGACATAAAATTATATCATGTGAAAATCAATTAGTGCTTTTGACCAACATTATTATTTTCTTTATTTGACTATTGTTATACTTTGGCAGGATTTGTTTTGTCGTTGTTCAGAATGTCATTTGTGTGTAAATTATTGAGTACATATCATTATCATGAAAAACTGAACATAGGAAACAAGACAAAACACTAAAGCTAGCTTAAATTTTGATTCAACATAATTAAACTAAAATCTGATTTATATTTGGAATAACTTCTGTATTAATTATTACTCCCTCTAGTTTTAAATAATTAAATTTTTAGAGTTTTCACACATAATAAAAAAATATATTAAATTTTAACTAAAAAATGTATTATTTTTTGTGCTAAACAATTTTTTATAATTTTTAGCCAATAGTAATTCAATAATATGTTTTCAAATTCACAATTCGTCATAACTATTTAATAAAAATTGCATAGAAAATATAAAACATCAATCTTTTAAAAAAAAATTTCAGAACATCAATCTTTTAGAAACGGAAAGAGTATTTATTATTCTCTCTGTTTCATATTAGTTGTCATTCTCAGTTATTTTTTGTTTTATATTACTTCTCATTCTGTAATTTCAATACATAATTATTACTAATTTTTATATTTTTATCCATAGTTTTAAACTTATTAACTACATAGATCAAATAAAATAATGCATTAATAAGGGATAAAACAGAAAATTTAATTATTTTTTTAATTTGTGTGAAAAACTCCAGAATAACAACTAAATTGAAACGGAGGGAATATTGAGCCCATATCATTATCATGAAAAACTGAACATAGGAAACAAGACAAAACACTAAACCTAGCTTAAATTTCGAGTCAACAAAATTAAACTAAAATCTGATTTATATTTGGAATAACTTCTATATTGATTATTATTTATTGATTGCATCACTATAGGATTCAAACTTTGTATAATGAACAATGACCATCTCAAACTATTTAAACTATCACACTCAAAACTTGATATTGAATATTTTTTTTGATCAAAAATATGATGCATGTAATATACACATTTTCGCAGTATCTACCGTAATTATCGAAACTTTACAAACACGACTTTGAAAACTTTCATTAAAAGGTTTTCTCAAGTCATAAAGAGTTCTACGCCAATCTTGGACAACTAAAATTAGTTTAGAATTCGAGAACTACTTAAACTTTATTAAAAAAAAACTTGTACACATTTTTCTGTAAAATAAGTGTATTTATACCACATCATACAAAGAATATGGAAGTCAAATCTAAGGCCGTTTTTCTTAAGACATTAATGGTACTAATAAGTGTATCTATCTAATTTGTTATATTGGAATGATTTGCATATGCAAATGAACAACAACAATGAACAGCATCCAAAACGCTTTTTGAATAATATGTTTTCTTGGTTTGAATAAATAGTAACAAGAATCTGCAGATTGGTCGGTCAAATGTTGACTTTGTAAATTACTCATTTTTCTTAGACCATCTCCAACATTGTAGGATAAACTCCAATAAAACATTAAAATTGACACTAAAAAATCAAATTTAGTGTGTCTTAAACAATATTACATTAAATTTGGTGTAACACTGTTCACGACACTAAACTTTAAAATATTATTTTTTTTTATCTAATAATTAATAATTTATTGTATAAGTAAATCTGCTGTAGATTTCAGTAGATTTCATAGAGAAATCTGCCAGAAGTCTGTCAGTAGACTTCATAGAGAAGTCTACCAACAACACTATAAATTTAATAATATAATAATAGAGAATATTTTTTAGTGTAAAATTTGGTGTTGTGATTAGAGATGAAAAATAAAGTTCAACACTAAAACACTAAATTTGGTGTGATTCCAACACCAAATTTAGTGTTGTGGTTGGAGTTACCTTCAATATATTTAATACTCCATCTGTTTCAAAATAGTTGTCATTCTAGGTTGTTTCACAAATATTAAGAAAATATATTAAAAGTCTATTTTACCTCTAATTAATACAATGTTTTATTTGATACGAGTAATTAATAAGTTTAAAAGTAGGGATAAAAATGGAAAAATTAGTTATAAATATGTATTGAAATTGCAGAATAACAACTAATTTGAAATAAAAAAATAAAGTTAGAATGACAAGTATTGTGAAACGGAGAAAATATAGTTTAAACTCCAATGCGACCTTTTTAGTTTTCAAATGCCCAATAAAGTAAAAAGTTTTTTTGCATAGTTACAAAAATGAAACGGAAGTTTTTCATTCCAAAATTTGAGGTCAGTATATTGCGGAGACAAAAATGTAGCTAATTGGGTTATCATTTCTGTGCCTTAATTGTGTTAATAGTTTAATCACAGATGCAAGAAACACTTCCTATTAATAATATTCAGAAGTGCATTTTTCGCCAAAAAAATGCAGCTAATTAGAAGCATATTTACTACTAAAAAATAAATACTAGCATACTTTTTAATATTTACTTATGTAGTACTAAAAATAAAATAGTATATATTTAGTTATATATATCAATTTTAGAATTATTCGAACTGTAGCCACATATATTGATTTGAGTTGTAGTCACATGATATCATATTAAGTTAATTGACCGTGCTATATGTTCAATATCAAATTCAGGAAGACGTACGGTTTCGGTCTATAACCTTCTAATTAATTTTCTCTACATCATTATTAAGTAATACTGAAATTATTAAATAAAAAATTCAGGTCTCATAATTTTAAATGTTGACATACAAAAATATAGGTAGATAGAGGTATACATAATCCACTCGAGCTATGAAGTGGTTCGCCGTCATCTTGACGAGGAAACCCGTTTTTCCCTCCAACAATATTTTTGAAATCTTTTAAAAGAACGAGTTTGGAAAGTGGCTACGACAAATAAGATCCGCCATTTTTATGGCAATCTCTCTCTGGGGTAGTGCATTTAATGAAAGATTTGTCCACAGACATTTGCAGCATGACCGAAACTGCCTTATATGATAATGGAAACTCCCTGGATCAACTCAATGCGCGCCGTTCCGTCCACCTACCATCTATGCATCAAGCTCCCCACTCTACGGGACGTAAAGACGATCTGGGGAAACCAGAAAGAATCCAGCATCTGTTTCCTAGCAGAACACAAATTACGCAATACAGACCTAAAACCCGCGGAAAGACGAAAAAAGATGAAAACAGACCGCGAGCCGGGGAAAGCGCGCGCCCAGCTCTTATAGCAACTACAGCTTGACGAGGATAGGAAAAAAGAAGGTCCATTGCCAACCTGCGATCCCGTCATCTTAGTCTGCATAGACAATGAATTCTCTGAGCGATGCGTCGAAATCAGAGCCACACTCGACGAAAAGATTAAGAAAGAGCTGATCTCGTTCCTAAAGAAAAATGTGAATACTTTCGCATGGGCAGCAGAAGATATGCCGGGCATTGACATCAATATCGCTAGTCATGAGCTCAACGTTGATCCAACGTTCAAACCGGCGAAGCAAAAGAGACGAAACCTTGGTCCCGATCGAGCCAAGGCCGTGAACGATGAGGTGGAAAGGATTATGCGAGTCGGGTCCATCACGGAGGTGAAATACCCTGAGTGGCTGGCCAATCCTGTCGTCGTGAAGAAAAAGAATGGGAAATGGCGAGTGTGCGTAGACTTCACTGATTTGAAACCGTCTTGTCGAAGCCACGGCAGGCAACAAACTCTTGATGTTTATGGATGTTTTCTCTGGCTACAATCAAATCCTGATGAACCCAGATGATCGCGAGAAGACCGCTTTCGTCACAGACCGCAGAATATACTGCTACAAAGTCATGCCCTTTGGTCTGAAAAACGCTGGCGCAACATATCAGCGTTTAGTAACAAGATGTTCGCGGATCAACTCGGTAAAACAATGGAGGTTTACATAGACGACATGCTGGTGAAATCATTGGAGGAGAAAGACCACATCGCGAACCTCGCAGGATGCTTCAAGTAGCTTAATGACCACAACATGAAGCTGAATCCAATGAAGTGCAGGTTTGCAGTCACGTTAGGAGAATTCCTTCGCTACTTAGTCACCCATCGAGGCATTGAGGCCAATCTAAAACAAATCGATGCACTTATCAACATGGCCTCACCCCGCAACAAGCGAGAAGTGCAGCGTTTGACGGGAAGGGTAGCTGAAACAATCCGACCCAAAATTTTAAAATTTTTCCCCTCAGATTATTATCATCACAGATAACAATCCTCAATTGGGTCAACACAACATGCGGAAATATAACAATTAAACGATTCAATAAGCAATCAATAAGCAATTCAATAATCTCATACGTATTAAATTACTAACCAATCCAATACAAATAAACCGGGGTTCCAGAATTACTACATCCTAGCAATTCTAACTCAAACAACAGAAAGTGAGACCCTAGATCATCTCTCATTCCTCGCCATGATTCCACGATCACAATTTCTCTTTACCTGCAACACATGGTAAAAAGAGTTGCGTGAGTATTATCACAAATACTCAGCGATGCGGTCATCCCGTCTACAGGCTATTTAAATACAAGTATAAACAACCAACACAATACCAGGATGATCACAGAACAAGCATACACAACCAAGCAAACAAAACCAGTCCAGCCTACAACGTGTCGATCGACAGGACACACTGTGTCGATCGACACAACCACTAGGTGTCAATGATCACAGGCCCCGTGTCGATCGACAGGACTCACTGTGTCGATCGACACAACCACTAGGTGTCGAAGAACACAGGCCCCGTGTCGATCGACACACCACCCCGGTGTCGATCGACACGACATCGCAGAACCCAGAATCGAGTCAATCCTCACACGATTCGAATCTGATGCGATCTGTCGAGTCTCCTGCACAAATCCACACACAAAACACACAAAACCACCAAGCAATCGTATTCCATTGACCCCCTATACTTGTACGAGCCTACAGTCACGCACTCACCTTGATTCGGGAAGAAAAAGAGGATGAACACGAAGAACACACGAAGAACACCCGAACAGCCTTTGATTTCACCTTCCCAGCCCCGAAATCGACCCAACAACGAGCCCTCCTCGTTCCAAATAGCCTCCCACGCAACACAAGCCTCAAGAACGATCAACCTTTCTCCAGAAATCACCAGAACTCCCTCAACTCTCTGATTCTCCTTTTCTTTCTGATTTCTGATTTCTGGAAGAAAAAGTCGGCCAAACCTCACTGTTCCTCCCTTAAATATCGAACCCTAGGGTTCTCTAAACCGGCCCACCAAACCGGCCAATTGGAACCAAACCCGACGGTCTGATTTTAACACGTGTCGATCGACATACACCACCTGTGTCGATCGACATAACGCCCAAAACCTGACTTCTCCTAAGTCTAAAACACACATGTCGATCGACACACACACCTGTATCGATCGACACCACCAAAAATCCACTTTTTGGTTCACGGGCGTTACAATTCTCCCCCACTAACACGGATTCGACCTCGAATCCTACGACACCGTCACACTACGGTCTCAACCACCTGACCCGCACCCAACCAGTATCCTTCGAGATCACATTCGAATCCCACAACCCGTCCTGCTAAGGCTAACACTCTCGCCTAAATTCGACCAGATTCACCCGGAACACCAACGATGCACGCCCCATGGTCCGGATTAGGGCTGCCCGATTGACCGTCCAACAATCAAACAAGAACATGTCCGACAAACTGTTGACCCTGCATTGGACCAAATGATCGTACAACAATCAAACAAGAACATGTACGACCATCGGCGTAACATATGCTACCAGGATTGTCCGAACCGAATTCCCAACTCCAGTATTAACCCCAGACTTGACGTCCACCACACCCTTGGCTCTCAGCCAACCCCACTCGTGATCACACCTGATCCCCGAGTTCTACGAAGCTCACACTAGCCACATTGCACCGTCTCACCACGGCTGCAATTCTGACCCCACCCGGTCAGCACCACCTGAGATCCACTCCTGATCCCTGAAGCTCATCCAGTCTCATGCTCACAACCACGCTCAGACGCTACTGCTCCTAACTCATACTCATAACTCATAAACATATACACCACACCTATGCTCGTAGGATCGTCACCCCTTGAGCGACAGTGTGCAGGAGACCCACCCGTCCCCTGGAGAGACCCACTATCCCTCCATGTATATATATATAGGGAACCCACCCGTCCCCTAAAAAGAACCACTAACTCTCGAGTAAATGCAGAGAACCCACCCGTCCTCTGGAGAGATCCACTATCCCTCAGTATACAGGAACCCACCCGTCGACCAGAATCACCTTCCGTGGTCATCCGAAACTACCCAATCACCAGGGTGTTTCACAGAGTCCCTGGAAAGACAGTCCTAACTCACATAAGACTTCTACTCCAGACTCTCCCTAGGAAATAGACAAGTTCTAACGCGCGTAGAGCTTACATTTCCAGCCACTCCTGGAACCTATACAGTCTCATTTCCAGCCACTCCTGGAACATGAACGATCTCTAAGCCGCGTAAAACTTCTATTCCTATCCATCCTAGCCGATAGGCAAGCTCTAACTCACATAGAACTTCTACCGCTAGACCTCCTCATGATCTACCAGTCATCGCAACCCATGACATCACCCGTCATACCATAAGAACTCACATCTTATAACACATTTAATAAGGCAAAACCCATCTTATTAAATCTCCAATTGTATACTCGTTACAACATAACACATACAAAATCCAACATAGCGACAAGCTAAAACAGACCCTGAAAACCAGAAAGAACTCAATCCACCGCTTGCTTCTCGAACCACTTCGAAAACTTCGTCTTCATCAAAGCCTCTGGTTCCCACGTCTCCTCCTCAATACCGTCACAGTCCCACACGACTCTCACCAACGGTATACTCTTCCGGCGCAACACCTTGATCCTCCTCTCGAGAATCCTCACAGGCCTCGCCGCCAACGTCATGTTGGGCTGAAGATCCTCCGGAATCCTCGCCAACACCTCCTCAGACTCATGCAGACACTTCCGTAGCATCGAAACATGGAAGACCTTGTGGAAAGCCTTCATACCCTGAGGTAACTCCAATCTATAAGCTACCGGTCCGACCCGCTCCACAACTCTAAACGGACCCATAAACCTCGGACTCAGCTTATTTTCTAAAATGGATCTGTTAGGACCCCTCAACATAGCTGCCTTGAGATACACCATATCTCCGAGCTCAAACTCCAACTCTTTCCGTCTCCTATCGGCGTAACTCTTATGCCGATCCTGAGCCTCTCTCATGTTCAGCCTCAAGACACGGATCTTCTCCGTCGTCTCCTGAACAAAGTCTACACCAAACATGCTCCTCTCCCCCACTTGAGTCCAGCATAATGGTGTCCTATACGGCCACCCATACAGAGCCTCATATGGAGCCATCCCAATACTCGCCTGATAGCTGTTGTTATACGCAAACTCTACCAGGTTCAGATGATCCGCCCAATGACCACCATAGTCTAGTACACACATCCTCAGCAAATCCTCCAATGTCTGAATCGTCCTCTCAGACTGCCCATCCGTCTGAGGATGATACGCGGTACTCATATGCACCTTAGTGCCCATCTCTGCCTGGAATGCCCTCCAGAACTCTGAAGTGAATCTCGGATCCCTGTCTGACACAATACTTGCTGGCACCCCGTGCAGCCTCACTATCTCACGCACATACTTCCTAGCCAACACCACCGTTCCGTCGGTCTTCTTGATGGCCAAAAAATGTGCTGACTTGGTCAGAAGATCAACAATGACCCAGATCGCATCATACGTCCGCGACGCTGGCAGTCCTGTTACAAAGTCCATGGTAATCATGTCCCACTTCCACTCCGGAATAGGTAAACTCTGCAACAAACCGCTCGGAACCTGATGCTCAGCCTTCACCAGCTGACACACATTGCACGCTGCAATCCAGCTAGCTACATCCCTCTTTATCCTGACCCAGTGATAATACCGCTTCAAGTCACGGTACATCTTAGTCACTCCCGGATGAATCGATAACATGCTCGAATGAGCCTCCCTCAAGATCTCCCGCCGCAGATCCTCATCCTTGGGTACACAAACCCGCCCGTTCACCAGTATCATCCCACTCGTTGAGACCACATACTCTGAACCGGCTGTCTTAGAAGCCTCAATCATACCCTGATCCTTCTCCTGTGCAACCCGAATCCTGCTCAACAGATCTGCCTGGTTAGCTGCCTCTAACCCCAACGGCTCCTGTGAGATCACACACAGCCTCAATGTGCTCAACTCACTCACCAACTCCTCCATATCACGCTCCTGGTCTGAAGCAACCCTCTTCCGACTCAACGCATCTGCAACCAGATTAGCCTTACCCGGATGGTACCCAATCTCCAGGTCATAGTCTGCAACTAACTCCATCCAGCGCCTCTGTCTCTGGTTCAGCTCCGGCTGAGTGAAGAAATACTTCAGACTCTTATGATCTGTGAAAATCTGCACCTTCCCGCCATACAGATAAGACCTCCAGATCTTAAGTGCAAAGATAACTGCAGCCAACTCCAAGTCATGGGTAGGGTAATTGCACTCGTGCTTCCTTAACTGCCTCGAAGCATACGCAATAACTTTCCCCTGCTGCATTAGCACACAACCTAGACCAACTTCCGAAGCGTCTGTATACACCACATAAGGCTCACCCAGCTCAGGTAACGCCAAAACAGGTGTACTGGTCAGCATCTCCTTCAGCTTCCCAAAACTCTCCTCACAAGCTGAAGACCAAACAAAAGGGACATCCTTCCCTGTTAGCTTCGTCATCGACTGCGCCATACTCGCGAATCCCTTGACGAACCTCCGGTAATAACCTGCCAACCCAAGAAAACTCCTGATCTCGGTGGCGTTCCTCGGTCTAGGCCAACCTCTGATAGCCTCAATCTTAGCCGGATCCACATACACCCCCTCTGCAGACACAACGTGGCCAAGAAAGCTCATCTCTCGCTGCCAGAAACTGCACTTACTCAGCTTCGCGTACAGCTTCTGTTCCCGCAGCTTCTCCAAAACCAACCTTAAATGCATCTCGTGCTCATCCGGACTCCTCGAGTATACCAAGATATCATCTATGAAGATGATTACGAACACGTCCAGATACTCCTGGAACACCCCGTTCATCAACCGCATGAACGCTGCTGGGGCATTCGTCAACCCAAATGGCATCACCACGAACTCATAATGCCCGTACCTCGTCCGAAAGGCCGTCTTCCTGACGTCCGCCTCATCGATCAGAATCTGATGGTAACCCGACGCCAAGTCTATCTTGGAGAACCAAGTAGCCCCTCGCAACTGATCCAACAACTCATCAATGCGCGGCAGAGGATACCTGTTCTTCACAGTGACTCGGTTAAGCCCCCGGTAGTCGATACACAACCGGAAACTCCCATCCTTCTTCTTCACAAATAACACCGGTGCTCCCCACGGTGAAACACTAGGCCGGATGAAACCCTTCCCCAACAGATCATCCAGCTGCTTCTTCAGCTCTGCCATCTCTGCTGGAGCCATACGGTATGGTGCCTTGGATATCGGAGCTGTTCCGGGTTCCAACTCAATCGTAAATGGATCCGACCGCGATGGTGGCAAACCCAACAACGATTGGAACACATCCTGGAAATCCCGAACGACCTAGATATCTCCAACTGCAACCTCTCCAACAGTCTCTGGCATCACTATCGTCGCCAGAGCCTCACAGCCTTTCACAATCAACTGCTCGGCCTGTAACGCTGAAATCATAAGACTTCCGAAAGTCGGTCTCACTCCCTGAAACACCAACCTCCCAGCCTCCCGCTCAAACACTACACGTCGGACCCTGTACCGATCCAGCCAATCCATCCCCAGGATGACATCGTATAGCTCCACCGGACTAATAACCAGGTCTGCTGGCATCAACTCTCCTGCCACCAGAACGTCTACAGCTCGAGCCCGCCCGAAAGTAGCTAACGTTCTCCCACCAGCAACCTTAACTACTCCCGGCTGCTCACCCGAATCACTCCGGATCCCGCTGCCCTCCGCACACGCCGGAGTAATGAAGCTATTCGTAGCTCCCGAATCGAACAACACGTGAGACTCACATCTTCCCACAACCAAGGTCCCTGCACAATCCCATGTGCTTTAAGACCCGACACTCTAACGCAGACACACAATCCAACAGACTAAGATAAATTACCACAAGAATTTAAAAGACAAGTCTGAATTAGTACCTGTGATCGGTCTGGCGCTAGAACCGCCCGCCTCAGCCGTCATGAAAACCCGCGGTGTCGCTGCAATCTGAGCCAAAGGCTGCACCGCCAACGGCTGCACTGCCGCCACAGCCATCTGCTGCAACTTCGGACAGTTGGGCTTAATGTGCCCGGGCTCCCTGGAGTGGAAGCACACCTGTGCTGCCCGAGTCTCTCTCCTCGTCGGACAGTCTGCCACCTTGTGGCCCATGCTACCACACCCATAGCACCTGAACCACTATGCCCACCCTGACTGGCCCCGGAAGTACTCTCCCACTTCCTCTTTTGTCCTCGAGCCTGCTTGCCGCCCCTGCTCGAACCACTCTGCTGCGGAGATCTCTTCGGCTGCTGCTGCACCGGTGGACTAACCACCACAACCTGCTCCCTGAGATCCTCCTCAATCGCAGCCGCCATCTCAACCAGCTCCGCCCTCGAGGCAAACCTACTCGCCCTGCAGTGAGTCCTCAACTCCGCTCGAAGTCCCCCGAGGAACCTCCTCACCTGGGCCTGCTCGCCCTCCATGCTTCTACCAGCATGCACCAGGAGTCTACTGAACTCCAAATCGAACTCCCTCACGGTCCGATCCCCCTGAGTCTGGTTCAGAAACCTCGACTCCATCCTGTCCACCGCCTCCTGCGGGAAATACTTGGCATTAAACTCATCCAAGAAATCCTCCCAGACCATCTCGGCCTGCACCCGCTTAGTCTCAACGCCTCTCTACCAGAGATGCGCATCACCATCCAAATAGTGCACTGCTAGGTCTACTATGTATCCCTCCGGACACCTGATCGAGCGAAAGTTACGCTCTAATCTCTGCCGCCACTCATCGGCCTCCTCAGGCTTGGCACCACCAGAGAAAAACCCAGTGCCAATCCGCTGTATCTGCTCCATCATCCTCAGATACGATGAAAGCTCTTCTGCAACCGCCACCACCGGCTGCACCCCAGCCACAACCGGCTGAACCCCAGCCACACCCGGCTGAATACCCGCCACTACTGGCTGCATACCAGCCCCACCTGGCTGAACTCCCGGAGCCTGACCCGGAGCCGGTACCCCACCTGGTAACCTCTCCAGAATCAACTGCAGCAAACCCGCCAGACGATCATCTCGGTCCTGAGCCACACCTGCGGAAGCACCCCCACCTGGGCCTGCCGCACCAGCAACTACACCGGAACCCACACCAGCCCGATCAGCCCTCACACTGACACTCGTAGAAGCCGGACCCACGGACCCCTCCTGAAACGCCTGAGAGCCTGCCACCTGCTCCTGCGTGGTCTCCTGGGCCACACTCGCGGCTACCGACTCACTCTCGAGCCCTCGCTCGCGCCCACGACCAGCACGACCTCCACGGCCCCCACGACCTCTGCCTCTAACACCTCTAGCCATACTTCTGCACTCACAGCAGATTACTAAGTACTAGAACAACAACAGAAATCATACAACACTTACCGTGGAATCTCATTGAAGGCTCGGAAGAGATGATCTAAGACTCCATACCCACACAACAATCAATCAATTAACTTCCTAATCAATCAATTGCACCCGCCCTAGAACCGCTAGGGCTCTGATACCAAACTGAAACGACCCGACCCAAAATTTTAAAATTTTTCCCCTCAGATTATTATCATCACAGATAACAATCCTCAATTGGGTCAACACAACTTGCGGAAACATAACAATTAAACGATTCAATAAGCAATCAATAAGCAATTCAATAATCTCATACGTATTAAATTACTAACCAATCCAATACAAATAAACCGGGGTTCCAGAATTACTACATCCTAGCAATTCTAACTCAAACAACAGAAAGTGAGACCCTAGATCATCTCTCTTTCCTCGCCACGATTCCACGATCACAATTTCTCTTTACCTGCAACAAATGGCAAAAAGAGTTGCGTGAGTATTATCACAAATACTCAGCGACGCGATCATCCCGTCTACAGGCTATTTAAATACAAGTATAAACAACCAACACAATACCAGGATGATCACAGAACAAGCATACACAACCAAGCAAACAAAACCAGTCCAGCCTACACCGTGTCGATCGACAGGACACACTGTGTCGATCGACACAACCACTAGGTGTCGATGATCACAAGCCCCGTGTCAATCGACAGGACTCACTGTGTCGATCGACACAACCACTAGGTGTCGAAGAACACAGGCCCCGTGTCGATCGACACACCACCCCGGTGTCGATCGACACGACATCGAAAAACCCAGAATCGAGTCAATCCTCACACGACTCGAATCTGATGCGATCTGTCGAGTCTCCTGCACAAATCCACACACAAAACACACAAAACCACCAAGCAATCGTATTCCATTGACCCCCTATACTTGTACGAGCCTACAGTCACGCACTCACCTTGATTCGGGAAGAAAAAGAGGATGAACACGAAGAACACACGAAGAACACCCGAACAGCCTTTGATTTCACCTTCCCAGCCCCTAAATCGACCCAACAACGAGCCCTCCTCGTTCCAAATAGCCTCCCACGCAACACAAGCCTCAAGAACGATCAACCTTTCTCCAGAAATCACCAGAACTCCCTCAACTCTCTGATTCTCTTTTTCTTTCTGATTTCTGATTTCTGGAAGAAAAAGTCGGCCAAACCTCACTGTTCCTCCCTTAAATATCGAACCCTAGGGTTCTCTAAATCGGCCCACCAAACCGGCCAATTGGAACCAAACCCGACAGTCTGATTTCAACACGTGTCGATCGACATACACCACCTGTGTCGATCGACATAACGCCCAAAACCCGACTTCTCCTAAGTCCAAAACACACATGTCGATCGACACACACACCTGTATCGATCGACACCACCAAAAGTCCACTTTTTGGTTCACGGGCGTTACAGTAGCCGCCCTTAATAGATTTATTTCTTGGTTTACCAATAAATGTCTGCCTTTCTACAACACGCTGCGGGGGATCAAAAAGTTTGAGTATACGGTGGAGTGCGAAGAGGCGTTCCAACAGCTGAAAGCGTACATGGCCAGTCCCCCAGTACTCACTAAGCCTGTCGAGGGGGAGCCGTTGTTCCTATACACGGCGGTGTCATCAACGACAGTTAGCGGAGTACTGATTCGAGAAGAGCGTGGCGAGCAGAAGCCAATTTTTTACGTCAGCAAGTCTCTTACTGATGCCGAGACAAGATACCCACTGATGGAGAAGTTGGCATTATCCGTTATCATGTCCGATCGGAAGTTGAGGCCATATTTTCAATCTCATTCCATTGTCGTCCTCAACACCTTCCCGCTTCGATTTGTCCTGCATAGCCCAAGCCAATCCGACAGACTGGCCAAATGGGTCATTGAGCTAAGTGAATACGATATCGAGTACCGTGGCAGGACCTACGCAAAGTTTCAGGTGTTAGTCAACTTTCTCATTGAACTTCCCGAAGAAATATGCGTTGTCAAAACACCGCATTGGCAGCTCCACGTTGATGGTTAGTCATCAAAGAATGGCTCCGGTGTCGGCATACGTCTCACCTCTCCTACAGGCGAAATACTTGAACAATCATTCCGCTTGGGCTTTCGAGCATCCAACAATGAGGCCGAGTACGAGGCCCTCATTGCCGGCATGAAACTCGCCCAAGGACTGAAAATCGAGCGGGTTAACACTTTCTACGACTTGCAGCTTGTGGTTAACCATTTCAACGGAGAGTACACTGCAAAGACGACCAAATGGAGGCTTATCTGGCAGTGGCTAGGGAGTTAGCCGCGAAGTTCGAGGAGTTCAGTCTCACGCGAATCCCGCGGGGAGAAAACACAAACGCCGATGCCTTGGCGGCTCTCGCCTCCACTTCTGATCCAGACTTGAAGCGGATCATCCCGGTGGAATTTATTGAACACCCGAGTATAGTTCAGCCAGAAAAGAGGAATGTTCTTACTCGGTCACAGGCCGCGAAGCAAGTAAAAGAGCAGGAAAAAGCAACCGAGGCAACTGCGGCTAGTCAACAAGAAGCTGTAACTAATGACACCACCAACCAACCTTCTCCTACTCAAAAGAAGCCACAAACGCCAAGCAACCCTATCATCCAGCACGAGACGAGTCCCGCGCCTGAAAAAAACGCAACAAGTACGGAACAACCCCAAGATGGGATGGACGTTGACAACAAAAATGGTACCAGCACAACTCCTCCCGCACAAGAAGCCGTATTCCTGGAGGATGAAATCACATCGCCAACACCAGAATCCTCCCCGTAAAACAAAGACACTGACATGGAGGATGATTCGCAGGACATGGAGTACGGTTGCGATATGCGCTGGCTTGAATTAATCCGCGGGTACATCGCCGACAGAACCTTGCCTTCTGACAAGTGGGCAGCCCGTAAACTTCGGGTACAAGCTGCTTGTTATATCATACTAGACGGAAATGTCCTCAAGTGGGGCATATCCGAACCACTACTTGCTTGCGTTGAGAGCAAGGATGCAAGGGCAATCATGGAGGAAGTCCACAACAGTTCGTGCGGCAATCATTCCGGCAGAAAATCACTCGCAATCAGGATCAAGCATCACAGTTACTACAGGCCAACCATGATTGCGGATTGCAAGAAGTTTGCTGCCAAGTGCGAAAAATGTCAAAGGCACGCACCAAAGATCCATCAGCCCACGAAACTGCTTTCATCCGTTACATCGCCATACCCGTTCATGCGCTGGACTATGGACATCGTCGGTCTCTTACATAAGTCACGACAGAAGCAATACTTGTTAGTCTTAACAGACTACTTTTTTAAATGGGTGGAAGTCGAAGCATACGCTCGCATCCGCGATGCTCAAGTTGAGAGCTTCGTGTGGCGGAACATCATCTGTCGATATGGAGTCCCTTACGAAATCATCACAAACAACGGCTCCTAGTTCATCTCTACACGATTCGAAGCTTTTTGCGAGAAGTAGAAGATCTGCCTGAACAAATCTACCCCCACGGTATCCTAAAGGAAACGGCCAGGCTGAAGCAGTCAACAAATCAATCATCAGCGGCCTTAAAACCCGCCTCGATGTAAAAAAAAGGCGATGGGCTGACGAGTTAGATGGAGTACTCTGGTCGTATCGAATGACTCCGAGAAGGGCAACGGGCAAAACCCCATTCGCCCTTGTTTATGGCCCGGAGTGTGTGATTTCCACTGAAGTACGCTTTCCAGGCGTTCACCACATACTCCTGTCAGGACAGGAAGGCCTCAACTATCTCTTGCAAATCGACGAACTTAATCTTGTAGATGAACGACGCGACCAAGCCTTGGTACGTATCACCAACTACCAAATTGCTGCGGCCAAGTACTATAACTCTAAAGTACGAATTGGAAGATTCAACGAGGGCGACTTGGTCTTACGAGAAGTTTTCCAAAACACGGCAGAGCCTAACTCCAAAAAACTGGGAGCTCATTGGGAAGGACCTTACAGAGTCACAAAGGTCGTCAAACCCGGTGTTTACGAACTTGCCAACATGACGGCGTTTAATCCTGCGGTCGTGGAACGCACGACACTTGAAAGAGTACCATCATTGAGAAATTTCTCTCACTTTACATGAACTACGGGACGGCTTGATCCCTGCAAAGGGTACGTAGGCAGTTCGTCTTAGGATGTGTTCAGCTGTCCCCCTTCTAAAAAGAGGGGGGAGTGGTTGCGTATACTCGTATACTCCCTATTTTGTAACAATTTTGTGATCAATAAAAAACAAAATTTTTACTCTCTCATTTACATCAATCGCGGATTCTCGCAAAATCGTAACAATATCAGACGTCTCTTATTCATTTTCGTTGCTGCTGGCCACAGCAACGAGTCCATAACAAATATTTCAGATCTGACTATTACAATCTCATCAAAATATAAGCGCGCTATACAAATTTGTATATGATCATTATCGAGCGGGTGTGTTCAAAGAAGAACAAACGCATAATCCAAAATGTTCATTCTAAACCCAGTAAGAAAATCGCTGGTTATATCGCTGTATGTTCATTATAGGAGCAGAAAAACTTACTGAAATTTTTTCCGTAAACCGAAATGATCATTCTAAACCCGACAACCAAAACGTTGGTCGCAATGCGATACGTGTTCATTTATGGAGCAGACTTGTTAAAAGAAAACTCGCCCGTAAACCAAATATGTTCATCAGAAAACCCAATAACCAAGACGTTGATCCTAACTGTGAAACACGTCCATATCCGAAGCAGATTTGTTAAGTACAAACTCGTTGGTAAACCGAACATATCATCGTGTAATCCGAAAGACGAATCACTAACACATCAAAAAACTAAAGTAACAGTTGGAACGAATACTTAAACTACCTTAAACAGGTTTCTCGCAGAAACCCTTAAGAGGAAAACCCGCGAAAATCCTTAACATACTATCCGCGGAAATCCTTAACTAGTATCCAGCGGAAATCCTTAACAGACTACCCGCGGAGATCCATATTGGGTCTTTCCGCGGCAAGACATGAAAAAGATGCAAAAATTACTAAGTATTTTGGTATTTCGGAAAGAACATTTCGACTTATCACAAAAGAACATCTCTATAAACAAAAGGCGCATTCATTATCATCTGTGTCAAACAAGATTACAAGGTAGAAATCATCAAAAAAAAAAAAACAAAAACCAAAAAAAAGGAAGAAGGATAAGGTAGAGAGATAAAACTACCTCTTTTTTCTTTCTTAGAGAGAGATTGGGAAGGCAAGTTGTGAGCAAAACTTCACCCTCTTTCCCTTTATATAGGGAATAGGTTTTTGACCTAATTCCCGTGGGTTGTAACCTTAAAGAGCCCTCCATATAAATTTTTATTCTTATAAGCCCTAGCTCTAAACAATAATTTGGTTTTGATTTTTTTTTAAATGAAAACGTGGTGAAAGACAAATAAACCCTTAATGAATCGAAAAAACTACAGATCCAACCATGACACAATCAGGTTACCCACCTAAACCCAAATAAAATATTGATCCTTATAATTTTAGTCTAATTTATTATTAAAAACAAAAAAAATTCTAAAAATCTCTCCATCTTCTTCACGGATCTTCCTCTCTGTCGTCTCAATCCTCTTTTCCCCTCAACATCTTCCAAAGTTGCAAACTTTCTTCTCGATTCCCATGTTCTTCATCGTTGGAGTTAACAATTCCACTATCTGGGAGCCCCGTCGGCGTCCCTTTGCGTGCTCCGGCATCACCACCCGACATCGATGCGTCCACTGCGTAGCAATCTTTCCGGCTCTCCTCTGCATATATCTCTCGCGCTAGTCCTGGATTGTTGCTAGTCATATCCACAGTTACTCCACCGGGTGTGAGACTCGAGAGTACACGATCGGAACTGAGAAGCAACGATCAGACATCGCTAGCATTTCGACCATCGTGTACACAACGTCACTCATCTCCGCAAGCTGTTTTGTGCTTTTAGTGGTACGGGCTCATTTGGTTTTCAGATCTTTTGATTTCATCAGTGTCACGAGCGTAAATGGTGACTGAATAGCCTACGACGAGGAGGTGACGATGGATGATCCCGTTATTCTGATTCTAGTCTTTAAGGGATTGATGAGTTTTAGGTATAGTATTTTCATTGAAGAACGAATGAAGAATTTGTGAGAGACGATGATGGGAGAAATACAAAAAAAGTAAGCGATCTCAAACTTCACTCAATTTAATGATTCTGAAATATAGATTCGGATTTAGAACACTCTGATTGATAAATAAGTTTAAATTATGGGTGATGATTCATAATTCGAAATTTGAGGTTTGGAATTTGTATAGACATAAATCATGAATTTGTTCGTGAACCTTATGCAAGTCTACTTGTATTCTGAAACTTGTGGTTAAATTGCTAGAGATATAGCTGCAAATATTGATATGTATCTGCAAAAGCAGTTCCATATGCAAATGGAATCAGTTAATATACTTTTTTATAACTAAAATGATGTAGGATTTTGATTCTCAGTTAAGTTTAGATTTTGATTTTGTATGTGTTTTAATGGGTGATGTACCAATTTATCAACATGAAACTAAGGATGGTGATTCATTTTGTGATTCAGATTCATCTGATTGTGAAGATAAGATAGGTTCTGAAATTGGATTTGATGAGGAGCTATACAGTTTGGAATGGATCCTCGTGGGCGACTCTTCTTGGGTACTTGCAATCACTTACTGGTGTACGTTTTCGATGCCTTAATTCATATATATTCTTTTTGCAGTTATTAGATTTAGAGATGACTATTTCAATTATATGCCCCTGCTACATATAACCCTTGTGAAGCGTTGGTTGTTTGAGATTGACTAGCTCGTAGACATATATATGCAACCATTTTTTAGTCAGTATTAAAATGGAACACTTAAATTGCTTGAATTTTCTTGCTGTGACACTGATGAACATTCTCCTTTTCTGGGTTTTAACATTTCATTTTAAATCACAGGCTTAACATAGCTGTCAACAGAGATGCAGTTGTCAAGTACTACAATGTCAATGACGTATCAAAAGTTGTACTAGTGCTTTTATCTGCATCAAATCATACACTAGAATATCTGGATATTTACAAAGCGATCGCCCAATACTGGGATCTTCCTGATGGTATGATTTCCTTGAGCCAAGGGGATATTGGTTTAGCTCAAGCAAATGATAAAGAGGATGGCAAGTTTTCAGAAAGAAATAAGTCCGATAATGCAGATTTTTCCTGTAGGAATGATACGCATAATGCTGTTATAATGCAGCTGTAGCCGGTGCCACAAAGGGTGCTATGAAGATCTTTAGGATGCATGTTAAACTTGTTTTTATAATTGGTGTAACTGGTGTAACTAGTCAATGAACCTTTTAAAGAAAAACGTGTAAAACATGTGTTTGTATCATTAAAAAAATTAAGAAAAATACAACATATTTAACATGTGAGCCGTCTCTTGAATAAAAAACTATTAATTTTTTTTTCATAGTAATACTTAGTATTTAAGTAGTGCCCTTTAACACATAGTTATATTTTGATGTTTTTTACATTTTATTAGTCATACCTAGGTGAAAGTATAATTTTTCTAGTAGTACTGATCTGATTAATCCATTTCAACTTAGTTAATTTTGTTTCCTATATTAAAATCTATGAAAACAAAAGTTTTCTATGTTTTACTTACAATTAGTGCTTCTACTCATACATTACCTTACATTTACATATGTGTAAGCTATGATTTTAGTAAAAAGTTTGGTTTTCATATATTTTTGAATTTTCACAGTACTAAGTATTAATAAGTAACAATACGTAGTTATACCTGACAGAGAAATGTGCGTGTAGTAGTAGTACCAAACAGAGAGTTGTCCCAAAACACATTACACAATCATACTTAGTTATACCTAGTAGTACCAAACAGAGAGTTGTCCAAAAACACATTATACAGTCATACTTAGTTATACCGAGTAGTACCAAACAGAGAGTTTTACAAAAACACGTTACACGGTCATACTTAGTTATACCTAGTAGTACCAAACAGAAAGTTGTCCCAAAACACGACACAAAACACATTACACAGTAATACTTAGTTATACAGAGTAGTACCAAACAGAGAGTTTTACAAAAACACATTACACAGTCATACTTATTTATACCTAGTAGTACCAAACAGAGAGTTGTCCCAAAACACGATACAAAACACATTACACAGTCATACTTAGTTATACCGAGTAGTATCAAATAGAGAGTTTTACAAAAACACATTACACAGTCATACTTAGTTATATACCTAGTAGTACCAAACAGAGAGTTGTCCCAAAACACGGTACAAAACACATTACACAGTCATACTTGTTATACCGAGTAGTACCAAACATAGAGTTTTACCTAAATCAGATTAGATGTACTAGGTTCACCACCTAAGTAGTCATACATATGTCCTCTTCTTCCTCTTCCTCTTCCTTGATGCTCTCCAGTTGACAGGTATCATGTTTGTTGAGCGAGTATTTTGGTTATATCGTGGGTTGGAGGCTTGCCGAAGCGGATCGTTTGAAGTTTAATGTGGTGGTTGATATATTTAATTAGGATTGTATATAAATAATATATATTAAAGAGGGGTAAAGAAGTGAAAATGAGAAGGGAAGGGTTGTTAGAATTAGGAAGGGTGTTAAGAATTATTTTTTGTTAGTTGGGGTGTTTTAAGTTACAGTCCAATTTCTGTCTCGTTTTCTATGTCAAAAAAAAAAATTGAAGGCCCGTACCATGTTCTTAGGGGCTTGATGCAAACATGTTACAGCTAGCCGGAACCGTTCTTAGCCAAACTGAAAGGCGAAAACGGGTCATATCCGCAGCAGTTCGGAACATTCCGAACACTGTTAAACGGCAATCTCTTAACAATACGGGGTCTGCCATTTGGGATTAACGGAATTTCCAAAACATTTGGTCACCAATTTTAACATTGATCGTTTATACCTCGGCATCACCATTATTGATACTGCCAAGCTGGGGGGCTAACTGTAGGGGTCAAAATCCACCCCTTGTAAATCAATTCCTAAAAATTGGCTAAGTGTGGAAAAAGTGTTAACCGGGTTCCCGCGAAAATCTCTTAACTGGTCATCCGTGGAAATTCTTAACAGGAAACCTGCAGAAAACCCTCACCTTCTGGTTTAACCCGACCCGCGGTAGACCACAAATCCGACTCGCGCGACGATGGAAAACAAGCAATGGTCCAAGCCGCGGGGTGATGACGATCGAGTATTGGGTTGAACCATGGTGTTGGGCCGAAGCAACGGAAGGTGGGTCGAGCCGCAGAGGGAAGCCCACGACGCGCCGCCGACCTCACTTTTAGGGGAATCCCACATATCACGGAAGGGTTTCTTATCTCGTTAAGGAGAAGTCCTAGCCGCGTAATACCTATAAATATGATGGAAAACCCTCATTGAAAGGGATCCGCAGTTTTTCACATACACTTGTAAACATTGATTCGCAGAAATATCAATAAAAATCCATTTTCTTATTATTTGCTTTTCGTGATTCGCACTTACAAATCTCTGTTCCTCAAACCCTAAGACAAATTATATTGTTCGAGTTTCGACTCCCACATGGTGCTGCAGAGGAAACAATTAATTATGTCCTTGTCACCTGCCTTTCTGCACTACAATGTTGGACATTCTCAAATATTCCTAATCTAGTGAATGTTTTTCCGTCAAGAAATCTTTCTGGCAATAAGGACTTTCTCCTTTCAAGAATACCAAATAGGGTGGAATTGGAGGATAATATATGTGTCTTCCTTTGGATCATTTGATACATATGGAAGGTTCGCAACGCTAAAGTTTTTGAGAACATCGACTGAACTCCACAAGAGATACTTGAGATCGCCAGAAAAGAGTCAACAGAATGGCATTTGGCAAAATGTCAGATTATGGAAGATATCTTTGTGGCAATATGGACTTTCTCCTTTCAAGAATACCAAATAGGGTGGAATTTGAGGACAGTATACGTGTCTTCCCTTGGATCATTTGATACCTAGGGAAGGCTCGCGCAGCGCTAAAGTTTTCGAGAACATTGACCGAACTCCACAAGAGATACTTGAGATCGCCAAAAGAGAGTCAACATAATGGCATTTGGCAAAATGTCAGATTGTGGAAGATATGGAGGGTCGAGGAACTGATAACCCTCCCACGCTGCTCGTAGCTACTTTCACTTGTTTTCTGGATGGCTCTTGGAAAAATGGTGAACCCATGAGCGGGATAGGATGGGTGGTTCCTACAACTCCAGGATGGAACTACATATATTCTAGGTCTCAGAGGAATGCGAAGTGGTTTGTCCCCGTTGCACACAAAGATGCATGGATTACTATGGGTAATAGATAACCTACGTTGGAAGAAGCGCTACTGTTAGTTATTCATCATGGATTCAAAGGTTTTGACTGCCATGGTGCCAAACCCTGAGAAATGGCTTCGGTTTAAAACAAAATTGGAGGAGTTCAAGGAGCTGTGGAATTTTTTTTCCGGAGTTTACCCTTGTGCACTGCTTTAAGGAGAAGAATGTACAAACATACTTTCTGGCCAGGAATGCGCGTTTAAAGAAATCAATTTTTTTTACTACATGTACTTTGGTCTCTTATTGGTTAATAGATACTTTTGTAGGTATTCGATCAATAAGTGAAGCATGTTTGTGGGGAAAAAATGTGTAAGAAGGAAAGATCGTACAAAACGTAAGCAGGCCCATATATGAATATAGACAGATGTTTATGGGCTAATCATTATGGGCCCCGAGAAGCCCATATTACTTTTTGAGCGTCATTTCAAAAATCAAGATAAGATGGATGCTCTGAGAAATCTCTCCCATGTTTCAGAGACACAAAAGCCATCTTCACGCAAAACCCTCTCTCGCTCTGCCTTTCCTCATGGCGACTGTTCTTTCCACAGCCATTGATGTCTATTTCAATCCCCAAATTTCAGACACAAAGAAACACAGTCTATTCTTAAAGCCTTCTTCTTTAATACAATCTCGTACCAGAAAGCTCAACATTTCTTGCAATTCCTTGAAACAACCTAAAACCCTAGAAGAAGAACCAATCACCAAAACACCATCTCTCTCTGAGCAACTCAAGCCACTCTCAGCAACAACACTCAGACAAGTACAAACCCATGTCTTGTCTAAACCGAAATCTGTCTGGGTCAATCCAACAAGGCCCAAAAGGTCAGTTCTTTCACTTCAGAGACAAAAACGTTCCTCTTACTCTTACAATCCTCAAATCAAGGATCTTAGGGCTTTTTCAATGAAGCTCAATAGCTCTGATTTCACTGATAAGTCTGAGTTTTTATCTGTTCTCGATGAAATCCCTCATCCACCAAATAGAGATAATGCATTGCTCGTGCTTAACTGTTTAAGACAATGGCAAAAGACTCATATGTTCTTTGATTGGGTCAAATCCAAGAATTTGTTTCCCATGGAGACTATATTTTATAATGTTGCTATGAAATCTCTGAGATTTGGGAAGCAGTTTCAGCTTATAGAGGAGATGGCACTTGAAATGGTGAAGGGTGGTGTTGAGCTTGATAACATCACTTATTCGACTATCATCACTTGTGCGAAAAGGTGTAATCTTTACGACAAAGCTATCGAGTGGTTTGAGAGAATGTATAAAACTGGTTTGATGCCTGATGAGGTCACTTACTCTGCAATTCTTGATGTTTATTCCAAGTCAGGAAAAGTTGAAGAGGTTCTTAGTTTGTACGAAAGAGCGGTGGCTACAGGTTGGAAACCGGATGCTATAGCTTTCTCTGTGTTGGGGAAAATGTTTGGTGAAGCAGGGGATTATGATGGGATTAGGTATGTTTTGCAAGAGATGAAATCTATGGATGTGAAGCCTAATGTGGTTGTGTATAATACTTTGTTGGAAGCTATGGGGAGAGCAGGGAAACCGGGTTTGGCGAGGAGTTTGTTTAATGAGATGCTCGAGTCGGGTTTAACTCCGAATGAGAAAACTTTGACAGCTCTTGTGAAGATTTACGGGAAAGCGAGGTGGGCGAAAGATGCGCTTCAACTGTGGGAGGAAATGAAAGCTAACAAGTGGCCGATGGATTTCATTTTGTACAACACATTGTTGAATATGTGTGCTGATATTGGATTAGAGGAAGAAGCGGAGAGGCTGTTTGATCATATGAAGGAGTCTGGGCATTGTAAACCAGATAGTTTTAGTTACACGGCGATGCTGAATATATATGGGAGCGGTGGAAAAGCCGAAAAGGCGATGAAATTGTTTGAAGAGATGTTAGAAGCTGGAGTTCAGGTTAATGTGATGGGATGCACGTGTTTAGTCCAATGCTTAGGGAAAGTGAAAAGGATCGATGATTTGGTATATGTGTTTGATCTCTCGATTCAAAGGGGAGTGAAGCCTGATGATAGGCTCTGTGGATGTCTTCTTTCAGTTATGGCATTGTGTGAGAGTAGCGAAGATGCTGAAAAGGTTATGGCTTGTTTGGATCGAGCTAATCAGAAGCTGGTGACATTTGTGAATCTGATCATAGATGACAAAACTGAATTTGAGACAGTAAAAGAAGAGTTCAAGATAGTGATCAACGAAACCCAAGTAGAGTCAAGAAGGCCGTTCTGCAACTGCTTGATAGACATATGCAGAGGCAAGAAGCGGCACGAGAGAGCTCATGAGCTTCTCTATTTAGGAACACTTTTCGGTCTATACCCGGGATTACACAATAAGACCATAAATGAATGGAGCCTAGATGTGAGGTCATTATCAGTTGGTGCAGCTGAGACCGCTCTCGAAGAGTGGATGAGAACACTCGCCAACATTGTTAGACGCCAAGAGGCTCTTCCCGAGGTGTTCTTGGCACAAACTGGGACAGGAACTCACAGATTCTCACAGGGTTTAGCAAACTCGTTCGCCTCTCATTTGCAACAACTCGCTGCACCTTTCAGACAGAGCGATAAGGCGGGTATCTTTGTGGCTACAAAGGAGGATTTGGTGTTATGGTTGGAATCAAAGTTTCCACCTTTAGCTGCTTCGCAAGCATGATACGTTATCATCTGTTATCGCAAACTAAAAAGCAACATTATTTTTCCTAGTAAAGTTGTTTATAACTGTAATAGCATATTGAATCTGGTTATAAAGTTTCAATATTTTTGTATCATCACGAGGAAGAAAGAATCATATTAGTTATTTGCAGTCTTATCCTCTCTTTCCCAAAAGATAATAACTTTTCTCAACGATTAATGCAGAAAGCTCATTCCACAAAAGTAACCAACACCTTCCATCTCTATCAGCTTTCTCTTACATTGCATACACACAGCTCAGTTACTGTCTGAAAAGGCCCATAAATATTTGGGGATTCCTCTAAGCTTAGCAGCGCCAGCTATTCTGTCGTTTGGCATCATACGCTGCACCATCGTTGAGCATATCTTGAGCATCAGTCTCCATTCCGAGCTTCGAGAGTGCTAGAGCTTGCAAGTAAAAAGCTGTTGGCCATTCCGGTATGCAGACTTGAGCCTGCATTGCATCCCTCAGTGCAAGCTCCTGTTGGTCTGTCATTAAGTAGGAGAAAGCCCGTCTAGCGAAAACTGTTGCTGAAGGCACCGGCATCATCCCCACCAACTACAGACAACAGATACAGGGGTTAGAGATTCTTATTAAACACTGAGAATTATGGATTTGTTGCTTTTTCTAACCTTTGAGTAGTATTCGATTGAGTTCTTGAAATCCTTGTCTCGGAAAGCAACGTCCCCGAACTTTTTCGTGTTGAGCATCTCCTGCACCTGCTGTGTCCATTCTTGAAATGAGAGCTCATTCTCTGCACCTTCTTCATCTCTGTAACCGGTTTTAAGCAAAATGTCGTGTACAGTCGCAAGGTCCATCTTTGCACAAGCCTTTCCGAGAGGAGAAAGCATAGTTGGTAATATTACTGTATTTTTTGGTAAGCCCATTAAGACATGGGATGCAATCTAAGCGACAAAACCAAAACCAAAATAAACAATGTGGATATGGAATTCAAGATACTGTCAATGTCAAGATGGATTCTTTTAAACCTCTTCTTGCTTTTGCAGTGGTGCCACTGCAGAGAGAAGAAACTTGGTATCAGGTCGATCTTTTGCCTCTGACTGAAGGCATTTTGAAGCAAGGTCAACTAGTTTAGTCGCATCTTCATTCGCATATTGCCCTTCGAGAGAGGAATCCATTAGCAGCAAAACGTTTTTTCCCCGTATTATATCAAGAGCCTGAATATGAACATCATCAACTAATTCAAATAAGATAACCACAGGGAATATGCTTGGATTAATGCCAAAAACTGTGCATAAGAGTGCAGAACAGCTAGAAAATTAGAGGCACATACATGGGTAGGTGGAATGTGTTTGCCACTTAAAAGATCTAAAAGGATAGTTCCATAACTGAAGATCACACTCTCAGGTATGACTCTCCCTGTAAAAAGAGCAGAAACCTGTAATCTTCAATAAAGAATTGGTTTGTCTTCCGAGTAAAATACACAAGATCAAGAATGTTACCTGTCCGTAAAAACTCAGGTGGAGTATAAGCTAAGTTCGTGCTATAGCTTTTTCCATCTCTACTGTTCTTCATAAGACCAAAAGTAGAGAGACGAGGATCACCTTCCTCGTCAAAGAGGATTCTGTATGCATTTAGGTCATGATAGATTTTACGGTTTTCGATGTTGCAGTAATCAAGTGCTTGTGCAATATAGTCTGCAATTCGAACACGCATATCCCATGGAAGTGGTTGCTTTTCCCCTGAAAATAAACACAGAAAGAGGAGAGTAAAACATCTAAACAAGATCATAAAAAGGAGCTTATAACAAAACGAAAGACAAGAATATTACAGTGAAAGAGATGCTTTGAGAGAGTATCATTGGGCATATACTCCGCTACCAACAATCTCTCATCTCCTTCTGCGCAACAACCAATCAAACTGACTAATCTCTTGTTTCTAAGCTTCCCAACTCCAGTTGCTTCCACCTGATTTCACAAAGTCACCAAAGTCAACACCAGGACAAAGTTCCCAATTTTCATATCTCAGATTTCTAATTTGGTTTAAAACATCAACAGTCAAGATCCTAGGATTTAAAAGCAGCTTCACACACAAAGTTGCCGACTTTTCTGCAATTCAACAGTAACCAAACTCAGGGAAGCTTATTCTTTTATCGAAAACTGATGTCTTTCTTCTTCTCTGTAACTAAAAACATACACCTAAACCATCATTCATTTTGACAAGTCATCGATGAGCTTTACGCAAACATTGTCAAAGAGATTCATTCAGGGTCTAAAATGCGAGCCCAATTGTGAAGTCAATGCTACGATAGACACATTGACCTTTCTCAGATTCACAAATTCCTGAATCAATAAACAAGGTACAAAACAACAAATCATGCATTGACCATTTCTCAGATTTCTTACCACAAACTGTTGAGCATCAGGCCAAGACTGCCTAGAGAATCGCTTGATGGCTACAAGATGATTCCCTTCAAGCTTCCCTCTATATACCACATTGGGAGCTTTCTCTCCACCTTCAGACACAATGCAGGTAGGGCTAAACCCATTGGTTGCTTTCCTCAACTCATTGAGCTCAAATTCTTTGAAATTTTGGTTCTCTTGATCCACTTGGTCCCCATTTACTGTTAATACATAGCCAAAAAAAGCAAATTAACCTAAACAAGAGGTTAATTCCAAAAAAGGTAGAGACTTTCCAACTTTTATTCCTGCTTTAAGCCTTAAATATAAAACCCTATACCCACAAATTAAACCAAACACATACAGACGAACTAAATCTGTAGATTTACAAGTTAGCAAACAAAAATGTGAGTTTTTTTTACCTGATTCTGGTTTGTTTGGAGCTGAGGGATCATCAGAAGAAGGTAGATTAGCAGTTTTGGAATGTAAGCAACCCATTTTCTCTCCTCTTTCTTTATTTGTCTCCCATGAACAATTGGTTCTACACAAAGATCAGAAATTTGGATAAGAAAAGATAGGTACTTTGAGAGATTTTTTTTTATCTCTTTGTTGATTAGATTGAGGTAATAACAATGGTGGGATTTGGATTTGTGCTTTGTAAGAAGATGAGGAGGCAGTAGAATATAAATTTAATAAAATTTGAAAACTAAAGAAAAAAGAGGAGGTTGCTAGAGAGAGGAGAGAGAGATAAAGATCTGAAACTTAGCTTCAAAAGCTACAGAGTTGAAAAATAGAGGTTAATAAAAAAATAAGTCATGTGAAGCAAAGATCTTTTACATTTTCTGCTCTATAAGATTTTGCTTGCATATGCTTTTCTATACACAAAAAATTTAAATTCGGGTTTCAGTTTTATTTTTTGTTTGGATGTGAAATACAGAAATTTTATTCTTTTGTCATTTTTTTAATAAGTAAAAAGATTACCTCCATCACCGATTTGAATTAAGACCACAACAAAATTAACCTCTGTGTTTAAACCATTAACATACGATATTGGTTGATTTTTTGTCATTTTACGTACACTGAAAAGCGTTACAACTTTTTAAAAATTTTAAAATATTTTATAATTAGTTGACAAATTTTAAAATTAGAGTTTATCTCTCTACAAGCTAGCTTATTGATTAAAAAATAATCTTAACTTTATTTGATTCCATGTAAGTGTTATTTTTAACATTGTTTTGATTTAAAATAAATAGATATTTTATTTTTGTATTTTCGGTGTAAAATTTCATTAGACAAATATCTAAGCTAACATCAAATCAAAATTGGTCAAGAATTAATTTTTTAAAAAGATAATAATAAAAAAATATGTTTTTAGTTTGTTTGAAAAATGTATAATAGTATGAAAAAGTAGTGTATCTTACATGAAGATGATACTATGCTAGTAAAAGAGATAACAAAACTTTTAATGGTTTTATATTTAACTCTATAACTCACTTATTAGTGGGAAGAGAAAAAACTCACTTATTACATTTTACACTGTTGAGTTTAGATTAATAATAGCAATTGTGCAAATAGTGGCTACAAGTTCTGATCTGTTTTCTGCTTGACTATGTAGAAAATGATAATCATTTGATTGATTTCTATTGATCTATGAGAAAAAAAATGTCAAAGACAATTTGTTTGAGTCATTCTTGTTAGGTTTTATTTTTGAAATTTTGCGTTTTTGCTTTCTTCTTATTTTTGCTATGACAAATTTTGTTTTTTTAATTAATGGAGAAAGAAAATAGGTCACATCACATGACAAGTCTATCATGGGGCACGTGCTAGTACCTTCTTGGGTTCTGAATGTTAACGAAGATGGAAACTGGAAAGTAACTATTTTCACTTTTAACAATTTTAATAAAATTTCGTTCCAATTAATTGTATTTTTTTTATCCACTCTTATGATTAATAATTTGAAATTTCTAAACAAATAAGTACCAAATGACAGTAAATAAAATAAATAAGTACCGTTAGAACATGATTCTTTTCACACAAAAAGTCTTTTCTATCAAGCAGATCATTAAATGATACTTGTATCATATGTGTCTGGAAATTAATGTCCTGAATAATTTATCACACTAACGTGGACCATAAACAAAAAGAATCTTGGACAGAATCATACACTAATCATATGAGAATTTCTCCAATAACAAAAAAGAATGCAAACAATTTTGGCTCATATTAGTTTATTCTGGATTCTAAGTTAGACCAAATGACTCCGTTTTATACAAAATCGTAATGAAAAACATATTTTGGTCTGCATTTGGGGTGAATTTTGTGAATAACCCAAAAAGAAATTATAATTCAAAATCTAACAAAATTGGTATGATGTGACGATAATGTAACCATTGGATTATAGAGACTTGGTTATTTACTCAATTTCTCTTGCATTTATACAATGGAGGAGATTATGTTATTTTTCCAAAATTAAAAAATTCAAATCATATAATTGTGTGAGTCAATTGCAAAAATGCTATTTTTCGTATGTCACTTTTCAAAAATGCCACAATGGGTTGTCATTTTGCAAAAATGCCACTAATTATAAAATTTTAAAACCTAAATCTTAAACTTCTAAATCCTAAAAAATATTTTGACCCCTAACAAACCATAAATCCTAATACAACATAGTTAACCCAAACATAAATAATATAATAAATAAATAATTTAAAATGATATTTTTGCAAAGATTTTGAAAATGTAACATTTGTGAAAAATAACATTTTAAAAATGACATTTCTTAAAATTTCTCTAATTGTATCCAGCGAACGAATTTGTTGGTTTTGGTTAACTCCGCATAAATTTGTTTATTTTTTGGTTCATTTCCAAAAGATCTTTTACTTTTGGTCGGCAATTTGTATGTCTTCCAATTAGTTGGAGGTCCGGACAAGACCACCCAGGCTTCCAACTGCACAAATTAAGTTCTTAGTACATCAACTTCCATTAAATACATTCCCTCTATACAAAAAAAACGCAATCAATATAGTGAGTTTTGTGCCGTTTAGTTGTTTAAAGAGTGTCTATATAGCACATCTACACATGTATTACCATTTGAGGTCCATGGTATCAAACATCGAGGGTACTGAGCCATATTGAAGGCTCTTGGTGGGTATGGAAGACGAATTGACCCGAGTACACCGAGGGATTGCTGGAACTCCTCTCTCTAGTGCAAATTGTACTTGCGCTTCGTGGTTATCACGTGGCGCATAGTCAAGATGTTCTTCTTAAAGCATATATGTATTCACAAATGAAGTGAGCTCACATGCAAGATTCACACAAATGAACGGAATAAGCATTGAAATCTGTTCTTTACAAATGCAAGATTCACAAAATGAATAGTGAGAGATTATTTGTTTTGGTTCTGCTTGAGCCTTTAGCTCTTTTCAGTGATAATATGCAGATGAAAAAAGCTTTCACATTAATAGATGAGACATTAAAAATTTGAACACATGTTAATTATGTTGTCACTTATTGTTTATTCACAACAGATATTTCGTCCCAAAATCGATTATATTAATTTTTGTGTAGATAAAAACACATGTTAATACACTAATACTCAACAAGACCGACCCATATAGTTAGAAATTTATTCTGATTTTTTGTATCTAGTAATCTCTATTTATTATGGTGGATCTGTGGACACTTGACTCGCACTCTAACTTCGCTGTATGAAGAAAACCGGAAACGTATCGTACCAATCTATTGACAAGAATACAAACAAGCTCCATCAAGTAAGCTTTCAACATTACTAAGTCACTATTCTTCATCTATTACATAATTCAAGCATCACCATGAACTTACAAAAACAAAAAAGTTTCGACAATGCTTCTTGAGTTTTTGGATCTTTTAACATTACCTGAAGAATCACACCAAGCTTCTATGTACTTGTAAATGTACTAAGAACTTGTCTCTGCAACAAAACCAGATAAGGATAAACCTTGAAAAAAACAATGTCTATTCGGCTCAATAGAAAATGTTTTCAGATTCTTACCGGCGATTCTTCTGTTGTAATTTTCTTGCAAGAGTGTGCTTGAGTCAACAATTTGTCTAACTTTCTTCTGCGTCTCTCGCCGTTTCTTCAACTTGGATAAACTAAGTGAACCTTCAACTGAATCATTGATAAGGAAACAATTTCAATGGATGCAAATAGAAATCGAACAATGAAAGAGGGTAAATAAGCATTCCACTTTCTAACCTTGCCATTCCCATACAACTTTTTGTTCACCCTTTACAACTTTGTTGTATCGATCTATACGTGAATCCTCCTTTATTAACTCCTCAACCTATTAAGTAACCATTCATATAAAGAGAATTGGTTAAAAATTGATATCTGTTACAAATTGTTAGAGAAAGAACAGACTTAGATCAAGAACCAAAGTTACTAGTTAATATGCAGGACAAAAAACAGCGTACCTTACTCCATAACTGAGGATCTCTTCTTTCTCTAGGCAAAAGTAGATAATCACGTAACCGAGATGCGATAACCCAAGGCTCGCAGTTACTATTACTGTCTGCAGAATTTGATGCCACTGCATTCTCTTCCAGGAAGTCACAGACCTAATGAATCAATTCAAAACAAAAGCCCGTTCTGTATTTAGACACAAAGACAAGGATAATCGACTGATCAAGATGATGTATGAATAAATGTGTACCTGGTCATATAGTTCTTCAACTCTACGCGAAAAATATCGCTTGCGCTGAATTTTCCTGAGCAATATTGTGCATCCCACAAGCTGTACATCTCAACACTGTAAACAAGCTTGAAGATGGTGATCAAGTAAACTAAACCACTCAAAGACTGGTCTTCTCTAAGAGTAGTATACCATTGCACAGGAGGACGAGACAAGGAAGATGTGTTGCAAGAGCCATTGATGTATGCGACAAGTCACGGGTTTGTAACTTTCCATTAGCGATTCAGGGCACTTCAACTCATTAATCCTTCAAATAAATCAAAAGATAAAGCAATAAAACAACTTCAAGAGTTAGTCCTAAAACTAGTGGTGAAAATTTGAGAATACTAACCCATTAGAATTAGTCCTTTTCTCTAGTAGCTCAGCGACAGCTTCTACAGCCTTTCCTTTCACAAAATCGTACGCAGACTCGTCTAAATTCTCCATGAAACCGTTGCTACGTAAATCTTTCCAAACATCATTCTCTGGAACCTAAAAGATGATTTGAAAATCCCTCAGTGCAATGCTCACTTTTGAACGCACATGTAAATCAAAACACTATAGTTAAAGATAAATCAGAAGCATACCCAAATGATCCCAGTACCATAGCATTCATTATGAGCATAAGCTTCACAAATTTTTCTCTCAAAATGCCTAACCTGGTCAACAACACAACCAAATGCAAAATGTTCAAACCAAATAATTAACTACCAAAAAACAAATCTAAAAATTCCATTATCTAGGTAGTATAGTTCAATACCAATTTCTTGGTTGATTCATTGATTTCTCCATCTTCTATACATAAATTCCCATGCTCTCTGTATCCATGATTACATTGCAACTTTCCTTGGTAACATTCCCCATTAATTGGACATGGCTCACAGAAATCTGAGGCAAATAAATTGAATTATCCATGGAATTACACTATTCAAAAAACGAATTGATTATGAATCTCAAGCTTACCCGAGTCTGAATCGATGGAATTAAAGTTACTATCGCAGAAAGATTTAGGGTTTGAGCTCAGATGCTTAGCGAGGAAACTGCAGGCAAAAGCCACCACACACGCGACAAGCAACACTATCAGGAGCCTCACGAACTCTTCCTTGGAAGGGAAGAAGCTTTCCGATGGTTCGAGTAATGATCTGATCGGAGAAGGAGAAGCTCTAGGGTTCCGTTTTGGGGTTTTGGTCTCCGATTTGTGTCGCTTCCTTGGTATCGAATCCATTTGAGTACATTCAGAAGAACTAAAAATTAAAATTGAAAATTAATTGTTGATAGCAAAAATAAAAGAATACTAGATTTTGACCCGCATACGTTTTTTTTTTGTTGTAAGCTATAATTTCGGATTGTGTCTTATATAATATGTTCAAAGTGTGATATGTATTGTTTTAGTTTGTAAGTAGAATCGATTATATTGAAAAAGTATGATTAGTTTTTTTAGTTTGAAGGTAGAGAATAAGTATGTTAACTATTGAATTTTATAATGAATAATCATTGTAGTTGGTATACATAAATTATAATATTTAGTTTTGTGCATATACGTATGTCTGTTGTATTTACTTATGGAATAAGAATGGATTATAATATGGCAAACGTACTGAATCTCTATGTAATAAAACAAATCTAAAATAAGTAAAAAAAACCAAAACATAAATTGTAGATGTAACTCCGAAGATTTGATCGAAAACGCAAAACAATAATACTTGAGAGTCTCCATCGCCGAAGATTGATCAAACTCTTTAATCAAGTTCAGAAACTAATCTGTAAAAAAATAATATATATTTAAAAAATGAAGCACTTGTAAGAGACGAATTTGAAAGAAGTTGAATAGATGAATATCCATACCTTCATCACACAACAATTGCGAGTCAATATTTTGGAAAACCTCTTTGAAAACAACGTTCATAGTCTTCTTCTGAGTTTTACCATCGCTATCTACGATAAGAACTTTCAAACCTTTCTTGGAAGTCACTCTAGAAATAGCCACATATAGCTGACCATGCGAAAACACTGGCCGAGGCAAATACAACCCAACTTCTCTAAGAGACTGTCCTTGACTTTTGTTGATGGTTATCGCAAAGACAACGGATAAAGGTAGCTGTCTACGACGCATTTTGAAAGGTAATCTTGTGTCTGAAGGAGTAATCAATAACCTAGGAATCAAAACCTTTCGACCAATATTGTCTCCTGTAATAACACTTGCTTCAATCATAAACTCGTACATTTGTGTCACTTGAAGCCTAGTACCATTCATCAAGCCTTCTTTCGGATCGTAATTCCTAAGTAACATGACCGGACAACCAACCTTTAGTCGTAACTCATGATTCGGTAACCCAGGAACCTTAATGCTATTAAGAAAATCTGGAGTGAAACCATAATCCTTTAACGAAATCTCATCAGAAGGATCGATACTATCAACACTTAGGTACACCTTCTCTTCACCTGTTTTCCAAATACCGCAAAATGTTATTAATAAATTTAGTTAAGCCAATGAATATTTAGTAAATTGTACCGAAAATTCTAATGTAGACTAACCTTGCAATTGAGAAAGCATATATTCATTTATCTGATTCACATCATCATTTGTAGGACACAAAATTGCTCTCTCTTGCCAGAATTCTGGTTCTTTATCTTCTTCCAAAGCTTGCAAATCTCCATAAACAGTTTTGGTGATAGTTTCAATTGGGTCATTTGAATCTGTAATAAGAAACTCATCTGGAATATCAATAAGTGATTCCCCATCATTAGAATCACCAATCTTACCATCACCAACATCTAAAATCCACTCTGAAAATTTTGTAAGATCTTTTGCTTCATCAAATGTCAAATTATTTGAAAGCAGACGCATGTTCTTCGTAAGTTTCAACACTTTACAATGCTTCCAAATATAAGACGCATTTAAAGCAGCCAATACGATCTCTGCTCGACTACCACCATTAATAACAGGAAGCACTTGCCTGAAATCTCCTCCAAAAACAACCACTTTGCCTCCAAAAGGCTTGTTATCTTCATTTCCAATGATATCCGATAAACTTCTGTCCAAAAACTCGAAACAATATTTGTTCATCAGTGGAGCTTCATCCCATATTATAAGAGATGCTTCCTTAACTAAAGCAGCAAGATCCGATCCACGACTCATTTTACACGTAGAAAACTCATCAGGATTAATTGGTATTCCAAATCTTGAGTGAGCTGTTCTACCACCTTGTAAAAGTAGAGAAGCAATTCCGCTAGAAGCAACATTTAGAACTATTTCACCTTTGCATCTAATAGCAGAAGAAAGAAGAGTCCATAGAAACGTTTTCCCAGTACCTCCAAATCCATAAACAAAGTAAACACCACCTACTTTGTTTGAGACTACTCCAATAATCTCATCGTAAAATTTCTTTTGCTCAGCTGTTACCTTTTGGATGTCCTTATCATGACTGATTTTCAATTCGTCTTTGTTGTATCTTTGTTCATCAATAATCAGAACATTAGTATCATCTTTACCATCTCTTGGAGGTTGTGGCATAGAAGTAAAGTACATCAATGAGCTTCCACTGCTTCTCAAAATATTCTCTAAATCTTCAAGTGCATATCTCTTTTTGTCATCATCACTTAAGCAGAGATCTAGAAACAAATATGAATGAATAAAGTTTGAATCAATGATATAATTAACAATAAAAAAGCTTGTGTGAAGGTAATTAGCTAGCAAACCTGGTCTGTTAAAATATCGTCTCTTTGAACTCTCAATATCGTCTGACAAAATATCCCAAGTATGTTCCTAAACTCTTTCTGGCTGAGATAAACTACCAGATAAAAGCATAACCGCAAAAACTGATCTTAAAAATTTCCCTGTTCCAGCAAAGCTTGCCCTTTTAAGATCATCAATATATTCATGGTCGTCCTCGAGTAAACCTCTAGCAAAGCACACATCCTTGAACGTTGGGTAAACAATGCCAATATAAGTTTTTATATCCTCAAAACACGTAGGACCCCTTACAATGTTCAAAAGAATCCTAAAATAATAAGCTTCTTCTAGTCTACGTGGAACGTAATTTATCCTTCCGATGGAAAACCCCCTTTGACGTTTCTTGAAAATTTTGAACGTAGAATCCCATGTGAAGTGATTAGGAATCTCAGCAAAAGTCAGCTTTTTTGCAAGATCATCAACTTTACAAAAATCAAACCAAGCTAACAACTTTGTCTTTTTCATTGTTTCTCTGTCCAAAACTATTTCAACTTCATCATCGTCTTTAAAATAAACCATTTGTTTACCTGGAAGATGGAAAGCAAGCTTTTCGACGAGAGTAGAACGATAATGTATAGGAAATTTCAGGATTCGCCATGCAGCTTCGCAAGCAGATACGTATCTGAAATATTTAAACTCGATAAGATATATATCATAGAATTAAGCAATGAAATTACTCAATAAAAACATAGTATTTACCTGCAATCAAAAAAGTCTTTGATCTCATTCACTATTTTTCGAGAAGAGATCGTGTTTTTTTCTCCTTCAACACTGCCACTGGCAGTTACCTTCTGCGATGGTTCAACAACAACAGATACACGATCTGGACCTTTATTAATATACTTGAATAAGTATTTAATAGAACCTGATTGATTGCACCATTCCACATTGATGTGAGCTCGATAACGAAGAGACAATGTCCTGTTATACGGAATGACGTATCTGACATCACATTGAATATCATTCTTGTCAACAACATTCTTATTCTTTTTACTTCTTCTGTATACTGGGAAACCATCTTTGTCGATTTTAGTTTTTTCAACATGCTGCTTTGGAAAAAACTTTGAACATTTTCCATCAACCATACATGGTGACTTAGGGTTTGCAACACCACAAGGACCATGAATCATCATTTCACTAACAACGCTATAAAGATCAGGATCTTTGATAGGATCAGGGATCTCAGCAGATATCATCTTATCAATATCTTCTGGTTTTGGAATTTTATGCTTTGGATCCATCCATAATAATATGTGAGCATGTGGAAGACCTATTTTTTGAAACTCAATCGTGTACATCGCTGGAACATTAAAAATTTTAAAAACGTTAGTCATCACTATAAACAAACATATAATGAAAGAAATAGTAATTTTAAACTTACATGAAATAGTGTCACCCAATATGTTGGACACGGTTAGATCGTGCATCAATGAATCCAGCTTCATCTTGAAAACTCTACAAATGATATCTGGCCTATCATCATTATTAAGATTGCATTTCTCTAAATATCTTGTGATTTCCGGCCACTTTGGGTTGCATGTGAACGTAATGAAAAGATCTGGAAAACCAAACTGTTTGCATATAGCCATAGCATCTAAATAATTTTGCATCATGTATCGAGGACCACCAGTAAAAGATGCAGGTAGTAATGTGCATGTTCCTTTATCACGAAGATTTCTTATTCCTTCACTTGCAGATCGTTCAATACTATCAAAACTTTCTGACCGTAGAGTCGACTGATTCATGCTCAAGTAAGAAATCCTATTACTCTCTATCATAGTGAAACCATCAACCAAAAACTGTTGGAATAAACGTTTAGACTGAAGAAGGGTATGACACTCATCTGGGCGATCTTGAATTCAGAATGCAAAATATTGGCGCATACTGATATGTTCCCGAACCTTCTTCTTTGCATATAGTGCGGGTAAAAATTTTTTTATACCAAGTTGGAACCCATCCTCTCCGTAAGGAAAGATTAGAGGATATTGAAGAGCCAAATACGATGGATGAGTTTCCCTTATACGTTTTAGTTTCCCACTCGTTCTTTCTAGAATGATATCTCGAGTATGATGTTCAGGACAGAAGTCTCCAGGTATTAAGGCAGCTACTTCGAATACAGTCGGGATATTGTACCTTCTAGCATCTTGTTTCCGATCATTGATAATCCTTATATGAAAAACTTCATCAGGATCAGTATCAAATCTATCTCTTGCAGCTCTAAAATACTTCACATATGGGTTCACCGCATCTAACATTTTGATCAAAACTTGAATGATTTACGTTCTAAATTTGTTTCTTTTAGAAACAGTATGGACAACCTTCCCTTTACTAAAGAAAAAAAAAATAATAAATGTTAGAAATAATTAATCTGTTTATATAAATTAAAGTCTATATACATAAAAAAACGTACCTCATGACAGTTTTTCGATTCTCAACCTCATTATGAGTGTCAACAATATATAGTTGGGAGAATTTAGCGTAGTCATCAGGTTTTGGTTTCAAACCACCAATTCTATGATAATTTTGACCATGTAGCTGAAACATCTGAGGACCTCTCCCTTTTGGAACACACTTGTCGACCTCTCCCCCTAGCGAAGTAAATGAGAACAACATGTTGTAAGCTCGGATATTATCACGAAAATGTTTGCTGAGATCATCGTCTCTTGTAAACAAATCATTGATACATTCGGGTGACTCCCGTAAATAAGGCAGCTTCACTTCTCCTTTAGCACAACAAAGAGTGAACACCGGATTTAAAACTTTTCTTCTTTTATTTATGCGTTCGCCATACCAAAATTTTGCTCCACAATATTTACACAAATAGTCTGGATCTCCATCATCTATATAGTCTGCATTATTTTAAGTGTAACAAAATAAATCTAAAATGAACAACAATTAGTATAAATGACGTAAAATATTTTAAATAAATACCTTTATATGTCTTGGCTATTTTTAAAGTAGTAGAACATTTCCTACTCAAATTTCTTTTCGATACCAGCTTTGACATAGAATCCCGATTTACATGTTTGAATGTCATTTGAGGAGAGTCCGCATAATCTAATTCAACAGAAGAGTCATCCAAATCATCATCTTCAGATTCATCTTGACTACTACAATCAAAATGCTGTCGAACATCCTCTTCATCTGAGATAGTATAAAAAAAATATTAATTTTTAACACTATGTGATGGTTTTAAACTATATACATATTATAGATTAATGAATGATTGAGATTAACACTCACCATCGGTTGATTCTTCTAACAAATCTTGGCAAAAATTTGCATCATTCAGTTTATTGGCTGAGCTTTGATCCTTCTGGTTTTTTCTAAAACCTATTAAAAACCATAAAATAAGAAATACAGTAAAAGATTAATCCGCAACATGAATGACAGAATCTCTGAATTGTAAACAAAGTTACCAGAACTAGTAGTTTGATTCATTGTAAAGGAATCATGTATATGTTTATCTTGAATAACTCGATAAGTCTTGCATTTCGAGAGAAAGCTGTTTTGAGAAGTTTGACCCACAAACTTCTTTGATCTAAAGTCTGTATATATTCAAATAAGTTTAGCCCAATTAAAAACAAAGACTAAGTTATCAAGAATAGGGAAACAATACTAAATATAAATAAACCAAATAACGTACTTGGTGAGTTATGGGCCGAATCTTGAATATAAGAAATCGGAGTATTGAACATTGGACTACTTGAAGGTTGCCTAAAATGAGTGATGCAAGAGTCCATAACTTTTTCTTAATAAAAGAAAAGATAAACCAAAAGAAAGCCAATCGTTAACAAATTTATAAAAAATAGAATATAACAACGAAGGAAATATATTTCATCTTAACTGAGTAATAACTTACTCGATGGTTTATGTTGAAAGTGTTCGATATAAGATACTGGAATATTGATCATTGGAGTACTGCGAGAGATCGGAATCTGAGTGATGGAGGATTCCATGATATTTTCTTATAAGAAGAAACAAAAGAAAAATAAATAATATACAAATGTTGCATCATTTAGTAAGTAAATAAACTCAATTAAAAGAAGAAATAAATACGTGTAATATAGCAAACGTATGTGATAAAGTGCGGTTTGATTCTTGGAAAACACCAATAGGAACATCGAACATTGAAGTACTTGCAGTACCAAGGGTTTGAGTAATGCAAGATTGCAAAACATTTTCTTATGAGAAGGTGAAAATAAATGAAAAAACAACAATCAACAACTATAACCAAGAATTTGACTAAGTAAATAAACTCAATTAAAAGAACAAATAAGCACTTGTAATATAGCACACATACGTGATAAAGTGCGGTTTGGTTCTTGCAAAACACCAATGGGAACATCGAAGATTGAAGTACTTGCATTACCAGGAGTTTGAGTAATGCAAGATTGCAAAACATTTTCTTATCAGAAGATGACACAAAAAAATTCAAAACAACAATCAAAAACTATAAGTACGAATTTTTCTAAGTATATAAAGAAATGAGATAATCAAATAGAAGCTACATGTATAATAAAAAGTACTTACGTGATGAAATGCTCGATGATTTTTGCATATACGAAATAGGAATGTTGACCATCGAAGAACTTGGAGAATCATTGATTTCAGGATTGGTCGATCTGATATCATTTTCTTTATACTTTTTCTTGATTGGTGATTCCAAACACTCTCTATACGGTCTTGTTGGTTGTACCGTAGTTCCACCATTTGTAATATCTCCAAAAACTCTTCTAAAAACAGAAGAAACATTAACAGATGATGTCTTACTAATACTATCACACTTTGAAGTTATATTCATCAGCGAATTTTTGGTATGACGACTTTTCTTCGATTCTTGTGTATCATGTTTAAGACTTGTTCCATCATCATCTTTCCTCTTTCTCATATTGAGAAACACCTTTTTTCGCTGCAAGACCACAGAAGAAGAAGAATTTCGAGGAATTGGACTACTTTGGATGTGAAAACGGGTCGACCAAAGAAATAGATCTAGTATATATGTAATAGTATGTGTTTTGGTCTTGGCAAATAAGAAGGCGTCTGCCATGAAAACTTCAAGAAGAAAATGAATAGTGTTTTTATAAAATTATAGGTCGAATAAAATAATTTGATAAGATAAAAATTCTCCAAAACTATGAGGACTATATAACTCCAAGACCATACAATACACTAAACCAGTCGATAAACCCCAGCATTACATCATGTAATTTACATGCTACATTATCCATTTTAACAAAGTTATTAAACTATACTAATTAAAGGAACAATATAAGAAGGGTTATTGTGAACTGACTATCGAGTTCGTTTCCTCGACTTCACTATGAAGGATATTCGTGCCTCATCAGATGATCTGCCTCTCTAAATCTAAAGACTGTGAAACTTACTACTATTAGGTCGAAAGAAACTTACTTGTAAAGTGAGAGCTCTAACGGAAGCACAAGTTGAGGGAAGTTAGCTCATATGAGAGCTTTTGTACCAGTGCTCTCTGTTTCCTTAGTTCCTTGGTTTGTTTGTGGCTATGGGGTCGAAAGAAAATAGGTAAAGACCGAGATTTTCGTAAAGAAATAGATCTAAATCTAAAGGGAAGAAAGGCACTGCGATGGAGGCTTGCACATCTTCTAACACGTTTATTTTTGGTGAACAAGCTTGTAAAATGCTAATGAAAATCTCGACCTTTGGTGTAAATCTTTTCCTTTACAAAAAACTACTCCACAAAAAAAGGGTAGATATTTCGCAGGAACCAAATATATTAGATTTCATAAGATTTTTGTTTATAGATATTTAAGATTTTTTTGAAATTGGAAATTGCATAATAGGACATTTTTAGCAAAGGAAAACCGAAGGAAAGAAAATATTTTAGTTATAGAAAAGGAATTAAAAATAACTATATTGTTAAGAGTGAATCAAGGAAAAGATTTAGGAAAAATGAATAGATCTCTTAAGAAGGTAAGATTCTTTAATTTCAATGATTTAAATTTCGATATTTGTAAATATGTATATTTGATTAGTTACCTTCGATTTATTGTATTTTAGTTATATAAATATACATATTGTTAAGATTATGTGTAAATATAAATATTGTTAGTTATAGAAAAGAAATTTGTCATCTTTTTGTTGTAAACAAACTAAACCACCTCGTGAGTAATACATGTATTTGCTAATATTTGCTAACTATAATACATGTATGAAATTCTCATTCTTTCGTAAATATTTGCTAACTATAATACATGTATTGTGAGTAATCACGAACCAGAAGATAATTTAATAGCAATCACGAAAGAATGAACCTTGCAAATAAAGTAATACATGTATTGTGAGTAAATATCTTTTATAGCTATCACGAAGAAAGAGAATTTCGGTGCAAGTAAAGAAAGAATGAGAGTTGGTTTCATGCTTCTCACTCAAACAACTTCGATATGAAAACCATTCATGAAACAAAGAAAGAACCTTGTAAATTAAAATTCGAAGGAAATATAATCTGTAGAAAAAAGCATAATCCAAATCAAAAGAAATCAATGCAAACCAATTGTTCAAAACCAAAAAACACAGTAGGTAAAATACCAAAACCCATACGTTGAAAACAAAAGGAAAAACGAATCCCTTAAAACCAACTGTTAAGATTTCTCGATCTTCACTTGAACCAATCCTCCAGCAAATTTTGGTTTGTTTTCACCAACTGCCTCATTCGAAGGAGACTTCCCACCAGTGATAACACAATCAATATTATCAATTCTAGCACAATGTTTCTTTGTGGTAGAAGATTCAGCTCCGGACTCGACAGCCAAAATCCGGTCACGTTTGGAAGAAGGAGTACCTAAACTTGCAGATAAGTCCTCTGATTGTTCTTGACTAAAAGTCAACATCATAGGAAGCTACAAATACAAAAACATCATTGACCAATGCTGGAAAATTATAAAAATAATATTTGTATACCATCCAAAGATCATACCTGGTCACCGGAGACAATTGAATTGGGGTTAATATGATCATCAGATAAAGCTAAAGCATCCGAATCAACATTAACAATATCTTCTCCAGACAAAACTTTTATAACTTTGAATGTATCATTCCCTTGCCACAAGTTTTCTTTCTCAATAGAAATGAGAAACTGAAATGTTTTCCCAATAACATTTTTCAGAGCTAGAGGAATATCATTTGGATCTTCAATCTGAAAAATACAAGATCAATTAGTAATAAATATTTGTAGTAATCAAGTACAAATATAATTGTATGAAGATAAAAAGTTAGAATCAAACAAACCTCATTGTAGACTCCGTTTAAAAGGCTATCAGCAGAACAACTGACAACTTTTTCAGTAGGTGTATCAAATAGCAAGCATTTGGATTGACCAGAAGAATCCATCACAATAAGGTGCAACTTGTACCTATTCTCCAATGTATATGATGTCAAAAGTATTATATTTTTACTAAAATAAGACTGATGAACGTAATAAACCACAGATACCTTGAAATGACGGATGTAACATTGGCGTTATTACAATTCTCACAATGGAATGATTGCTTCTTCTCCAACTTACCTATGTCTTTCTCCTTTGTCTTATTCTTGTAAACCCTAAGCTTACATTTCTTGCAAATAACATAATACCACGCCCAGTCAGAATCAATACCGCAAATGGTGCACATGATTTTGTACCTGCCAACCTGTTAGAAAATATCCTATCAAAAACCATTCGACAATAAAAGGTAACTTAAATGGTATAACGTCAATACCTCAGTAGTACTAATCAATTCACTAATTGTGACCAAAGGAAACTCGTCAAATGATTCTTCTTTGCCAACTAATGCTAATTCTTCCTTTTTGGGCCTTTTGTGCACAATTCTCAAAACCATACCATCATCTGGCAAACTAGAAATATAAACGTTAATATGTTATGGTTTTGTTTAAGAAATAAAAAAAGTTTAATAATATTATAGAGATATGAACAAACCTCTTCTTAAATTCAACAAACTCAGAGCATTGCGGATTAATAATTACTTGAGACGCATCAAAAGCATTAGTGATTTGTGGCTGACCTGAAATGTGTAGAGAATAACATAAGAATATAAACAATATGAGTATTTCGTATCAAAATATAAAGACAAGGAATATGATGGCATAACATAAACACCTCGAAATACGTTAATCTTCGCAAATCGAATTAGACAAATCACAAATCCATCCTCAGTATTTTGACAGGCAGTGTTAACACATTCGGCAAACTTTCCCCACAAGGTACATGCCAAACGATCATCCCTATATGTGAATGGAGAGTTAGTTATTGTCGCAAAAAATTTTAAAAGTAAAAAAATCACTCTGATTTAAACTTACGTGGCGTTCCGCAGTTCAAACTTAAGTTTATGTGTGTCTTTGTTGTTAACTTGTAAAGCTTCCATATCTCTCACACTAACTATTTGGCCTATAACATCTGAAATAAATGAATGAAAATTAAATTAAAATTTAACCTTTAAATAAATGATTTACAAATAAACAAAACTAACCGATCAGAATGTTTGGATTGAGCTCTTCGTTATTAACTTGAGTAAAGTCGGCAAGATCAAGAAAAATACTTTCTGATCGAGAACCACATCGTTGGACAGAAGTAGAAGTCAAGAACGCCATCTTGTAACGATGACTACATGGTCTATACCGACCCATAACTTGTGAGAGGTTGAAGTTTTCAATTAGTATCCATTCACCAACAACCAATAACCTCTCAAAACGTACGACTAATGGCCTACGTACTGTAGAATGAATCTTAGAACCCTGTAAGAAATGATCTATACTTAAGTATTTACAATGAAAAGAAAGGCATATGATCGTATGACCATAATAAGCTAAGATAAGTGCGAGATAAAGATCTTCAAAGATCACAAAAAATCAGTAAGAGAGGAATAATCAAAGTAAACGGAAAGTTAGTTGTGTTGTTAACTACGTTTACGTTCATACTTTTTAGGAAATCAGTGCATGAGTGCATGAGTATACATCTATGAGTTTACGTTCATACTTTTTTTCTACACGAAAATATATAAATCAGTGCATGAGTATATGTCTATGAGTTTAAAAATTGGAAGAGGAGATCAGTGTGTGATATTTTTTTTCATTGTTTAATAACTTTTTAACAAAAAATCAGTCCATGCACGGATTAAACCATTTAAGTATATTTGTTTTAGTTGTGTTCATAGAATCTCTATTAGAATAAAAAGTAAAATGATCTTATAAGTAAAAAAACATACCACTTCATCAACCAAAATGATCTCCAAAGTTTCACCATACGATGTTTGGAATTGCTTCCAAAAATGGAGAATCTTAACACGAATCTTCCATGACGCCTTGAATGGCTTGAGATCTCGAAGTTGAGTGATAGATGTTTGTAAAGCCATTGCAAAGAAAAAAATGTATTTTCGGTGAGGTTTGAGAATGAGTAAAAGAGAAGAAAGTCACGGTATTTATAATATGGGTGAAGGTATTTAATAGTGAGTTCTATGTGATAGAAGAAAAATCTCGTCAAATATTTTAGTTATACAAAAGAAATTAAAAATAACTATATTGTTAAGAATGAATCAAGGAAAAGATTTAGGAAAAATCGATAGATCTCTTAAGAAGGTAAGATTCTTTAATTTCAATGATTTAAATTTCGATATTTGTAAATATAATTATTTGATTAGGTACCTTCGATTTATTGTAATTGTATGATGAAAAAAATAATACTAAAAATTGAAATATTTTAGGAAGACTAAATTAATTATAAGATTTGATTAAGATTGTGAGTAAATATAAATTTTGCATTAAAGTTGACTTGCTATGGAAGTTTAAGATTTTTTTGAAATTGGAAATTGCATAATAGGACATTTTTAGCAAAGGAAAACCGAAGGAAAGAAAATATTTTAGTTATAGAAAAAGAATTAAAAATAACTATATTGTTAAGAGTGAATCAAGGAAAAGATTTAGGAAAAATCGATAGATCTCTTAAGAAAGTAAGATTCTTTAATTTCAATGATTTAAATTTCGATATTTGTAAATATAGTTATTTGTTTAGTTACCTTCGATTATTGTATTTTAGTTATATAAATATAAATATTGTTAAGATTATGTGTAAATATAAATATTGTTATTTATAGAAAATAAATTTGTCATCTTTTTGTTGTAAACAAACTAAACCACCTCGTGAGTAATACATGTATTTGCTAATATTTGCTAACTATAATACATGTATGAAATTCGATATGAGAGTTGGTTTCATGCTTCTGACTCAAACAACTTTGATATGAAGACTATTCATGAAACAAAGAAAGAACCTTGTAAATTAAAATTTGAAGGAAATATAATCTGTAGAAAAAAGTATAATCCAAATCAAAAGAAATCAATGCAAACTAATTGTTCAAAACCAAAAAACGACAGTAGGTATCATCGAACTATCTTTCCATATCACTAATTTTGTCATCCCCCTTGTTGTTGAGATTGTAAATCATGGCATGGACTTCAGGCACATCTTTGTTCAACCAAACTTGCGTACATTTAAACACATTAGTGACTAACCAATCACCTACAGCCGATAATGACCAAGTAGAGTATTAGTAATAGATTCAAACTAATTGACATTGTAAAGAGAATAATTAAATTGGGTTATAAACTACTCACCTTGGTTGACAACAATTCTACCAAACCTAATGATGCATATGATCATGTCATCATGAGAATCTGTGAATTGCTGGTAGAAATCATGGGCATATTGTTTTGTTAAGCGACATGGTAAATGACAGTTTCTGGAATCATAAACAAAAATTAATATCTTAAGCAATGTCAAAAGTAGATATTAAAATTAAGTTTTGAAAACTTACTTTCCATTATCGAGCTCGAAGTTAATCTCATCCCATTTTTCGTCTGAGACGCTAGATTTGCACTCGACGATACTGTTGACGTTGACAACCCTTCCAATAATATCTGACAAAGAGATAAGCATATGTTTTGTTAGGAGTAGAGTTGATTCTAGATGAATAAAATTATACTAAAAGAATCTGGTTAATAATTATACCCACACAATATTCTGGATGCATGGACCCTTGTTTTATCTTTTCAAAATCTGCAAATTTAAAAGAATCTCCGTCGCCTCTTGATGGCACGCATCTTGCATAAGTGGTTGACAACCACTGAATCTTAAATCGGTGAGTAGTAGGATGGAACTGGCCGTTTATCCATGCTAGTTGAAAATTATGAATAATCATCCATTTACCTTCGACCAACATATGATCCCAGCGTTGAATGAATTCTTCAGGCATTGTGGCTTGTATCCTGCTCCCTAAATTAGTATCAAAATATCGAGAAATTAGTAGATTCAAACAACTTTTAAAAACCTATAAGTAAAAATGAATCTATACTCTGAAATCCAAAATCCGATCTAACATATAATTAATAGAAACCTATAAGTAAAGATGAATCTATAATCTGAAATCCAAAATCCGATCTAAAATATAATAAATACACAGACCAACTCTTCTTGCGGAATCTATACTTAGCAAACCGAGTAAAAAAAGTTTATTTCTAAATATATAGTACTGACATCATGCAAATCAAAACAAAGAAAACTATGCTTAAACCTATGATCACTTTGATCTATGTTTAATCATGTGCATATTGACAAGTTTCTGTGTTTTATCAGTTTCAAGTAGAATCCTATACAAAACCAACTAATATAAAGTAGAGACTATGATCACTTTCCAATCGGATGTAAAGCAATGAAATCTATGTTTAAGAGATATATGTCTCATATATCAGTTTAAGAGATACATGTCTCATATATCAGTTCGAAGTAAAAAGCAATGAGAACTAACCTTTTCATCAACCAGGAGGAGCTCAAGCGTATTAGCTCCTCCTATCGACAGTTTGAATTTGCGGAGCAATTTGAGTCTAGTTCTCCACTCATTGACAAAGGGATTCAACATCGAAACTTTGTGCAATTTGTCCATGATATGTTTTTTGGTGGAGAAAAGGTTTATTGTAAACTAATTTTAGTTTGTGGTTAAGAAGCAAATCGCGTGGCTTCTTATATAGATGATAAGAATATATTTTTTTGTAAAAAAAAATATTTAGAGAAGATCTTAACAATAAAAAAATAAGGAAAGATTCATTGAAATCAAAATATTTTCGAAATCCTATCTAATATTAAAAGGAAAGATTCATTAAAATTTAATTATTTTTGGTCCAAAAAAATGTCTAAAATTATACAGATAATTACCCATTTCAATTGAATCTCTATAGTTTAAAACCAACGCAATTTCCAAATGGCAATACAAAACCCCAAAGAAGCCTAACCCAAAACGAAAAAAATTGAATTCGTCAAATCCGACTTCAACCAAAGCAATTTCCAAATGGCAATACAAAACCCCAAAGAAGCCTAACCCAAAACGAAAAAAATTGAATTCGTCAAATCCGACTCCAACATGATTAAACAAATCTTCCTGAAATTAACAAACACAAACAAATAAGCTCACTTGTAAATTATTCCGAATTAAACACACAAATTGCATTTACTCTATCCAAGTGATAAATCAAATCAAAGCTTACCAGATTACGTTTTTCCTCAAATACTTAGTCTGCTGTCTCGATCTGTTTTGCAACACCTCTCAATCAACGTTGAATACGTGACCGTGTCTGGAGTCAGATCCATTTCTGGCATTGCCCTGTAAAGGACGTCAGCTTCTCCATATGCACCCACTAATAGAAATGCTTTCAGGAGAATGTTGCACATAACCAAGTCGATAGGGATATCAGCTTCTACAAATCTACGCCAAATTTCTAAAACAGCATCAATATTCTCTTCCTTGATATAACTTGTGAAAAAAACCTGAAGGAGAAGCATGAAGATCCCTTGCACGATCACTGCAACTACTTAACAAAGCTGGAGAAAGCCCTTCGTTATTCTCAATCACTTGATCTTCTTCTTCAATCGCCTCAAACACACTTGCAGTGGCAAGCTCAGCCTGTAATAATTACTAAAAACCATCAGCTCAAATTCTCAGAAAAAGCATAATTAAAAGAGATTTTGAGCTGTCGTATTAAAATTCTCAAGATTTGCGACAATACCGCAATCAGAAATCCTATATCCATTAACATAGATGCAAACCCATTAACACCAATCAATCGCAAAATAGGAAGAAGAACGAACCCAATCGCAAAACCCAATCGAAGAAGAGGAAGAGGAAGAAGCATGTGTTGGTTGCTTATTCTCCATACAGCGCAAAATCTGCAAAACCCAATCGAATTCAGAGTTGAGATCTCGAGAGAAAGAGATTGTGAGAGAGAGAAATCAATTCTCTATCGAAGAAGAAGAAGAAGATCTGTCTGCAGAAGGTTTTTTGTGAGTGAATATTACAATTTTGCCATTAATAAAATGGGTCATCGAACCGGGTACGCGTCCTTTCACCAGATCCAGTCAATAAATTGTATGAAATTGATTTGATAATTACTGAAATTGCCACTGGAAAATTCCAAAATTACTCATTTCAATTGAATTTCTATAATTTAAAACCAATGACAATTTGAGTAATATTAGATAGGATTTTGGACATTTACTCTAAATGACTTCTCTTTTAATAGTATAGAGATATTTTGAAGCTTAATTAATGGACTGTTTGTTGACCCATTTTGGGCCTTAATAAGTTTAGAGTCCAGATTATTTCCAAAGAGCATTCATAATGATTTGGGAGGATTAGAATCCAATTACTTCCGTAATGTTTCTTCTATGAGAGAATTTACAAAAACAATTAAGGGCAATGTTTCTTCACAAATTTTGAGAAATGCCGTTTTTAACTATGTTAAAAAAATACCACTTAAAAAAATATTTATTTATTATATTATTTATGTTTGGGTTAACTATGTTATATTACAATATAGTTTTAAGGGTTTATGATTTGTTAAGAGTCAAAATATTTTTTAGGGTTTAGAAATTTTAAATTTAGACTTTAAAAATCTATAATTTATAACATTTTGCAAAATGACACACCCAAAATAGTATTTTTGCAATTATTTCTTATTTCTTCCATAATGTTCAGAATATACAACTTTTCTTTTTTGCTAAATGAATACAGAACTTTTCTTGTATCAAAAAGTTCAAAAAATAACTTACTTTAAAGCTATATAAAAATATATTTATTTTGGTGACCCGAACCGATGTTAAATAATTAAAATGAAAAAACTAATGTAGAACATAATCTTTTAGCAATTTTAAAAAAAAAACAAAAAAAACATAATCGTTTTAGTTACAAAACAGAATTTTTATTTGATAGATTTTTCTATTTGAGAGGTTTTTGAGTTTAGTGTTTACTTAAGTAGATAAGTAGAAGATTAAATTGTATAGTAATCCTATGTTTAGTAGATTTTTTATTTTTTTTGTCGAATGTTTTGTAGAATTTAATTAACTTATACGCGTCTTTTTTTTAATCCAACCTATAAAAATCCTCTCGCCTGAGTAAAAAAAAAATAGGAACTTTTTTTCTCATCGCCGTTTTTGTGTTCTTCATCACTCTGCTTTGTGACGAGTGCACTCTTGCTTCAAAATCGCTCATACAATCGATTAATTCTTCCCCAGGTTAGGTTCTTTGATTTTCTCTCTCGAATTCGTACTCTTCATGTAATTTCGTTTCTAAACGTAGTGTTTCTTCCCTTTTTTCAAGGTTTTTGTCGATCGCAAAAGTGTCTAAATTGATAAACCCTAATAATTCCTGTTCTATGTTGGATAATTCAAACCCAGATTAGTCAGGTTTTAGTCGGACTTTGTTGGGTTTTTAATTGTTGCATCGATTTGATGGATAAACCCTAATTCTAGGTTTTGTATTGTCGCAAAGAAAAAACCCTAATTTCAGGGGTTGGTTTCCTTTATGTGTTCAGGGGTTTTCCGAATTTGTAAGAATAGTTGCAGTAACGAAACTGAGGATAAAGTTTGGTCCTGAAGGTTCTATCAAAACTTTCCAAAAGTTTCCGGACAATACGAAGAAAGTTGAGCAATCAATCGGTGAAGATGTATTTAACACTTCGAATCTTTCGAAGAAGCGTGGACCTAAAGAGCTAGAGGAGGTTCAGGCAAAGAAGAAGTTAAAGCTAGACCGTGGTTTGTCTAGTCAGTGTTTTGCACTGTTAAGGCTATTGAGGGAGCACCAGCTTGGATGGATCTTTAATGAGCCTGTGGATCCTGTTAAACTGAAGATTCCTGATTACTTCACTGTAATATCGAAGCCGATGGATCTAGGCACAATCAAATCGAAGCTTTTGAAGAGTGCATATAGCATTGCGGATGAGTTTGCAGAAGATGTTCGGTTAACCTTTTCCAATGCGATGCTGTATAATCCTCCGGAGAATTCGGTTCACAAGGTGGCAAAGGAGCTTAAGGAGATATTTGAGGTCAGATGGGAATCATTCAAGAAGAAAAAGATTTCGGAATTATCCGGGATTGAAGTCACAGAGGGTTCTAAAAGACAACCATATGAAGTGGATTTTTCAAGATGAAGCAGCCTTGAAACACCTGCATCGTCTGGGAGATTCTCTGTGGAATTGCCAAAACCAGTGAAAGAGAAGTCGGAAAAAGTTTCTCCTCTGTTAAAGCTAGTGAAATTGCAGAGCAAAAAGGATACTCCTGTTGTCACACCGAAAGCTTTACCAACGAAGGTAGGATATATGATAAGAATAGTAGACTTGTTATTGTCCTTGTGGTTTATTTATTTTACTGATATGATTGTCTTATATTTGATATTTTCAGTTGAGGATTAAGAAACTCGATGAGGGCCTTGGAGTCGGTTTGACTGTGAAAATCCCACTCAAAGGTACAAAGTGGGAGAGTTTACTTTTCTGCTTTTTGGCTCTCGGCATTGAAGTTAACCATTTGCATGACATGCAGATTCAGCTCCAACTGAAGCGTGCAAATGTGGTTCATGTGGTAGGATAACTTGCATATGCCTCAAGTCCTGTAACTCATCCGGTAGTGAAGTTTCTTCATTAACGGTATATGCAGACTATTGCTTGATCTCTAATGAATTGAGTTTCCTCTTGGTCTTGTCATTACCAAAAGGAAATATGATTCAATGCTCTTGTCACAATAGGATTGTCAGGTAATGAACACCTCAAGTTCACAGGCGAGCGAGTCAGAGTTACTTTCCAATGGTGAGAAATCTTTAGCTTTTTCTTTCCTGTCTCATTTAACACCTCTTGATTCTATTTCTGCTACTTTTGTAACATTATACTTATTTTTATCTCTTTGTAGGGTCTATAAGCTCAAAGAATGATAAAATCGGTTGTGTTAGTTCTCAGCCTGAGATACCTTTGAATAATGGTAAGTTATTAGTCCTCTCTTCTTATTTCAATCAAATCTGCGGGATTTCACTTTTTTGTATTGCTTGGTTTCTTAACTCTCTGATTGCTACAGAGTTGAAAACAAAACTTCCTGTTTTGCCGCCGTTACCACCTGAGAAGGCTCTTCGTGCTGCAATACTGAAGGGTCAATTTGCAGAGACCATTCTGAGAGCTAAACACAGAAAAGTCCTTGATCAGGTATCATCATTTCTTTCCTGATTACGATTACAGAAAAAAAACATAGACTCTCGCAGCTTTTGTTAAACGAAAAGTTGCTGTTTTGTCATTTTTTTTTACAGAGTAACAAAGCTGATCTAATTAGAATACAGATAGAAAAGGAACAGATGGAAAGAACACTACGTGAAGGTACACTATTACATGTTCTAATGGAAGTAAAAAAAGTGTCAAGCTTTTCTTTATTCGCCTCTTACGCTCCACAAAAATTGCAGAGAAAGCTAGAATTGAAGCCGAGATGAGAGAAGCTAAGATTGCTACACGAATGAGGGCAGTAAACGAATTGAAACAACAACGTGAGAGACAACGGCTTGAACTAGAAAAGGTATTTTACGGAATTTCAGAACGCGTTTTTGTTTTGTTTTGCGGTTTCTTAAATCGTATTAACAGATTGAACAAACCAAGATTCTGATTTCTGTAAATGTTTACAGATGAAAAAAACGTTCGACTTCGAAGCGAACAACTTCTTGAGATTGGAAGCGGATTTGGTTTATCTCTGTGGTAGCTCTAATCTGACAAGAAGTCGTTTGTTTGAAGAGTTGGGTTTGTTTTTAAGAGAAGATGATTGTCAGGAAGAGATTGGTTTAGAAATTTGTGATGCTATGAGAGTCGATGATCTTGAGGAAGGAGAGATCCTTTAGAGTTTTTCTAATATGAAACTCATGGATGTAATTTTGACCTGAAAATGTTAACTTTGTTAATATATGATATTAAATGTTTGTTGCTCGCATATGTACAAAATCATGTTCTTTATTTTGTTTCTTATGTAAAACTTCTGTTATACAATTTTGATTGAAAAGTCTTGTTGCTTTATTTTAGATGTATTTTTCTAAAACTACATATACAAAGATCATATACTTATTTAGCTATGCCGTATTTTTTTTGTTTTATATGCCATTTTTAATCCGTTGAACCTGATTATGGTAAGACAGAGCTCAAAATTACGCACGCAACAATTTTGAATACAATATTCAGACAACATATCACATGCAAGGTGAACAGTCCTATTTTTTTCACCATTTATGAAAAAAGAGGAGTTGAAGATCAAAGCACAATCAACATTCCTATAAAATACAACATATCACATGCAATGTGAACAAACCTAATTTTTCAACATTAGATGTTTAGTTTGACAATATTGTCAAAATGCACTATGACAATATCTTCTAACGGCACTAAAGAAGATAGTACTTTTTTTTTTTTTGATCGAAGTAGATAAGGATTATACAAACAATATGTCACTTTTTTAAAGGGACCCTTTATTAAACTACAAATCAGATCTATTTATACAAAAATGAAAACAAAATAAAATAGAGCGCCAATATTTAGTGATCAGAGACCCTTCGTGCCTACAAGATATCATCGCTCGAGAAGCTACATGATCACATCTTATGCTCTTTATTGCTAGAGTAATGATGTGTTAGTACTTTGTTATGGAATTAATATTCCTGCAACTGTTGTATTGATTTCTCCTACACTTTATGAGATAAAGTATCCTTAGACGTTAAAAAAAAAGAGAACCACTTTCATAAGCTGGTTTGGTTGCAGTCTGTTTCTCACTTCAGCTTCGCCACCATTTCTTTATAGCGATCTATTGTCTTCAAAATCCAATCGCTGATCTCAAATTCCGGTGTTGCTCTGAGAGCACAAGAGATTAGGATCTCAAGGTGATGTTTAGTCTCTTCTGCAAAACAAAAGAAAACTATCTAGTTTACAGTTTAATTTGAAATTTAAGTAATCACATAGATTACCTTGAATTCTTATAAACTGGTTTGGATCCCGCTTGTAGTGGCTTGCAAATGCAATAACCCATCTAGAGATAGACCTTTATTTACTGATCTAGAAATATAAACTTGAGTTAGAAATATTTTTCACTGCGCCATTTTCGTGTAATCTAAGTTGAAGAACAAAATATCGAGATAACGATCTTCAAATTTGTACTAAAATAACACAAAACAAGATACTTGTTATCTCGATATTCAGGAGATTTTAAAGCTCGAGAGATTGCAGATAAATAGAATTTTTTTATACTATCATTAAACTTGTTTTCGATGTTTTTCGCACCACTACTAAATTTTTTTACTAATTAACAAGATTTGTGAAGTTTTCAAAACAGGCTACAAAAGAAGAAGAAGATATGTGAGTAAATGATCAAAACTTAGGTTAAAATGCACTATGAGATGTTTAGCATTGTATCTATGTTGGATATGTACATATTATAAGGAAAATTTGCATTAAAAAGAAGAAAAGGAAAACAAAACGCCACATGTTTTGGTTGTTAATTATTAGTAAGAGATATATAATGCAATATCCAAACACTATACCATTTTCTACCAAGCATAACTTTTGGTTTTAATGAATAAGAAAAGTTGTTCATTTCATTAAATTAGATCAGATTTACTGACCCAAAATTCTTAAAATCTACCCACATTAGATATTGTAATAATTATTGTATACCACCTGTCACTAATTAGCTTAACGTACACAGAGAAAACTAATTTAAATAGAGAATAAAAGGCTTCATAGCAAAACTTACGAAATCGAGTCTAAAAAGTCATTTCTAGAAATCACATTCTTTTTTTCTGCTAACAAACATAAGCGGATTTGAATCTAGGTGTTGACGCATCAACGACACTAGCACAAACCATTGAGCTACATGTTTTGGTCAAATCGCATTATATGTATCCCATAAACACTTCAATTTCTTCTTCATATTCCTCATAAAAAAAGTTTTGATTATTTTTACAGATAAAAACCCATAATAAAAAATCCATCAATAGCCCTTTTGATAATCTCTCTGTTTTTCCAATAAATACAAAGAACGAAGAGGAAAGTACAAAAAATGGAGGAGAAAGCAAAGAGAAATCAGAAAGTAGCGTTTTACAAGCTTTTCACGTTTGCAGATCGATACGACATCGTTTTAATGGTGGTTGGGACGATCGCCGCCATGGCCAACGGTTTAACTCTGCCGATAATGACAGTACTCATTGGCCAGATCATTAACGTCTTTGGATTCTCTGATCATGCTCACGTGATTAAAGAAGTCTCTAAGGTTAGGATTTCAAACGATTTGTGAAATTTTACATGCAGTTCTTGTTACTGTTATCAGTTTAAGAGTTTTAAGAGTTAAAACTTTTATTTGATCCTTTAAAACACACATGAGGAAAGGGGAAGAACAAAGAAATTAAAAAGGGTTTAATGGCATCATCTAAAAATATGAAAGTATCTTAATTTTTGTTTTTTATCATGATTTTATATTATGGTGATAGTCTATAGTTGGTTGTGTACATGTACAAATTATAAGCTATGTGTCTCAAAGGAAAATCAAAAATGAATTTATATGTTTAGTTTATCACATCATTAGATTGACCAATGTTTTTGTTCTTCTTCTTAATTTCTGAAAAATTTTGTTTTTCATTGTTACTCATTTTACATTACTTTTTATTTGTTTGATAAAGACATTTTTACCATTTTCTATTTATCATAATACATACTTTAATCACGCATTTTGAGTCAAAGTGTATGCATGTAAAAAAAGATCAATTTTAATTTTGAAAAAATATCATTTTATTTTTAGTTTGATCGTAATGAAAATCGGTTTCCTCGTTTGCTTTACTTGAATAAAGCAATTCTTTTAAAAAAATTCTGATGATGAAGCATTATTTTATTTTATTTTATTTTATTTTACGGTTTATATAGATTGATTGATTTTCTTGTTTAATTTCAGGTCGCTGTGAAGTTTCTTTACCTTGCGGTCTATGCTTGTGTTATGTCTTTCCTGCGTAAGCCCGAACTCTGTTTTTCTTCTTTTCCACCTTTAGCTTAACCTAACTTGTTTACAAAGCTAACAAAGTTTTATCGTTCTTTGTCAGAGGTCTATTGTTGGATGGTAACTGGGGAGCGTCAATCCGCTAGAATTCGCGGTCTATACCTAAAAACGATATTAAGACAAGATATCGGCTTTTTTGACACCGAGACAAACACCGGTGAAGTCATCGGAAGAATGTCTGGAGACACCATTCTTATTCAAGATTCCATGGGAGAAAAGGTTTTTGATAAATTATATACCATCGGCTGTTTCTTGCACCACAGGTCCGCAAGTCCCTGAATCTTCTTTTTCTGTGACTTCCATTTCTATAGGTTGGGAAAGTTATACAACTACTATCAACGTTCTTTGGTGGATTCACGGTCGCTTTTATCAAAGGCAGGCGACTCACAATAGCTCTTCTTCCGTGCATTCCACTTCTCGCGGCCACGAGTGGACTAATGGCCTTGATCATGTCGAGAATGGCTGCTCGTGGCCAACTCGCTTACGCTGAAGCAGGAAACGTAGTAGAACAAGCCGTTGGGTCTATTAGAACAGTAAGTTCTCGAGCCGTCCGAAATTCTTATGTTTTAAAAACACATAGAATCATTTTGACGTTTTTAATTTTAGGTTGTGGCATTCACGGGAGAGAAACAAGCTACAGAAAAATATGAGACGAAGCTGGAAATTGCCTATAAATCTACGGTTCTACAAGGGCTCTTCTCGGGTTTAGGCCTTGGACTAATGATGGTTGTGGTCTTCTGTACTCATGGTTTTGCGGTTTGGTACGGTGCTTGGCTGATAATGGAGAAAGGATATAATGGAGGTCAAGTCATGAACGTGATTTTCTCAATTGTATCTGGAGGAATGTGAGTATAACGATTACTTGTCCTCCAAGAAATCTTATGATATTGAAAACTCTAACTTCTTACACATATTCAGGGCCCTGGGGCAGACGTTGCCTTCTCTTAACGCTTTTGCAGCCGGACAAGCTGCAGCCTACAAAATGTTTGAGACGATTAAAAGAAAACCAAAGATCGATGCTTATGACTCAAGTGGTAAGGTTTTGGAGGAGATCAAAGGAGACATTGAGCTAAGAGATGTTTATTTTCGATATCCGGCGAGACCTGATGTGCAGATCTTTGCTGGATTTTCACTGGTTGTACCGAATGGTACTACCGTGGCTCTAGTGGGACAGAGTGGGAGCGGAAAATCAACGGTGATCAGTTTGATTGAGAGGTTTTACGATCCCGAATCAGGAGAAGTTCTAATTGATGGAATTGATTTAAAGAAGCTTCAGCTTAGATGGATCAGAAGCAATATTGGTCTAGTTAGTCAAGAACCTATACTTTTCGCGACCACGATCAGAGAAAACATTGTTTACGGGACGAAAGGTGCGTCTGATCAAGAAATTAGAACCGCGGTTGAGCTCGCTAACGCCACCGGATTCATCAACAAACTCCCACAGGTAGTTAAACTTTAGTTATAACAAATTTGTCAATAAACAGAGTTTACATTTCTGAACTTTTGTTCTTTTTTATGTTTCCAGGGTTTGGACACATTGGTAGGAGAACACGGGACGCAAATATCCGGTGGGCAGAAGCAGAGGATCGCGATTGCAAGGGCAATTTTGAAAAACCCGAAAATCTTGCTTCTTGATGAAGCAACAAGCGCTTTAGATGCGGAATCTGAACGCGTTGTTCAAGACGCTCTTGTAAAGCTAATGTCGAGCCGGACCACCGTCGTGGTGTCTCATCGGCTTACCACCATTAAAACCGCCAATGTGATCGCCGTTGTGGAGCAGGGAAAAATCGTCGATAAAGGTTAGGGTTTCGTATAGTACCGTGTTATGCAAGTAATAAACTTATGTGTGTATATTAACAGAGTTGTACTAATCAGGAACTCACGAGGAGATGATCCAAGATCCCGAGGGAGCTTATTCACAGCTCATTCGTCTACAAGAAGGATCAAAGAAAGAAGGAGGAATAGTCCATGAACAAGTGAGGCGTGAGACGAGTTTTGAAATCGAAAGATTGGATAGCCAAAACGCAATCCATAGAAGGCATTCATCGAGCAGCCGCGATTCCTTCTTTTCCGCGCAAGATTATGACTTACCGGGAGCAGCTAATTTGAATCAGAAGAAAGAGATTCACGAGAATAGCTCTTCCACTGAAGACAAAACGGCCAAGAAACGCAAGAAAGTATCGTTGACACGGCTAGCTCGCCTCAACAAACCAGAAATTCCGGTTTTGTTTCTTGGTTCATTGGCTGCAGCGGTTCACGGTATTGTGTACCCTGTCAAAGGTTTGCTTCTGTCTGCCACGATCAGGATATTCTTTGAGCCTTCCAATAAACTAAAGAAAGATTCGCTTTTCTGGGCTCTCATTTTCGTCGCGCTCGGTTTAACCGATTTGATCGTGATTCCGTTTCAAAACTACTTTTTCGCTATAGCTGGTGGAAAATTAATCAAACGCATAAGATCATTATCGTTTGATAAAGTTGTTCACCAGGAGATAAGTTGGTTCGACAATACCGCGAATTCTAGGTAATATAATCACTAAAATTACCTAACCGCTAAACGCTTAGTTAAGTCGAGAAAACACATTTTTTTTCTTATTATGTTTGATTGTTTAATATTGCGGTTTTATGTCCAGCGGCGCAATTGGAGCGAGATTGTCCACAGATGCTTCATCAGTGAAGAGTATAGTAGGTGATGCATTGGCGTTGGTCGTGCAAAACATAGCGACTGTAACCGCTGCGCTGATTGTAGCGTTTGCGGCTAATTGGATATTAGCTATATTAATCCTTATTGTCGCACCAATTATGGTTCTTCAAGCATATCTTCAGACCAAATGTATAACCGGTTTTAGCGCAAATGCAAAAGTCAGTATTCGAAAACTTTGGTTTTAAATTCTAGTTCAACCCTGTCTAATCCGGTTTATTTTTTGTTCAGGAAAAATACGAAGAGGCGAGCCAGGTCGCGAGTGACGCGGTAAGCAGCATAAGAACGGTTGCAGCATTTTGTGCGGAGGATAAAGTGATGGAATTATACGAGCAGAAATGTGCGGTACCGAAGAAACAAGGTGTCCGGTTAGGACTCGTGAGCGGTTCGGGTTACGGTTTTTCTTTCTTAGCTCTATATTTCATCAATGCCTTATGTTTCTACATGGGTTCTCGGTTGATTCAAAACGGAAAAGCCACGTTTGGAGAATTCTTTCAGGTATAAAAGAGTAGAAATGTTTTGGTTCGGTTATGATCCGGTTTTGGTTATTGTTTGTGTGATCTTTGAGTGGTTTTGACGTTGCAGGTTTTCTTTGCACTAACTTTGACAGCAACAGGATTATCTCATACGAGTGCTATGGCACCTGACAGAAGCAAAGCCAAAGACTCTGCTGCTTCGATTTTCGATATTCTCGACAGTAAACCAAAAATCGATTCGAGTTCTAACGAGGGGACAATGTTACAAAACGTGCACGGTGATATCGAGTTCCAACATGTTGGTTTTCGGTATCCTACGCGACCGGATATACAGGTCTTCAGTGACTTGTGCTTGACTATTTCCTCTGGACAGGTAACAAACATGTAATTAAGAGAAAAACAGAGGATATCTTTTTCCGGTTTAATTGTATCGGCTAACGATTCTGTTTTCAGACCGTAGCATTGGTCGGAGAGAGCGGAAGTGGGAAATCGACGGTGATAGGCTTAATCGAGAGATTCTACGATCCAGATTCAGGCAAGATTCTTTTGGATCAGGTTGAAATTCAGACATTGAAATTAAGTTGGTTAAGGCAACAAATGGGGTTGGTTAGTCAAGAACCTGTTCTGTTCAATGAGACAATCAAATCAAACATAGCATATGGCAAGACCGGTGGAGCCACAGAGGAAGAGATCATAACCGCGGCACAAGCAGCTAATGCGCATAATTTCATCAGCTCGTTACCTCAAGGTTACGAAACATCGGTAGGCGAACGCGGTGTACAATTATCCGGTGGTCAGAAACAGAGGATTGCGATAGCTCGGGCTATTCTCAAGAATCCTAAGATTTTGTTGCTTGACGAAGCGACAAGCGCGTTGGATGCGGAATCTGAGCGGGTGGTGCAGGATGCGCTTGATCGAGTGATGGTGAACCGGACCACGATTGTGGTGGCTCACCGGCTCACTACGATTAAGAATGCTGATGTAATTGCGGTTGTGAAGAACGGTGTGATTGCGGAAAGAGGAAACCATGAGACGTTAATGGAAATTTCAGCTGGTGCTTATGCTTCGCTTGTAGCGTTTCAAATGAGTGCAAACTGAGAAGGAATTTTTTTTTGTTTGCCGACAAACTGAGAAGGAATATTTTTTATGTTAGAGAAAATGATGTTAAAAAGAAAAAAGGAAGATGTTTTACCTGTCACCGAGAAGATGTTTGGGAAAATGGTCATTTTAATTATGAACTCTGCGATTTGAGCCAAATTAATTACCAATTTTTTAATTATCAAAAAAATTATGAATTTTGGTTGATTCGGCCAAATTAAGTATAGAATTAGTAAACTTTAACCGCTGTTAAAAAACCGTTTACTTTATCCGTTAAGTTTCAAAACGGCGTTGTTTTGAAATTTGAAAAAAACCTCATAAGATCATTTTAATTACGAACTTTCCGTTTTGAGCCAATTTAATTACGAACTTTCTAATGAGCCAAAAAAAATACCAAACTTTGGTTGAATCGGCCAAATTAGGTATAAAATTAGTTTTCTTTAGTCAAATTAGGCATAAAATTAGTTAACTTAAGATCAGAGTCCAGATCCGAAGAAATGAGAGACAAGATCCTCAAAAATTTGTTCGGCTTCACACTTAGAGCAGACAACGACATAAAGACACCAAAAAGATTCGACCAACATTTCAAGAAAGAAGAAACAAAGAATGAGCATATGAAAGAAGACTCATCGTCAAAACTCCAGCTAAGTAACATCATCACTATGTTTGATGTCGTTAGTTTCTTTTTACTTTACCGTTAAGTACTCATGTGTTGTTAGTCGTAATCTCGAACCTCAGACGGACCTAACAGTTGAATTTTCTATTCTATTCAGGTTACAGTTTCCAATGATCTCATGTTTTAACATGTCTCTGGACTCAGGCTATGACCTTCAAAGATCTCGACTCTCCATGTCTCCACACCTTGACTATGGCTAAAGAAAACTAATTTTATACCTAATTTGGCCGAGTCAACCAAAGTTTGGTATTTTTTTTGGCTCATTAGAAAGTTCGTAATTAATTTGGCTCAAAACGAAGAGTTCGTAATTAAAATGACCTTATGAGGTTTTTTTCAAATTTCAAAACGACGCTGTTTTGAAACTTTAACAGATAAAGTAAACGGTTTTTTAACGGCGGTTAAAGTTGACTAATTCTATACCTAATTTGGCCGAGTCAACCAAAGTTCATAATTTTTTTGGTTCATTAGAAAGTTGGTAATTAATTTGGCTCAAACCGCAGAGTTCGTAATTAAAATGACCATTTTCCCGAAGATGTTTTACTAAGACTAAAATCTTACTAAATAAACAAAAAATAATTATTATTTGTTTTTGACATCGAAAGGCTATCCTATCACTGAGAATGGGATAGTATGACAAGCCACATCGGAATAGAATAACCCACAAAGTTAACATTAGGTGGATATGATCTAGCTAGACGAGCCAAATGGTTTGCTTCAAGTGTGATATTTAGAAGGATGAGTACAAGTTTCGGAGATGCGAGAATTCCTTAAAGTTCTTTAGAGAAATTTGACCAGTATTCCGATTCCTCAATCATCTGTATCTACGTCTTGACAGTCAGTTCCAAAACTTGGTTGAAGGATGATTGTGTTTAGACACTTCATCACCCAAATAAGGGCCTCTTAATTCGAATTGAGTGGGATAGTCTCCTTGGTTGTGAGCCTCCCGGAATTTAATTTCTCCCTTCGTTCCGAGATAAATCCATCCTAACCCACTATTCGGCACCGTGTGTGTCCAAGAGCCGTCAAGGAGACAAATATGCTTTAGCGTAGGTCTAGGGATTCCTCCCGGTGAGGACCGAGTCAAGGAGTGATACCCAGTTGAGACCATAAGAGCATGTCCATCTTCTATATATCAAAGAAGAATGATTTTTTGAATAATTTGTTTACGTGACTAATTCACAATTTTGTATAGTTTTTAATTAAAACTTAAATCAGTTTATTAATTTTCTACTATATTTATACATAAACATTCAACAATCCTATTAATTATGAGAAATTTTAAAAAATACCACTTTTTAAATTTCACTTTACAAAAATGCCACATTTTTGAAATTTTTGCAAAAATGCCACTTTTTAAAAATTATTTTTTCTTTATATTATTTATGTTTGGGTTAACTATGTTCTATTAGAGTTTAGTTTTGAGGGTTTATGGGGATTTAGAGGTCAAAAAATTTTTTAAAGTTTAGAATTTTAAGATATAGACTTTATAAATCTATAATTAGTGGCATTTTTGCTAATGAACACCCCTAAGTGACATTCTTGCAAATATGCACATAAAAAGTGGCATTTTTGTAATTGCCCCATTAATTATCTATTATATTATCATCCAAACACTACATAATCACAATTCATCCAACCAAACATTATTAGAAAATAACATTTTTTGATTTATTTTTTAGAATGAAAATAAAAAAATTTATTATTAATATTCACTTACTCTAATAATTACCTTAAACCTATAAATTCAATTCATATTTGCTATCTTTTATTTTATATATTTGAGTCATAAACCGTATTTTTAAAATTATGATATTAAATAAATATATTTTACTAATAAGTGATATATATTGACTAAAAACTAAAAAAATTTTGTTTTCAATTATTTTACGGGTGATATATATTTTATATAAATAATTGCAAAATTTATATATATATAAATGAATTTTAGATTTCTTATAATAATTTTTCGAATAACTATAAATAATTTTAAAAAATAAAATTATAACAATTTTACTCGTGTATTATAAACATTGAAATTTGAGAAATTTGGGCCAAAATTAAAAAAAAAATTATAAAAAAGGCCAGAACCGCTTTTCAATCGAGAATTTGTGGACCATGTCCTCCAATGTCCTTGTTACTTTTTTTTAAATCAGATATAACCTCCAACCAAATTTTATTTTATTTTTGATTTAAATTTGGTATAGAAAAATCAGAAAATAGGAAAAATACCAAAAAATCCTTAATGAAATATCTTAATTACGGATCCAACCACCCCGAATTGGATCAACCCACACTCGACCCGTTTAATTCGGATCTCACTCTCCCTCTCCTCCTTAACCCGACAAACGAATCAACTTCTTTTTTTAAAAAACATAAGTCTGCGAACTCTCCCTCTTCTCTTCGCTTCTTCTTGTTCAAGTTCAACTTAGTACAACCAACCGAATTCGATCAACCCAAACCCGTTTAATTCGAATTCCCTCTCCTCTTTAACCCAAAATCGAATCAACTTCTTTTAAAAAAAAAAACACAAGTCTGCGACAACATTCAACTCTCCCTCTCTTCGCTTCTTTTCAACCAAGTTCAACCAAGTACAACCAAGGATAATTGTTCTTAAAACGAAATCTAATTCCAAGGTAAGTCCGAATCTACTTCCTATATTCAAATCCGAGTAGAATTCGCGATGAAATTAGGTTAAAATGGTTAACCGATTTCGGAAGTTATAATGTTGGGTTTGTTTGGTTTTTCGAAGATAAATGCCGCGCACGAAGAACGCAAGTTATGTTGGTGAAACATCTCAAGGACAACGCGAAGTAGGAGTCCCTGATAGTTCGAATGACAGTGAACCACTTGTAAATGACTCAGAACAAACTGTGTCGGACTCTAGCCATTCCACGGTATGACTCATTACTGTGGCCAACTAAGTGCAATTTGGTATAACTTGCAAGTTTTGTAAATTTTTGAATGGTTAAATAATTTGGTATAACTTGGTATAACTTGCAAGTTTTACTAAGGTACATCTTGGAATTCAATTCGGAAACAAAAGTTGGTAAATGTTGATATAACTTACTAGTGTTTGTAACTTAGTAATCGGTTAAATAACAAGTTATAATTTGGTATAACCTGCTAGTTTTACTAAGGTACATCTTGGAATTGAATTCGTAAACAAAAGAGGTAACATGGTATAACTTGGTATAACTTGGAATTGAATTCGGAAACAAAACGGGAAACTTGGTATAACTTGTCAGATTATTGTAATATATTCCGGAAAACTAAAAGGATTAACTTTGTTAATTTTGTTTGATTGCAGGATTCTAACGAGGAAGTTGCGTTAGAAAGAAGGCTAGAGATGTACTTTCCACCGTCTCAATATACAAAGCCGTTTAAGATTTCGGCTAAGTGTAGTATTAAGGAGACGGTGAAACTCCTTGAAGACCATCTTACACATGATGAGATGTCGTGGTTCCGCAATCACCCACAATTCAAACATTTCTTCCATATGCCCAAGTCCGCGAATCATAAGTTGATGGGCATGTGGATGCTTTTTCTTCGCACGGCGAAGATAGCGAAGACAAAAGAATGTTGGTTCGTAGTGAACGGAGTTCCAATCCGGTATTCTCTAAGAGAAATGGCACTCATCTCTGGATTGTATTGCCATAACTATCCAGCGAACAAAGACACTTTCGGCGGGACCGCATTTGTTGGTGCTCAGTTTGGGGTGGGGACAACAATAACTCTGGAAAAAGTCAAGAAGAAGTTATTTTCAATGAAGAAACCTTCTGAAAATTGGTTGAAGATGGCAGTGCTATATTTTTTGTGCACCTTTCTTATCGGGAAACGAAAGGGAGGGAAGCAAGCACCCTCTGTCCACCCTTTCTTTATTAGAACGGTGGAAGATCTTGAAGGGTGCCGCTTATATCCGTGGGGACGAGAGGCATTTGAGCAGAACATTAAAGACATCTTCCATTGTATGGACCACTATGGAGGGGATGTGAGAGGACAGTGGGTCTTTCCTAGCTTCATTATCCCGCTGGAGGTAAGTTTTTTAAAATGTATAACTTAGTATAGCTCAAATTGAATTCGGACCAAAAGGGATAACTTGGTATAACTTGGTATAACGTGGTACAACTTGGTATAACTTGGTATAACTCAGTTCGTATGACTAAGTATAACTTGGATTTTGTGTGATGATGTGTAGTATCTTGCGTTTGAGGCCATTCCTGCCCTGAAGAATAGTTGCATTGAAGTTGTTCCTGCACACAAAAGCTGTCCTCGTATGTGCAAGATGAAGTTCAAATCCGGCAAGATGAAAGGGTTTGCTCTTAAGGACATCAATGTCCAACTTGGTACAACTAAGGTTAGTAATCCGTTTATATTGCAAAAACGTTTTATTTTTTTTATCAACTTGGTAGTTATTAATTTGTATTTATTAATTTTCTCAGGATATTCAGAGTATCCTGACTCTAACCAGCCGTGAGAGGCGTATGTTGCACCAACTCATGGATATTGATAATGGGTGGAACGATAATGATGATGCATTGACTGATGGGTGGACGAGGCTTATTCTGGTGGAGAAGAAGATGGTATGGTCTCGGGATCTTTACATTGAAGATGTAAAGGCCAGAGGATTAGATCCTGATGTGGGTGATGAGGACGATGTTGTGGGTTTCAGTGGTGTTATTCGGGATGAGACTATACCCGAAGATGCTCCTGAGACTACGCCTGCGGATGCTCCTGAGTCTATACCTGCGGGTGCTCCTACTATGCCTGCGGATGCTCCTATTATGCCTGCTAATGCTCCTTATCAGTGGAGAAATGAAATGGTTGCGCTAAAGGGCCATATTGAAAAAATGTTTTCTGAACTTAATATGAAGATTGAAGGTCTTGGTACCAGAGTCTCCTCTATTGAATCATCTCTGAGGTTGGAAAGAGAAGAGGATGAGTATAACCGTGGGTTTGATGACTATAACCCTCGGTTTGAAGAGGAACAACCTGCTGCGGAACAGGTACAACTTAGTGCAACCGAGGTATCTGTAATAAATCAATGATATATGATATATGACATATGATATATGATATATGCTATGATATATGAACAGGCACAACCTCGTGCAACCTAGGTACAACCTGATGCAACCATGCTACAACCTGCTGCGGAACAGGTACAACTTGGTGCAACCGAGGTACAACCTGATGCAAACATGGTGCATCCTGCTGCGGAACAGGTACAACTTGTTGCAACCTGAAAATCAGTAATAAATCAATGATAATATATGATATATGATATATGATGTATGAACAGGTACAACCGGCTGCAACCGAGGTACAACCGAGGCTTTATGAGAGGAGGAAGAGAAAGAGAACAGCCGAGGTTCCAGCTGAGGCTTCATCGGAGGTTCCAGCAGAAGCTTCATCAGAGGTCCCAGTAGAAACAACGCATAAGATCAAGTATATAGCGAAGGGGAAGGGAAAGGGAAGTACCGTTGTGTTGAGGAGTCCTATTGGTACTAGGCAGCGTGACAAGATTTTAGGACAGAAGAAGGATTAGAGTGTGTTTGTCCTCTCCTTTTATTTGATTGAACTCTTTGATTTGAACTCTCTTTTTTTGGTGTTTTTGTTTTTGTATGGATTTAACTTGGTACAACTTGTGTTTTCTAAGGATAACTTGGAGCAAGTTTTTTAGGAGTAAAACATATCAACAATTCAAGTTCCAAAACCACAATTCAACCTCTAATTCCACAAACATATGGTCCTTACATAGTTGTACAAACATACGGTCCTTAAATACGGTCCTTAAATACAAATAGTTGAAGAAATAAACGGTCCTTACCTAGTTGTACCAATACGAGACCTAGTTATTCTTAGTTACACAATCTTGATAATCATTGTTCCAATAAGAAGAAGGGAAGAACATAGAATCAGTAATGTCCTCGTTTTCTTACTTTCTTACTTCAACAGGAGAACTTCTTCTTCAAGAACACTGACTTGAAAATCCAACTGTTCTATCTCATCCAAAAATGCTTCATCAACCCACTTAAAAACATGGCCATCGTTCACAAGCTACATAAATTATTGAACAAATGTGAAAGTGTAAAGAAGATGTGAATTCAGTCAAGTTAAGAGATGTACCTTCCTTTGGCAGCATACAAGCACCGGTAGTACCGACGACAAGGATTCGATACCGACCCAGAAATTTTTTCAACAATCACGGATCCACAGTGACATTTTTTTGGAATTCCAGGAACCCTAATTCGTTTAGAGAATGTGCCATATGTGTTCGTCGATGCTTCAGAGTTGCAGCTCATATCGAAACCGGAAAATCGGGAAAAGCCAAGTAAAAGGATTCAAAAAATCGGAAATGGGACAGTAAACGGAATCGGAAAATCGATTTATGAAAGGAAAGAAAATCGATTTATGAAAGGAAAGAAAATCGATTTGCGAAAGGCAAAAGAAAATCGATTTGTAGAGGGATTGAAGGAACCCACTTGAAGGAGGGATGTGCCGCCTTTTGAAAATCAGAAATGGAGAAGAGGATGATGCGAGAGGGATTTTTGAATTTTTTCAATCTTTGGAAAAAAGGATTCACACGTGCGCCGCCTTTTCGCACGTGTGTAGCTGCCAAATGTGCCAAGTTGTACATGATTGACCAGTTGTACAATTTTTGGCAAGTTGTACTTTTTAAAAAATTTCTTAAATGTTAGGTATACACATGTTTAATGACAACATTTGTAGTTGCACAAATGGTTTATGGTAATTTATATATAATAGAAACAGTTTTGTGGAATAATATTTGACAGAACATAATTTTAATGACCGTTTGTAAGTTTAAGTGGTTAACATATGGAAAGTAACCATTAAACTCTAATGTCTAACATGAGATATTATAACCAAGTAACACATCCAATTGTTCAAAATTTATATTATTTTTTTGTACTCAAATGTTAATTTGAATATGACATAAATATTCAAAATTTATATTTAGTAAAAATAATGTTACCGTTTTTTATTTAATATAATTTTTTTTAATTTTTTTTAATTTAGTAAGTAATAAATCAATGATATACTTTAATAAGTAACAAATCAATGATATAATTTAATAAGTAATAAATCAATTATATAATTTAATAACTAGTAAATTAATAATATATTTTTTAAAAATAAAATATCATTATTTAAATAATATAAATTTAACAAAAACTAGAAAATAATTATTGTAATATAAATTAAATAAATTAGGTTTAAAACTATTATTTTAAAACAACATCTAACAATAATGTAACAAGTAAATGAAAAAGATGAAGATTAATATCACAAGTCTAGTTGGACAATCACGAAACAAGTTGTACTTAGTTATACAAAGATAAAACCATCAATATCCATTACACTCCACAATTAAACCAACGATCAGCAAAGTTTCCCGGTTGTTGAACAGATGACGACTCAGGCACGGAAGACGACTGAGGCTGAGGCTGAGGCATGGAAGACGGCTCAGGCACGGAAGACGGCTCAGGCACGGAAGACGATCGAGGAATGGAAGATGATCTCGAGGTACGACGTCCTTGTTCTCCGGTTGAGGGAAACCTCCTTGTTCGTTTTCTTCCTTTATTTTTCACATACGCCTTAGGATGGACAATCAAATCACGCACATCCTGAGGCACCGTCCACATATCCATACTAGGAACTGGATATATCGACTTCGCATATGCCAATGTCCACTGCTCCATCCAGTATTACTTAGAGCAAAATTCATGCAATGGGAACTCAGTACCCGTGCTATTCTTTGCTGCCATGGCAGCAGCTATAGCATGCACGCACGAATATTTGTCAATATCAAAACACTTGCAATCGCATGTCTTATTCTTCAAATCAACCACATAACTACTCCCATCAATTGCAGTCACCTTGTACTCAAGAAAGTACAAGTTTATCTCGGTCACTAGTAAGAGCTTTGCTTCCGTACATCGTGTGTGCATCAATTTCTCAACATACGGAACTAGCTTCTGCCCTTCCGATGTCTCCACGGACATCTTTCTATGCTTGTTCCACCATTCAGTAACTTTTTCAATAATCGCATCGATCATTGGTAACAACGCATATGTCCTCGCTTGTACAAAAACACCATTAATCGATTCAACATTATTAGTTGTATCTATATTGTACCTTGACCCGGGAAAATAACACCTTGCCCATTTCTCCTGTCCAACGCTATTCTTCAGATACGCACCTGCGTTCGGATACTTTTTGACAAAAGCAGCAAAGAGGTTCAGGAACTCAGGCTCTGCGTAAGCCCTACTACACTCCATGAAAGTTTTTGCAACCAAATCTCTGTTGACGTTTTTGCAGCTCAATTTAACATTCTGAGACAAATGATAAATACAATACCCATGGTGAGACAAAGGGTACACTGCACTTATGGACTTGATGAGGCTTTGATGTCTGTCAGAACAAAACACCAGTTCAGGACAATCTGGTACAACTGTTTTCAACTTTTCGAAAAACCAGGTCCAACTTGCATCTTTCTCACGATCAACTACACCAAAAGCAACCGGATAATGGTGATGATCTGGATCTTGACCTGTAGCCACTATAAGCACGCCACCAAACTTATTAGTAATACATGTGCCATCCACAATGATCACCTTCCTCATGGCTTGGAAGCCTTCAATGCAAGGACCCAAAGCAAAAAATAGGTACTTAAACCTCTTTTTCTCATCCAGTTCAACATATGAAACTGTACCGAGATTCTTCTTCTCCAACATGTGCAAATAAGAATACACATTCTTATAGCTATCCTCTGGAGTACCGCGAACATCAGCAGCAGCTAGTTTTTTCCCTCTATTTGCGGTCGAATATCCGACTTTAATACCAAGTCTTGACTGAACCAAAGGGATGAGATGTTTTGGAGCTGGAGTCTGTATCGAACATGGGTAATCTTCTCGTAATACAGATGCAACCAATCGTGCTGTACCTCTCCTTTTCTTTTGCATTGTACTCGTAGTTGACCGCGAGCATGTATGCATCTTGTGGTACGTTCTGACCGAGAAAGTGTCTGACAGCATATCCTTCGCAGCTCGAAGAAACCACTTGCAACCTTTTTTACGTTCACAACATTTTACCAGAAACAACTCTTTATTCGACTTCACTATATCAAACTCAAAACAGTTTTTGTGCGCCGTTGCCTCAACTACATCTCTCACTGCATTCTTACTTGGAAATTCTTGACGTATATTCAGATTCAACCCATCTTCCTATTCTATATTTACAGTCGGGGTTGCATCACCTTCAACTGTTTCATAGTTATCTATATTTTCTAGTTCTTCGTCATAGATAACAATGGTGGCCCCAACGTTAGAATTTTTTGACGCTTCTCCTTCAAACTGAGTCGTGTTCTCATCTTCAGTCGTGTTCTCATCTGAACATGTCCCACTTGTATTCACCTCATCATTACTTCCAACAAATAAACTTCCTCGATCATGCTCACGCTCATGCTCCTTATCATTGACAACTTCCACATGCAAAACATAGAATTTATCTTCATTCATTTCCAAAAATGATACAACATCATCATCATCGAAGATATATAGTGGTATCGTTCGGTCCACTGGATCTGCAACGTAACTCAATTTCAGCTTAGTCGTAGCTTCATCAACCTTTGTCTTTAAACATATTTTATTCACCAAATATGAATAAGTGACGTCTTCGTACGATCTCTCCAATCTAAGAAATTGATGAATTTGACTTGAAATCCATTTATTTTCATTTCCTTTTCTCAAATAATATCCCCCAAAATCAAAAACAATCTTCATGTGAGGATTATTACTCAATGCGCCCCTGAAATTCAATAGAAGGCCAAATTAGATTCGGTTATACCAAGTTGTTCTTTTTTTTTCAAGTTATACCAAGTTGCACGATTTAATTTTGAACAGTTATACCAAGTTATACAAGTTGTACCGAAATCCAGTAAGCCAAGTTTAACAAGTTATACCAAGTTATACAAGTTGTACCGAAATCCAGTAAGCCAAGTTTAACAAGTTATACAAGTTGTACCGAAATCTTGGTAAGCCAAGTTTAACAAGTTATACCAAGTTATACAAGTTGTACGATTTAATTATCAACAATTATACCAAGTTATACTAGTTGTACCGAAATCCAGTAAGCCAAGTTTAACAAGTTATACCAAGTTATACAAGTTGTATGATTTAATTATCAACAGTTATACCAAATTATACAAGTTGCACGATTTAGTCATTTAACAAGTTATACCGAGTTATACCAAGTTTTACCGAAATCCAGTCACCCAAGTTTAGCAAGTTATACAAGTTGCACGATTTAGTCAATTCAGTTTAATTCAAGTGTTACTACAACCCAGATCGACAATTCAACCCAGATCGACAATTAAACCCAGATCGACTATAAGAAAAAACGAGAATGATTGGAATGAGCATTCAAGAACAAACGGCATTGAAATCAACTAAATGCTTAATTCCATTAATTTACAAAATTATGGTTTCACATTATCTTCATTACATAATTTATGATTTTCAGATGCGAAATAGAACAAGAAATCGGACCTCAATCCAATTTTTCAAAACTTGGTCGGACGCTAATGGTAGATTCCAGATAGATTCCAGAGGAAGAGGAAGAGGAACGGCCGAAGAAGAAAGAGGAGAAGAGAGTCGACGGGTCAAGTGGGGGAGATGTGAGACCCATATGAATTTTATTTTATTTTCCATCTTTATTTTTATTTCACAAGGTCATTAAGATCCCTCTAAGTTAGAAGGACATTTAAGGACGTGGTCCAGAATTTGTAGAACTTTTTATAACCCCGTACGTGGGTGTTTCTGATTGGATCGTATTTATTAAAAAAAAAAACATTAAACAGTCTCTCTCTCGCGTCTCTTTCTCTTCCGATATCAACGAGGTCGAGATTTGCTTCCCTCGATTTTCAGATCTACATCGCCGACAGTGGTTTTGAATTTTGCAATTTTATCGCAAAACCCCTTTGTTTCTCAATCGATTGATCGACTTTTTTGTTTAGGGTTTTAACATTTTCAAGTTAAAACCTTTTTACTTGAAAACCCGAAGATCAACAATACTCCGATCGTTCATTTGAATCTATGGATGGCTATGAGACTCCCGGCTATAGGTAGAGCGGGGACGGAAATGGCTATGGCTCCGGTTGGATTGAGACGGCTGTTCTGTTCGAACGCTACTAAGTTTTCATTTCTTTCTCCACAGTCTGGAACCGAAGCTCCGGCTCGTCCTCAGGCGGAACCCAGCACCAATCTCTTCGTCTCCGGTAAATATCCTCTTTCTTTCTCTCATTTCGTTATTTGGTTTCAGAGTTTGACGTTGGTCTTAACTGTTCTGGGTTTTGTATTTGATGCTTGTATTGGTTGATAATTAGACTATAGAAATGAACAAAGATGAAATTTTTTTAGTTAATTCCTTTACTCTACTCACGATTGAGATCCCAATGGATGTGTTAAAGACTGAATGTGATCAAGTATTTGCAAAGAGACATAGTTGTGTGGCTTCTTAATGATTGTAACAATGAATCGAAAGAGTTAAAAAAGGCTTCTTTGTAGTTTCTTTCTGAGCTAACCATTTGATTCACCTAGAAATAGTGAACATAAGCTTCTTTTGCAGTTCTGTTTGGCACTAACCGTTGTTGCTTAAACTCATTTCTTAAGTGACCGGAATGCTAGCATGGTTATGTGAGTTGTGTGTGTACTGAATATCTTGTTTCTTCAACATATGTAGAGGCTAGTAAATTGTAAGTTCTGAGTTGTTTCAAAAAGTTTATGTGAAAAGTTATGATTACTCTGTTTCCTTTGTTCCTTGATAGAGTCATGAGATATTTTTTAAAACTCATGTATTGAGGAAAACTCTTTATATACATGTCCGATTACTATCTATGTATGGATCCAAGACCTGCTCTGATTCTATTTCTCGGTTTCTTCAAGTCTCTTTTCATCATATTATCTTTGTTTTATGAGGAATGATTTGCCCTTATTGGCCTTATTGCTCTTAGGCATTTGCTTTTCCGTTTTGATATAGCATCCTACAAATCTAATGGATTGTTTTTGTTCCACCTAATTTTTTTTTTATCTTCTGATGGACACAGGTTCTTTAAATCACAATAGCATGGTAAACAATTTAACAGACCTGATCTGATCTTTGAAATGACGTTTCGATTTAGGGTTTTCGTGATTGTTGGTTTCATTGGAATCAAAATGTATAGAATGATTGGTTTGGATTTTGCAATTTTGTTTGGCTAATGTTGTTCATCGTTGGGTTTATTCATATAAATTATACTTAAAATAAAATAATTTAAAAAATATTTTTTTTTTATTCTTAAGAACCCCTACCAATGGAGGAGAAATTTTTTACAAACTCTTAATGAAGTTCTTAATTTGGGATGATGCAAAATTAATATTATAAATATTGTTAAGAACCCCTAATGGGGTTTTACTAATGGAGATGGTCTAAGACATATTTATGTTATCATTTCATCTAATAATCTCACAAATATATGATTGGCTAAAATACATCCAAGGTAAATACAAACCCCAAAAGAAAACAATCTCAATTAGTAGTTTAGTGCATGTTCCATCTCAATCTGTCATTTCTTATTGTCATTTAGGAAAGACCTAACACAAAAATAATAGATTACTCTTTAAAAAATTTCGCATATAGATGAAAACTATTTGAGTAAAAAACAACCAAACAAATCCGTAGAATTGGTTAGCAATTTATTTTGAAAAGAAGTTCGAAAAGTACACCCTCCCCCCACCCCCCACCCCCACCCCCACCTTATAAAATAAATCAGCTTTGACATGCCATCTATGCTCTCTATATGCAATTTAACGATGATTTATTTGAAAGTTTTCGGGACGTTGTAATGCAATGACATGGATTGATAGAAACATAAAACTATTAAAAGAGTGATAATAATGGGAAAGTGGCCAAGGCCATGTAAGTTTTCAGGGTCTTCACCAATCAATACCAAGGTTCTTGGAGAGGAAGAGTTTGTCAAGATACGAAATTACCGATTCCGATGCAGTAACATAGCGTTGCATATGTATCTTAGCTGTCTCCTCTGTAAATATTTCATAAAGAAATGAAACAATATTGTATCGTCAGCGACTTTGCAACTTTCAAAAACACAAAAACGTATTTTAAAAACAAATACAATAAAGCATCTACAAATTAATAATCACCATAAGTTAATATATTATTTCAGTTCCAAGTTGGACCAATATAAAATTCTGAAATTTTTTGATTTGAAATGAGTTTTTAGATGATTTTGGGTTTGAGTGTCAAACGAGTCATTAACTCATGAGCTGGCTCAGCTCAGTTCAGCTTTGATTTTGACGAGTGCAAGCTAGATTTTTTAAGCTCATTTACTAAACGAGTTAAGTGATTGAGTTTAAATGAATTGACGAGTTATGCAAGCCAACCATGAGCTATCTCACGAACAAATTTTTTTTTAACGATTTAAAATAATATATTGATATGTTGTAAATATATTTTAAATTTACTAATCAAAATATATATTCTCATTCTTTTTTAACTAAATCAAAAACAGAAATAATCTACTAGACAAATATCGAAGTCGTGTTCTTCCTAAATACGTTGAGCAGGTTATTTGGTTTTACAGCCGACAAATACGGTAATATATTTTTATTCACTTGTTAATTATCTAGTTTAATTGCCATTGTCTTAGTGTGTGGGGTATTGGATTAGTTTTGATTTAGCATTCGATAATAATATTATTTTGATTTCTTTTAATATTTAACATTTAAAATTAATTTTGGATTTTATAATAATTTAATTATTAATTATTTTGTTCTTACATTTATTTCATATTAGCTTGCGAACTAACTCATTTAGATCACGATCGAGATGATCTGAGTTTGAACAAGTTAGCTCAGTTTGACACCCTAATTTTGGGTGATTTAGGGAAGCTGTTATAATTTTAATTAAAATGCTTTAGAATCCCGTCTAAAACTATGTGTTTTGTCTTTTTTATATTTTTAAATAGGTAATTCCATCGACACCTTAAAGTCACAACAAATTTTATAAAATCCACTATTTAAAATATTTACAACAACAATGGATTTGAAAGTAGATTTTAAAATCACAAGTTTAATAACACTGGATTTTAAAAGACTTTTGAAAATTAATGTGAGATTTCTTTTATAACGAGAAAGTTTATTGGCTCACCAGTTTCACTGATGATGCCCATTAGAAAAGCCCTCGGAGTGAGAGCGTCGATCCCTGTAGCAGCAGCTTTCTGAATACCATACGAATGGTAGGGAGAAAACACTTTATCGTAAGCCTTAAATACTGCATCCTTTATGGGGCTATCAGCTCTGTGAATCATAATCAAACACATGTTAACCTCCAACAAAATTACAAGAAGACACTTATGTCATATTCAGTTAGCTAGTATATATTTTAATATATAAATTTATTAACATCTCGCAAGAGAGCCCATTGAAGAAGACTTACTCTGTAGCTATTAATTCTTGGAAAATACACTTGATATATTCGAGACCTCGCTTTATCCTCAGAAGGTTTCTTGTATGACTACCAACATGCTTTACACAGTTAGCCTCAATATCTTTGTCAACCATTACCTCTAATGTTGATATTGACTTTGACGCCTCGACAAGATCATTAACCTGAAAGAACAGAAGTTTATTTTTTCTGGAAGATATTATAAATTGAAAAAATTAGTCACGTACAAAACTTGGAAACATTTATAACGATGTCTTGAATGACGCATCTCTTATAGTTTTCATAAATAATTTCACTGTTCTCTGCAACCAAGAATACCTTGTCAACATAGTCTGTCTCGGCAAATTTGAAGATGACTTCTTCGAGAACATTATAAAAGTGCACCAAGAGAGAGCAAGCTTCAGAGAACTGCTTCACGGGCATAACCGGACTTGGCGAATTCACCATGGTCGCCAGTTCCTTGAATGCGTCTGCGACTATCTCCAGTAGTTTCTTTGTCATGAGATCTGCCATTGCCAAGCTTTCGATTTTCTCTCCTTTCAATATCAGTTTTTTTTTAATGATCTTTCGATTGATATCTGATTTGTGTACAAAAAGAGAAAAATTGATCGAATGTTATAGTTAGAAAAAGATTCTCCTTTGTTATTGTTGACTTTATTGAAAATATAAATTTATTTTAGGGAATACCCGTAACTTGTAGTTGTAACCTTTCTATTTATTTTTCTTACCTATTAAATCCATTCGATGTGATGCCCTGTTTGTAATCTATATTGTATAGCAGTGTTGTGAAAGACAATTTCTTTGCAAAAATGACGTATGACAAAATCCTAAAGCGTGTTTAGATTTACAATCTTTAAAAAACCCCTCAAGGGATAAAATAACATGACAAACTTACAAAGAATTTTGTTTTTTTAATGGGACACCAAATTAGAAGAGAGTTTAAAAGTAAGTGCGAAGCCAAATGTAGGAATCAAAGTATATGCACGATAGAGGAATACATATGTTGCACAACCAACACAACAGGTGAAACATCATAAATGTTGTCCCTAAAATTTTATAGATTTGGATGCCTAAAACCCATGCTTTTAAGGCTTTTAGTAACAACAGACTCTGTTTGAGGTTTTGTAATTTCTGATATGAGACTTTTTTGACAAAATATATTTATTAATGGTTCATGGATCAATCCATGTATATATGTATTTATATTAAGTATATGGTACAATTTTTTTTATTATGGTGTAGTCTATTTTACATATTTAATCGCACTAACAAATATTTGTATATTTCATTATTCAAAAATATATATACTATTTTTTATTTGTTATGTTCGACAAATTCATATAAATCTGAAATTTATCGTATGCGTTATAATTTATATGAAAAATAAAGATTAGTTTTACACTTAAGAGATATTGATATAAATAACATTTGCATATTTTGATCAATAAAACTAATGGCATTAACATATGTTTGATAAAAAATATTCAACTTTATTACATTTATGCAAAATACATATCATTTTGGTACGTTGATAGATATTAGAAATTATATGATTTGTCATACACATTTTATATATTCAAAATTATATATGTTAAAATTAATTAATAAACCTATTTAATAACTTTGTGGAGCAAGTCAATAAGATCTTGAGTTACATATAAGAAAATCATGTGAGTAATTCATGGTTACTGAAATATTTGGCTTTCTATATCTCTCCATCATCACTATTGTATCCAAACTCTTCATCGTCAAGTGCAGTCTCATAGCCTTCATCATCATAAACTTCACTTTCTTTGGCTTCATTCTGAGTAGCCAGAGATGGAAGAAAGGCATTTAAGAGTCGTATACCGCATTCTATTAATTTGAGACGTATACTAATGAGCCGAAACTCTATCTTAACTTGATAGCACTCATGGTTTAGAGGGAAACGACAATCAAATATAATCAGATGATTATGATACTGATGCAAGGAGAAATGTTTTGTAGGAGGAGGCTCAAAGTAGTTCCCGTGCTTGTCTCTAAACCGACATAGTACCTTAATGTCTGTAAAGCAATGCGGATGGTCAATGGTTTCTTCGGAAACCACGATGCAAGCCTTGAAGTCCAAGAATTGTTGTTGAACAGAGAGAGAATGATGATGTAGATTGATGGTAACAAAGCTACAGGTAGATGTGTGAGTAAAGTATGGAGGCACTTCTTTACCTGGTAAGATCAGATACTTGGAAGCTGATCGTCGAATGAAGTTTTCTTGATTAAAAGGGGAGCAATTGGTGAAACTGATCATTGAAAAGTTAGTGCGAGTATTATTTCTGTCTCCTGTTTCCTCAGGCCATTCAACGTCAGTCAATTGCTCACAATCTGAGAAGGAAACCTTGTCAAGACTCTTGATTTTGAAAATTCCTGATGAGATGTTTTTAAGATTTTTGCATTCCCACATTTCCAAGGATTCGAGGCTAGAGAATTTTTCAATCCGTGGAGGAACTTCTTCCATTGCTGTTTGATTTAGATTGAGAATCGAGATGTTGTTTGAGATATCTGGGAAACTCTTCAACTTTGAGCATCCTTGGAGATTGAGGCGATAGAGAGATTTCAGGTTCATGCCGACTGGAAGAGTCTCTAGACTTGAGCATCCTACCATGTCCAAATTCGTCAGTTTATTGAGATTTTGAATGGAGGAAGAAGGTATCTCCACCAAACTCGAGCAACCATTGAGATTAATTGTCTTCAGACTTGTTGCCATGGAAAGATCCGGAATTTCTTCCAGGTTTTTAGATCCGGACAACACTATTGTCATGAGGCTTGGAAGAGGCTGAACCAAAAAAATAAAAACCAAAACAAAAGCAAAGGACAACTAATTAAGACGAGTTTAACAACTTCTAAAAATATAAAAGCAGAGAACTAAACATTCACAACTAATTAAGATGAGTTATGTTTAAGGGTTTTATTTTTTCAACAACATGCATTTGTGTTGACCTGGGTATATATATTGATACCGCTAGTACAAAACACTAAACTATATACAGATGTACTCGTCAAGTGAGTTAAAGGTTTTATATAGAATATTTTAGACTTTTAGTAGACACCTCCAATACTTCAAAGTCACGGATACATAACGTTTAATCTACTTTGATGTATATTACAAATTAGTACTCGAATAGTTTTAGCAAATGTGTCATACCTGAGCTCCTTCCCACAACGTCGCACTCATAGTTTGCTCCATACGAAGTTCAACGAGATTCTCTAGATGCAAGTTAGATGGGAATATTTTGAATGCAGTCTTGTCTGCAATGATAGATTGGATGTTACTTGAGATATCAGGGAAAACTGTCAACTGTGAGCATCCAGTGAGAACGAGGCGAATGAGAGATTGCAGGTTGGCGCCATTTGGAAGAGCCTCCAGCTTTGTGCATCCAGCCATGTTCAAATCCGTCAATTTATTGAGATTCCTAATAGAGGAAGGAAGCTTCACCAAACTTGAACAACCGCGAAGATTCAGTGTCTCAAGATTGGTCGCCTTTGAAAGATCTGGGATTTCTTTAAGGTTCTTAGATTCCGACAAATCCACATCCTTGAGGCATGTAAGCGACTGACCAAAAAAATAAAAATAAAATAAATATATATATATATATATATATTTAAAAACGTACACATTAATAAGTGAAAGGATTTTCATCTAAGAGAAATGAAAAAGAACTAGTCAAAATTGGAAATAAAGGAATCTTTTTTTGGACTTTGCCCATCTATATATTTATTTGAAAATTCATATTTATACCTAAACTATCATTTTAAATTTAAAATATTATTTTTTTTCAAATTTGTTTTGTGAAACATGTAAAGAACAAAGGAATAAGATTTTCTATGAAAAGGACAATTGTTGTTTGTTAGACAATAGATTATAAAATTTGATCTACTTTATTCAGAAGACACTTTCTACATTTTTATATGTTCTATAACATTTAGATTATGCGATCTAAAATATTATACATGTTCTAAAAAATTTAGATTACATGTGCTCTACGAAATTTAGAAGATAGATTCAGAAGAGGTAATCTAAAACATTGTACATGTTTTACAAAATTTAAAATATGTGTTCTAATATTTGTTAACAAACTCTAGAATACGTATTTTACAAAAGTTAATTCTAAAATATCATAATATGTATTCTTTTATTTGCTCTATGTTTTACAAAATTTAGAAAATCAATTCTAAATTATTGTAGAATTCAGGAAATTAAGGAAACAAATATTTGAAATCTTTTATATGAATCTAGTAGTTCAGGATATCAAATATATTGTTCGATTACATTCTGCAATCATTAGAATACGTATTCTGTTTTTTTTCAGAATCTAGTAAATTGTTGACTTCTCTTCTATATACTCTATCTTTTTCTGATGATTTTTTTTAAAATTTCATATGTTTAAAACTTGAACATGATCAAATATATGTAACTAATGCATATTATACATATACCAAATATAAGTGATTAAGGATTTGCAGTATAAAAGTAGACTTGTAAGTAACGTAGAGTAAACACAATTAGCTATCTTAAAAAGATTATCATTTAAAAGGGCCTTAATAAATAATTAGGAAATGTTTTAAAAGAAATCATTAGTGAAACTTCAAAAGATATGACTAAATTATTAAGATTGTTATTATTGTTTCGAATTAAAAGCATAAGTAGTTGCATTCAAATTCTGTAATTCATTTAACAACAACACAAACAGAAAACCAATCTGTGTTGGTTTCTTGATGATTCAGGAATAAATCAAAACTGCAAACCAATTTGTTTTGGTTTCTTAACCATTCAGTAATGAACTAGGGTTCATGATTTACGAGGTTCTGTGATTCATGTAATTCTGTAAATCAAATTCTGTAATTCATTTAACAACAACACAAACATAAAACCAATCTGTGTTGGTTTCTTGATGATTCAGGAATAAATCAAAATTGCAAACCAATTTGTGTTGGTTTCTTAACCATTCAGTAACGAACTAGAGTTCATGATTTACGAGGTTGATGCTTGTTTTTTTTTGTCTTAAAAACAAAAATATTCTCATTGATTAAATAAAAAGTATTAAAACAAAAGAGATGAGGAGGCCTCGAACTTGAGACATCAATCAAAAATTTCTAATTCATCAACCAATTGAGCCAATAAATATTGTTGTAAATTACTCCCTAAAATATGATTAAATCTAATATATTTGATTAAGAGCATAATAAGATTTTAACTAAATTAAAATATATATCACTAAACTTAAAAAATAAAGGTATAGATGGACAAACTCCAAAAAAGGTCTTTTATTTTCAATTTTCCCTCTAATCAATTGAATTAACCATACTATTTTTTTTTTTTTATTTACTTACCTTATCTCCTTCCCATAGCGTCTCAAGCATCTTCATATTAGGCATTCGGAGTTCAACCAGCTTTTCGGGACGAAATTTAGAAGGCATATGTTCCATCGGATATCCCGGCCAACTCAGTAACTTGAGTTTAGGGGGGAAAGTGTCAGGTAAATCCCATTCAACTTCTTTTTCCCCCTTCCATGAATTTTTATAGAACCTTAGAAAACGGAGATTGCGCATCCCTTTGAAAGCGTCTCTATGTATCTGCACCTCATCAATCTCATTTATATCCAATGATATACCTAGAACTTTTTGAGTACCCTGAAATATATATAAGACTCATTATTTTAACAAGAAACTTTCAATCTTATAGAGAGAGTTATGGAAGGAGAAAGAATTTTACCAAGCAATCTTCTAGTACATTGCAGACATCTTTCGAATCTATCAGGAATTCTCGTTCTCCAGGATTGTCGGACTGTGCACAAACGATTTGTTTTCCCATTTGTTCTACTAGGCAATGCATCTCCACAATATCTGTATTATTGCATGACGGTATCACACTTATGAGGGACTTATCAACTAGGTTCTGAAGACCTATCTTAACATCCAAGTCACTATCTGCGAGCATTAAGTTGATGCTATTGATTTCCACACCATTGAAGAAACATGCAATGTGACGAAATATCGCTTGATCTTCTTTGCTACCTAACTCATCGTAGCTGACTCTTAGTGTTTTTTCAATATTTCCATCAAGATTTTTTTGATGCCTGGACAATAAATTCATCCAATCGTCTTTCTTCCTTGTTTTCATAACTTTTCCTAGAATCTCAAGACCCAAAGGAAGACCACCAGCAAGCGCTGCAGCTTCAGACGCTAGCGCCAAAAAACCATCAGGCGGAGAGTTCTGCTGAAAAGCTGATCGACAAAACATCTCAAGACTTTGTTTTTCAGATGGTAAACCAACATTGTAAATAAGAGCAATCCCATGGCCCTCTAGAAGACGCTTATCTTTTGTAATCACTATGATTCTGCTCCCAGGACCAAACCATTCATCTCCACCCACCAATGCCTCTAACACCACTCGATTATCCAAGTCATCAATAAAGATAAGAACTTGCTGGTGCTCTAGCATATTTCTCACCGAACGTAAGTGATCTACCTTTATGCCCTCTTTATTTAATATTTTAGATAGGAAAGCTTCTTGCAAGTGCAACTTCATGTTATAGTCCACCGTGTTACTTTTGCTGTAATCTTGAGTACTCGTAGATATGAAACGCCTGTCTATGAAAACTTTACCTTGGAAGTGACGAGAGAGTCTAGATTCTAGAGCTCTTGCAACACTAGTCTTGCCAATTCCTGAGGGACCCCAAATCCCAACCATCTTCACTTCCTTAGCATTTAAGTCCAACATTGAAATCATCTCTGCAATATGATCTTCAATCCCGACAAAGTGCTCAAAATCCTTAGATGGAGTTACATTCAGTTTATCCAAAACATCACTGACGATATCATCAATCAGTTTTGCGTCATTGTCCCTAACAATATATAGGAGAGACAGATTAATACACAAGCAAGAAACAACAAGTATGGATAGTCAAATCTCAAGTAGCAACATATATATTCAAGGGAAATTGGCAAAGATAAACAGTTTTTGATGTGGAAATTAAGTAAGTAGCATCTAAGTAACAAAGATAATGGTTCAGTAAAGTCAAACCAATTCTTAGAATCATATCCGACGAGATTTGCTACATCTGTCAAAGCTTTCTGCCATAATTCTATCCCATCCTTTGTTTTCTTGTTCTTATTGCATGTCTCTTTAAAGATCTTTCCAAATTCACCGGTTTGTTTCCTCACATGAGAAGGATCCAAACCGTAGAAAACCGGTATCACCATTTGACCAAACTTTTTCTCGCATTTCACTATCTCCAGCATCTCGTTTAGGCACCAGGCAGAAGAGGCGTAGTTTTCAGAGAAGATGACGATTGCGATCCTCGAATCTTCAATCGCCTTCTTAAGCACGGGATCGAGTGATTGACTTTTCTCGATCTTATTATCTTTAAAAGCACTTATCATTTTACGATCAAGCTCCTTGAGAAAGTGGCTGAGGAAGTTTTTGCGGATATCTTCCCCTCTGAAGCTCACGAAGACGTCATAAAACCAATTTCGAGACGAAGAAGATGAAGACATCGAGGGAAAAAAGGAAATAAATTTCTTTGAAATTAACGATCTAAATTCTAATGGAGAATCTGAGAAGAAACAGACCGTTAATTTTTTTCTTTATAGAAGAAGTGTTTTCTATGAAACAAGATTTGAAAGTTTGACAGAAGTTTTCTCTTTCTTTATCAGATGAATCAAGACATGCTAGGAAACAGAAACGACGTGAAGAGAGAGAGAGAGATATCGGGGCAAGAGATAAAGCCATTTTAAAACTAACAGGCGACTAGCCTTTGTTGGTTTGATAGTCATGGAAATTGTATATAACTTTCAAATTATCTATTAATAAAATAGTTAATGAATTGTTTCGTCTGCATTATTTATAACATTGTCCATATATATCATAGGTTGCATAGAAACGAAAACGGATACGTAAAAACAAACGTTTAGAAACGATTTAAAAAAAAATAGAACAGATATGTTTTGGAAACGCAACACACACATACATATATATTACATTATATATATAATGAAACAACAATATCAAAACGTAAACTAAAAATAACTTGAATAACGAATTATACATAACTATTGAATAGCTTAAAAAAGCTAAAAATTATAATAATTTTGTTGTTTCTAATCTACAAACAAACGCAATTTTTCATAGCTTTGTTTTTTTTAATTTTTTTTTAAATATATTCCTATATTTTCAAACTATTTAGTTATTACGCTTAAATTCAAATTGAGATTTCTAGAAAACCCATTTCCATTGCGTTCCAGAAAAAAATCAAAGTTGGAACCGCGTTTACGAAAAAGATATCAAAGTTTCCGTCACGTTTTCAAAATAAAATTTCTAGAAATCGCGTTTCCAAAACGTTTTCGAATTAGGAAATGCATCTCTGACGGAGTTTCTATGCAACCTAATAATATAATGTTAAGATTTTTCGTGAAACAACCCGATCCTTTTTTTTTTAATGAACTAATTTAAATTCAAATTAACATTCTCATAAATATTAATTCTCAATACCAAGCAAACCAACAAAACCAGCGGAAAAATATCATAAATCAACTAAACCAGCAAATTACCAATTCATCAAACCAAGAATATCCAGCAATTCTTACCAACATCAAAACACAACTTAAACAAGATCCTAGATCATCCTCCTCCTAATTGCCATGATTCCACGGTCACACTTTGTCTTTACCTGCATCACATGGAAAAACGAGATGCGTGAGTATTATCATAAATACTCAGTGAGACGTCATTCCATCTACCGACTATACACATAGACACAATGAAATACGAAGACATACAATAAATCGATTCATCAAAATAAACATTTATCAAGCCAAATCGTCACAAATGCTAGTGTCGATCGACACTAGCTGCAGAGTCACCAGAATCGAACATTCTCCTCTCTGGTTTGATCCTAGCCTGCACCATGTCGATTCCTACAAGGACAATATCAACAAAACACACAAAAACATCACGTATACACAAAGGAAAAATCCTCCAAACCATTCATTCATCCAATCCACACAAACATCAACGTATCTTAACAATCTATCCACCCAGATAAGCCATGGTTGCGTATTCACCTTGATTTTGATTGGAACTAGACAAGGACAGCGACAAACCACGAAATCAGATCCTTCACCACCTAAGAACCTCTGATTTCTTCCTCTTTCTCTCGAAATCACAAACACTCGATCCCTTTTCGCTCCTACAGCCTTAATCGAGTCTTAACAAGCCTAAGAGAACAAGCTCAACCAAAAATCTCCTCTTATCTCTTTCAAACACGAAAATGATCTATCAACCTCTAATTTTCATGCATATAAAGAGGCTGCTCGTGTTACAAATGAGTCCTAGGGTTTCCCAAACCCAAAAATCCCTAACCGAACAATTTAAAAATTGAACCGGTCGAACCGAAAAATTGCTCTTGTCGATTGACACCACAAAAAATATAACCAAAATTTCAATTTTTGGTTAACGGACGTTATATTTTGTAACATATTATTTTTAATAACATAAAATTTTTCGTCACTACATGTAATGGGTGTTATCGTTTGTGGGTTTCCACGTGCATGTCGGACTGTGGATTACACCTCATCCGATTGCAAATGTGCTATTTTTCGAAGATCCAAAAACTTGTTTACTCATGATCCCTGTAAATCATCACGAGATTTTTATCCCATATTTTGTCTTCATTCCCACGGTACTAAAAATACCTTTCCGATAGATTATCCTTCATGAAATTGCTCCAAATCAAACACACTTAACTCTTGAATTTTATCAAAATGAATTAAAAGAAACAGCGCACTTTAGATATAGATAACTCTTAAGCATATTTGCATGCACACTTATTTTTCAAAAACCAGAGTGTTTTAGTCAGTCCACTCATAAAGCGCAACATCCTCGTTACGAACAAAAACTATCATCACCCCAATAGAGCCCACACGACTCCACACTTATTAGGGTTTGACTCTGATACCATTTGTAACTCTTCGACCACCACTTTTTATGGGTTTTTTTCGCGGTCTGTAAGCTCTTTACTCCTTCGACGACCGATGCACTAATTTTGAAAGTTTAGAAAACTTATTTACAGATCTTGCAAATCACAATAATATTCATATTTTGTTTTCACTCGCGCAGTTCACAAAATGATTTCCTACAAATATCTATATCACTAAATTTTTGAAACTTTTTATTGTTAGAAATATAACAGGTTACCAATTATCAGTTACCAAGATAATTTTATTATTTTATATTTACGGTTCGTAACCTATTTATCAGTTCGGCATATAATAATTATGCCAGTTATTATAATTGATACATCGATAGCTTTTTATATGATTGCTTGAGATGTCGATCGGTCTCTATCAGACGAAAATCATCCGTTACAATATAATAATTTAACTTCAAAATAGGTTATTATTTCTTCCGTTACAATATTACTGTCATTTCAATATTTATGAATCTCAATGTATTTTTTCCATCAAAAATACATATATTCCCTTAGCCAATATTTTGATAAAAGAGCGACTTATGCTTTAGGGGTATAAAATTTCAAAAAACTTGTTTTTAATTCGTGGAGAATTATCAAATTCAAAACGACACTTGTATTGAAATAGAATAAATAATTTATATTTTGCTAACATTATAACATAATAAAAAAATCAAATTTTTACAATTATGGAAATTTTACTGTCATGCAAAATTTCGGTCACTTAAGAATTATTATTTTAAAAATTAATTTCAATTAGTTAATTGACTTAAAACCGAGAGTAAGCCTCACAATTACAGTATTTTATTTTACGCTTTTCAATGACTATGGAATTTGATTGGAGTCTATAACAAAAAGGTACTTTTGAGTCCTCCAATTGTTTCGTGGGTCTTCCAGTTGTAATGGAATACTAAACAAAATAAATATTCCAATTAGTAATTACAAGAATAAGAAGAAGAAGAAGAATGACTCTTAAGGAGAAGTTGTTTTGTTTTTGTTGTGGTATAATTGCGCAATTAAGTCTAGGATGTGACCGGTGTTACATAGAAGACATGAGAAGAAAGTAATTAAAAGAAAGTAATTAAAGAGAAAAGAAAAGTAATAAATAGAAGAATTGAGAAAAATATGAAAATAATTTGTTTTTTATTATGAATGGTAGATAAAGGAGTAATTGAAAGTAATTGAATAAAATATTAAGATAAAATATTTAACAACTTTTAAAACAATATAATACAAGTTAAAACTTTACATAAAAATTAATTTATTTCAAATCATGTTAAATTATTCAATAACAGAGAAACAAATCTCATAATAAAAAACAAAAATAGAAAATATAATCTAATAACGACGGCGCAGTCCACGTCGATTTTCAGACCAAATTTGCTCAGCAATTTGATCACGAACTATCCACATATACGCTCCCGCTTCTGATGCTTCTTCAACTCTAATACCATCATTGTTCTCCTTGTCATCATTTTCAATATGTCCAGCTTGTACAACATTATTTTCGTTACCGATATTGTCAAAGTCAGAGTCTTGAATATTGTTTTGACGAATAAAATTATGCAAACCCATTGTAGCGAATATAGCACTTCTCTGTGTTGCAATGTCTTACCTAGGAAATTTTTTTAAAACCTTCCATTTTTTTTCCATACGCCAAACGTTCGTTCAATAACATAACGTAAATACGCATGTCACCTATTAAACATTTCTTTACTGTTTCGAGGAGATTCACCGTTGAAAAACTCTTGGAGATGATATCTTGTGCCGTGTCTATGATCTTTTCTATATGGAGCTAAATATCCACGCCTATTAGCATATCCAAAATCTACAAGATAAAACTTATTTTTCGGAGGTACGAAAAACATCGGATCCTCTCGTATCGCGGTCGCCAACACTCGGACATCATGTGTAGATCATGCCATTCCGACCATACAAAATGTGAATAACATGTCAAAATCACATATGGCCAAAACATTGAGGCTCACAATTCCCTTTCTGTTGATGAATCGGAGACCCTCACAACCTGGTGTCACCATAACCGGTACATGTGTTCCATCAAGTGCACCGACAAATCCATTAAAAGCAGGCCAATATTTTTTCTCTCTTTCTAACCGATTGGAGATACCTATAAGTTCTTCGACTGTTCGTGGGCGTATATACTCTACAACCAAGTGTTCCATTGTTTAAGAACATCATGAAACTTTCGCCAAATAGTCTCTTGTGCATGTCCAAATCTTAACGCTATGTCACGTTATGTATCATTTTGTGCACAAATGATTAGGAATATTGCGACACTCTCATCGAGGCTGATGTTTGTCGAGCTCTACAACCCGTATCTTCCATGAAGTATTCCACATAATCGTGTGAATGCTTTCGAACTCATTCGAATGAGTGTTTTACATGAAATTTCGTTACCGTAAATCTGATCCCGAATAATAATAAGCCACCCTTTTCCTCGATCTGAAGTCGTAGGTTCTTTGTAGAAATATCTCGTATAATACTGCAACATAAGAGATATGCATACTTCAACTGTCTCTTCTTCTTCTAGTAACACTAACTATGTAATCTCTTCGTTTTCAAGATTATCGATTCCACGTGGACGCAACTCAGCAATTCGATATTCTTGAGATTTCACATATATATGAGTTATAAATTTATAAAACATATATTTATTTATAAAAAAATTATTAATTTTTGAAACAAGCACACAACAAACATACATAAGTAACAACACTTAATATCAAAAACAACACACATCACTCATCACTACTTTTCCCATCATTCTCTCTAGGCCTATTAAAAAAGTTTATCATATCTGGGTCAGTATTATTTTATTATTTTATTTTATCAAAAACACTAACTTTAAGTTTTTATCATGTTTACATATATGATAAAAACTTAATAGTTTATTTTATTTGATAGCTTCATAGTTTCAGGGAAATTGTATGCTATAACAAAAAAAAACTTTAAAATAAATTCTAACTATTTAACTTAAATCTAAGAGTCAATATTTGGCCACAAATGTTAATTTTGTTAACTTTTAGTTATTAATTTTTTTTTAAAAGTTATTTTTGCAATTGACCCTAAATTCAACTCTTTAACATGACAATTTATTTTTGGAACTTTTTTATAATAATTATTATATTTACACTGATTTATTATTTTTTATTTCGCTTGTTTCGAATCACCAATGATTCGATTAACTATGTTATATGAATGTGATTCGTGTTTCAACAGAGGAAAAGGTAAAATAAAAAATGGTAAAAAGAAAGAAAAAGAAAAGCTAATTCTAGAAGAAAATTTTCTATGGGGTTGAAGTATAGAAATTTTTTTATTTACTATTTTCTTCTATTGAATCACCAATGACATCCTAAAATACAACATAACTAACCCCATAGAAAAAATAATTTTGAAAAAGTGCAATTTTTTAAAGATTTTGAAAATGTAGTAATTTTGAAAAATGACACTTGAAAAGTGACATTTCTCAAAAAATTTCTAATAAGTTTCAATATATTTTTAAAACAATGTTTTGAACCGCATTTTATTTTTTCACCAATCAAACATTGTTTCATCCCATTTTTTTTACACAAACCGCATTTGTTCCACAAATACGTTTTCACCATAAAATGTGCAGTTGTTCCATACCGTTCTGTATTCTTTACCTACACCGCTTATTTTGATATCACCATTCCGACCCTAAAAAAAATTTCACTTGATTGAGAGACAAAAAATATTTTCTTCTAGTTTCACTCATTTTTAGAATATTTGAATTAATTTAATATTTCTCCACTTTTATTCCGACTGATTGAAACTGAGAAGATTTGAGCATTTTTTTTTCCAACTATTATTTTTTTACTCTAATCAAAAGCAACCACACACATCCATAATAAGTTGAAATGTTCGTTTACTATTAAATACTTACATTGTTTTTTTTTGGTGAAAGTGATGAGAGATACTCTCTCAACCGTTTATTAATAAAGGATAACATTCAAATACAACATACGAGTCTAGAGTACGAAGTTCCCTGAGTATCGTCATCCGCAAGCGGGCTAACAACATCCAGCTTAGTAGAAAATACATGTAAGCCTAGTGGCAATGAAAAAGCATGGTTCGCCAAACCGTCCGCGAGGCGATTGGCTTCCCGGTATATATGACGAAAACGGACTATCCAGTCCCTTGATATGAAGCCATGGCACAGTCGTACCAGGAAAGATAAAGGATGAGCATCACTAATCCCCGTCTGTAGAAATCGAACCACCTCCAACGAGTCATTCTCAACGATCACACATGTCACCCGTCTCTCCCAAGCAACATAAAGACCATAGTACACTCCCCAAAGTTCCGCTAATGGGGCTGTGCAGATGCCGATATTGAGAGCGAAACCCACGATCCACTCCCCCTCTGCATCCCTCATTACACCCCCAGCCGATGCCCTCCCCGGGTTATCACGTGAAGTTCCATCCGTATTCACTTTAAACCATCCCGAACTTGGTCTCTCCCACACTATGAGTTTGTGTTGCATTGTATTCCGAACCAAATCAGATGTTATATTATACGATTGATATTAAAGTAGAGATCAAAATGATTTGTCCTGGTCTTAGTCAATTTCTTATATGCTCGTATGGTTTGTCACCGTACTTATTATTGTTATTGTTTAATTTTTGTTTTGTTTATTTGTACCAATTAAAATTGGGGAAACTAGCAGTATTAACAATCAAAAAATTTATAATCGGTCAACTAACCATAAAAAAAGAGATAGTTAAGAGATAGTCTGTATTTTCTATATTTATGACAAAAATGTTCTTATTACAAGAGAGAAGATGTAGTCAAGAAACCTTCATGATTGCGATGGTGGTGGAGACCGAGTTCGTAGTTACGGTAGAGGAGGAAGTCTTGATCGCGGTGGTGGTGGAGACCGGCTTCATAGTTACAGTGGAGAAGGTCTTGATTGCGGCGGTGGTGGAGACCAGATTCGTGATGAAAAAGGAGATCTTGATTGCAGTGGTGGTGGAGACCGGATTCGTAGTTACAACGGAGGAGGACTTGATTGCAGTCGTGTCTCCAATAATGGTGGTGGTTCCGGAAAAATCGTGACGACGATCTGACGGTGGTTCCACATGACGTTGAACGTAGAGTAGTGGCAGTGTTGTAATATTATGTCGAAGATGGGGGTATAGTCATAAACTTATTAAGTCATTTGGTTAATTATTGAAATAGCGTATCTTCATGGCTATATTCTTTAATATTGAACCCACTATAAATATTAGGAAAATTAACTCTTAAAATTGTTCCGCTGGTTTCACATCATTTTTTTTTCTGTCAACTGTTTCACATCATTTTTTTCGTTGAGAATTTGAATGTCACACCCTTGACCACAAAGTAAGATGACATATTCGTTTACTATTAAAGACTACATTATTGTTAATATGTTTAATATATGAAACACTTATGGAGATGATCTGTCGTTTTCTACGCTTCTCATTTATAGGCTAAGTATCAAAATAATTTTTACAGGTCTTAGTCAATTTTTTTTTGAAAAAATTGGCCAAACAGACACTTTTAATGATAATTTACATCTATAGGCACTTTGTCAAACACTCTTCACAAATATAGGCACTTTGCAAGGGTGAGGGACTTTTGCACAAGATTCAAGAATTTTGTGACCAATTTGCCCTTCTAACTAATGAAAATCTGTTTACAATATCTGTTTGGAAAAGGGTAAAACTCTGCTCAAGATTCAAAATCAAATTAAAACAAAAATCTGCTCAAAAATCTATTCAAGATGTTGGGTAATCCTCGATGAGATTTCTGGAGATAACAACGAAGAAAACAGAGTTTGGTTTCTTAAAGAGAGTGGAATACTTGTGATGTGTTCGATCGGAAATGGGTTTGGGGCGAATCGTATCCGTTGTATCCAAAGATTGCGCCTTTCTTGATGAAGTAAATATTTCAATTTGCCCAGATTTACTTTCTCTCTGAGATTGAGAGAGAACTCTCTCTCTCTCTCTCTCTCTCTCTCTCTCTCTCTCTCTCTCTCTCTCTCTCTCTCTCTCTCTCTCTCTCTCTCTCTCTCTCTCAAATCCTCTTTCTATTGATTGGTTTTTGGTGGTGTGTTTTGTGGTGTGTTTTGGTACTAGTTATATAAACGTCATTGTAGATTAAATAGATCTCAAAAAGAGAAGATTTCATTTCGGAATCATTTGGTGGTTGACTGTTGATGGATGATGCTTTCTAGAAATCGATGTTGTAAGATTTTGATATATGACGTTTGTTGACAAAATTTGGAATTAGAGTGTGTTTTTGTTGATTTCATATGATGGATTGAGTTTGCTTTAGTGGTTTTTTGATAGTTGGATTTAGAAGCTTATGGACATGAAGTTTCCGAGGGCGGTGAACAAGAGAGTAATGCCGATGTAACGCAGTGATGCCGATGTAACAAGAGAGTGATGCCGATGCAACGCAATTCAAGGCAGATACTATTCACGGTGGATACTATTCATGGACGACAATGTATCGCATAAATAGTATCCACCATGAACAGTGTTTACACCGTGAATAGTGTGTAAATCATGATCAGTGTACACCATGAACAGTGTACACAACGTGAACAGTGTGTACACCATCAACCGTGAACAGTGTACATGTGTGAATAGTGTACATGCGTGAATAGTGTGTTGATGTGATCCGGATCGGCAACCGCGAGGTTTGGGACAAGTCCAGCGCGATGGAGCAAATACAAAGACCGGTCATGAGGTCCAAGGCAAGGGCGCTCACGCATTCCATTCAACGAATGCTCAAGGAGGCACAAGACGGAGGATCGGCCGAGGCAAATCGGATCATGATACTTATGCAAGCCGAGGAGGAAAAAAAGATCAAGGGAATGTCTAAGTGACAAGCGCATTGTCTTGTACTCTTTTTCCCATGTTCGGTTTTGTCCCAATGGGTTTTTCGAACATGGTTTTTAACGAGGCAAGCAAGGTTGCTTACATCTTTCACTTAGTGTTTTTCTTGGTTTTTACGTGGGCTTTTTCTTAATGGATTCAAGCCTTTTTCGCCAAGTCCAAGCCCATTTCAAGCCCATCACGTTTTTGATAAGTTTTTGAGTCAAAAGTTACATTTTCATAGTCCTTTGCATGCTTTTCTTTTAATGAGTCAAACAATTTAATGTTTTTGTTATTTCCTAGGAAGATTGCATGTAACCTTCCTTAGGCTATATATATGTGCTCTCCACCCTCAATAATATTCATCCAAGTTTTTAAAGAAATCATCTTCTCTCTTTTACTTGCGATCAAAACCGCCGAACTTAAAATCTTCGGTCATTCTCTCTTCGAGAGAATCCTCCTTCTCTCTTCGAGAGAATCCTCCTTCTCTCTTGGTGCGTTATAGCCAAGGAGATCGAGTCCCGACCCTTTACTCAAGTCTCTCATCACTTGTGTAATTGTATTCATATCCGTTTCACCCTCTTTCCCCTTTGTCATTTCCGCGTCCAAATCGTCCGTTCGCTAGTTAATCGATACTCGGCTCCGATCAAAATTCCGATCTACGATTGGTATCGTATCAAGTGGTATCAGAGCACGCTTTGATCCAGAGCTAAGTTTTTTAATTCATCTTTGTTCAATTTCTTTTACTTATCACCATCGTTCTGTTTAATTTCTATCGATACTATGCTTTAATTTTTCTATCAATTTTTATCGTGTTGTATTTCGGTCTTAAAAGAATTTTGATACTCTTTCGTGTGATTTTGTCGCAGCCATGAATGAAGAGACTAGCAACACACAAGAGGATAAATTCCTTAGTCGAATAATGCAACGGCTCGAGGCAAAAATGGATCAACTTTTCATCGACAAGCTCGCCGTCATCGCTCCTCAAAAGGTTCAAAGGGGTAACGATAAAAGACCACAAAAAGAAGAAGATGAGCGGCAACCGGACTTGATCATGTCCGATTACGAAGATACTCCAACCGAGTATGCTTCGAGACCTAGACGATTTCGGGAACCGAGAGGTCGTGAGGAAGAATACACCCGAAACGTTTATGGTAACATCAAGGTGAAAGTACCCGAGTTCCATGGAAAGAATGATCCCAACATCTACCTTGATTGGGAGAAAAAGGTGGAACTCATCTTTGAATGCCAAAATGTACCCGAAAGAAATTGCGTGAAGCTTGCCGACACCGAGTTTTGCGATTATGCCTTAAGTTGGTGGAACACCCTTGTCACCACTAGGCGGAGATGCGGTGAGGATCCCGTGGTCCGTTGGGATCAACTCAAGCGACGCATGCGAAAAAGGTTCGTGCCAAGTCATTACCAATGAGAGCTACATCAACGACTTAGAAGACTTACCCAAGGTAGTAGAAAGGTTGAAGACTACTTCCAAGAGCTCGAGGTACTAATGTTACGGGCTAATATTCAAGAGGATCATGAGGCTACTATGTCACTGTTTTTGGGAGGTTTGAACCGCGATATCCAAGACCGGCTTGAGTTACAATACTATGAAGAAATTGAGGAGATGCTTCATAAGGCCATCCTTATCGAGCAACAAATCAACCGACATTCTACCAAGTCCTCGATTCCTTCAAATGTTTCTAAGTTCAAGGATGTCGAGCCGAGCTACACCAAAGACAAGGCTACTGTTTTTGAGCCTAAAGAGGAAGCCAAGACCGAGAGCAACAATCTCTTGATCCATTCGGGTGAGATCGAACAAACTTGTTCTTTTAATAAATCTCAAATTCCTTTTGTGTATAAAGAGACTCTCATGGGTTTCTCTAACCTTCCACCGGTATTTCCGAGTGCGGTGACTAATGTTTTGCAGAAACATGATGACGAGAATCCCAAGGAACACCATGTATTCAAGACGTCTCATGTCTCGAAACCGCATATCAAGCCAAATCCGTAAAAACTAATGAGCTTGTCATCTATGATGATCATGAAACCTTCACCAAAAGTAAAGTACCACCAGATCTCCATAAAATACCCGCCATGTGTGCACACTTCAGCAAGACCTTCTCAAAAGGTAAGGACAATGATGTGACTGACACATTGTCAAAGGGGTACAAACGTTTCTCTACTCCTCATAATATAATCCTTGATTTTGGAAATTTGGAGGAGATTTATGTTAATGTTAAAGGCTTTGAGAAGCTTTATAAACTTTGTGAAACTTTTGTTAGCGATCACTACCTTAGGGCAGATTTCTACTTGTTTTACGATAAAATTTGTGCGTCTATTGCTGCCGTTTGTGAGTTGTTGTTTAGGTCAACACATGGACGTGAGTTTATGTGGTATTTTGACATCTCCAAGACTATCAAGACAGTTTTCTATCACTTTTCTTTGCCGCACAAGAAGAAGGACGTTGCGAAAAAGACTAAGCCAAAGCCGAGACTCAAAAAGATCAATGCGTATACATCGGATCTTCAAGGTAAGTACAATGTGTCAAACTCCTTTCATATTTCTAACTTAGTCCCTTTTGTTGCAGATGAAACAGATTTGAGGACAAATCCTTTTCAAGAGGGAGGGGATGATGTGATCCGGATCGGCAACCGCGAGGTTTGAGACGAGTCCAGCGCGATGGAGCAAATACAAGGACCGATCATGAGGTCCAAAGCAAGGGAGCTCACGCATTCCATTCAACGAATGCTCAAGGAGGCACAAGACGAAGGATCGGCCGAGGCAAACCGGATGGTGATACTTATGCAAACCGAGGAGGAAAAAAAGATCAAGGGAATGTCTAAGTGACAAGTGCCTTGTCTTGTACTCTTTTTCCCATGTTCGGTTTTGTCCCAATGAGTTTTCCGAACATGGTTTTTAACGAGGCAAACAAAGTTGCTTACATCTTTCACTTAGTATTTCTCTTGGTTTTTACGTGGGCTTTTTTTAATGGATTCAAGCCTTTTTTGCCAAGCCCAAGCCCAAGCCCATTTCAAGCCCATCACGTTTTTAATAAGTTTTTGAGTCAAAAGTTACATTTCCAAAGTACTTTGCATGTTTTTCTTATAATGAGTCAAACAATTTAATGTTTTTGTTATTTCCTAGGAAGGTTGCATGTAACTTTCCTTAGGCTATATATATGTGCTCTCCACCCTCAATAATATTCATCCAAGTTTTTAAAGAAAGCATATTCTCTCTTTTACTTGCTATCAAAACCGCCGAACTTAAAACCTTTGGTCATTCTATCTTCGAGAGAATCCTCCTTCTCTCTTGGTGCGTTATATCCAAGGAGATCGAGTCCCGACCCTTTACTCAAGTCTCTCATCACTTGTGTAATTGTATTCATATCCGTTTCACCCTCTTTCCTCTTTGTCATTTCCGCGTCCAAATTGTCCGTTCGCTAGTTAATCGATACTCGGCTCCGATCAAAGTTCTGATCTACGATTGGAATCGTATCATGTGTACACCATGAACCGTAAACAGTGTGTACACCATGAACAGTAAACAGTGTACACCATGAACAGTGTGTAGGTCATGAATAGTATACACCATGAACAATGTCTACACCGTGAACCGTGAATATTGTGTAGACCATGAACTGTGAATAGTGTGTACACCATGAACAGTGTATATGCGTGAACAATGTTCATCATGAATAGTGTGTACACCATGAACAGTATACATTGTACATGCGTGAACAGTGTGTAGACCATGAATTGTGAATAGTGTGTAGACCATGAACTGTGAATAGTGTATACACCATGAACCGTGAACAGTGTACACCATCAACAATGTACATGCAAGAACAATGTGTACTCCGTGAACCGTTAATAGTGTGTAGACCAAGAACTGTGAATAGTGTGTACACCATGAACCGTGAACAGTGTACACCATGAACAGTGTACGTGCGTGAACAGTCTGTACACCATGAATAGTGTATACCATGAACCCTGAAAAGTGTATACCATGAACAGTGTGTACACCGTTAACCCCGAATAGTGTGTACTTCATGAACCGTGAATAATGTGTATACCATAAACTGTGAACAGTGAGTACACCATAGACATGTACACCATGAATAGTGAAAAGTGCCTATTTTACTAATTATAAATAGTGTAACAGTGAAAAGGTGTCAATTTTACTAATTGTAAACAGTATACTGCCTATTTGACCAAGTAAGTTTTGAAAGGTGTTTATCAATTATGTTACGACATATACATATATAACATTTTATATGTGTACTTGTAAATACTTTTTCGCATGTGTATGTGTTCATATTCATACATAGAATGCTATATATATATATATATATATATATATATATATATATATATATATATAAATAAGTGCATTAAAATACTATACGTATGTATATAAATACATGCTATACATATGAAACACACATACATGCACATTTATATGTATACGTACACGTACACACAATAAAATAAAATATTATATTTGTACATCTAGATTAAAAAACCATATGTACATGTACACGTTGACATATGAATATATGTTATACATATAAAACACATGTACATGCATATTTATATGTATACGTACACGTACACATAATATAATAGAATGTTATATATACATGTTAATTAAAATATTGTATATACATGTACACGTTAACATATAAATACATGACATACACATAAATCACACGTACATATATAAAAAACGTACATGCATGTTTATATGTATATATATGTACACACATAATATATATATATATATGCGTACATAAATTAAGATGAAAGTCCTTTTATCGGTTTTAAAGATGAAATCAAGAATCACTAATTCAATGCAGAATAGGTAGGTTCGTCAAAGGGACCAGCAATATACTCTAATCCTATGGGATACAAGTTCAACTAAGCGACTCAAAGTGATTCAAGTTGTCACGATTTTATCAAGCAAATAAATGTAAATTCGATGTAAACAATTAATGGGAAAAACGTTAGATCAAGGGATAGTATCTCAGGGATTAGATCATTTAGAACCAAGCAATTATTCAGGTTATCAATTACGAACCAATCTAGAACTCAACCACAAAATTAAGAGGATCCAGTGTCGTGGTATCAACTACTTCATCAATCAATCTAACACCCTAAACTGTCGTTTGAGGTTACAAAGAATAATGAGCATTAAAAGGGTAGGATCGATTTGTTTACAAGTCGCCTTAACTTCAACTGTCGTTGGCTAAGGACAACTCGCCCATCTATGTTAAATCAAGCAATTCACAACACTTTTGATGAGTAAATTCAACCTAAAATCAAAGGCTAGGTGATTAAACTAGTCTAGGCATTACGATCAACAATAGATGGAGATATCAAACCTATTTCAAAACCTATCTATGCTTAGTTCATGGATCTCTAATCCCATCGAACCCTCAACCTAACTAAAGAGATTACTCGCACATATTGAAGCAAACAACAACAGCGAATAAGATAAGAAACTTCATTGAAAATAGAAAAGATAAGAGTTTAGAAAAACTTCAACAAAACTTGGAAGTCAATCTTCAATCTCACAAAGTTCTAAAACAAGTATCGATCTCTCTCTCACTCGTGTTCTCTGTCGTTCTCTCTCGATCGCGTGTCAAGTCTGCCCCTAAAATCTCGAAAACATCTCCTCTTAAAGGGGCTGCGGTGGCTGGAAAAGATTAGGGCTTCCTTAGGTGACGAAATTAGGTTTAATAAAATTTTTCAAAAGTGGATCTTCTGGGGAGCGGGTGCTCCTTATCTCCAGAATCTTCAAAAAGATCCAATTTTCCTCTTTTTCGCCAAGTCCCATTGCAAGTTCCAATCCTCCATTCCAGTTTCTTTTAGACCTATAATGACTCAAAACAGAATGAAAGACTCGATAAAAACCTACAAAACAAAAGTTAGAATGCGCCAAAAATGCATTATAACAATTCCCCCTGACTTAGATCTTTGTTTGTCCCCAAACAAATTCATGACCAAGTGAAGGAGAAAGGTTTGAAAACGCGGGAACTTTCTCATCCTCAGTGAACCGGGTTAAAAACTCTCAATTTACAGACCACATAATCCAGATTACGAGTAGCAAAGCTTTACCAAAACTCCTCAACACATTTCTCAACCAAATCTCATTTCTCAAACACAAACTCAACGCATTCAAAGTTGCGTGAGGGTCTCGCTAAAGGCACCATTTAGGGTAGACGACGCTAAAAGGTTTAAGGCCATTTAGAGGTGGAGTTAAAAGTCTTTAAAGTATTTAAAGGTTACTCGATGTTTCGTAGAGGATGCAGGATATCGCACAAAATTGCAAGAGAGAATAGGTCCGTTGATATTCTACATTCTCTAAACCACTCTTTATTCTTTAGATCTCTCCAACGTCTCATCTAGCCATCTTTCGCCTTTGGTATACTCGCTGTGCAGAGATACATTTCTAATTTTACAGATTTACCACTCTTCATCATCTATTTTTTTTATTTTTTTTTATTTTTAAACAGAAGATATAGATGATGATGAAGAGGGTTTTGATTACAAGTGTATATCTCTCAAACACAAAAATATCAAAGTTGTTGTACATACCCAAGTGGAGCTCATCAATGTCATTCCTCTTTTGTGGATTTTTGTTCCACCTCGTTGTAAAACCATCTTCTGGAAATAGGAGCAGGTACTCTATTGCGGGAGCAGGTGCTCTTGTTCTTCAGAAAAAGTGATTTAAAGGCAATGTCGATCCAATTATCTCTGGCCTTTTTGCGTATATGTTGCACATATGACAATGAAGTAACAAGAATGCAAGGAGTTTGAAAGGAGGTAAGGGTTAAGGAGGGTACTAACTAAAAATGAGCTAGCTATTCAAGAACAACAAGAGTGATAAAAAGAATAAGGAGTCCTGAATATGATTCGTTTCCCTAATCTAGTGCCAATAGCGAGAAGAATTTTCGGTCAATATGAAACCTGGAAGATAGTGTATTGAAGTGTTCCAGCTATTCCTTGTACCCATGCTCTGAAGAAATGGTCTCTAGAGAGAATGTTAAACATAAATAGTTCAAACATCATCATAAGATAAGGTCCTAATTCCCTATAAAGTTTTTGACTCAATAAAATAAAAGAAAAACTGACTCAATAAGGACATAAGAAAATAGAAAACAACCAGAATAAACGATATTAGTAGCAACTCCCCCCAGACTTACTTCACACCGTCTCAGTGTGAGAATAAGAGAAGAGAGAGTGGAAAGAGATAAAATAAAGAAAAGCATTAAAGAAAATTGTTCATGGAAATACTTAGATTGGATAGAATTGCGATGTCTAATCACTGGCGGTGTTGTCAATGTCCTCTGCATCATCGGTGATCGGCTTCTTGCGTTTGGTGGAGTGGGTGGATGGTCCGACGGAGGTAGATGGGCGGGAAAATGTGGAAGGGCGAGCTAGAGGCGGCTGAGCAGGTGTCGTAGAAGGCATAGTCTCTGTAGTCTGTGTCCCGCTGCATCCTTTCTGGAGCATGTGCAGAACCCGGCGAAGCAAGCTGTTGTTCTTCTTGGTGGAGTCCACCATCCAACAGCGGTACTCTGCTTCCCCTGGGTTGCCGGAGATGTCGTCGAGCGTCAACTTACTCCTGTAAGGCCGTCGGTGGTAGGCCTTGAACCGCTGCATCTCAGCTGTCTCCACGTCCAAGTCTTCAACCTCTTCATGGCTCAAAGGAACGTCAGGAGCGGGAGCGGGAGCAGGTCTGGAAGCTGAGGTGCTCTTCCTGAGCGTGGGGGTGCTCCTGGCATATGCTCCGGTGACACAACAGAGATATTCCGTTCCAGGAGTGAAACCGATGTTTGCTGCGACCTCCAATTCCGTGAGGGATGGCTGCGGTAAGTTGTAAAACAGAACACTCTTATCTCGTGATGTGAACCGGTAAGTGGTTGCATCATGTAAGATTTCACAGTGAATGAGAAAAGCAGTGTCCATAAATTCTGTCTCCGGATTGCAGGTGTAGGTATCAAGGTCCAGTCCCAAATGTATGAACAGCTTGGTCCCAATCTGCTCTGTCTGTACGACAGCCTTTCCTTTAGAGACCTTCGTTCTCTTGTCTGCAATAACTCCGGCAAACAACGCTCCCACGTTGACATTCATATCAATGTCACACCTCAACCCCGCTTCTCCTTCAATGGTGTCCCTCATTGCATTGTAGAGCAGTATCAGCTCGTCTGCCCTAACCTTGGCCGCGTCATCCTTGGAAAATAGGATGGTCCTGATTGCCTTGGCTTCAATCCGTAGAGCAGGGTTCTGAATGGTGGACTGTGCAGCAGATCGGGAGAAGTAGTTCCCTTTGGCGATGAAGTTCCAGAATGCATTCGCAATGGGGAGTCGGTTGGGGAGGTCTATGTTCTGCTCCTCGGGGTCAAAACCGTATAGCTGACACAGCTCCGGGATCGTGATAGCGTGCTTTTTCCCTCCAGCAAAGAAGGAGAGTACTCCGTCCGAGGTGACTGGCTTATGCTGGTTGGCGTATACCAGCTTTGCGGAGGTGAGGCATTGCCTAACCAAATCGAGATAGAGCGCATCTGACTGTGTGGCCATATCGGACAGCTGTGTGGCGGCGAGTATGTTGCCTACATCGTGAAACAGCCTCAAATCCTTCAGCGTTCTTCCACATAGGAAACGGGTCGGCTCAATGGCAACATCCAGCCAGTTGTTGTAATAGTACGCATCCAACTGGTCCCATGCGTCATCTGAGTTCACGGGGAGGCGAGAGTCGGGCAAAGTGAACCGGCTGCCCTCATCATGCGGCCATGGGTTAAACGCGATACGAGAAGAAAAGAACTCTCCTTTCCCTTTTGAGGATCGTGGTGCCTTACCAAAAGATGTCCTTGGTCCTGTAATCCTGCAATGACAACAACAACCACAACTATCCAGTATAAATCGGCATATAAAAATCCACACAAACACAAAGTTACCAAAGGGAAAAATCCGCTGTATTTTCTCAAATCAAAATTCTATATGTTTGCGTTTGAACAGATAAATCTGACCACTCTAAACACAACCCATCAAAGAACCATAAACCAATTCGCATCCCCATTCCCCTAAATTCCAATTTCCCATAAAAAATTAGGTTTTTGCTTCAAACGAAATTTCAAGTTAAATTACACAACCCTAGTTCCTCGAAATCATTCATAAGCAAGCTTAGAATTCACCCAACTAATCGCGGCATGAAAAATAGAGCAAATCAACCTCTAAATTCACCTTGTTACTCAAAACAGCAAACTGAAAAGGGGGTTTTCGAAGTGTTACCTTGCTTGTCTTGAGAAACGAGTTGAAGATTCGGATAGAGGGTGAGAAATCGAGTGAAATTGAGCTTTAAATCGCTCAGATTGGTTAAGATTTCATGTAGTTGTGCTTAGAAGAAGAAGCTTGAGAACCGTTTTAATGGGGAAAAGAAAATCGAAGAAGGAGGAAGGAAAAGAGAGAGAGAGAGGCGCGAAAAATTACGGTGTTTTGGTAGGTCCCAATATATCAGTTATTTCTATATTCAATTGGAAAAATCCCTTTTATTTCTTGGCCCCATCACTCTTTTTTATTGGGCTAACCTCTTGGTGGGCCTAAATTCGAAATTCGAATTTTTACCCTGGAGAGCAGGTGCTCTGTATTGGGGAGCAGGTGCTCCTTCTGGGAATTGGATTGACGTGTAGATCGATCCTGAGGTTGACCACTGGAATGACTTTTGATCTCATCATCATGGATCGATTGATCTAGCAGAGAGGATCGATCAATCGATCGATCTGCCTTGTATATTCCACAAACAGTGTTTTTTTTTTTTTTGGTTTTTTTAGAAAAACCTGAAAACTTACTTCGAAATTCAACATTAGTAATAAAAGAAATTAAATCGAAATAGTTAGAAAACGTACCGGTGGATTGCCTCCCACCAAGCGCTTGGTTAAAGTCTTTAGCTTGACTTGATTAGCCATTTAGGCTTTTGGTGCATCGCCTAAGGGGATGAATCCTCCTTCGGCTTCGTTCGTCTCAGCAAGGTACGGCTTAAGCCTCTGACCATTGACCACGAAATCGTTGCCTTTGGCGTCCAGCAACACCACGGCTCCATATGATCGGACCTCCTTAATGAGAAAAGGCCCGGACCACCTAGATCGCAATTTTCCAGGAAAAAGCTTAAGACGAGAATTAAAGAAAAGTACATGGTCGTTCGGTTGGAAGTCTCGGGTGAGAATCCTCTTGTCGTGATACATCTTGGTTCTGTCCTTACAGATTTTCGAACTCTCATAGGCCAGGTGCCTAATTTCCTCCAATTCGTTAAGTTGCATGGATCACCTCTCCAAGGCGGGTTTGACTTCGTAATTCATTAGATTAACAGCCCATGCCACCTTGTATTCGAGCTCCACAGGGAGATGACAAGACTTCCCATACACCAAGTGAAAAGGCGTTGTCCCCAACGGTGTTTTATAGGCAGTTCGGTAAGCCCACAACGCATCATCCAGCTTATTAGTCCAATCTTTTCTAGTGGTTCCCACGGTCTTTTGAAGAATACTCTTAATTTGCCTGTTGGAAACCTCAACCTGACCGCTAGTCTGCGGATGATATGACGTTGCTACCTTGTGCTTTACACCATTCTTTCTCAAAAGGTTCTCAAAAACCTTGTTGATGAAGTGACTTCCTCCATCGCTAATAACCACTCGCGGCACTCCAAACGTGGGGAATATGATGGACTTAAACATCTTCACCACTACACCCGAATCATTTCTTGGGGAAGCAATGGCCTCAACCCATTTGGACACATAGTCAACGACCACAAGGATGTATTCGTTTCCATAGGAAGATGGAAAAGATCCCATAAAGTCTATCTCCCACACGTCAAACACTTCAACTTCCAGAATAAAGTGTTGAGGCATCTCATTCCTCCGTGAGATGTTTCCTTGCCTCTGACATGTGTCGCATCTCGAGATGAAAACTTGAGCATCCCGGAACATCGGGTGCCACCAATACCCAGCTTGCAGCACCTTAGATACAGTCTTGAAAGTTGCGAAGTGACCAGCATAGCTCGAACTATGGCAATGGAACAAAATTCCTAGAATTTCCTCATCAAGAACACACCTCCGAAAAATACCATTCGAGCATTGCTTGTAAAGGTATGGCTCATCCCAGAAAAATATCTCCTTATGTTGCGAAGAAACTTCATTTTCTTGCCTCCCACAAAGTCAGACGGTTTCTGGTCAGCAGCAAGGTAGTTCGCTATCTCTCCAAACCACGGAAAACTCGGACCACTAGTCTTGGAAACAGCAGCGCAAAACTCCTCTTGAGCAGGTGCTCCCTCTATTGGAGCAGGTGCTCCAGTCTGAACTGTGTGCTCTATAACGCAGATTCCAATCGCATACACATGTTCATCTGGGAGTGCATTATCAAGCGGTACCGTATCATCTATTTTTATGCGGGATAGATGATCAGCAACCCCGTTCTCGGTCCCCTTCTTATCAACAATTTGAAGATCAAACTCTTAGAGCAAAAGAATCTATCTCAAAAGCCTCAATTTCGCATCCTTCTTGGTGAGCAAGTACTTCAAAGCCGTGTGGTCGGTATGCACAATCACCTTAGAACCGACAAGATATGATCTGAATTTCTCAAAGGCAAAGACTACTGCCAGCAACTCCTTCTTGGTTGTAGCGTACTTACACTGAGCTTCATCCAAAGTGCGGCTAGCGTAATAGATTACGTAGAGCTTTTTGTCTTTTCTTTGCCCCAAAACTGCTCTCACAGCGTAATCACTTGCATCCGTCATCATTTCAAACGGTAGATCCCAATCTTTTGGTTGAATAATGGGCGCACTCACCAAGGCTCCCTTTATAGTGTGAAAAGCCTCAAGGCAAGCTCCATTAAACTCAAACTTGGTCTCCTTACACAAGAGCTGAGTGAGCAGTCTCGCTATCTTTGAAAAATCTTTAATGAAACGTCTGTAAAACCCGGCATGTCCTAGGAAACTCTGTATTCCTCTGACTGAATCCGGCGGTTGCAAACTCATCATCACCTCAACCTTTGCTCGGTCAACCTCTATACCGTTCTCTGATATCCGATGACCCAAAACTATACCATCACTAACCATGAAATGATGTTTCTCCCAAGTTAACACAAGATATTTCTCTTCACAACGTTGTAACACCCTGCACAGATTTGGCAAACACACGGAAAAAGAGCTTCCATAGACGGAGAAATCGTCCATGAAAACTTCTATTATGTCCTCAATAAAATTAGTAAAAATACACATCATGCACCTTTGAAAAGTCGCAGGGGCATTGCATAATCCAAATGGCATTATGCAGTACGTAAAAGTGCCATAGGGACACGTGAAGGTCATCTTTTCCTGATCATCCGGGTAAATGGGAATCTGAAAGAAACCTGAATAACCATCTAAAAAGCAGTAGTAAGCGTGGTTAGCTAATGTTTCGAGCATTTGATCAATGAATGGTAAGGGAAAATGATCCTTCCAAGTCGCTGCATTTAATTTTCTATAATCGATGCACATCCTATGTCCTGTGACAGTCCTAGTGGGTATCAATTCATTCCTATCATTGGCGATCACAGCGTTTCCACCCTTTTTAGGCACTACATGAACATGACTGACCCAATTACTATTAGAGATCACATAAATAATGCTAGCTTATAAGAGTTTCATTATTTCTTTCTTAACCACATCTTTTAAATTCGGATTCAACCTTCTTTGGTGTTCTACATTCATCCTCTAGATGTATCCTATGCATGCATAAATCAGGTAAAATTCCAGGGCTGTCATCTAGCGAATACCCTAAAGCCTTTTTATACTTCCTAAGTTCGCATAAAAGTAAGGCGGTCTCCACATTATTCAAATCAGCATTAATTATAACAAGGTATATGGAGTTAGGGCCTAAAAACGCGTACCTTAGCCCGACTGATAGAATTTTGAGCTCTAACTTTGGAGCTTTCACCTCGCTCCAAGGACTGTCAACAGAGTTTCCAGGACCTGGAGCAGGAGCTCCGTCAGCTCCCTCTATTTTGAGTTTCAAAAATTTGGTTGATCTTTCCATCTGCCCAGAATCCAACATCCTTGCAAACCCGATTGTGTCCTTGATATAATGCGTTTTTAGCGCATTCTAACCGTTGTTTTATAAGTTTTTATCGAGTCTTTCACTCTCTTTCGAGTCATTCTAGGTACTAAAGTGGCTGGAAACAAGGATTTGAAGTTTGCAATTGGATTTGGCGAAAAAAAAGGAAAAAGAGATCTTTTTGAAGATTCTGCCCAGAAGGAGCATTTGCGCTGGAGTTAGGTGCTCCCGCGCCCCATAATATCCAATTATGGGAATATTCACTAAACCCTAATTCGCAACCCTATCTTTTCCCAACCGCCAAGGCTTTATTTAAAAGGGGATTTTCGCCCTTTTTAGAGAAGGATCACGCCACACACATCACGAGGGACAATAGTAGAGATACATCACGACGAGAGAGAGAGAGAGAGATATATACACTTGTTTTGAGAGAGTTTGTAAGCTTGGAGATTTTTCTTCAAATACTTATCGAAGTTTTCTTAACCCCTACTCTTTTATATATCGATTTCAATGCAGTTTATCATGTCTCTTGCTGTTGTTGTTTGTTTGATTATGGGCGAGTAATCCACTTGTTAGGTTAAGGGTTTTCGATGGGATTTGATTCATGAGCTAAGCATAAATAGGTTTTTAAATAATCATTCGATAGTCTCCACCTATTGTCGATCATATTTCCTAGGTTAGATTGATCACCTAGCCTTTGATTTTAGGTTGAATTTACTTATCAAAAGTTTGTAAATTGCTGGAATTGACTTAGGTGGGCGATTTGATCTTTAGCCAACGAAAGTTGAAGTTAGGGCATCTCGTGAACATATCAACCCTAATCGCTTAATGCTTGATAATCCTTGTAACCTCAATGACAGTTAGGGTGTTAGATTGATTGTTAAAGTTGTAGATGCCACGAAAGTGGATCTCCTTATATTTATGGTTGAGTTCGAGACTTGGTCGTAATCGCATACCTGAATAATTGCTTGGTTCCTGATATTCGAATCCCTGCGAATTATCCCTGACCTAACGCTTTTCCATTATTGTTTACAACAGATTTTACATTTTGTTTAGCTTTAATTATCGTGACATTTAAACCCCAACTTGAATCGCTTAGCTGAGATTTGTAATCCATAGAATTAGAGTGTATGGCTGGTCCCTTAATGAACCTCACTATTCTGCATTCGAATTAGTGTACCTAGGTTTTAATCTTATAAACCGACAAAAGGACTTACATCAGTCCTCACTCAGATATCCCTGCTCACCCTCAGCCTTTGTCAATGCCACATCCAACTGATCATCAGCAAGAATCTCCTCAATCTATCCCTCAGAGATTTCGAGATTATCCTCAATGGCAAAGGTCTGCCCATCAATGGTTGGCTTTTTGAGCATCCGATCCATCTCAAAATCCATGATAATGTCTCCCAGGTGCAGACCGATTGTTCCGTTTCTCACATCAATGATCACACCAGCTGTGCGCAAGAAAAGGCATCCAAGAATCAAGGGATCCTTCGGTTCCTCATCGAGTTTTAACACTACAAAGTCTGCAGGAATCAAAGTGTTGCCAATCTGCACATGTAAATCCTCAAAGATCCCCAGAGGTAACTTCACTGATCTGTCAGGAAACACTAGTGAAATCCTCGTTGGCTTGAATTTCGTGTACCCAAGTTCCTTGCAACAGAATACGGCATTAGGTTCACACTTGAACCCAAATCGCATAAGGAACAGGCAAATCGCATATGACCAATCTGCACGGACAACAAAAATTTCCCCGGATCCTCCTGCTTCTTAGGGATCCTGTTTTGTAGCAGAACACTACAATTCTTAGACACTATCATAGCGCTCTGCTCTGAGGAAGCCTTCCAAGTAATTAAACCCTTGACGTACTTCTTCATGGCTGGCATCATCTGAATCGCATCTGCCAGCGGTAACTTAACCGTCAAATCCTGCAACATCTCCTTATACTTTGCCTCATCTAAATCCTTCTGCGATTTCCTAGGAGGTACTGGGTAAGGGACTGGTGGTTTGTAGACACGCGACCGAACCTTATCAACAATCTCATTCGGTCGTAATACCTTAGAAGTTGGTCTAGCAACTTCTTCATCCCTTTCTATTTCCGGAGCAGGTGCTCCCTCTGTTGGAGCAGGTGCTCCGACGGCCGGAGCAGGTGCTCCTTCTGGGTAGTTTTCAGCTTCTGCCCTCACGACTGGTGGTAACAAACTCTATGGGGTTTGCATCCATTTTTCCAGGTAACACTCCTTGTGGCCTCTTGATTGCGTCAGCCGTTTGAGTAACCTGAGTGTCGATTTTCTTCACGTGGTTGCAAACCGCTTCAAGCCAACCATTAAGATCCGAATACATAGCATATACCTTCGTGTTGATCTCAGTAGCAGACTTCTGTTGATTAGCCATCAGCTGCTACATCATACCTTTCAACTCATCCTGAGAAGTACTTCTAGAGCTCGCAGGAGCTTGAAAGTTAGAGAACTGCGGTTTCTAACCTTGAAAAGCGAGGAACGTCTTAACTTGGAAGTTCTGAGGGTAGGTCTTCTGGAAACTTTGATCCTAGGGTTTTGGGTTCTGGGGGCCGGTTTCCTGCGGATAAACCTGGTCCTGTGGGTTCCCAACGTTCGTACTCCTATAGGAAAAATTTGGGTGACTCCTATAATTCTGATTGAACCCACGGTTTTGCACAAACCCTTGGCCATTAACGTAACTGACCTCCTGCTGATCACCATCTCCTTCCTCAACCATCTCCTCAGAAAGTGGTTCGCCATTCTCATCTACAAAGTGAACCGTCCTTTGTTCCCTTTGAGCAACAAGTTGACCTTAGCCGTAAGGTCATCAATCTTTTGGGAATCCATTCCACTAGATTTCGTGGTCCTATCATACTCCTGAGACTAGTTGCTAGAACTCACAGCCAAGTTCTCTGTAAGCTTATACGCAACCTCTTTGGTCTTAGTCATGAAGTCGCCATTACTTGCAGCATTCAGCGCATTCCTATAGTCCCAATCAACACCATCGTAGAAGATACCCAGCAAATTTTCATCGGTGAACCCATGGTGTGGACACTCTCTCTTATACTCTTTGAAACGTTCCCATGCCTCACAGAAAGACTCTCCTGAATGTTGCTGGAAAGAGGAGATCTTGTTCCTTAGACTCGCGGTTTTGGATTTGGTATAGAAGTGGTCCAAAAACGCTGCTCTACATTGTGCCCAGGTCGTGATGGATCCAGCTGGTAGAGACTTAAGCCAACGAGAAGCTTTGTCCGGGAGTGAAAAAGGAAAAAGCTTGCATTTCAAGAAATCCGGGTTCATCCCTTTAGAACTCGTCGTGGAGCAAATCTTCTCGAAGTTTTCTATATGGTCCATCGGAATTTCCACAAGCAATCCATGAAACAAATGCTGCTTAACCAACGATATCATCTGAGGATTGATCTCATAATCTTGCCTTTCAACAGCAGGTGGAACAATAACAGCTCGGTTCCAGTAGAAAACATGGGGATTGTCCATATCCCCAATGGCACGCTGCTGCTCACGAGTGCGCTGCTGCTGTTGTTCACGGGCATGTTGCTACTGCATCTGAGCCATCTGCTCTTGCAACCGTAGCAGCTTAGCCGCCATACCATCTTCACCTTGTCCGCCCATGTTGATGAGATTAGATCTTATTCGTCTGTTTTCTCGTTCTAGTCTTGCAAGTTCCGGGTTACTCAAAGTTACAAGGGGAGTTTGAAGATTTTGTCCTTGTTGTCCTTGAGTTCATGCACCTGAAACACACGCAAAAGAAACAAAAGAACGAGTTTAGTACTTAGTCTGAAAACGTATACGAAAATTAGAGGTATCGAGTTGGTCCCCATCGCAACGGCGCCAATTTGATGAAAGTCCTTTTATCGATTTTAAAGATGAAATCTAGAATCACTAATTCAATGCAGAATAGGTAGGTTCGTCAAAGGAACCAGCAATACACTCTAATCCTATGGGATACAAGTCCAGCTAAGCGATTCAAAGTGGTTCAAGTTATCATGATTTTATCAAGCAAATAAATGTAAATTCGATGTAAACAATTAATGGGAAAAATGTTAGATTAAGGGATAGTATCTCAAGGATTAAATCATTTAGAACCAAGCAATTATTCAGGTTATCAATTACGAACCAATCTAGAACTCAACCACAAAATTAAGAGGATCCACTGTCGTGGTATCAACTACTTCATCAATCAATCTAACACCCTAAACTGTCATTTGAGGTTACAAAGAATAATGAGCATTAAAAGGGTAGGATCGATTTGTTCACAAGTCGCCTTAACTTCAACTGTCGTTGGCTAAGGAAACTCGCCTATCTATGTCAAATCAAACAATTCACAACACTTTTGATGAGTAAATTCAACCTAAAATCAAAGGCTAGGTGATTAAACTAGTCTAGGCATTACGATCAACAATAGATGGAGATATCAAACCTATTTCAAAACCTATCTATGCTTAGTTCATGGATCTCTAATCCCACCAAACCTTCCACTTAACTAAAGAGATTACTCGCACATATTGAAGCAAACAACAACAGCGAATAAGATAAGAAACTTCATTGAAAATAGAAAAGATAAGAGTTTAGAAAAACTTCAACAAAACTTGGAAGACAATCTTCAATCTCACAAAGTTCTAAAACAAGTATCGATCTCTCTCTCACTCGTGTTCTCTGTCGTTCTCTCTCGATAGCGTGTCAAGTCTGCCCCTAAAATCTCGAAAACATCTCCTCTTAAAGGGGCTGCGGCGGCTGGAAAAGATTAGGGCTTCCTTAGGTGGCGAAATTAGGTTTAATGAAAATTTCCAAAAGTGGATCTTCTGGGGAGCGGGTCAATCGATCCACCTTGCGTATTCCACAACACAATTTTTTTTTTTTTTTTTTTTGTTTTTATTTTTACCTGAAAACTCAAACTGAAATTCAAAGTTAGTAATAAAAGAAATCAAATTGAAAAAGTTAGAAGACATACCAGTGGGTTGCCTCTCACCAAGCGCTTGGTAAAGTCTTTAGCTTGACTTGATTAGCCATTTTAGGCTTTTGGTGCATCGCCTAAGGAGATGAATCCTCCTTCGACTTGATTCGTTTCAGCGAGGTATGGCTTACACCGCTGTCCGTTTACCATGAACTCCTTGCCCTTTGCGTCCAGCAACACCACGGCTCCATAGGATCAGACCTCCTTTATGAGAAAGGGACCGGACCACCTAGATCGCAACTTTCCAAGAAAAACTTTAAGTCGAGAGTTAAAGAGAAGTACCAGGTCGTTTGGTTGGGTGAGAATCCTCTTGTCGTGATACATCTTGGTTCGCTCCTTGTAAATTTTTGAACTCTCATAGGCCAGGTGCTGAATTTATTCTAATTCATTAAGTTGCATTGATCTCTTTTCCAATGCGGGTTTGATATCGTAGTTCATCAGCTTAACAGCCCAGGCGACCTTGCACTCAAGCTCTACAGGAAGATGGCAGGACTTCCCATATACCAAGTGAAAGGGCGTTGTCTCCAATGGTGTTTTGTAAGCGGTTTGATAAGCCCACACCGCGTCGTCCAACTTAGCGGCCCAGTCTTTCCTGGTGGTGCCTACGGTCTTTTGTAGGATGTCCTTGATTTGCCTGTTGCTAACCTCGACCTGGCCACTGGTTTGCGGGTAATATGGCGTTGCAACCTTATGCTTTACACCATTCTTCCTTAAAAGGTTCTCAAAAACCTTATTGATGAAATGAGTCCCTCCATCGCTAATCACCACACGCGGTACTCCAAACCTAGGGAATATTATGGTTTTGAACATCTTTAAAACCACAGCGGCATCGTTTGTTGGGGAAGCTATGGCCTCAACCGATTTGGACACGTAATCAACGACCACTAAGATGTACTTGTTTCCATAGGAGGATGGAAATGGTCCCATAAAGTTTATCCCACATACGTCAAACACTTCAACTTCCAGGATGAAGTGCTGAGGCATCTCATTCCGTCGCGAGATGTTTCCTTGCCTTTGACATTTATCGCACCTTGAGATAAAAGCATGTGCGTCCCGGAACATTGTTGGCCACCAATAACCAGCTTGCAGTGCCTTGGATACTATCTTGAAGGTCGCGAAGTGCCCAGCATAACTAGAACTATGGCAGTGAAAAAGGATTCCTGGAATCTCCTCATCAGGGACACATCTCCTAAAAAGACCATCCGAGCATTGCTTGTAAAGGTACGGCTCGTCCCAAAAGTATCTCTTGATGTCTCGCAAAAACTTCCTCTTTCTGTCCCCCACAAAGTCAGCCGGTTCACGATCAACATCAAGGTAGTTCGCTATCTCCCCAAACCATGGAAAACTCGGGGCATCTGTCTTAGAAACAGCAGCATAAAATACTTCTGGAGCAGGTGCTCCCTCTGTTGGAGCAGGTGCTCCGTCCTGGACCTGATGTTGTAGGACACAATTCCAATAGCATACACATGTTCATCCGGTAATGCATCATCAAGCGGGACTGTTTCATCGACTTTCAGGCGCGATAAGTGATCAACAACTCCGTTCTCATTACCCTTCTTATCAACGATTTGTAGATCAAAATCTTGGAGCAATAAAATCCATCTAAAGAGCCTCGGTTTTGCATCTTTCTTTGTGAGCAAATATTTCAAACCCGCGTGGTCGGTATGAACAATGACTTTCGACCCCACAAGATACGACCTGAATTTCTCAAAGGCGAACACCACGACTAGGAGTTCTTTCTCAGTCGTTGCGTACCTACATTGAGTTTCGTCCAAATTCCGGCTAGCGTAATAGATCACGTGGAGCTTTTGATCCTTCCTTTGCCCCAAAACTACTCCCATAGTGTAATCACTAGCATCCGTCATTACCTCAAATGGTAAATCCTAATTTGGTGGTTAAACAATGGGCGCACTCACCAATGCTCCCTTTATAGTATGAAACGCCTCAAGGCAAGCTCCATCAAAATCAAACTTGGTCTCCTTACACAAGAGTTAAGTGAGTGGTCTCGCTATCTTTGAAAAATCCTTGATGAAACGTCTGTAAAACCCAGCGTGACCAAGGAAACTTCGTGATTGAATCTGGCGGTTGCAAACTCATCATCACCTCAACCTTTGCTCGATCAACCTCAATACCGTTCTCTGATATCCGATGACCCAAAACTATACCATCCCCTACCATAAAATGGCATTTCTCCCAGTTTAATACAAGATGTTTCTCTTCACAGCGTTGTAGTACCCTGCACAGATTAGACAGACACACGGAAATAGAGCTCCCATAGACGGAGAAGTCATCCATGAAAACCTCCATAATATCTTCAATAAAATCAGTAAAAATAGACATCATGCACCTTTGAAAAGTCGCAGGGGCATTGCATAATCCAAATGGCATTATGCGGTACGCAAAAGTGCCACAGGGACACGTGAAGGTCGTATTTTCCTGATCATTCGGGTGAATGGGAATCTGAACGAAACCTGAATAACCGTCTAAAAAGCAGTAGTAAGGGTGGTTAGCTAGTCTTTCGAGCATTTGATTAATGAATGGTAAGGGAAAATGATCCTTCCTAGTTGCTGCATTTAACTTTCGATAATCGATGCACATCCTATGTCCTGTGACAGTCCTAGTGGGTATCAATTCGTTCCTATCATTGGCGATCACAGTGATTCCGCCTTTCTTAGGCACTACATGCACAACTATAACATAAATAACACCAGCTTCTAAGAGTTTCATTATTTCTTTCTTAACAACATCTTTCAAATTCGGGTTCAACCTCCTTTGGTGCTCTACAGAAGTTCTAGATTCATCCTCTAAATGTATCCTATGCATGTGTATCCTATGCATGCATAAATCAGGTGAAATTACAGGGCTATCATCTAGCGAATACCCTAAAGCCTTTTTATACTTCCTAAGTTCGCATAAAAGTAAGGCGGTCTCCACATTATTCAAATCAGCATTAATTATAACAGGGTATGTGGAGTTAGGGCCAAAAAACGCGTACCTTAGCCCAGCTGGTAAGGTTTTGAGCTCAAGTTTTGGAGCTTTCAGCTCGCTCCAAGGATCGTCTGCAGAGTTCCCAGGAGCAGGAGCAGGTGCTCCGTCCGCTCCTTCTGTTTCAAGTCTCAAAAATTCTTTTGATTTCTCCATCTGCCCAGAGTCCAACATCCTTGTGAACCCAACAGTATCCTCACTCAAATACCCATGTTCACCCTCAGCTTTTGTCAACGCAATATCCAAGGGATCATCATCAAAAATCTCTTCAATCTCTCCCTCTGAGATCTTGAGATTATCCTCAATGGCAAAGGTTTGCCCATCAATGGTCAGTTTCTTCAACATCCGATCCATCTCAAACTCCATAATAATGTCTCCCAGGTGGAGACCTATCGTTCCATTCTTCACATCAATGATCGCACAAGCTGTGCGCAAGAAAAGACGTCCCAAAACCAGGGGATCCTTCGGTTCATCATCCAATTCCAACACCACAAAATCTGCTGGAATCAATATGTTACCAATCCTGACATGCAAATCTTCCAAAATCCCCACAGGTAGCTTTATCGATCTATCAGCAAACACCAACGATATCCGAGTTGGTTTGAATTTCGTGTACCCTAGCTTCCTCGTAACTGAAAAGGGCATGAGGTTCACGCTCGAACCTAAGTCGCACAGAGAGCAAGGAAATCGCACGGGACCAATATCCACATATAACACAAACTTCCTAGGTCCTCTTGCTTTTTAATCACCTTATTTTGTAGCACGACACTACAATTTTGTGATATCATCATTGCGCTCTGCTCTGAAGAAATCTTACCAGTTACCAAACCTTTGACGTACTTTTTAATGGACGGCATCATCTGAATCGCATCTGCCAATGTTAGCTTAACCGTCAAATCTTGCAACATTTCCTTACACTTTGCCTCCTCTAGATCCGTCTGTGATTTCCTTGGAGGTACTGGGTAAGGGACAGGGGTTCTGTAAATACGAGATCGAACCTTATCAACAATCTCATTCGGCCTTAATACCTTAGAAGTTGGTCCATCAACTTCTTCATCCTTTTCTGTTTCCGGAGCAGGTGCTCCCTCTGTTGGAGCAGGTGCTCCGTCTGTTGGAGCATGTGCTCCTTCTGGGCAGTTTGCAGCTTCTGTCCTTACAACTGCCGGCAGAACTCTTCCACTTCTCAGTTCTATGGCATTGACAAACTCTCTGGGTTTGGTGTCCGGTTTACCTGGCAGCACGCCTTGTGGTCTCTTGATTGCATCGGCCGTTTGAGCAACCTGAGTGTCGAGTTTCTTCACGTGGTTGCAAATTGCCTCAAGCCGACCATTAAGGTCCGAATACATAGCATCCACCTTAGTGTTGATCTCAGTAGCACACTTCTGTTGATTAGCCATTAGCTGCTGCATCATACCCTTCAACTCATCCTGAGAATTACTTCCAGAGCTCGCAGGAGCCTGAAAGTTAGAGAATTGCGTTTTCTGACCTTGAAAAGGGAGGAACGTCTTTCTTTGGAAATTCTGAGGGTAGGTCTTTTAGAAAGTTTGATCCTGAGGTTTCGGGTTCTGGGGGCCGGTTTGCTGCTGCGGATAAACCTGGTCATGTGGGTTCTCAACATTCGTACTTCGATAGGAGAAATTTGGGTGACTCCTATAATTTTGGTTGAACCCGCGGTTTCGCACAAACCCTTGGCCATTCCCGTAGCTGACCTCCTGCTGATCACCATCTCCTTCCTCAACCATCTCCTCAGCGAGTGGTTCACCATTCTCATCCGCAAAGTGAACCATCCTTTGGTTCGATTTGAGCAGCAAATTGACCTTAACCGTAAGATCATCAATCTTTTGGGAATCCATTCCGCTAGATTTCGTAGTCCGATAATATTCCTGGAACTTGTTGCTAGAACTCGCGGCCAAGTTCTCAAGGAGCTTATGCGCACCTTCTCTGGTTTTTGTCATAAAGTCTCCATTGCTAGCAACATTAACACTACAAGAAAAACTGTTAATAGCCACAAAATAGCCACAACAATTTCCGTAGCCACGCCTAAATAGCCATAAATTAGGCAACTTTGCAACCAATCCAATTTTCGTAGCTATTTCGTGGCAATTTTGTTGCTATTCAGCCACGATTTAGGGTTGTGTCTAATTGTCTCTATTTTACCACAATTAGCCACAAATATATTTTCGTGGCCATTTGCTACAAACTAGCTACAATTGTTGTTGTGGCAATAGAGACAAAATTCATATGTGGCTATTTGTGCTAATGTAATTTTACCACAAACATTTCTTTGACGGAAATTCAGCCATAATCATGACCATGGGTATAATTAATTGATGTTTTTAAACAATGAGGCTATATAGCTATATATATGCGTCTGATGTTCACATAGAAAATGGAGGTAATGATAAATTGATAAGAGCAAAAAAGGTTTTCGCATAGACCAAGAAACGTTGATTTTCTTGGATATGAAGAAAACTTAAGGGACTGAACATGGTCTGATTTTGGTCTCGACAAAATCCTTGGATTTGTCCAAGAGGGAATATCTCGCCGTACGAGGACGGGATTTACTTTTATATATACTCCACAAAACAAGAGATTTGTGTTGAATACTAGAGATTAAGAATTCTATAATCTATGATTTTAGTTTAAAAAAAAATTCTATAATTTTTCTCTTTAATATTTTGGTTTTTGAATCTTTTTAACCAAAACTTATTTGATATTATAGAAGTAAATAATTAAATGTTGTGTAAATCTGTTTTTGTATAAGTGGATGGTAGATAAAACGAGTTTGATTAAATATTTTCACACAAATGAAACAAAGAGAATATGTGATAAGTGTGAAAGTATTAATCAAAGTAACCCTTAATTAAATCTATCAGACACCTTGGCTTCCGTATTCTTTTCTAACAATGTTTAATTTCTTTTATTCTATCTTAGTTTTTTTTTTCCCCTCGAGTAGTCTAGTTGGTTCGATGTATGTCGACGAGAAGTCGAACAAAGAAGTTTCGAAGAAGATATATGTGTACATATTATTGATATATCTCCTCGACTTTTTGTTTTGTTTTTTACTTCGAACAATGTGAATGTGAATGTTCAAACCTCTAAAATAGGCTTAAATCCCCCATTGTTTCGGACACAAGGGATATGCTCAAAAGAAGATCATCTCAATTTATTTTTGTTTCAATGTTTTTTGAAATTAAAGAAACTATTTCTTTTTCCTTCACATATGACATATCTATTTTCCTCTATCTAACTTTCTCTTTTTATTTGTTTAATAGGTTATTATTTGTAGAATAGGTTATATGTGATTGTAATAGAGAAAAAACCAATAATAATTGATAGAAACTATTTTTTTTTCACATATGTGATAGACATTTATTATTGTTTTTTCAATTAATTTTGTAATTGATTTTATTTAATAGTATTACTCTTTTGCGTTAGTTCAGTTTTCATTAGGATGCTCATTGCAATGTCATAAAAGCGATAGAAAACATAGTTTCATTTTTATTTATTATGGAAGTGAATAACATACATGCGTGCGGGTATTAAATCGGCTTTCAATTTGGGCAAAATTCAAAAAATTTGGACAATTATTTTAGGCAAAATCATTTGGTGGGAAAAATTTGGGAAAAAATTTGGGTTCTTCCCGGTTTAATTTGGGCAAAATGTTTTAAGTCCAACGCTTATACAAACCGAGAAAATCAACTTTGTTTTCTCAGCTTCAGTTTCTTCTCTCTCTCTCTCTCTCTCTCTCTCTCTCTCTCTCTCTCTCTCTCTCTCTCAGTTTCTTCTTCTTCTCTTCTCCCCGGCGGCCCTTCTTCCGGTGACCCACACGCTTCTCTCTCTCTCGCACATTTTCTTCTTCTTCTCTCCGGCAGCCCTTCTTCCGGTGACCCACCGCTGAATACGGTAAGATTCGATGCTCTTTATGGTGTGTATTTGGTTGTGTCTTTAGGGATTTGATTTGAACCCTTCTCTTAAATTGTTTCATCAATTAATTAGAATTCTAGCCTTAGAATCCGATTTGCAAGTTGAATCTTTATAGCTTTATCTTAGTTCTCATACCCTAGCCTTAGAATCCTAGCCTTAGAATCTGATTTATCTTTATAAGTGTTAAAGAGTTAGCTAATATATGTTTTCTTAGCTAATAAAGAATGATGATAAAGATCTACCGGTTAAGAATGTTGACTTAGCCTGTTTATTAGCTTATTAGCTTATATCATATATGTATTCCGATGACTCATGATAAAGATCTGACACATTATAAGAAAGCATAGCTAATAAAGATCTACCGATGATATTAGCTTATTAGCTTGTTGACTCATGATAAAGATCTAAGTAAATCCAAACAGATCTACCGATGTTAACCTTTCAAGGCTATGTTTTCTTAGAATCTTTATGGCTTCCGTGTAATCATTCTTTATCTTTATTAGCCAATCCTAGCCTTAGAATCTGATTTGCAAGCTGAATCTTTATAGTTTCATGAATTAATTAGAATCTTTATAGCTTTATCTTAGTTCTCAAACCCTAGCCTTAGAATCTGATTTGCAAGTTAGTAATTCTCAGTCTCTTATTATCTTTTGAAGATGAATCTCAAAGGTCTAGGTCCATCACAACAATCTGGCCGGTCTCGCCAAAATCGTTTGCCTCCTAGAGCAACTGGACTAATGAGGTCAGCCAATTCCAGCACTTTTCGTCATCTCCTTCCTAGCCTAGTAGTGATGAGTGCACCAGAACACAAAACATGCCTCATCTCCATCCTCAAAAGCTCAATGGCAGTAAGTAGAACACTCTTTGCTTATTAGCTAAGTAAAAACTCTTTAACATAGAATGGTTTTTGTATTTTGTAATCTTGAATGATGATTCTCAAGACTTGTGTATTGTATTTAAGGATCAACTTTTGAATGTTCAATATCAAGGATAATTTTTGTTTATGAAACCATTTGGTTTCAATTATTTTTTTATTCATAATTTCAATTTTGTCACAACATTTTTGTAGTTTTTTGTGGCCAATATGCAAACTGGTTTGTGGCTAGTCGTTGAATATATCAACAATTGTAAATGTGTCTATGCATAGCAACAAGACACAAAATAAGTTGTGGCCAATTGTGTAACATAGTCACAAGGAATGGTTGTCGATAATTGTTGCTTTTAGACACAATTAATTTGTGACAAACCGTGGCTATGGTAGACACAAATATAGTTGTCTCTATTTCATAGATATTAGACACAAACTTTATCGTCGTTATGTCGTGGAAAAATGATCCACAAATAGAGATGAAATCGAAATAGCTACAAGCCTATATCCACAAAACTTAGTTGTGTCTATGCGTGGCTATATGCAAATTAGCCACAAAATTTTACCTATAAGCTACAATTAGTTTTGTGACCATAATCAATTTTTCTTGTAGTGTAAGTGCATTCCTATAGTTCCAGTCAACACCATCGTAAAAGATACTAAGCAGATTCTCATCGGTGCAACCATGGTGTAGGCATTCCCTTTTGTACTCCTTAAACCGTTCCCATGCCTCACAAAAAGACTTTCCTGAATGCTGTTGAAAAGAAAAGATTTTGTTCCTTAGGCTCGCTGTCTTAGTTTTCGTGTAGAAGTGATCCAAAAACGCAGCTCTACATTGTGCCCAAGTAGTAATAGATCCAGCAGGTAGAGACTTAAGCCAACGCGAAGCCTTATCCGCGAGTGAGAAAGGGAATAGCTTGCACTTTAGGAAATCTGGGTTCATCCCATTAGAACTCGTCGTGGAGCAGATTTCCTCGAAGTTTTCTATATGGTCCATTGGAATTTTTGCAGGCAATCCATGGAACAAATGCTGCTTAACCAGCGATATCATCTGCGGTTTGATCTCATAATCATTCCGTTCAACAACATGGGGAACTATAGCAGCTCGGTTCTGATATAAAGCATGGAGATTGTCCATATCCCCTATGGCTTGCTGCTGCTCACGCGTGCGTTGTTACTGCTATTCGCGCGCGTGCTGCTGTTGCATTTGAGCCATTTGCTCTTGCAGCTCAGCCGCCATGTTGTTGTCGCCTTGTTCGCCCATATCAGCGGGATTAGGCCTTTGTCGTCTGTTTTCTCGTTCTAGTCTCGCAAGTTCTAGGTTACTCAAAGTGACGAAGGGAGTTTGAAGATTTCTCCTTGTTGTCCTTGAGTTCATACACCTGAAACACACGCAAGAGAAACAAAAGAACGAGTTTAGTACTTAGTCTGAAATTGTAAACGAAAATTAGAGGTATCGAGTTGGTCCCCGTCGCAACGACACCAATTTGATGAAAGTCCTTTTACCGGTTTCAAAGATATAAAACCTAGAATCACTACTTCGATTGTAGAATAGTTTAGGTTCGTTAAGGGACCAACAATACACTCTAATCCTATGGATTACAAGTTCAGCTAAGCGATTGAAAGGGGTTTAAATGTCACGGTTTATCAAAGCAAACAAAAGTAAAATTCGATGTAAACAATAAATGGAAAGGCGTTAGATCAAAGGATATATCTCAGGGATTAGATCATCAAAATCACGCAATTATTCAGGTTATCAAGTTATGAACCAATCTAGAACTCAATCATAAATTTAAGGTGATCCACTATCGTGGCATCAACAACTTCAATAATCAATCTAACACCCTAAACTGTCGTTTGAGGTTACAAGGAATGATGAGCATTAAACGTATAGGATCGATTTGTTGACAGGTTGCTTTAACTTCAACTATCGTTGGCTAAAGACAACTCGCCCATCTAAGTCAATTCCAACAATTCACAACACTTTTGATGAGTGAATTCAACCTAAAATCAGAGACGAGGTGATGAAATTAGTCTAGGCAGTACGATCGACTATAGATGAAGATATCAAGTGATGTTTCAAAACCTATCTATGCTTAGTTATGATTCTCTAACCCCATCGAACCCTCAACCTAACAAAGGGGATTACTCACACATATTCAAGCAAACAACAGCAGCAAAAGAGAATAGGAAGTTCATTGAATCGAAATAGAAAAGAGTAAGGGTTTAGAAAAACTTCAACAATAACGTGGAAGGCAATCCTCACGCTTACAAACTCTAAAATCAAGTATCAAATCTCTCTCTCTCTCTCTCTCTCTCACTTGCGTTTTGTTGTGTTGTGTCTGCGTGATCACGTGATGCCCAAAAGAATCGAAAAACTCTCCTTTTAAAGGCCCACGGCGGCTGACAAAAGATTAGGGCTTCAAATTAGGTTTAATGAATATTTCCATAAGTGGATCTCCTGGGAGCAGGTGCTCCCTCTTCTGGAGCGGATGCTCCTTTTCTTCAGAATATTCCAAAAAGATCCAGATTCCTTCCTTTTTCACCAAATCCAATTGTGAGTTCCAATCCTCCATTCCAGCCGCATTTTAGACCTAGAAAGATTCAAAGTGGAGTGAAAGACTCGATAAAAACTTACAAAACAAAGGTTAGAATACGCCAAAAACGCATTATATCAAAACCCTAAACCATAATGTAACATAGTTAATTCAAGCATAAATGATATATTGAGTAAATAATTTTGAAAATTGGCATTTTAACAAAGATTTTTTTAAAATTGGTATTTTTAAAAAGTGGCATTTCAAAAATGGCATTTCTCAAAAATCCTTTTTTTTTAATATGGTCCTAGTCCTATGGCTTGCCACACTTTGATGTGAAACTAAAACAAAAATAATTTATGAGGTATAATAAAAATCATCGTGAGCAAGTTCGTCTTTGTTTAGGGACAATTACAAAAATATCACACTTGACTTACATGTTTGCAATGCAAGCGTGCCACATAAAGATGAACTTTTGCAAATCTGCCATTTTTATGGGAAATAGATAAAAAATTACTTTTTTCTCTTTTTTTTTTTTTTTTTCTCTTTATCTTTCTCTTTCACAAGCATGTTTTTATCTTTCTCTCTCTTTTTTCTGAAAAACTAGAAAACTTCTCTCTCTCAAGCTCTCTCAAACTCTCTCTCTCAAACTCTTGTTAATGAATAAAATTGTGATGAACGTTAAAGAAGAAAAAATCAGATCTAGATCTGAATCTCTCCTTCTCTCTGTAACGATCGCGAACCAAATTACGGAATATTTGGTCGTGTGTCGATCGACACAGTGGGTGTGTGTCGATCGACACGAAAAAAAAAAAAAAAAAAAAAAAAAAAAAAAAAAAAAAATAAAATAAAATAAAAATAAAAATAAAATAAAATAAAATTTCCCTATAAAAGGGAGAGAGTGTCGGCAGTGGTCTGGAGAAAGATTTCTCAGAGTTTTGAGAGGTTAGAGAGAGAGAGAGAAAAGTTGGGAGAGTGTGAAGTGTTTTTGGGTTGAAGACAGCTTCTGTTCGTGTTTTGGAGAAGACAAACGGAGGTCAAGATCACGACGGATCGGAGTGAAATTTGGAGGGTAAGTACTCCTGTCGTTGTTCTTGTCGTAGGAAAAATCCGTTTGTCAATCGGACGGTTAGATTGTTAGTTATGATCGTTCTAAGTTGGTCGGTTTGTGCAGCCTTCAACTGCGATCAGTCAACTTCGGAGGAGTTTTGCCGTCGTTCTGTTGTGACACAGGAAGCGTTCTATATACGGTTAGAAAGCTCTCTATGTCTAGTTTTTAGATCGTGTTTCCGATCTTGATTCCGTTGTGTTTTCCGTTCCCAGTGTGCTTTCTTGTAAAACGGGTTATTTCTGTTCCAGTTCGGATCATCGAAATTGCGAGTTGTTTTCTCGTCGAACCGTTTTGAACCAAGAGACGATCTGTATACGGTTAGAAAGCTCTATCTGTCTACTTTTCAGATCGGGTTTCCGATCTTGATTCCGTTGTGTTTTCCGTTCCCAGTGTGTTTTCTTGTTCAACATGTCATTTCTGTTCCAGTTCGGATTGTTGAACTTGCGGGCTGTTTTCCCGTCGATTTGTAGGGAGTTAGAGGACGTTCTACATACCGTTGTGTAGCTCGTCGTGTCTAGTTTCCAGCGCCGGTTTCTGATTGGAATTTGGAGTAGCCGTTCGTAGTATACGTTGAGTTCTTTGGGGCGTGCGTGTTCTTGGTGTTCTGGGTGTTCTTGAACACTTTTGAATCCGTTTTCCTTCCCAAATCAAGGTGAGTGCGTGACCATGGGTGCGTGTAAGCATAAGAAGTGTTAGGATGCGTTTGTGTGTTGTTTGGGATCGAATTTCGTGTTGTTTGATAAATTATTATGCAGAAAATCGCGTGTGCGAGTTTTCTGGGTTTGGTGTGTCGATCGACACATATGGGTGTGTCGATCGACATGGTGTCAGTAGGTCACCGGGATGGTGTGCTGACGGACATGAGTGTCGGAGTTGGTGTCGATCGACACGGGTTAGTGTATCGATCGACACAGGTTGTTTTTACGCGATTGAGTTGTTTTCATGTTGATTGTTCATCCTGGTATTGTAGCATTGCTTATGCTTATATTTGTACATAGCCTGTTGATGGGATGACCGTCTCACTGGGTATTTATGATAATACTCACGCATCTCTTATAACCATGTGATGCAGGTAAAGACAGTCAATGATCGTGGAATCATGGCCGGGACGAGGGGAATGATCTAGTGGCTCGTTTTCGTGTAATAAGTTAGAATTGCTAGGGTGTTAGCAATTTCAGAACTATGTGTATTACCGAATTGAACTAGAATTAATAAGTATGGGCTTGTTAAACGATAATTGTATTTGATTGTTGAATCATTGTTTCCGCGCTGTTTGTTTATTGGACCGTTGAGGATCACTATTTATGATAATAGTGATCCGGTTAAAAATTTTTTTTATTTGACGGGTTGGGTCGTCACACTCTCTCTCACATATAGATTCAGATCTAGATTTGATCACTTTTTGTTGCAAATATGGTTTATTTGATTTGTATTGTAGATCTGAGATTGTTGATTCGATTTTGGTTACAAATATAATATTTTTGGTTCAATTTGGCTTATAGATCTGAGTTTTTGATTATTTCTGGGTTAGTTTTATTTTTGATGTTCTTCTTACTAATCTAGAGTTTTGACATTTTTTATAAAGTAATTACAAGATTTTTATAAGAAGAATAATATATTTGAATTTTTTTTCTCGGAAAATTTGAAGGTATAGTTTTGTGTTTGTTTTCATTTTTATGATTTTCTATGGAGATATAATTTTTGTTTCTAAGTTTCTCTTCCATGGGGTTTACACTTTTTTTCTTTTTCCTTTTCTTTTCACAGATTTAGGGTTTTCACGTGTCATTATAAACTTTTTAAACAATTTATAAGAGGTATGTATTTGTCTTTAAAAACTGAACAGTAGAAATAACTATTTATAAAGTTTTTTAAAAATTTATAAGGTTTTCAAAAGGTTTATAAGATTTTTAAAAAAGTTTATAAGGGTTTTAGAAAGGTTTTGTATTATAGTTTAAAGAGCTTATAAATTGTTTAAAAACTTTGTAAATTGTTTAAAAATATTATATATTTTTTTAAAAATTTTATAATGTAAAATGAAAACCCTCAATCCCCAAAAGTTATATCTTAAACGCTCAATAGTTAACCCAAACTCAAAAATTTATAGTCGTTTGTATTTTTATCCAAAACATTTTTGCTTCTTCTGCTTCTTTTAATCCAAAAACGTAGTTAAAATTCTTTGTATCCACATCTATTTGCATATGTGTTTCTCTAAGAATATTCTTCTTCTTTTTCATATAGCCACCAGATCCAATCTCAGATCGGATGCAACAAGAATCAAAATTCAGATCAAATTTCACGACTACGAGATTTGGATTTTTTTTTGTGAAATAGATATGGTTCATAGAGAAGAGATGGCGAGATATGATTTCATGACGACGAGATCTGATTTAGAGAGAAGAAGAAAAAAGTTATGAGGGAGAAAGAGAGAAGAAGAAAAAATGACAGATTTGTTTCAAAGAGAATTTTTTTTGGCAATTTGTAGTTAAAGATAATTTGGGAATATGGAGGAAATAGAGTAGCACGCTTGCAAAAGTTGCAAAAATATGGCATTTTTGTAAGGGAAAATTATGAGGAATGCCATATTACCTCCCAAAACTTTCCCAATACTATAATCTGAAAACCCTTTTCAAGAATTTCATAAAACACTGTTCATCAGACATAGAAATATATTTTTACTCTTGACATTAAATACATAAAATAGTGATATGTTATGGTATATTTAATTAGTGGACGAGAATATCTTTAATTGATGGATGAGATTAACAGAAAAAGTCAGAGAATTTGGTGGACAAAGACAACTCTTGAAACATTAATAGTTTGAAATTTTGGTTGACGAGAATATCATAAGACTTTCAAAACCTCATTTGGTTTGTACCTATTATTTATCGTCCATTTGACTCAAATAAGGTAATCTTTCAGAAATAAAAAAAGATATCATCATCCAAATGTATGTGTAGTCCAAAGACACAACCGAATGGACAATGTGAACATGTGTTATTGTGGACAACTCGAACCTGTGTTACCCGTAAACAATAAGTTGTCCACTAAATTGTGACAGAGAGAGAGTGAGAGACAGAGAAGGAGAGAGCTTGAGAGAGAGAGAGAAAGTGAGGAGAAAGAAGAAGAGAGAGAGAGTGTGCATTGGAGAGAGAGGGTAAGAGAAAGTTTGTGTTGAAAAGAGAAATATGAAGAGAGAGATTATTGAAAGAGAGAGAGTTTGTGGAAAAAAAAAGTAAGAAAAGAGGGTATGTGTCGAAGAAAAAAAAATGTATGATTTTTGGATTTTAATGGCATTTTCATCTTAGCAAGTGGGTGTTGTGGCATTTTGAGAAGAAAAATGCTGTTGTGGCATTTTTCATAAGTTTTGAAAAAATTATGGCATTTTAGATAATTTTTTTTTGTAAAGTAACATATGAGATGTGGCATTTTATAAAATTTTTCATTTTTTTATTACATATATCCATGATTTTGTAAATAAAGTCTTTACAGTAACACAATTATAACAAAAGACATTAGCCAAAGTCTCAAGTAATTAACCTCTTAAACTGTTATTGGCCTTTCCTTCATTCTTCGTTAGGAAATTTACCTCTTCATTTATTTTTAATTAGGAATTTCAAAACAAAGATATGATATCCTTTAGGAAGTTTCCCAAAATTATCTATTTGGATAAATAAATCCGAATATTATAATTTGTTGTGATATACAAATGAACATAAAAATAAGAATAAATGTTTAGTACGAATCGAACAATCCAAACCACACACACACATATTTTAAACAAATACAATGGAAAAAAAAAGAAAAATTAAAACAAATTCGTTTAATTTCTTCGAGTTATTTCCTAACTCCATATATGGCAGCAATATATAGAAGCTGAGTTGCCGAAAGTATAATTAGAAATGCCTCCATTGTCCTCTGTCAAAAAAAAAATATATATATATAGATATCTGTTGAACAATTTAAATTACTATATCTAATTGAAAACCAATATTAAAATATAACCTTTATTTTATAAGAAGTTACATTTCATGCCACTCATATATTACCAATATATATATATATTTACACAGATTCATACATATTTAAATCTTCCATAAATGTTTATGTATCGTCCATAAATAGTGATAAAAATGCAATCTTATGTGATTATATAAATATAACAAAAACTGGCACAATTATAAGCTTTAATGTTTGGTTTGAGAATTATATTACACCAAATTTTTGGTATTATATGAACCACATCAAAATTATATAGTTTTATATATAATTGGTTTTTTGGTTTTATGAAAAAAAAAACTTTAACGCTGCGCATTTTATATTTTCAATGAGTATTCTAATCTAAGGACAATGTGAAATAAAAAAAATACTCACCAAACGAGCATTTCTCATTCCAAGTTCAATTTCCTTGCACCCAAATCTACACAAGGAAATAATTTTTTCTGTTACAATCTATAGAATGATATAAGATTATTGAATATTAAACCACAAATGTTGTTTTGTTGTCTTACCCCATGGCTAAAAGTGTGAGCGACCAAGCAATGGTGGCTGCAGAGACAGCTGCTGGAAGACTTGTCGTAGTCCATGACTGGAGATGACTTACGCCAGATATAACCGAGGCCGCTCCAGCAACCCCAGCAATTAAAGCGAACATCACGAAGAATCCCGTGGCCGCATTACCCATAGGAAAATATATTGGCGAGAAATGAGCCGGAAGACTAAAATCCGCACCTTGAATTTTTTTCCAAAAAAATCTTTAAAATGCTATGTAGAAGCCAGATAAACGTTGCTTTATCTTAGTAAAAGTCAGCTTTGATAGTCGATTAATTGGTTAGACTGATGAGTAGCCAGTAAACTAGCAAGTGGTAGTATAGGCTTATAATAATCTCTTTTCAAAATACTATCCATATACAAACTATACTGGCATTAACCTTAACCTTAGTTTTGCTTTATAGCCTATAGATTTATTAATGGTATAACAAAAGGAAAAACTCTAATGAAATCATACATAGACCATAGATAAGACATTATTAACCTTAACTTAACTTCATATATAATGCACCCATCCTGTATCATGCAATTTTAGAAATTGTTTTGACTCATAAATTTTGCTATGTTTTCTAGTTTGACTATAAATTAACGAAAAAGATAGAGTACATATTTTCCGCGACTAAATCGATCAATAATTTAATACCAAGAAGGGAAAACAAAGAGAGAAAAAAAAAAAAAAAATCAAATACCAATAAGGAAGCCATGGTTGATGGCTTTGTTCATGGACCATGCTCCAATTCCGAGAACAATAGCGTACATACAGAAGTTCAGGACTAAAAGAAAAGAGGCCACCGGTTTCATAGTCTGTTGTTCCGCCATTTTCTCCCGTCACTGAAAACCAGAAAAATCCAGAAATGTACTTCTAATTTGGATCTTTAATAGTGTTGGTTGTGGGATATTTTAAGAGCTAAGGGTTTATTTATAGCTTTAAGAAAGTTTAAGTTGATGGTGCTTTTCTTGGTTAAGGCTGCTTGGTTTTTCTTGATTCTTAAAGGCGATTTAGTTCTTCTTCTGCCATGTTGTAAAGGTGAGTTGCTGATTTTGTCATAAAGAATCCATAGTTTGCTTCATTCAGAGGGCACAATTAAATATTCTAAAAGGTAATAAGAATCAATTTAATTAAAATCTTTTGCATACTTAAAAGATTCTTTGGTTCGTTGAGTTTCTTTCCCATTTTTCAATTTGTTTTATAACTTTGAGAATTTTTTTGTATCATACATTCATACATAAATACTCATTCATAAGTATATATGAGTCAAAAATTTCAAAATACATTTCTTACCTTTTTGTTATTTAAGAAAAAAACAAACGTGTGGAAGAAGAAACAATATGCATAGTTTATAGAGGAAACCAATAACATTGGTACCTTGCGGCACAAGTTAATAGGTTCGTTCTTGAGTTGTCTTTAGATCAATATATCATGCAATAGGTTTTCCCTTTTTCTGACATTGGTACCTTACAGCACAGGTTAATGCTGATATCACTTTCCGATTTTTTGAAAATTCATCAAAAGTTTCTAAATTCTCCATATTAGCAGTTTTTTGTAGTGTATTAGCCAAAATTTTCTAAACCCTCTCCAGCCTTACACTGAGTGTCTTTGCCAAAAATTTCTTTTGAAAATTCATCAAAAGTTTCTAAATTCTCCATATTAGCAGTTTTTTGTAGTGTATTAGCCAAAATTTTCTAAACCCTCTCCAGCCTTACACTGAGTGTCTTTGCCAAAAATTTCTTTCTAAAAAAGTCTATAGAGCATTCGAGATTTTCTGATCAACATTTTAAACAACGATCATAGCCGAAGTTGTAGCCATCTGTACAGAGGGAATATGAATATCCCAAAGCAAAGCAATAACTAAAACAGAAATGCAAATGCGAATGGAGATAACCATGATCATCAACGGACATGAGGTTATGTCCATGGATCAACATTTGCATGTTGCAAACTTGCAATAACTGCAAATGTGGAGCCGTGGAGGTGCAATCTTTTTTTTGTTTTGGTAGAAGCGTGGAGGTGCAATCTTACAAACAAATTGGTAAAAACAATTAAGATATCAAAAAGATTATGGGTGCAAATGGTTTGCACAAGTAGAATAGTTGGAATTAGAGCATTTCCATTAGTTAGAACCTCTAAGGGGTTGTTAACAATATTTTTAATATAAATTTTGCATTATTCAAAGTTGAGAACCCCATTAGAATTTTCTAATTTTGTTCCCCTCCATTGGTTAGAATCTTTAAAGGGCTCTCAAGGTAAAATTATGCAAATGTGTTGAAAGAAATTGAACAATAAGGTAAAATTAAATACATGGCTCCAACATTCACAAAGACATAACCCAATGATAGAAAAAACCATTAGAATGACACTGAAACAATCAAAACACTAAGAGAAGCATTATATTGATAAGTGTCGGAACCCATAACGTCAAAACCAACCAAAGGAAATGAAGAAACATTCATATTAGGAAGAACAAACACCATCAAATAGGCATAACATACGAAATCAAATCTACAAGTCATTTCACGATCATATCTCATCATGAATTCTGGAGAATAACATATGAATCTAGCGAAAGCAAACCCTAGATGCAGAATTTAAGATAAAGATAAGGAGTAAACCAAATTTTAAGCCTCACACTTCACAGACTCAGTTGCATCATCATCTGCCACAGATTCGTTGGTTGACTAAGTTTCATTTCCGGTAGTAGCCGTACGCAGATCAAGCATGTGTTTGCTAATTTCTTTGGAATAAACGTCAAGAAACACATATGGGAAAGGAAGATACCTCGTCGTCCTCTTATGAGAAAGATCTTCTCCCTCGTCGTGAGCAGCCATCACCAAAATCTAATTCAACCCAAACAAATCAAATCTCAAACCTCTTTTTGAGTTGAATTACAATAACAAATTTTTTAGAGCATTCTTAGGAGTCCTAACTTGAGCTGAGAGATCCTCCTATACGCAATAGCTATTCAATCAATACAATCACAGGAAGGTAAGTTTTCCACCAAAAAACTAGAAGTACTCCCTACTTGTAAAACAACAGCAACATCTTTCTCCATTGCAATTTCCTTGAGGGCTTTCCTCAGAGATGGCATTGTGTTTTGCTCCTGTTATCCATCCACCAAGAGCATATGTCAAAACATTATGGACACAAACTAAACCAGGAGTGGATAAGATGACAAACAAAAGTTTAATTGTAACTCACTAGCACATTCAATGGCCAATTTCTTCCTCATAAAATCCAGAATCGATGATGAATCAGAAGCATCATCCTCGTCTTCTTCCTCATTGTGAATCACATGCTGCTGCTTCTGCGTCACCTTCCCAACAAGAGCTTTCCCTCTCTGAGCCTTTAGCCTTCCAAAACTCGCAGTTACTCCTCTTGAACGCGAACCATTTCTTACTAGATTTTGCCATATACGTCGATGACATATCAAGCACCAAACCATCAACACAAACAACGAAACACAATTCCAAACATTCTAAAACCCCAAAACCAATAGCTAGTAAATACCTGACGGAAGTAAATCTGACGGAGGCGGAGGATAGAACTCGTAGATTGAAGAGAGATCGATGTAGAAAACACGATCGAAGCGATTTGATCGGAGAAGCGATTAGAGGAGAAGGAAGGAGAAGAGTCGAAGGGTTTTTGAGGAGAGTGTAGGCTCGTCTTTTGGCGCGGTTGTGAGGGAAAGAGAGAAGATAGAGTAGTCTTGTGTGGTTAACGGTTGAATCGCCAGAGAGAGAGAGAATGTGAATGAAATATAAAAATCTCTTCGTCGGTGTAACTTTTTTTTACTAAGTACGAACCAATCAGAAGCAGCCACGTATGGGGTTCTGAAGAGTTCTAGAAGTTCTCATTTGAGAAAAGGTTCTGGCTTGGCTTTTTTTTTTCATTTTGTTTTAATTTTGGCCCAATAAAAATTTAGAACTCTTGTTTACATACTCCAATAGACCTGCTCTTACGTGAATAGAAAAATATAGAGGTGAAAATGATTTTTTTTGTTCCACTAATTCTTCTCTTATTCACGAAAAAGAATTGCAAGACATATAGTATTATGTCCAGCTCATCCTCAATGCTTTACCCGCATTCCCTTCCTACTTCTCTTTGTCTCTTTACAACCGTCTCCACACTCTTTATTGTGTTCAGTCTTCTTAACCAGATTATCTTGCTTCACAAAGTTCCTTTCCCACTGATGCGCAGTCCTTGAAGAGGCCTATACCCGTCCTTTTAATATGGACGTAGAGTCACTAATATTACTTACATGAAGTTGTGTAACTGCAAAAATAAGAAAAAAAATACAGTGTTTGATTATACAAAAATTGTAAGATATATCTAGTATTTTGTTTGGTACATGCTTAATGCTTACCCGCATTCGCTTCCTGCTTCTCTCTGTGTCTACATTGTCATCTCCAGACTCTTCACTCTGTTCAGTCTCATTAACAAGTCCTTGTAGAGGCGTATAAGCCATATTGTCATCATTATCTTCACAAACATGTGGAAGAGTGTTTGGATTACCAAGCCCGTTCTCCACTGCTGAACAGTCATCTAAGAGTCATATACCCCATTTTTTTAGTTTAGGCGTATAGGGATCTTCCTCTTCATCATGTCTATTGTATAAATGAATCTGCATATCCATTTGATCGTACCTCAGTTGATCTAGAGGAGTATAGTCATCTTTCTTTATAGGGATATGACACTCCAATATAAACAGATGACCACCCTTCTTATCTACACAGAAGTCATGTGGCTGACACACAAAATCACAGCTGCTCCCAAATCTGCCTTTGAACCGACAGTTTACATGTATACGTGCTCCGTTGTGACTATTTATGGGGATAGAGTCGAAAAGGACCAGTGCGCAAACCCTAAATTTGAAGAACTGTTGAGAGAAATTGGTGGGAAGTAGAGGGATATTGATGAGGGAGGAGGTACCAGTGGTACGGTGAGTGAAATATGAAGGCACTTCTTCACCTGACAATATGATGGACCTGAAGATTATTGATCGGTGGTGTAAGATAGCTTCTGGATCCAAGTTGAAGAACTTAAAACAGAACCCAGCTCGGTGCTCATCTGGAAGAGGAGATGAAGTCTCGTGAGGGAGTGGTAACGTAGAGTGAATATTGTCTGTTGCCATTGCCAACTCGCTTGGACTATCATTCCAGCTAGCTTCAGTCAGTGTCTGACAGCCTGAAAAATCAACCGTAAGACGTTTCCGTTTATATATGTTTAGGGATACACATATTAAACTGTTGCAGTTCTCCATTCCTAGGTCTCTGAGCTTAGAGAAGCTCGGGATCCACCATGGAACCTCTTCTGTCCCTGTTCTGGATAGATAAAGATTTGAGATGTTGGTTGAAATATGAGCAAAACTCTTCAACCGTGAGCATCCACTGAGATCAAGTTCATAGAGATATTGAAGGTTGATGTCAGTGGGAAGAGTCTCCCGATTTATGCAGTCCGTAACTCCCAAATACTCAAGTTTCTTGAATTTCTGAAGTGAAGAAGGAAGCTCTACCAAAGTTGGGATATCTGACAGAAACAATCTCTCCAAAGAGGGAGCCAGCATGGTCATGAGGGATGTAAGCGGCTGAACCAAATAAACAACTTATATTAAGGTCGTCGGTTCACAAATTACTGTAAGTACGTTAAAAGTGCTGTTACTGTACTTTAGAAGAAGAAAATAAGAAGATACTATATAATACAAAATACAATCGTAATATATCATGGTTTTTACCCGTTTTCGACCATGATATAAGTCCTTTTTATCGAGTATTTTTTGATATTTTTTGAGTCTTTTAGAGTCTTTGTAGGTTATTGGACGATTGGAGCTTTTGGAGCCTTTTGGAGTATCGAGGAAAGAAGAGCCGAAGTGATCAAGTCGGAGTCGAGTTTTCAAGGCTGTGTCAATCGACACGAGCATGTCTGACGCGAAGATTGAAGAATTTCCTCTTGGGCCCATGAAGCCCAGAAGTTTACAGAAAAGCCCAGTCCGAATTTTAGACACTATATATAGTTTTTATTTAGGTTTTCATGTTTTGATCTAGTTTTTGATTAAGACTTGAGAGAGAAGAGATTTGCAGAGTTTTTAGGAGATTTCAGACTTCCGGATTCCATCGTTTTCGAATCTCTGTATCATTTACTCTATCTTTTATGCAATTTATTTCATTCATAATATTTACTGCATCCATGTCTGAGTAGTTTGCTTGTTAGGTTTAGGGTGATTCAAGAGTTTGATGAGAAATTGATAGGACTGAAAACCTGTTAGGATTTATTTTTATGTTCTTCATCTAGATTGATTTAACTCTAATTTTAGGATTGATCAACTGAAATTGGATATCCTAGGTTGCTTTAATAGATGCGAAAGTATTATTAACAACCGGACATAATCTTAGATGAGCAAAATTATCTATTCGTAAAGAAATTTGACTTAGTAATTTTGTGAACTAATCGAACCTGAATTTAATGCTTGTCTTTATTCACTGAATTTGCAAAGAAATTTGAAATTTAGGGATTTAGTCATAGATAATCTCTGCAACGAAAGTTGATTGATTTTATATTCGTGTTTGAGTTCTAGAACCGTGCTTAATAAAATCCTAACGTTTTTATCTCTGTGTCGATCGACACATACCTGTGTGTCGATCGACACGATCATATTTCAATTCATACCTGCGAATTACCCTTGGCCTAACCTTTTGTCTAATTGAATTTTAAGAACTTTAATCATCATTCACTGTTTACTTTCCCGTCTATTTTATATTATTACATTGTTGATTAGCATAATTTGAATTCATAATTGATTGTGTGAATTGATTCCCTGTGGATTCGATCCCTAAGTACTATATCGATCTCTTAATTTGAGAGAGTAGCTCAGAGCAAATTTGAGCATATCAAATTTTGGCACCGTTGCCGGGGAGTCAATTTCACTAATCGATTATTGATACTAGAGTTTTGTCTAAGTTTTTAATTTTTGTTTTATTACTTACTTGTTTTTTTCTCTTTGTCTTCTGTGTTTCAGGTTTATGCCTAATCGCGTTACCAGAAACAACCGGAACAAAGAGCTAGTCGATCTCAACCTTGAGATTGGAAAGTTAGAACGAGCCAACCGAGCAGCAAGAAAGGCAGCCAACATGAATCCGCTAATTCTTATCAGAGGTGAAGACGAGTTCTTTCAGGATTCTGAGGGTCGCAGACGCAATGCTCAAGGTCAGAGGATAGATGAGAACGGGGTTGTTGTTCTAGAGGGACCAGCTGGGCGTGGGCGTACTCTGGGAGTGTACAATAGACTTGACGAGTTCTATGCCAACAGGGCAGCGATTCGTCCTCCTGCTTTCCCAAGGAACGATTTCGAGCTGAAGCCAGCTTACTTCTCACTAGTGGCTTAGCACTCATTCCATGGCCTACCCTCTGAGCATCCCATGGACCACATTGAGAGGTTTGAGGACTTGGCATCTAGCATCAAGGCTAAAGGAGTGTCCAGCGACTACCTCTTCTGCAAGCTTTTCCCCTACTCTCTTAGTGGAGAAGCAGCCTACTGGTTGAAGCAGCTGGAGCCAGGCTCGCTGACTACTTGGGAAGACACCAAGAATGCTTTCCTCAACAATTTTTTCGATGAGGCGAGGTCCGAGGATTTGAGGACTAAGATCTCCACTTTCAAGCAAGGACCGACTGAAGCATTTAAGGCTTCTTGGGTGAGATTCAAGGTGTATCAGAGAGACTGTCCTCACCATGGGTTCAGTGATGTTCAGCTGTTGGGCATTTTCTTCAGAGGGATTGATTGGAGGTATCAGATGGCCCTAGATTCTGCTAGTTATGGGAATTTCAACACCAGATATCCGGAAGATGCACTAATTCTTATTGATAACTTGGCTTCTAGCAATAGTACCAAGAATGCAGACTTTGAGAGGAAGAGACTTGGTGAGAATATGGATGGAAGTCAGATTGCTGAGGTTAAGGCTAAGCTGGACTCTGTGCATAACCTGTTAGTGGAGAAGAAGTCAGTTCAGTTTGCTGCAGAGATAGAGACTTTCGAGCCAAAGGAAAAGGATGTCAACTACATCAATGGAGCTGGTTTTCAGGGTCAGAGGTTTGGGAATCAACAAGGGTATCAAAAGAATGATTTCCAGAAGCCTTCCCAGAGCAACTACACAAGGAACTACGGTTCTTCTTCTTATCAGACACCACCTGCTCAGTCATCAGAGAGTAGTGAGATGAAGTTTATGTTGGAGCAGATTCTAGAGGGCCAACAGAAGATGACCGTAAGCTTCAATGGGAAAATGGATGCTATGTACCAAGACTTAAATGGGAAGTTCGAAGCTTTGAACGCCCATGTCAAGAAGCTGGATATCCAAGTTGCTCAAACCGCAGAGTCTATTAAGAGGCAAGAGGGTTTTCTGCCAAGCAAGACTGACACAAACCCGAGACTACACATGAATGCCATCACCTTGGGGAGTGAAAAGGAGGTTCAAGGAGACGAGATTGATGTTACATACTCTGTGTCGATCGACACAGGGACCGAGTGTCGATCGACACGGGTCATAAATCTCGACTCTGGAGCTTACGCAATCGGTGATTCTTCTCCCTGGATCAACGCATCCTCGACACAGGCATGTCGATCGATACAGACCCTCCGTGTCGATCGACACGAGCCCCAGACGAGTCCATCTACTTTGAAACCTTCAGTTCAAGCAGAGGAAAGGGTCTACAAGCCCAAGATCCCATATCCACGAGCTATTAGTGTCAAATTACCAGAGGAAAAAGGGGGACATGCTCAACCACAGCTGAGGAAGTTGCAGAAGATACCGAATCCAGGGATGTTCGTTGTTCCCTGTTCGATCAAAGGTATGATATTCAAGAACTTTCTTTGTGATACTAGGGCTAATGTGAATGTCATGTCTGAGTCTGTTGCAAGGAAGCTAGGGATTAAGGATCTGCAACCTTCGAAGATGTCTATCGCGATGGCTGACTTTTCTTCAACATCTTCGAAAGGGTTCATTCCTGAATTGATGCTTCAAGTAGGAGATTGTCTGGTTCTGGTGGATTTTCACATTATGGAGACGAAGAATGACAGTGAGAGACCATTGATTCTTGGGTCATCCTTCCTTGCTACTGTAGGTGCGATTGTGGATTTTCCCAATCAGAGAATCTCCTTCTCCAAGATCAACAAGAATGTCTTCTACCCCTCAGTTCGGTTTAAGGAGAACTCTTGTTTGACCGTTACAAATGGAGGAGAGCCGAGTTCAGACCTTGGCCATGTGAAGAAGATCCCATGTGTTCCACCTTTGACTCCACCCTCTTTGAGCTCTAATGGAGACTTGAGTGTCTGCAAGGTAAAGCGTAAAAAGACTTCCAAACCTTTCTCCAGGTTCAGAATCGTCATACCCTTAGATTTAAGGGAGAAAGGAGAGGTCGTTATCCAAGAGATGGTGGGAAACACCATGAAGCTTTTTCCTGGAGTTGTTCTCTTCACTGATCCACCATAGTCCTGAGTCCTGACACAGTCAAGCTAATGACTGAAAACAAGCGCTTAGTGGGAGGCAACCCACTGGTAAGTCTACATATTTTTCATTTTATTTTCCCTTTTCTTCACTAACTTTTCGTTTTGTTTTTAAGTGTTAAAAAAAAAACGACGACGAGAGGAGAAAGACTGGTGTGTCGATCGACACACATCACTCGTGTCGATCGACACACCCTTTACAGGTAAGTTCCCTTTCGTTTTTCTTTGGTGTTTTGTTTTATTTTCTTTTCTTTCCAAACTCATGCTTCAATCACACTGGGGACAATGTTGGTTAAGTTTGGGGGAGGTAAACTACTAATGTGTTTTTCTTTGTTTTGGTTTATTTTGAGTCAAAATAACGTTTTTATTAAGTCAAAACAGTTGGAAACTATGAATTTTCTCTTGGTCTATTGGATTGTTCTTTTCAGTTGTGTGACCATTTTTCCAGGATCGATTTCAGAGTCAGACTAATGAAAAATTCTAAGGCTGACCAGTTAACTAGAGACGACTGTTACTTACAGCATAATCCGCCCAGGGTTCGAGCTAATTATGCGGTCTCCTCGGTGATTGGTGTTCATAGAGCTTGACTCCTCATTCATACCTGAAAAGTGTAGTCTATGTTCATAATAACGGTACTCCTCTCCTTCATTTAAAAAAAAAAAAAATTGAATGAACGATTTGGGGTGATATGATAGTTCTTGAGTATATGATGAGGAAATGAAATTCCAGTGAGTCAGTACTCAAGAGATGATCACCTGGAGCTCAAAAGCAGCAGTCTGAGTCCCTTAGAACGGATGTAGAGGATGAGCGATCTCACGACCCTGTCTCCTCACAAGGAACAATAGTAGTGAAAGCACTGTTTTTGAGTTTCTGAATCGAATAAGTCTGGGGGAGAGAAAGAGTACCAAAGGTTGTATGGTTCACTTGACATGGTATAGTATGAGAATGAGTCTAGAAGGTCCTTGGCATCGAGATCTGGGACGAGACCCAGCAATGAGGACTAGTGGGTTATGTTGATAAGTCGTGGATGAATTTGGGAGGCTGCGAATGTCTAAGGAGAAGTACATGGCGGTCTGACTTTGAGTTGGTTGTGCATTATGTGGCTTGCTAGTTGAAAGAGGTCTGTCCGGTACTCCAAAGGAAGGTAAGTTTCTACGTTTTCAAACCTCTTTCATATTCTTAGTGTATGTTTTGCTTGAGGGCAAGCAAATGCTAAGTCTGGGGGAATTGATATATCATGGTTTTTACCCGTTTTCGACCATGATATAAGTCCTTTTTATTGAGTCTTTTTGGTATTTTTCGAGTCTTTTAGAGTCTTTGTAGGTTATTGGACGATTGGAGCTTTATGGGAGCTTTTGGAGCCTTTTGGAGTATCAAGGAAAGAGGAGCCGAAGTGATCAAGTCGGAGTCGAGTTTTCAAGGCTGTGTCGATCGACACGGTCCTGTGTGTCAATCGACACGAGCATGTCTGACGCGAAGATTGAAGAATTTCCTCTTGGGCCCATGAAGCCCAGAAGTTAACAGAAAAGCCCAGTCCGAATTTTAGACACTATATATAGTTTTTATTTAGGTTTTCATATTTTGATCTAGTTTTTGATTAAGACTTGAGAGAGAAGAGATTTGCAGAGTTTTTAGGAGATTTCAGACTTCCGGATTACATCGTTTTCGAATCTCTGTATCACTTACTCTATCTTTTATGCAATTTATTTCGTTCATAATGTTTACTGCATTTATGTCTGAGTAGTTTGCTTGTTAGGTTTAGGGTGATTCAAGGGTTTGATGAGAAATTGATAGGATTGAAAACCTGTTAGGATTTATTTTTATGTTCTTCATCTAGATTGATTTAACTCTGATTTTAGGATTGATCAACTGAAATTGGATATCCTAGGTTGCTTTAATAGATGCGAAAGTATTATTAACAACCGGACATAATCTTAAATGAGCAAAATTATCTATTCGCAAAGAAATTTGGCTTAGTAATTTTGTGAACTAATCGAACCTGAATTTAATGCTTGTCTTTATTCACTGAGTTTGCAAAGAAATTTGAAATTTAGGGATTTAGTCATAGATAATCTCTGCAACGAAAGTTGATTGGTTTTATATTCGTGTTTGAGTTCTAGAACCGTGCTTAATAAAATCCTAACGTTTTTATCTCTGTGTCGATCGACACGATCATATTTCAATTCATACCTGCGAATTACCCTTGGCCCAACCTTTTGTCTAATTGAATTTTAAGAACTTTAATCATCATTCACTGTTTACTTTCCCGTCTATTTTATATTATTACATTGTTGCTTAACATAATTTGAATTCATAATTGATTGTGTGAATTGATTCCATGTGGATTCGATCCCTAAGTACTACATCGATCTCTTAATTTGAGAGAGTAGCTCTGGGCAAATTTGAGCATATCACGTACTAAACTACTAATCATCAAAAAGAATTTCTTTGTAACTAATATTTTCAACAGCTTCTAAGAATTCAAACCTAGGAGTAATTTCTTATAAAAAAGTTAATTTAAACTTTTTGGAAAAAGGTAACGTTTAAGTACATACCTGATCTCTTTCCCACAATTTCTCACTCCTCATTCTACACATACTAAGGCTGTAAATAGTAACCGCTGAATTTTTGCTGAAGTACTGTTGAATTGCTGAATTTACTGAATTTTTAGTGATTTCTTGTGGAATTTGCTGAATAAAATCAAACTTAAATGGTAACTGCGGAATTTGCAGAATTTGCTGAATCTGCTGAATTTATAAAAAAGTAATTAATTAAATAAAGAGAAATTTCAAAAAATACTATTTTTCAAAAATGCTATATTTTCAAAATCTTTGTAAAAATACCATTTAAAAAAAACAAACTTCATTATATCATTTATGTTTGGGTTAACTATGTTCTATTAGAGTTTAGTTTCGAGGGTTTTAGGGGTTTTAGGGGTCAAAATATTTTTTAGGGGCTATAATTTTAAGATTTAAGCTTTAAAAATCTATAATTAGTGTCATTTTTGCAAATAGACACCCCTAAGTGACATTCTTGCAAATGTACATACCACAAATGACATTTTGCAATTGCCCCTTAAATAAATTAATAGATTGATAAAAGAAATTTATATACATAATTTATAATATAATATTTTGCTATTGAAATTGAATTATTTTTTAGTAAATCTAATTTTTAAAATATTACAATATTATTTTAGAATTGTCAAGCAAATTTAGTAAGATTTAATCACACTACATATTTACGGACAATTGCAAAAATACCACTTTTAGTTACATTTGCAAAAATATCACTATGGATTGTTCATTTGCAAAAATATCACTAATTATAATTTTTAGAGTCTAAATCTTAAAATTTTAAACCCTTTGTGTGTAAATGGTAATCGCATAATTTCTGCTGAATTGCAGAATTTGCTGAATTGTAAAATTTGCTGAATTGCGGAATTTGCTGAATAATATGTCAACTTAAATGGTTACTGTGGAATTTGCGGAATTTGCTGAATCTGCTGAATATGTTGAATTGCGTTACCATTTAGACCCTAAGAATAATGAGTTTCTTTAGACACAAGTTAGAGGGGAATTCTTCTATCCCTGATTCGCATAGGAGGAGCTCTGAGATGTTGGTTGAGATATGAGGAAAAAAATTTCAACCGTGAGCATCCCCTTAGGTCAAGACTGTCAAGAGATTGGAGGTTAATTCCGGTGGGAAGAGTCTTCAGATTTATGCAACCTGACATATCCAAAAACTCCAGCTTATTGAGGTGCTCAATAGAGGAAGGAAGCTTCACTAAACTTGAGCAATCGCTAAGATCAAGTGTCTCCAGATTGGTAGCCATCAAAAGATTTGGGATTTTTTGCAGACATCTAGATTTCCGCAGATTGATATTTTTGAGCCCACTATGTGACTGAAATATAAGCAAATTAAACATCACTTGAAAGAGATTTCATCTAAAAATTAAAATAAGAATTCGAACATCTATACTAAAAATGTTATAATTTTGTATAAAACTTACATGAACTCCTTTCCATAGCCTCTCAAGTTTGCTCCCCGTCATTTGGAGCGTAACGAGGTTTTGAGGACGAAAGTTAGAAGACAAACATCTCATTGGATATCTGTCAATCCTCAGTAATCTAAGTGTATTGGGAAAATAGTCAAAGCCTTTTGGTAAGTGACATATAGTTTCTTTTTTCTTGTCACATTCCTTAGTAAAAATTTCTAGGAAATGGAGATTATGCATCTCTTTGAAGGCATTCTCATGTATATGCAGCTCATCAATCTCATCTACATCCAATGCTCTACCTAAAACCCTCTTCGTAAAATATCAATATAATTTCAGCAGATAAAATGTTTATTACTCAGAGTATCTTATAGAGTGAGTTACATTAAAAAATGTAGGAAAAAAACTTGCAGTGTTGTTTTGAAGTACATCGCATACATCTTTCAAATCCACAACAAATTCCCGTTCTCCAGGCTCATTGGACTGTGCACGGACGATCTCCTTACCCATTTCTTGCAACAAACAATGTATCTCCACAATATCCACTCTTACTGAATGAGGGACCTATCAACTAGGTTTTTCAACCCGATATTAACATCCAAGTCACTATCTGCTAGTAGCAGCTTGATTTCATTGACTTTCCTAGACATGCAGTGTAACGAAATATTGTTTTATCTTTTTTGTTATTGAACCCATCATAGCTGACTCTTAGTGTTCTCTCAATTTTTCCATCCAAATCATTTTGAAGCCTTGGCATCATATCCTGATAACACAGGTTTTAACTCTATCAAACTACTGCAAGTGCACAGCAATGAAGTAGTAATAAAGGGATCGAATCCACATAGACCAAGTGCTACACTACGAAAGTATGAGAGTAAAATTTAAATAAGATAATGAAAATGATAGTTTTATGCAAAATAAAATACGAATGACAAATAAATGATGTAAACTTATGGATTAAAAACGTCAGGCTTTAGGGACATTCGCAGGAAATCAAGAATCATGAACCAGACAATCATTCATGGAACAATTCAGCGCAATCTCGAACTCAAACATAAATGTTTAACCAATCCATTGTCGTGGTATTAATCACTTTATCTAGCAACCTAAGATTCTAAACTGTCGTTTGAACTTAGAAGCCTAGACAAAAGTATCATCTACCGGTTCTACCTTTATCTAGCAACCTAAAATTCTATCGGTTTAGTCGCTCTTTTGGTTTAAAGAAATTTATCATCTTTGAGCAGAAAAAAGTATAAAATTACAAGATTAATTAAACTTTTCATCACTATATTTAACAAAATTAAAAAAAAATCGTGCATCGCACGAGTCATATTCTAGTACAAGTAGTGCTTACCTCGATGCTTAATTTTCAGGAAGTGTCGTGTCTAATCGGCAGAATCAATTTGGTTTCCGAGTCTGTCTATGGACTCACAACATACCTTGATGCTGAATGAATGACCAACCATTGAAATAGATTTAGCATAAACCATGGCGTACGCCTTAAATTTAAAGAATGGTTGAGATGGAGAGGTGTGAATATTGGCCAGAGAAGTTCCAGTACTTTGATCAGTGAAATATGAAGGCACTTCTCCATATGAAAATCTCATGCAGTTGAAGAAAACTGATGATTGCTGAAGCAAAGTTTCTTGATCCAAGTTGAAGCAGTTGATGATATTGATCTCGAGTCTTGGACAAGAAGAGAGAAGAATATCGTATGCTGTCACTGGCACAGAACTTGGACTATCATCCCATCTAGCTTCAGACAATACCCCACAGTATGAAAAGTCAACTTTCTCAAGATGCTTCAGTTTAATAATGTTAAGGTTACACTTCGTAAATAGTTGCATCCTTTCATAAATAGTATCTTGAGTCTAGAGAAGTCCTCGATCCACCAAGGGACCTCTTCAATCCCTGTTCTGTTTAGTTTGAGCATTGAGATGTTGGTTGAGATGTATGAAAATTCCTTAATCGTGAACATCCACTAAGGTCAAGTTCATGGTGGAGGTTGATTCCGTTGGGAAGAGTCTCCAAATTTGTGCATCGTGTAATGCTCAAATACTCAAGTTTGTCGAATTTCTGAACTGAAGAAGGAAACTCCACCAAACTTGGGATATCCGAGAGTTCTAGCCTCATCAAAGTGGGAGACAACATGATCAAGAAAGGTCTAAGCGGCTGAACCAAAAAAAAAAATTAATATTCATGTCCTAAAATACACAACTCGAATAAAAAATATATTCATTTTCTACATGTAAAGATAGAATGAAACTATCTTGAATTATATCAGAAAAAGATGTTTCTTAATTAAAATATACATTAAAAATAGTGTCCTCTGTTTAAATTGGCTAGTTTCCAAGTTTCTAGTTTTGAAAAATAAATGTCGAGTTTTAATGTAGAAACCATGAATTTGTTTTAGGTTAGTTGTCTATTTGAAATATAAATTTGTAATTTTCACATGTAAAAAGTTTTTTTTTTTTGTTTTTGTTTTGGTCAAAAGTAAAAAAATTATCATTCTCATTTTCAATGTATAAACATCAAAAATGTTGTTAATATTGTTAATTATTTAATCCAGCTGAAGAAGAAATGGTTAAGTAGATACCTCCACTGTTTTCCTACTCTTCAATCCATTCATGTCAATACCAATGAGATTCTCTAGCCGCAACATAGAGGGGAATTCTTCGATGGCCGTTTTTGAGCTCTGAGATGTTGGTTGAGATATCAGGAAAACTTTTCAACCGTGAGCATCCCCTGAGATTGAGCTGATAGAGGCATTGGAGGTTGATTCCAGTGGGAAGTGTCTCAAGAATTTCACAAAACAGCATGTGCAATTGCTCCAATTTATTGAGATACTGAATAGAAGAAGGAAGTTCCACTAAACTTGAACAATAACTTAGAAAAAATTTCATGAAGTTTGTGGCCATAGAAAGATCTGGGATTTCTTTTAGATTTTCAGTCCAAATAAATCCATATTCCTGAGCCCTGCAAGTGACTATAAAGCATAGGTAAGTTACACATCACATGAAATGATTGTCATCTATAAAATTGAAATAAGCATTTTATTACAATTGCGCAAGGGCCGACTCAAAGTATTGGTAAGTTCCTCTCAAAGGCTCCTCATGTCGGTAAGGTTCACGTTATTGTAAACAAGATTTGGCCTCTTAGTGACAAGACGGTGAAGATTGACACTTTCGTTGTCAACGAATTCACCATCAAATTTTGCATAAGGGATCGTGTGACTCGCTCGAGAGCTCTCCATAGGCACATGTGGAACATAGCCAGGATTCCGATGTACGTTTCCAAGTGGTCACCGAAAGTGGAAGAGGCCCAACCTACAATAACCTCCATATCACTTTGGGTGGTTATGAAGAATGTTCCTCATAAGATGTTCTCCTGGAAGGGACTCGGATTTCTTGCTAGTGCAGTGGGCAAGCCACAAAAGCTCCATCAAGATACGGAAACTTGCAAAAGTTTCGAAGAAGCCAAAGTCTCCGTCCTTGCGGATTTAACAAAAGAACTCCCACGATCATTTCGGTTCAAGTCGGCAAAAGGCATAGACTCGGTGGTGGAGTTTAAATACCCCTGGTTGCCGGTGCGATGCTCTACATGTTCAAATTGGGGGCACAAGTCGGAAGTATGTGCTGCAGGGGGAAGTCGACCAGTGGTAAAAAACAGTGGATTGACGGAGGTTATGAAAACTACAATTGAAGGAGAAAGAGGACAAGACCACAATGGAGAGCTGGAGGTGGTCTCCTTGCCTCAGGAAACGCAAGTTGAGAACCAGAACGGAGCGGTTGAGGTCGTCTGTGTTCCGGATAAAGAAGAGGGATAGATAGAGCAAGACGAGCATGTCTCCACAGCGGCGCAAAATCACAACCCAAAACAGAGTACAGACGCAGGGGAAACAGGGGAAGCAGGGGAAACAGGGGATGTAGAGGAGTCTGAAATCTGGCAATCGATTTCTCCAACAAAAAAGGGTAGGCTTCCTGTACCGACTGCGGAGATCAGTGATAGCATTATTAGCCCCTCAAAGTTCTCTGTTCTCGCATTGGAAGAGGAGAAAGAAAACAATGCTATAGAAGAAAGTCACGTTGAAGGGAACCAGGAAGAATCGAATGGTTCAGGGGACAGGGCCTGTACAACGGATATTTCAGTTAATCAATGTGCTCCAATTCGCAAGAGCGGAACAAGAGGAGAGAGTGGAACCAGACCGTTCTTACCAAGAGCGTCTAAAACATCTTATAAAATCATTCAAGGATCGGGAACCCACATTGCGGGGGAAAGGGATCCTCACTACAAAAACAATAAATGTCGGGGTTCTTTTGGAATGTGCGCGGGCTCAACAAATCAACAAAACATTCCATCATTCGAAATTGGGTGACTAATAGCTCCTTTCACTTTGGTTGCATTTTGGAGACTCGGGTCAACGAGACTCGGGTAAACAATATAGTATCGAAATTGTTTCAGCATTGGTCTCTGATGTATTGCGATTTTAACGCATTCTAACATTTGTTTTCAGATTTTTATCGAGTCTTTTCTTGGTTTTCAGAATCTTTTCAGGTAAAAACACGTTTGGGACAAGTCTAATGCAAAATGGAGCAAGGAATTGAAGAAAAAGGGCAAAAGAGCATGAAAACGGCGCAGATCGATCGATCCATTGGCGGATCGATCGATCCGAATATGTTCAAAATATCGGTTCATCTCAGGATCGACCTGTCTGCTCGGATTGAAGATTTGAGGAGCAGATCGATCGATCCACTGTGTGGATCGATCGATCCACTTACTAAAATCAAGGAAAAAAAGAGAAATTCAGATTTCCTTATTTTACTGGGCTTTTGCAAGAGATTTCGACCAAGACGTTTTTAGACCTATTTTATTCGATTTTTTAGCCAGTTTTTAAAAGGAGAACACTTTATTTTTTTATCAGACTTTGAGTTTCTGCAATTTGTAAGCACCAGGGAGACGAATCTCTGACTCTACGATTATTGAGAAGATTTCTGAACCCTATTGGATTTCTATTTTATTAATCATGAGTTTTTCTTCATTTTCTTGTTGTTTATTCATCTCCATGTCTGAGTAAATCTATAGTTAGGTTTTAGGGTTTCAAGGGATTTCATGAATCGATGAATTAGACATAGATAGGGATTTGTATTTGTCTTCATCTATCGTTTTTCTTATTGCTTGAATTAGATTGATCACCTAGTTCCCGATGTTAGGATGTTTAATGCACCAAAAGTGTTTGATTAAATGCCTGAAAGAACGTAGATGAGCAAATTGTCCTTAGCCAACGAAAGCTGATGCTAAGGCGATTTGTGAACATATTAAACCTGCTCGTTAATGCTTGTCTAGAATTCTAAGTTCAAACGATAGTTTAGAATCTTAGGTTGCTAGATAAAGTGATTGATACCACGACAGTGGATTGGTTATACATTTATGTTTAAGTTCGAGACTGCGCTGAATTGTTCCCTGAATAATTGTCTGATTCATGATTTCTGATTTCCTGCGAATATCCCTAAAGCCTGACGTTTTTAATTCATAAGTTCACATCGTTTATTTGTCATTCTTATTTTATTTTGCAAACAACCACATTTTGTCATCTTAGCTTAATTTCAATCTTATACTTTCGTAGTGTAACACTTGGTCCTTGTGGATTCGATCCCATAATTACCACTTCGATTGTTGTGCACTTGCAGTGTTATTTTAGGGTTAAAACCTCTGATATCAAGTTTTTGGCGCCGTTGCCGGGGACCAATAGCGTTACCTTCGAATTTTAGTTTGAAGTTTTGTCTAAGAAGTTACTAACGAGTTCTATTTTGTTCTTTTGTGTGTTTCAGGTGTATGCAAAGAAGAAGTAAAGGCTCTGACAACCTTCTCTACTTTGAGAACTTGACACTCGGAAGAATAGAACGAACAAACAGAGATAAAGCAAAGTCGAAACAGGTCAACATGGTTGATTCAGACGACGAACACAATGCGCCGATGGCTGTAGGAGTTACAAGGGCTGAGTTTGATAGACTGCAGGAACGGATGCAAGAACAGTTGCGACAGTTGCAGCAGGTTCAACCTGGGATTGGTGATGCAAACACGCCTCACACGTTCTATCAGAACCGATCTGCTATATGCCCGCCTCCTCTGGTGAGGAACGACTATCAACTGCACCCTCAGCTAATTGGATTGGTGAAGAATTATACTTTCCATGGGTTGCCTGCTGAGATCCCAATGGATCACATAGAGAATTTTGAGGAGATTTGCAGTACTACCAAGGCAAATGGAGTCCCTGAGGACTGGATCAAATGCAAGTTATTCCCTTTCTCTCTGGCAGACAAGGCATCGAGATGGCTTAAGTCTCTACCTCCTGGATCTCTGACAACTTGGGATCAATGCAGAGCTGTATTCTTGGATCATTTCTACACCAAGTCCAAGACAACTTCTCTGAAGAACAGGATTGTTTCTTTCCAGCAGTTTTCAGGAGAATCATTCTGTGAGGCGTATGAGAGGTTTAAAGAATACCGGAGAGAGTGTCCTCACCACGGGTATTCGGAAGGACAGCTCATTAGCATCTTCTATGATGGAGTTGACAGAGAATCTAAGAATCAACTCAATGCTGCAAGCAATGGAAACTTCATGACTCGAGGGGAGCAGGCAACATCCGAGCTGATTGAGAACCTAGCTGCAAGTTCTGTTAATTGCCCTTCTGAGTATGACAGGTCAAAGCGGGTCAGTAGCAGTGAGTCTCAGAAGTATGATGAGCTGAATGAGAAGTACAATCAGTTGCTAAAGCAGAATCAGAGGAGTGTACAGTTTTGTGAAGATGAAGCAGAACCAGTTGTCTACCAGGAGTACACTGAAGAGGGGACTAATGAGCAGCAGGAAGTCAACTACGTGAATGGTCAGGGTTTCGTGCAAAACAAGGGTTTCTACCAGAATTACAGAAACAACCCAAATCTGTCCTACAGGAGCACAAACGTTGAAAATCCCCAGGATCAAGTTTATCCACAACAAGTGGTCACTCAGGGAAAGGAAAAAACGTACGTGCAAAATGCGGGTGTTTCTGGTTCTCAGGGATTTTCGGGACAGTCTGGCGTGCAAAATCCGGGTTTTCAGAAAAATTTTGCACAGGGTTTTCAGAAACAGTTCGTGCAAAATCCGGGTCAGAACGGATTTCAGGGTGGATTTCAGCAAAAACAGCCATTCAACAATTTTCAAGCTCCTGCGAGCTCTGCAACCAACTCCCAAGATGAACTGAAGGTTCTGATGCAGCAACTTCTACTGAATCAGCAGAAGTCTTCTAACGAGATCAATGTCAAGGTGGATAGTATGTACAATGATCTCAATGGTAAGTTCGAAGCTCTCTCTTCTCATGTGAAGAAGTTGGACACTCAAGTAGCTCAGACTGCTGAGGCAATTAAGAGACCGCAGGGGGTTCTTCCTGGGAAAGGAGAACAAAATCCTAGGATGGAGAACGTGAATGCCATTACAACTAGGAGTGGAAAGGTGTTGAATCCTATTGCATCACAAGGGAAGAGTCCCGAGCTAGCCATCGATCTGGAAGAGACTGATAATGCAGAGCCTGAGGAAGTGAGAGAGTCTGCAAAAGAGGACACTGCCAAGGAACCATTGCCTACTCGTATCTATGCTCCAAGGGTTCCATATCCTACTCGCCCTAAGAAGTCACGGAAAGACTTAGAGGATGCGAAGTGTAAAGAGATGTTGGATGGGCTTTCAGTGAAGCTTAGTATTGTTGATGCAATCCAGATGATTCCTTCGATGAAGAGGTATATGAAAGGCTTGGTGACAAGTAAAGTCTCTGCAGAAGATGATTTCGTGAAGGTCTCAAAGGATTGTAGTGCTGTTCTTCATAACAAGATGCCAAAGAAATTAGGTGATCCAGGGAGATTTGTTCTTTCAGTGCAGATTGATTCGATGAAATTTGCTTGCTCTTTGTGTGATCTAGGCTCAAGCGTCAATCTGATGCCATACTCAGTGGCCAGACGCCTTGGATTCACCGAGTTCAAACCCACTAGGATCTCCTTGGTATTTGCTGATCGTTCTGTGAAATTGCCTGTTGGAGTTCTAGAGGATCTACATGTGAGGATTGGTAATGCTTTGATTCCTGCAGATTTTGTAGTCCTCGAACTAGATGACGAGCCAAAGGATCCTCTCATTTTGGGTAGGCCTTTCTTATGCACTGCTGGTGCTATAATCGATGTGAGGAATGGGCGAATAGATCTCCATCTGGGGGATATTATCATGAAGTTTGAAATGGATAAGTTGCTGAAGAAACCTATGCTGGATGGGCAGACATTCTTGGTTGATGATTCACTAGAAGTCTCTGACGATGCTGCTGAAGAGTTTCTAGTTGATGACCCTTTGGAGATTGCTTTGACGAGGTCTGCAAGTGAGAATGGGTTTTTGAGTGAGGATGCGACTGGGTATGCTAAGATGATGGACTCAAGCCAGTCAATAGGGAAGATGGTTGCTTATACGAGTTTGGATGGAGTTGTAGAGAGACTTCCCGCAACATCTCTTCCTATGCCATCAGATAATTCATGGAGTGAGCTCAAAGCTCCTAAGATTGAGCTCAAACCACTTCCATCCGGGCTAAGGTACGCATTCCTAGGTCCTAAATCTACTTATCCTGTGATCATCAATGCTGAACTAAACAATGCTGAAACTGCTTTGCTCTTGTGTGAACTTAGAAAGTATCGCAGGGCCTTAGGCTATTCTCTGGATGATATCACAGGCATTTCACCTGACCTTTACATGCACAGGATCTATCTAGAAGATGAGTCAATCACTTCTATTGAACATCAGAGACGGTTAAACCCGAATCTTAAAGATGTTGTAAAGAAAGAGATTATGAAACTTCTAGAGGCTGGTATTATATATGCTATCTCTGATAGCAAGTGGGTGAGCCCGGTCCATGTTGTGCCAAAGAAGGGTGGAGTGACTGTGGTTAGGACTGATAAGAATGAATTAATCCCAACTAGAACTGTCACTGGTCATAGAATGTGCATAGATTATAGGAAATTGAACTCTGCTACTCGTAAAAATCATTTTCCTTTACCTTTTATTGATCAGATGCTTGAACGATTGGCTAACCACGCTTACTACTGTTTTCTAGATGGTTATTCTGGTTTCTTTCAGATTCCAATTCATCCAGATGATCAGGAGAAGACTATATTCACTTGTCCTTATGGCACTTATGCTTATCGCAGAATGCCGTTTGGCTTGTGTAATGCACCAGCCACATTCCGGAGATGCATGATGTCGATTTTTACTGACATGATTGAGGACATAATGGAGATTTTTATGGATGATTTTTCTGTCTATGGATCTTCCTTTTCTGTTTGTCTTTCTAATCTGTGCAGAGTTTTACAACGCTGCGAGGAGAAACATCTGGTGCTGAACTGGGAGAAATGTCATTTTATGGTCAGAGATGGGATTGTTCTGGGACACAAGATTTCAGAGAGTGGTATTGAGGTAGACAAAGCCAAAATCGAAGTGATGACAAGCCTGCAGCCACCTAACTCTGTCAAAGGGGTTAGGAGCTTTCTGAGACATGTTGGGTTCTATAGGAGGTTCATTAAGGACTTCTCTAAGATTGTTAGGCCTTTAACTCAGCTTTTGTGCAAGGATGTGAAGTTTAACTTCAACAGTGATTGTCTTGAGGCCTTTCACACGATCAAGGGAGCACTTGTCAGCGCACCAATTGTCCAACCGCCAGACTGGGAATTGCCATTCGAGGTGATGACTGATGCTAGTGATTACGCAGTTGGAGCTGTTTTGGGGCAGAGGAAAGAAAAGAAACTCCATGTCATCTAATGCCAGCAGGACTCTTGATGATGCGCAATGTAAGTATGCTACTACAGAGAAAGAACTTCTGGCTATCGTGTTTGCTTTTGAGAAGTTTAGGTCTTATCTAGTGGGGTCTAAGGTTATTGTTCACACTGATCATGCTGCCTTGAGGTACCTTCTGACTAAGAAGGATGCCAAACCTAGACTGCTGCGATAGATACTCTTGCTGCAGGAGTTTGATCTGGAGATCAAGGATAAGAAAGGGATTGAGAACGGTGTTGCAGATAACCTGTCTAGACTACGCATAGAGGAAGGAGTCCCTTTGGATGACAGCCTACCTGAGGAGCATGTGTATGCTATCAGCATTGGCAACATTGAGCAGTCCGCACCACCACGAGAAACCAACCTTCCTGAGATACCTTGGTTTGGTGAATTCGCTAACTACTTGGCTGCAGACAAGGAACCTGAGGACTTTGTTGGGTACAAGAAAAAGAAGTTCTTGAGAGACATCAGACATTACTTCTGGGATGAGCCATATTTGTATAAGCAGTGTTCTGATGGAGTTTTCAGAAGATGTGTATCAGAGGAAGAGGTTCCAGGTATTCTGTTTCATTGCCATGGTTCAACTTATGCAGGACACTTTGCTACATTTAAGACAGTGTCTAAAGCTCTACAAGCTGGCTTCTGGTGGCCAACTATGTTTAGAGATGCCCATGCTTTCGTCTCTAAGTGTGATTCCTGTCAGAGGAAAGGCAACATTAGCAAGAGAAATGAGATGCCTCAGAATTTTATCTTGGAGGTTGAGGTATTCGATGTCTGGGGTATTGATTTCATGGGTCCTTTCCCATCTTCTTATGGAAATCACTACATTCTCGTTGCAGTAGACTATGTATCTAAGTGGGTTGAAGCACTGGCTAGCCCGACCAATGATGCAAGAGTTGTTGTGAAGATGTTCAAATCTGTGATCTTCCCGAGGTTTGGTGTGCCTCGAGTGGTAATAAGTGATGGTGGTTCTCACTTTATCAACAAGATCTTTGAAGGTCTTTTGAAGAAGCATGGTGTCAAGCACAAGGTTGCCACTCCTTACCATCCTTAAACGAGTGGACAGGTCGAGATTTCCAACAGGGAGATCAAGAGCATTTTGCAGAAGGTTGTAGGCTCTACGAGGAAAGATTGGGCTATAAAGCTTGATGACGCTCTTTGGGCGTATAGGACCGCTTACAAGACACCTTTGGGCACAACACCGTTTCATCTTGTCTATGGGAAATCATGTCACCTTCCAGTGGAGCTAGAGTACAAAGCAGCTTGGGCTGTTAAGTTGCTGAACTTTGACATCAAGTCTGCTGCTGAAAGGAGGTTAGTGCAACTGAATGAGCTAGATGAGATCCGTCATATGGCCTATGAGAATTCAAGAATCTACAAGGAAAAAACAAAGGCTTATCATGACAAGAAGATCATCTCTAGGAACTTCGCTGCAAACGATTAGGTGTTGCTCTTCAATTCTCGCCTCAGACTTTTTCCTGGGAAGTTGAGATCACGATGGTCTGGTCCTTTTACCATCAAAGAGGTGAGACCATATGGAGCTGTAGTGTTGCTGGACACTGCAGGAGGTGAGTTCGTGGTTAATGGTCAGCGCCTAAAGCCGTATCTCGCTGACACTGAAATCGCTGAAGGAGACATAGTTCCTCTCAGTGATCCACCTCAGGCCTAGACGGCATCCAAGTCAAGCTCGTGACTTAAAACAAGCGCTTAGTGGGAGGCAACCCACTAGTAAGTGTACATATTTCAACTTTATTTCGTGTGTTTTGCTAATTTTCGGTTTTAGTTCTAAGTGTTTCAGGTAAAAAAAAAATAATAAAATAAAATAAAAAAGATGGAGATTCGGATCGATCGATCTGATCCAACGATCGATCGATCCATCACTACGATCAATTAGCCAAAACATCGGGTCATGTGAGGCTCGACCTGCCCAGTCGACGCATCCAGATCGATCGATCTGATTTATAGATCGATCGATCCGCCAACCCAGGTAAGTTTCCGATTCGGTTTTCTCGGTTTAGTTCGGTTTAATTTCTATAAAATTGAACCGGATTTATACAACAAAACTGATTCCATCTGTTTTTTTAAAGATCAAAATCGAGTTTTTCATCTTCTTCCTCAAAAATTTCTTCAAACCCTAACTTCTTCATAACTTGACGGGTGCATTCCACTCGGTTTTTCCTCCTCTCTCTGATTCTAGCAACCTCTCACTCGATCTGCGAAGGTATGTGCTCCGAAATCTACTTTTTCAGTTCGACATTCTTGGTGAAATTGGTGCAATTTGGGTTTGAATAGGTCGATTTAGGTGATTTGGTAGCTTGATATGCACTCCTAGAGTGATTTACGACAAACCCCATGCATTGAATTCATCGATTTGAGTATTAGAATTTGGGGACAAAACTATGGCGGATTCTTCAAAAAAAAAAAAAAAAAAAAAATCGAATTGGCCATATGTTTTGTTGCAATTTAGGCATGATTAGAGAACATTATACTAAATTTATACATGCTATTGCTAGACATTAATGTTCTCATGCTTATGTTTTACAAAATCCCTTATTTTCGATGCTTGGGAAATTGTGATCGACACGGTTTTGTTTTGATTTTGCAGGATATGGGTAGGTCAAAGGAACAGGTTGGCCCTCACCATCAACCCGTACGGACTACACGACAGCATTCAAAAAGAGGCTCACGGGAAAAAAGAAAAGGAGTCGCAACATCTTCAAATCCTACACATAATGAGATGGAGCATGATCAAGAAGACCAGCATACTAGAGCTCCTTAGCCTCGCGATGAGGATACAGCTTTCCCTACGGGTAGAATTGTTGAGGAGATTCCTCATACTACTTTGAGTGTAGTGCAGAAGATGGCGGGGTACTCTTACCGAAAGCCTGGTCATGCATGGGATGAGTTCAATAGTCTATTCTACAATGGATTGCGACAAGTGTCTATGGTTCCCACCCGATTTGTATGTCCAAGGACATTGCAGAAAATGGGTATTGCGGAAGATGTGCGATCCATGCTGAAGCGGATGGGACTTGGCACATTAGCATATAAGACGTATCCGCTTTATCCGGATTTGGTTCGACAGTTTCTTGCCTCCGTGGAGCTTCGGTTCGAAGATATTGCTTTGCACCAGGCAGATGAGGGAAATTTGTCCTACCTTTCCAGTGGGATTCTTTACGAGATTTCCATACCGGATTTGTGTGACATCTATGGTTTTGACAGGACCATTCCGAGCTGCAGATTCCCCACTTTCCCCGTGGCTGATGAGTTATGGGGTTTGCTTGGTTCAGGACCATTTTACAGTGCCAACTCTCGAAAGGCGAAGCTGAGTTTGATCCGGAATCCTGTGATCCGGGTTCTCGCCAAGATTCTTGGGCATTCCTTCAATGCGAAGGAGGAGACAGGTTCTCTTACTGTCGCTGAGCTGATGATGATACACTATGGGCTTCCTTCTCCAGATGACATCTATGGTAGAGAGTTTCCTGCGGCGCTTACGACGAATTTGGGAGCAGTATTTGCTGCAATGCTCGTTACCAAGAAGTCTCGGGGTCTTTACACGCTGCAGAAAGCGAAGATAGAGGGTGTTGGCAGTCTCTTGACACCCATCTTCCAGTTCCATGGCATTGACCTCACTTCTTCTACGTGTGTGAGCAAGATTGAGTACTACGATGAGCGGTTTCTAAGCAACAACAACATCTGTGATGCAGGGTTCAAGTATAAGTTCTATGACCGCTCGCTGGTTCTCCGACGCTGCCAGCTTCCTCTCCCTGCTTTCACATCTCCCATATCCAGAGACAACCTGGAGTTCTATTTGGATCCTCAGTTTTACCTTCCAGATCCGCCATCTGACAGGCGTCGTGGTGGACCCTCAAGACGACCAGTTTCACAGTCCGAGGAGGAGAGAGTACGAGACGATTTTGCTCCACGAGCACCTGCTTCATTTGAGCCACTCCTCCCTGCTTACGATGGTCAGTATGATCTTCCCTCTTTCCCTCATGATGGACCAGATTCAGCTCGTTGGCAGTGGATAGAGACTTCTCAGCGGGCTCAACATTCGATGTTGCGGACGATGTGGAACGCGTTGTCTAAGCTCAGTTGTCCGCCCCCACCTTCTTGCTTTCGCCCTAGCACTACAGAGACTCGGGGAGGAGACGATGCCCCTAGAGCTGGTCCTAGTGTTGCTGGACACAGGACTTCCGATGAGGATGCTGCGAGTAGCGATGGACGCCTTGGTAGGCGTCGGAGAGCAGTAAGAGAGAGTCGCAGCGCGAGCTCCGAGGACCATTGATTGCAGTATCTCCTTCTCCTTTATCTTTTCACATTTTCTTTTTCTGTATTTTTGCGTATGTCGTATCTTCCTTCAGATTTATTTCACACCGAGTCGGTGCGAAGTAAGTCTGGGGGAGGGTATTTGCTGGGACTAACGCCATTTTTCTTTGTTTTGTTTCTTTTGAGTCATTTTTATGTTTCATTTTTCTTTGTCAGTCCAAGCTGTTTTATTGAGTCAAGAGTATTATAGTTAGGAAACTATGATGTAACTTTTCTCTTTGTGTATTGACTATTTTATTTGAGTGACCATTGTTGTAGAATGAATTCAGATGAGACTAATGGAAAATCCAAAGACCAACCAGTTAACTAAAGACGTCTCTTGTTTCCAACAAGGTCCACTAGGCTTGAGCTAATTGCACCCTCGTTGGAATGATTGGTGTCTATAGGACTTGACTTTTCGTTCGTACTAGACAGATGCACCTTGTGTGAAAAATGTGATGGTACTCCTTCCCCTTTTTCTAAGTTATAAATGGTCTAAGGTTGAGAATAGTGCAAAGGTCCTCACGAACCTGTCTCCTAACAAGGAACAACAGTAGTGAGACCTCACGATCCTGTCTCCTAAAACTATAACGGAAAAATTGCTCACAACCCTGTCTCCTCACAAGGAACAACAGTAGTGAGTTCCGTTATGAAAAAGAAAAGAAAAGAATGAGAATCGAATAAGTCTGGGGGAGGAGGATGAGTACCAAAGAGTTGTATTGGTAATCTGTCATGGTATTGTACGAGAATAAGCCTAGAAGGTTCTTGGCATCGATTTTCAATAAGGCTAGCGATGATGGATAGTGGACACTGTTGTGAAATCTTGGGATGAATTTGGGAAACTGGAAATGTCTGCGGAGAGGTACATGGTGGTTCGATTTGATTCATCTTTGCAGCACGTGGATTACGAAATTTAGTGGTCAATAAACGTTCCAAAAGAGAAGCTGAGTTTCCACGTTTTCAAACCTCTTTCACAGGTTTAGTCTTCTGTTTTGCTTGAGGGCAAGCAAAAGGCTAAGTCTGGGGGAGTTGATGTATTGCGATTTTAACGCATTCTAACATTTGTTTTCAGAGTTTTATCGAGTCTTTTCTTGGTTTTCAGAATCTTTTCAGGTAAAAACACGTTTGGGACAAGTCTAATGCAAAATGGAGCAAGGAATTAAAGAAAAAGGGCAAAAGAGCATGAAAACGGCGCAGATCGATCGATCCATTGGCGGATCGATCGATCCGAATATGTTCAAAATATCGGTTCATCTCAGGATCGACCTGTCTGCTCGGATTGAAGATTTGAGGAGCAGATCGATCGATCCACTGTGTGGATCGATCGATCCACTTACTAAAATCAAGGAAAAAAAGAGAAATTCAGATTTCCTTATTTTATTGGGCTTTTGCAAGAGATTTCGACCAAGACGTCTTTAGACCTATTTTATTCGAGTTTTTAGCCAGTTTTTAAAAGGAGAACACTTTATTTTTTTATCAGACTTTGAGTTTCTGCAATTTGTAAGCACCAGGGAGACGAATCTCTGACTCTACGATTATTGAGAAGATTTCTGAACCCTATTGGATTTCTATTTTATTAATCATGAGTTTTTCTTCATCTTCTTGTTGTTTATTCATCTCCATGTCTGAGTAAATCTATAGTTAGGTTTTAGGGTTTCAAGGGATTTCATGAATCGATGAATTAGACATAGATAGGGATTTGTATTTGTCTTCATCTATCGTTGTTCTTATTGCTTGAATTAGATTGATCACCTAGTTCCTGATGTTAGGATGTTTAATGCACCAAAAGTTTCGATTAAATGCCTGAAAGAACGTAGATGAGCAAATTGTCCTTAGCCAACGAAAGCTGATGCTAAGGCGATTTGTGAACATATTAAACCTGCTCGTTAATGCTTGTCTAGAATTCTAAGTTCAAACGATAGTTTAGAATCTTAGGTTGCTAGATAAAGTGATTGATACCACGACAGTGGATTGGTTATAAATTTATGTTTAAGTTCGAGACTGCGCTGAATTGTTCCCTGAATAATTGTCTGATTCATGATTTCTGATTTCCTGCGAATATCCCTAAAGCCTGACGTTTTTAATTCATAAGTTCACATCGTTTATTTGTCATTCTTATTTTATTTTGCAAACAACCACATTTTGTCATCTTAGCTTAATTTCAATCTTATACTTTCGTAGTGTAACACTTGGTCCTTGTGGATTCGATCCCATAATTACCACTTCGATTGCTGTGCACTTGCAGTGTTATTTTAGGGTTAAAACCTCTGATATCAGTCTCTCATATCAAACTACGAATACAACCGGTTGGGTCGTATTTGGGTCTTATGGTCAGACGAATCGAGACTCACTCCTATGTTCAAGAGCGGGCAATTAATAACTTGCTCGGTTTTACTACCAGGAAGAGAAGAGGAATTTTTCATTACGTTTGTATACGCTTCAAACTTCGTTGAGGAAAGAAAGATGTTGTGGGAGGATTTAAGACATCACCATGATTCTCCCATATTTCGATCAAAACCTTGGATTATATGTGGTGACTTCAATGAGACATTGGAAGTCAACGAACATTCAAACCACTTGGCTAACCCTATCATTACTCCGGGTATGCGCGATTTCCAAGAGGTTGTTCGTTATAGTTCACTCACGGATCTAGGTTACCACGGCCCACTATTTACTTCGTGCAACAAGAGAAAGGATGGGCTAATATGCAAAAAACTCGACAGAGTATTGGTAAGTAGTCAATGGATTAATGAGTTCCCCAACTCATACAGTGTATTTAAAGCGGGTGGTTGCTCGGATCACTCAAGAGCTCGTATATCATTGGAACCTGAGTTGATTAAAGGGAGAAAGCCTTTCAAATTTGCAAACGTTCTTGCAACGATGCCACAATTTCACGCTATTGTCAAAGATTATTGGGAAGCAACAGATTCTCTTTTTATCTCCACATCTACTCTTTTCAGGTTCACAAAAAAGCTAAAGGGCCTAAAGACATTAATGCGTAAGCTGGGGAGAGAGAAGCTAGGTGACCTACCAAGACGTACTAAAGAGGCTTATTCAGACCTTTGTGACAAGCAAGCTCGCGTTTTACTCAACCCGAGTGCAGCGGCTTCTAAAGACGAGAGTGATGCGTTTAACAAATGGCAGCGGCTGTCTTTACTAGAAGAGGAGTTCTTAAAGCAAACATCAAAGCTCCATTGGCTAAATGTTGGAGATCAAAATAATCTCTACTTTCAGAAAGCGGTGGAGATGAGGAGAATGAAGAATACAATACGAGAAATTCGGAATTCTAATGGGGAAACATTAACAAAAGAGGAAGACATAAAACATGAGGCTGAGCGGTTCTTCAAGGAATTTTTAACACATCAACCGCAAGACTTTGTTGGGATATCGGTGGAAGAATTGGAGAATATGATGGATTTTAGATGCTCAGAAACGGATTGTTTGTTACTTGGCAAGGAAGTTACGGAAGAAGAGATTAAATCAGTCCTCTTTGGGATGCCAAACAACAAGTCCCCCGGTCCAGACGGTTTCATAACCGAATTCTTCAAATCTAGATGGGAGATAACGGGAAGGGAATTGGTTGATGCAATCAAATCTTTCTTCATCAAAGGTTTTCTTCCCAAAGGTTTAAACTCGACAATTCTCACTCTAATCCCAAAGAAAGAAGCGGCTATTGAGATGAAGGATTTCAGACCAATCTCGTGCTGCAACGTAATCTACAAGGTAATCTCTAAAATATTGGCTAATCGTCTAAAGCATATCTTGCCAAAGTTCATTGCTCAAAACCAATTGGTTTTTGTCAAGGAAAGATTATTGATGGAGAATGTCTTGCTGGCTACGGAACTTGTAAAAGATTATCACAAAACTTCGGTTTCACCGAGATGTGCCCTGAAGATTGATATATCAAAAGCTTTCGATTCGGTCCAATGGTCTTTCGTGCTCAACATCCTATCAACCTTGAAATTCCCAGAGAAGTTTGTGCACTAGATAAAGCTATGTATTTTAACAACATCATTCTCGGTTCAAGTCAATGGGGAGCTAGCAGGATACTTTGGAAGTAAGAGAGGATGTTCTCTTTCACCGTACATCTTTGTATATGTATGAATGTACTCTCCAAGATGATTGACAAAGCTGCTCACGACCGTATGTTTGGCTATCACCCAAAATGCAAGAGTGTACAACTTACACACTTGTGTTTTGCCGATGACATTATGATTTTTATGGATGGCCGTAAGAGATCAGTAGAAAGATTGATGACAATTTTTGAGGACTTTGCAGGAAAATAAGGCCTTAAAATCAATGTGGAAAAGTCGACACTTTACCTTGCAGGGGTCTCACATCAAATCCAAGAGGAGATAGTGACTCGTTTCCCCTTTGAGTTGGGTAAGCTTCCAGTGAGGTACTTGGGACTTCCTCTTTTAACAAAGAGAATGACTATTACGGACTGCACAACATTACTTGAAATGATTAGAAAACGTATCGGATCATGGACCACACGATTTCTTTCCTACGCGGGACGGTTAGCGCTTATAAACTCGGTCATCACAAGATTGTCAACTTTTGGATTTCGGCATTCCGACTGCCTAATGGGTGCTTCAAAGAGATTGAGAAATTATGCGTAGGTTTTTTGTGGTCCGGCCCGGAACTAAACACAAGAAAAGCGAAAGTGTCTTGGATGGAAATATGCAAACCAAAAAAAGAAGGTGGATTGGGAATCAGATCTCTTAAGGATGCGAACCAGGTCTGTTGCTTGAAACTAATCTGGAGGATTGTCTCATATCAACAATCGCTGTGGGTGCAATGGATTCGCAGAATGCTAATTCGATCCGAAAGTTTCTGGTCAATAAAAGGTGATACTAAAGGCGGTTCATGGATGTGGAGGAAGCTGATTAAATGCAGGGAGAAAGCGAAATTGTTCCACAGAGTAGAAGTAAGGAATGGTGACAACACATCGTTTTGGTTTGATCGATGGTGTAACATGGGAAGATTATTCGACATCACAGGCCCGAGAGGAACAACGGACCTTGGGATCAATCAAACGGCTTCGGTAGGTTCGGTCTTGAGGAGCTCGCGCCGTACGCGGAGACATAGAGTGGAGAGTCTGAATGATATAGAAAATGAGCTACTACACCTGCAACAAAAGCCAAGGACGATGGAGGAGGATATCTCTTATTGGCGAGGTAAAGAAGATAAATTCAACACGATCTTCTCAACAAAACACACTTGGAATGCAGTCCGATCAAGTCAGCCGGAAACAACCTGGTACGGAAATGTATGGTTCCAATACGCAACTCCAAAGTACGCATTTCTTGTATGGTTGGCAAACCTAGATCGTTTGACCACGGGAGATAGAACTCGTTGCTGGGGTCGCGGGCAACAAACGACATGCATCTTATGCGGAAGCACGGAGGAATCAAGAGATCACTTGTTTTTTGCGTGTACGTTCTCAACGGATATTTGGAAGAACATTGCACGGTCCATCATGGATACAAGCTTCACAACGAGTTGAAACCAAGTCATTGTGTTCCTAAACAACTGCAAACTTCCGAAAATTATGTCATTCCTTCTCAGGTATGCTTTTCAGTCGACGGTATATCACATTTGGAAGGAGAGAAACTGTAGGCGACATGGATCATCACCGATCCCAAGCTCTAGGATCATCAAAAAATCGACAAAAGCGTGAGAAACCGTGTGAGTTCGATTCGAGCAACCGGAAATAATAAATACAACGAAGGCCTGATTCGATGGTTTGCCACTAGATAAGATGTAATGTAAAATTTCAATTTGGTAAAACGTTAGGTGAAAACCTGTTGTAACAAACGCTTTTTTAGATTCAATTTAACATTCTATTCAAAAAAAAAAAAAGTATTGGTAATCTATGTTTATTTTTTTACTAAATGCACATACTAAAATATGACCATGCTGATATGAATTATAATTTTACTAATCTTACTTGAACAGTCGAACTCCTTCCTTGGAGCTTAACGAGATTTTCAAGACAAAAGCTAGAAGGCATACATCTCATTTGGTATCCATCCAACCTCAGTAACCTGAGTTTAGGAGGCAAATAGTCAAATCCTTCCGGTAAGTGCCATCTAACTTCTTTCTTCTGGTCCCATTTATTAGTGTAAATGTTAAGAAAACGGAGATTGCGCATCCCTTTAAAGGCTTCCTTATGTATCCGCAACTCATCAATCTCATCTATATCCAATGATATACCTATAAGCTTTTTAGTACCCTGAGATTACAATATCAAAGATAATTTTACACATGACATGCATTATTCTAATCTTATAGGACGAAATATATGAAAAGAGCACAAAAAAACTTACAGTGTTATCTTCGAGTAAGTCGTAGATATCCTTCGAATCCACAAGGAATTCCCGTTCTCCAGAGACTCATTGGAATGTGCACGGACGATCCCCTTACCCATTTCTTGTAGCAAACAATGCATCTCAACAATATCCTCTCTTACATGAATGAGGGACACTTATCAACAAGGTTTTTCAACCCGATATTAACATCCAAGTCACTATCTGCTAGTAGCACCTTGATGTCATTGACATTCTCACCATTGAAAAGACATGCAATGTGACGAAATATCGCTTCATCTTTTTTGCTAATTAACCCTTCGTAGCTGACTCTTAGTGTTTGATATAATGCATTTTTGACGCATTCTAACCCTTGTTTTGTAGGTTTTTATCGAGTCTTTCACTCTCTATCGAGTCATTCTAGGTATAAAAGTGGTTGGAAACAAGGATTGGAGCTTGCGGATTGGATTTGGCGAAAAATGATGAAATATGGATCTTTTTGGAATATTCTGGAGGAAGGGAGCACCTGTCCCAGAAGAGAGAGCACCTGCTCCCAGCAGATCCACTAATGAAAATTTCATTAAACCTAATTCTAAAAACCCTATCTTTGGGCCAGCCGCCGTGGGCTTTTAAATAGGTTTTTCTCTGGATTTTTTAGGGGGAGAGGCCGAAACACAGCAGCAAAACACAACAGAGATCAACGAGAGAGAGAGGGAGAGATTTGATACTAGTTTTGAGAGTTTGTAAGCTTGGAGAATTGTCTTTCACGTTTTCTTGTTGAAGTTTTCTTAAACCCTAATCTCTTTACTTTGATTCAATGAAGTTTCTATTCTCAATTGCTGCTGTTGTTTGTTTAATCATGAGCGAGTAATCCACTAGTTAGGTTGAGGGTTCGATGGGGTTAGAGAATCATAACTAAGCATAGATAGGTTTTGAAACATCACTTGATATCTCCGTCTAATGTCGAACGTATTGCCTAGGCTAATTTGATCACCTAGTCTCTGATCTTAGGTTGAATTCACTCATCAAAAATGTTGTGAATTGCTGGAATTGACTTAGATGGACGAGTTGTCTTTATCCAACGACAGTTGAAGTTAAAGCAACTCGTGAACAAATCAACCCTAATCGTTTCATGCTCTTCATTCTTTGTAACCTCAAACGACAGTTTAGGGTGTTAGATTGTTTGTTGAAGTAGTTGATGCCACAACAGTGGGTCCTCTTGAATCTATGGTTGAGTTCTATATTGGTTCATAACTTGATAACCTGAATAATTGCTTGGTTTTGATATCCTAATCCCTGAGATATATCTCTTGACCTACGGCCATCTCCATCAGTGGTTCTTAACCGAGTTCTTAAAATATAAAATTATTAAAACACACACTCTCTCTTCCTTTTACTCAATTTTATACTTTCTCTTTCATCTTTTTAGTCAACTTTTATTAATTTTATATTTAAACACATCCTCTTTCTTATAAGAACCACTTCATAACTTTTACTCAACTTTTATTAATTTTATATTTAAACACACCCACTATCTCCTCTCTTTACTCAAATTTTATTAATCTTATATTTCAATACACCCCACAAAAACACTCTCTTTCTTCCTTTTACTCAAATTTTAATAATTTTATATTTTAAGAACCCCTCTTAAAACTACCAGTGGACATGCTCAACGCCTTTCCACTTATTGTTTTCAACCAAATTTTACTTTTTGTTTGTTTTGATAAATCGTGACACTTATACCATCTTTTGATCGCTTAGCTAAAGTTGTATCCCATAGAATTAGAGTGTATTGCTGGTCCCTTAACGAACCTTTACTATTTCTATATCGATTTAGTGAACCTAGGTTTTAATCTTTGAAACCGGTAAAAGGATTTTCATCAAATTGGCGCCATTGCCGGGGACCAACTCAATACCTCTAATTTTCGTTTACGATTTTAGAATAAGTACTAAACTCGTTCTTTTGTTTATTTTGCTTGTGTTTCAGGTGTATGAACTCAAGGACAACAAGGGAAAATCTTCAAACTCCCCTCGTCACTTTGAGTAACCCTGACCTTGCGAGACTAGAACGAGAAACAGACGACAAAGGCCTAATCCCGCTGATATGGGCGAATAAGGGGACAACAATATGGCAGCTGAGCTGCAAAGGCTGCAAGAGCAGATGACTCAAATGCAACAGTAGCACGTGCGCAAACAGCAGTGACAACACGCGCGTGATCAACAACGTGCAATAGGGGATATGGACAATCCCCACGTTTTCTATCGGAACCGAGCTGCTATAGTTCCCCCTGCTGTTGAACGGAATGATTACGAGATCAAACCGCAGATGATATCACTGGTTAAGCAGCATTTGTTCCATGGGCTGCCTGCTGAAATTCTGATGGACCATATAGAAAACTTCGAGAAGATCTGCTCCACGACGAGTTCTAATGGGATGAACCCGGATTTCCTAAAGTGCAAGCTATTTCCCTTCTCACTCGCGGATAAGGCTTCGTGTTGGCTTAAGTCTCTACCTGCTGGCTCCATTACGACTTGGGCACAATGCAGAGCTGCATTTCTGGACCACTTCTATGCGAAGACTAAAACCGCGAGTTTGAGGAACAAAATCTCCTCGTTCCAACAACATTCAGGAGAGTCCTTCTGTGAGGCATGGGAACGGTTCAAGGAGTATAAAAGGGAGTGCCCACACCATGGTTTCACTGATGAGAATCTGCTTAGTATCTTCTACGATGGTGTTGACTGGGACTATAGGAATGCGTTGAATGCTGCCAGCGATGGTGATTTTAAAACCAGGACCAGAGAGGGTGCATATAAGCTGATTGAAAACTTGGCTGCAAGTTCTAGCAACAAGTCTCAGGAATACGATCGAACTACGAAATCCAGTGGGATGGACTCCCACAAGATCGATGACCTTACTGCTAAGGTCAACTTGTTGCTCAAGGCTAACCAAAGGATGGTTCACTTTGCATATGAGGATGGTGAGCCACTCGCTGAGGAGATAGTTGAGGAAGGAGACACTGATCAGCAGGAGGTAAGCTACGTGAATGGCCAAGGTTTTGTGCGAAACAGAGGGTTCAACCAGAATTACAGGAATCATCCGAATTTCTCCTATCGGAGTACGAATGTTGAAAACCCACAGGACCAGGTTTACCCACAACAAACCGGCCCCCAGACCCATAAGCCTCAGGGTCAGACTTTCCAAAAGACATACCCTCAGAGTTTCCAAGGAAAGACGTTCGTCCCTTTTCAAGGTCAGAAACCGCAGTTTTCGAACTTTCAGGCTTCTGCAAGCTCTGGAAGTGGTTCTCAAGATGAGTTGAAAGGTATGATGCAGTAGATATTGACAAACCAGCAGAAGTTCGCCACGAGATCAACACGAAGGTGGATGGTATGTACTTGGACCTTAATGGTCGGCTTAAGGCGGTTTGCAACCACGTAAAGAAGCTCGACACTCAGGTTGCTCAGACGGCCGATACAATCAAAAGGCCACAAGGAGTGCTGCCTGGAAAGCCAGATACAAACCCCAAAGAGTTTGTAAATGCCATTGAACTGAGAAGTAGAAGAGTTTTACCAGCATTCGTAAGGACAGAAACTGCAAACTGCCCAGAAGGAGCACCTGCTCCAGCAGACGGAGCACCTGCTCCAACAGAGGGAGCACCTGCTCCGGAAACAGAAGAGGATGAAGACGTTTCTGGATCAACTTCTAAGGTATTAAGGCCAAATGAGATTATTGATAAGGTTCGTTCTCGTGTTTACAGGCCCCCTGTCCCTTACCTAGTACCTCCAAGGAAGTCGCAGAAGGATTTGGAGGACGCGAAATATAAAGAGATGTTACAAGATTTGACGGTTAAGCTGACATTGGCAGACACGATTCAGATGATGCCGTCCATGAAAAAGTATGTCAAGGGCCTGGTTACTGGACGAATTCCTTCAGAGCAGAGCGCCATGGTTGTAAGTAAGAATTGTAGCATTGTGCTACAAAACAAAGCCATTAAAAAGCAAGAGGACCCAGGTAAGTTCGTGCTTTCTATTGATATTGGTCCTGTGAGATTTGCTTGTTCTTTGTGTGATTTAGGTTCCAGCGTGAACCTCATGCCCTATTCGGTTGGAAGAAAGCTCGGGTACACAAAATTTAAACCAACACGAATTTCATTAGTGTTTGCTGACAGATCTATTAAGTTGTCTGTAGGAATTTTGGAAGATTTGCACGTCAAGATTGGGAATATTTTCATCCCAGCAGATTTTGTGGTGTTGGATTTGGACGATGAACCAAAGGATCCCTTGATTTTGGGACGTCCTTTCTTGCTCACAGCTGGTGCGATCATTGATGTAAAGAACGGAACCATTGGTCTCCACCTGGGAGACATTATTATGGAGTTCGAGATGGATCGGATGTTGAAGAAACCAACCATTGATGGACAAACTTTTGCCATTGAGGATAACCTTGAAATCTCATAAGAAGAGATTGAAGAGATGCTTGCTGATGATCCCTTGGATGTTGCGTTGACAAAAGCTGAAAGTGAACATGGGTATTTGAGTGAGGGCACTGTTGGTTTCGCAAGGATGTTGGATTTGGGTCAAATGGAAAAGTCAACAGACTTTTTGAGACTTGAAACAGAGAGAGAAGACGGAGCACCTACTCCTGCGAATTCTGCTAACGACCCTTGGAGCGAACTGAAAGCTCCAAAACTTGAGCTCAAAACCTTACCAGCTGGGCTAAGGTACGCGTTTCTCGGTCCCAACTCTACATATCCTGTTATTATTAATGCTAATCTAAATAATGTGGAATCCGCCTTACTTTTATGCGAGCTTAGGAAGTATAGGAAGGCTTTAGGTTATTCACTAGATGACATCCCTGGAATCTCACCTGACTTATGCATGCATAGGATACATTTAGAGGATGAATCTAGAACTTTTGTAGAGCACCAAAGGAGGCTGAACCCGAATTTGAAAGATGTTGTTAAGAAAGAGATTATGAAATTACTAGAAGCTGGAGTTATTTATGCAATATCTGATAGTAATTGGGTGAGTCATGTGCATGTAGTGCCTAAGAAAGGCGGAATCACTGTGATCGCCAATGAAAGGAACGAATTGATACCCACTAGGATTGTCACAGGACATAGGATGTGCATAGATTATAGAAAGTTAAATGCGGCAACTAGGAAGGATCATTTTCCCTTACCATTCATTGATCAAATGCTCGAAAGACTCGCTAACCACCCTTACTACTGCTTTTTAGACGGTTATTCAGGTTTCTTTCAGATTCCCATTCACCCGGATGATCAGGAGAATACAACCTTCACATGTCCCTATGGCACCTTTGCGTACCGCAGGATGCCATTCGGGCTATGCAACGCCCCTGCAACTTTTCAAAGGTGCATGATGTCTATCTTTATTGATTTAATTGAAGATATTATGGAGGTTTTCATGGATGACTTCTCCGTCTATGGGAGCTCTTTTTCTGTGTGTCTGTCTAATCTGTGCAGGGTGTTACAACGCTGTGAGGAGAAACATCTTGTATTAAACTGGGAGAAGTGCCATTTCATGGTTAGGGATGGAATAGTTCTGGGTCATCGAATTTCAGAAAAGGGTATTGAGGTTGACCGAGCAAAGGTTGAGGTGATGATGAGTTTGCAACCGCCGGATTTAGTCAGAGGGATACGAAGTTTCCTTGGTCATGCGGGCTTCTATAGACATTTCATCAAAGATTTTTCAAACATAGCGAGACCGCTCACTCAGCTATTGTGTAAAGAAACCAAGTTTGCGTTTGATGGAGCTTGCCTTAAGGCGTTTCACACGATAAAAAGGGCATTGATGAGTGCACCCATTGTTCAACCGCCATATTGGGATCTACCATTTGAGGTTATGACGGATGCTAGTGATTACGCTGTGGGAGCAGTTTTGGGGCAAAGGAAGGATAAAAAGCTTCATGTGATCTATTATGCTAGCCGAACTTTGGATGAAGCTCAATGTAAGTATGCTACGACTGAGAAAGAACTCTTGGCTGTTGTTTTCGCCTTTGAGAAATTCAGGTCGTACCTTGTCGGTTTGAAGATCATTGTTCATACCGACCATGCAGCTTTGAAGTATTTGCTCACCAAGAAAGATGCGAAACCGAGGCCTTTGAGATGGATTTTGTTACTCCAGAAGTTTGATCTACAAATCGTTGATAAGAAAGGTACTGAGAATGGGGTTGCTGATCATTTATCTCGCTTGAAAGTCGATGAAATAGTCTCGCTTGATGATGCATTACCGGATGAACATGTGTATGCTATTGGAATCTACGTTCTGGAGCACCCAGTTCAGGATGGAGCACCTACTCCAGAAGTGTTTTCTACTGATGTTTCTAAGGCAGTTGCCTCGAGTTTCCCATGGTTTGGAGAGATAGCAAACTACCTTGCTGCTGATCGTGAACCGGCTAACTTTGTGGGAGACAGAAAGAGAAAGTTTTTGCGTGACATCAGGAGATACTTTTGGGACGAGCCATACCTTTACAAGCAATGCTCGGATGGCCTTTTTAGGACATGTGTTCATAATGAGGAGATTCCAGGAATCCTATTTCACTGCCATAGTTCGAGTTATGCTGGGCACTTCGCGATTTTTAAGACGGTATCCAAGGCACTGCAAGCTGGGTATTGGTGGCCAACAATGTTCCGGGACGCACATGCTTTTATCTCAAAGTGCGACAAATGTCAGAGGCAAGGAAACATCTCACGACGGAACGAGATGCCTCAACACTTCATCTTGGAAGTTGAAGTGTTTGACGTATGGGGGATAGACTTTATGAGACCGTTTCCATCCTCCTATGGAAACAAGTACATCTTAGTGGTTGTTGATTATGTGTCCAAATGGGTTGAGGCCATTGCTTCCCCAACTAATGATGCCGCTATGGTTCTAAAGATGTTCAAAACCATAATATTCCCTAGGTTTGGAATACCGCGAGTGGTGATTAGCGATAGAGGGACCCATTTCATCAATAAGGTTTTTGAGAACCTTTTAAGGAAGAATGGTGTAAAGCATAAGGTTGCGACGACATATCACCCGCAGACTAGTGGCCAAGTTGAGGTTAGCAACAGGCAAATCAAAGATATCCTACAAAAGACCGTAGGCACCACCAGGAAAGACTGGGCCGCTAAGTTGGATAACGCGGTGTGGGCGTACCGAACTGCTTACAAGACACCATTGGGAACAACACCCTTTCACTTGGTATATGGGAAGTCCTGCCATCTTCCTATAGAGCTTGAGTACAAGGCAGCCTAGGCTGTTAAGCTAATGAACTACGATATCAAACCCGCCTTGGAAAGGAAATCAATGCAGCTTAATGAATTAGAAGAAATTAGGCACCTGGCCTATGAGAGTTCGAAGATATACAAGGAAAGAACCAAGAAGTATCACGACAAGAGGATTCTCACCCGAGATTTCAAACCAAATGACCTGGTACTTCTCTTTAACTCTCGACTTAAACTTTTTCCTGGAAAGTTGCGATCTAGGTGGTCCGGCCCTTTTCTCATAAAGGAAGTCCGATCATATGGAGCCATGGTGTTGCTGGATGACAAGGGCAAGGATTCGTGGTCAACGGACAGCGGTGTAAGCCATACCTCGCTGAAACAAACCAAGCCAAAGGAGGATTCATCTCCTTAGGCGATGCACCCAAAGCCTAAATGGCTAATCAAGTCAAGCTAATGACTTTAACTAAACGCTTGGTGGGAGGCAACCCACCGGTATGTTTTCTAACTTTTTCAATTTGATTTCTTTTATTTCTAACCGTGATTTCAATCTTTGAGCTTTCAAGATTACAAAAAAAAAATTGTGTTGTGGAATAAACGAGGCAGATCGATCGATCCCCACATTATGATCGATCGATCCGGATGAGGAAATCGACATACAAATCGTCGATCAACCTCAGGATCAACTCAGCAGATCGATCCGAATTCCACAGAGCACCTGCTACCCAGAACAGAGCACCTGCTCTCCAGGGAAAAATTTGAAATTCAAATTTTCGGCCCACCATGAGGTAAGTTAATTAGAATAAGGATAATGGACCCGAGAAATAAGATGATATTTTCCAATTTTAATAAGGAAATAACAGTTATAGTGGGACCCCCAAAAAAAAAGCCCTAATTTCTCGCGCCCATAACTCCTTCTTCTCCTTCTTCCTCTTTCGATTTTCTCCATTAAAACTTTCAAGGTCTTTTGCTCAAACCTCACCTTCTTCGATTCTCAACCGATTTGAGTGAGTTTTGGCTTGATTCCACTCGATTTTTCGACACCATTCCAAATATGCAACTCATTTCTCCAAGAAAGCAAGGTAAGCACTCGAAAACCCCCTTTTTCAGGCCGCCGTTTTCGAAGTATCATGGTAAAATCGATGGTTGATTTGGTTGATTTTCATACCGAAATTAGTTGGGTGAACCATATGATTGCTTAAGGTGGAATTCGCGTGGGTAGGATTGTGTAATTTGACTTGTAGGTTCGATTTGATTAAAAACCTAATTTATGAAGAAAAATCGAAATTTGGGGGGAATGGAGATATGAATGGGCTTATGATTCTTTGATTATTTTCCCTGGACTGTTTGGAGTAGTTGACATCATCTGAATAAGAGGCAGACACTTTGATTTCAAAATTTTGCAAAAACAGGGGATTATCTTTTCGGTGCGTGTATGGAAATTTAAGATGTGGATTTATGATGGATTTGTTTCTTGTTTGTGGTTGTCATTGCAGGATGACAGGACCACGCACATCAGTCGGAAACCCATCACGCTCCAAAAAAGGGAAAAGAGCCTCCACCTCCTCTCAACTCACAACCAACCCTTGGCCACGTGATGAAGGTCAACGGTTCCCCTTAAGCAATTATCTTCTTCTTCCACATTCAGACGAGGCATGGGATCAAACCGATGCCTATTACTACAACAATTGGCTCGACATCGCAATTGAGCCAACTCGGTTCTTGTGTGGACAAACATTGAAGGATTTGGGGCTGCTCTACGACATGGGCAGAATACTTGAGGCTTGCAAACTATCCGATCTCATCACTCAGCCGGATGCTCTATACCCAGAGTTGGTTCGACAGTGCTTAGCCTCTCCCAAGCTCGTATATTCCGACCCACGCAAACCTTTAGCATCACAAGGATTGCTCTCTTTCTTTGCTGGAGGAAAGAGATATGAGGTCACTATCTCTGACCTTTGTGACATCTACGGTTTTGATTCTACGCCGGAGAAGGTGGACCTCCCTACGCGCCTTCCAATTGCTCATCGTTTATGGGATTTCATCGCCATTGGAGACTACTTCTCTCGTTCAGCAGCTCAATCAACAATTCGGAACCCCGCCTTTCGGATTGGGGCAAAGGCGATGAGCACCATCTTTTTTTCCCGAGATGATGCGAGTAAGGTCCAGACAGATGAGTTGATCCTCTTCTACATGGCGGTCAAAGACACTATTGAAGGCGAAGATGGGTTGAGTTGCGAATTTGACTCAAGTGTAAACATGGGAGCGATGTTTGCCTCGGTTATTGCGGACAAGAGAACCAAGGTCGCCAAAGGAAAGGCTGCTGCGCACACAAAGCGAATGGGCAGCCTCTTGACAAGGCTGTTCATCCACTGCAAAATCAACCTTGGGGACTACACATGCAACCCCGTGACGGAGTTAATGGACATCTTGTGAAATCTTGGCTGATACTAACATTTACATGTTCACCGCGAGGGACAAGACCACCCAGTTCTGCCAGTTGCCACAGCCATCCTTGACAGATTTGGAAGTTGCAGCCAACGTCGGTTTCACACCCGGAACGGAGTATTTGTGCTCTACTACTGGAGCACCGACAGAGAGAGCACCAAAAACCAGGAGGAGCACTTCGTCCACCAGACATGCACCTGCTCCCACTTCTGTCCCAAATGCTCCTTTGAGCCAAGAGGATGTTGAGGACTTGGACGCAGACACGCAGAGGACCCAGCAGTTCAAAGGTTATTACCGACGGCCCTATGCGAGCGAGCTGACACTCGGAGACATCTCAGACAACCCAGACGACGTAGAGTACAGCCGTTGGATGGTAGCTTCTACTAAGAAGAACAACGGGCTCCTTCGCCGTATCCTCCACATGCTTCAGAGGGGTTACAGCAGCTCCCACGCAACCGACACCATCCCGACCACGACCCCTATCCCGCCGCCTGCTTCTCGTCTATCCACATCCGCCCGTCCGTCTACTCGTTCCGCGAAACGCAAGAAGCCGATCACCAGCGAAGACTCCGATGATACCACCAGCGATTAGACATCGCTCCTCTATCCCTTCTCAATATTCCATGAACACTTTTTCGTTTACGCATTTTCATTTTATTTTCTTCCTTTTTCTCACTCTCTCTATTCTTATACTCACACCGAGACGGTGTGAAGTAAGTCTGGGGGGAGTTGCTACTAATATCGTTTATTTTGGATGTTTTCTATTTTCTTATGATCTGTTTGAGTCAGTTTTTCTTCTATTTTATTGAGTCAAGACTTTGTAGGGAATTAGGACTTTATCTTATGATGATCTTTGAACTATCTATGTTTAACTTTCTCTCTAGTGACCATTTCTTCAGAGCATGGGTACAAGGAACAGCTGGAACACTTCGACACACTATTTTCCAGGTTTCATATTGACCAAAAATTCCTCTCGCTATTGGCACTAGATTAGGGAAACGAATCATATTCAGGACTCCTTACTCTTTTTATCACTCTTGTTGTTCCTGAATAGCTAGCTCATTTTTAGTTAGTACCTTCATTAACCCTAACCTCTTTTCAAGCCTCTTGCATTCTTGTTTCTTCATTGTCATATGTGCAGCATATGCGCAAAAGGGCCGGAGAGAATTGGGTCGACATTGCCTTTAAATCACTCTTTCTGAAGAACGAGAGCACTGATTCCCAGAGGAGCACCTGCTCCTATTTTCAGAAGATGGTTTTACATCGAGGTGGAACAAAAATCCACGAAGGAGGAACGATATTGATTAGCTCCACTTGGGTATGTACAACAATTCTGATATTTTCGTGCTTGAGAGACATTCACTTGTAAGAAAAACCCTCTTCATCATCATTATTATTAAAAAAAAAAAAAAAAAAAACAGTAAACCGATGATGAAAGGTGGTAAAATTTGTAAATTAGAATATTTCTCTCTGCACAGCAAGTGTACCCAAGGTGGACGATGGCGACATGAATTGGTTGGAGAAATTTGGAGAAGAAAGAGTGGTTTAGAGAATGTGGATATCAACGTACCCGTTCTCTCTTGCAATTATTGATATAATGCGTTTTTGACGCATTCTAACCCTTGTTTTGTAGGTTTTTATCGAGTCTTTCACTTTCTATCGAGTCATTCTAGGTATAAAAGTGGCTGGAAACAAGGATTGTTGCTTGCGGATTGGATTTGGCGAAAAAGGATGAAATATGGATCTTTTTGGAATATTCTGGAGGAAAGGAGCACCTGTCCCAGAAGAGGGAGCACCTGCTCCCAGCAGATCCACTTATAAAAATTTCATTAAACCTAATTCTAAAAACCCTATCTTTGGGCCAGCCGCCGTGGGCTTTTAAATAGGTTTTTCTTTGGATTTTTGAGGGGGAGAGGCTGAAACACAGCAGCAAAACACAACAGAGATCAACGAGAGAGAGAGGGAGAGATTTGATACTAGTTTTGAGAGTTTGTAAGCTTGGAGAATTGTCTTTCACGTTTCCTTGTTGAAGTTTTCTTAAACCCTAATCTCTTTACTTTGATTCAATGAAGTTTCTATTCTTAATTGCTGCTGTTGTTTGTTTAATCATGAGCGAATAATCCACTAGTTAGGTTGAGGGTTCGATGGGATTATAGAATCATAACTAAGCATAGATAGGTTTTGAAACATCACATGATATCTCCGTCTAATGTCGAACGTATTGCCTAGGCTAATTTGATCACCTAGTCTCTGATCTTAGGTTGAATTCACTCATCAAAAGTGTTGTGAATTGCTGGAAATGACTTAGATGGGCGAGTTGTCTTTATCCAACGACAGTTGAAGTTAAAGCAACTCGTGAACAAATCAACCCTAATCGTTTAATGCTCTTCATTCTTTGTAACCTCAAACGACAGTTTAGGGTGTTAGATTGTTTGTTGAAGTAGTTGATGTCACGACAGTGGGTCCTCTTGAATCTATGGTTGAGTTCTATATTGGTTCATAACTTGATAACCTGAATAATTGCTTGGTTTTGATATCCTAATCCCTGAGATATATCTCTTGACCTAACGCCTTTCCACTTATTGTTTTCAACCGAATTTTACTTTTTGTTTGCTTTGATAAATTCTGACATTTATACCATCTTTTGATCGCTTAGCTGAAGTTGTATCCCATAGAATTAGAGTGTATTGCTGGTCCCTTAACGAACCTTTACTATTTCTATATCGATTTAGTGAACCTAGGTTTTAATCTTTGAAACCGGTAAAAGGATTTTCATCAGTGTTCTCTCAGTTTTTCCATTCAACCTACTGCGAAGGCTAGGCAACATATCCATCCAGCCTTCTTTATCCCTACCGCGTAAATATGAACCCAAAACGTTAAGACCCAAAGAAAGATTACCGGCAAGCAATGTAACCTCAGAAGCAGACTCCATCAAACCATCAGGTGGATATTTCTGCCTGAAAGCAGACGACAAAGAATCTCAAAAGCAAGCTCTTTAGATGGGAGACAAACCTCGTAAACATGAACGATCCCATGAGCTTTTAAAAACTGCATGTCTCTTGTAATCACAATGATTCTGCTTCCATATCCAAACCACTGAGTTTGACCAACCAAAGTATATAGCACCACTTGATTATCCAAATCATCAATAAAGATCATAACTTTTTTTTGCTTTAGCCTCTCTTCCACTGCACCTAAACGATCTATTTTTATGTCTTGTTTGCCTAAAATTCTACACAAAAAATTATTTTGCAAATGCAACTTCATGTTATAGTCGTCCAGGTTACGAAAGCTCTGTCTACAAATACACTACCTTGGAAGTGTCGTGAAAGTCGGTTAAACAAAGCTCTCGCAATGGTAGTCTTACCAATGCCTGAGGAACCCCATATACCAACCATCCTCACTTCTTCAGACTCCATATGCAATAACACACTCATCTCTGCGATACGATCTTCGATTCCAACAAAATCTTCAAAATCCTTTGTTGGAGTGAAATTCAGTTTAGCTAAGACATCATTGGCAATTTCTTTAATCGTTTTTGCTTCGCTATGCCTAAAAAGATTAAATATCAATATATAAACACGAATGAACAACTAATAAATAGTAAAACATCAAATTGTATATTCACATAGTAGGATTGGTTAAATATTGTACCAGTTCTTAGAATGATATCCAAGGATGGTAGCTACATTAGCCAACGCTTGTCGCCATAGTTGTGTTTCTTCCTCTGTTTTGTTCTTACATGTCTCTTCAAAGATCTTCCCAAAGTCACCGGTTTGTTTCCTTACATGGGAAGGATCTAAACCGAAGAAAACTGGTATGACCATTTGACAAAACTCTTCCTTGCATTTCATAATCTCTAACAACTCGTTAAGACACCAGCTTGAAGAGGCATAGTTTTTGGAGAACACGACCACCGCGATCCTCGAAGTCCTGATTGCTTTTTTAAGCTCGGGATCTAGCGACTGGCTTCTCTCAATCTCGTTGTCTTTAAAAGCAACGATTAGTTTCCGGTCCAGCTCTTCGAGAAAGTGGCTGAGGAATCCTTTACGAACATCTTCCCCACTAAAGCTCGGGAAGACATCAAAGACCCAATTACGATAAGAAGAAGAGGAAGAAGAAGACGAAGAAGTAAAAGAAGCCATTAAATTAAAAGAACTATTCGTCTATAAGAAACAAGATCCGAAGAACAGTTATTTGTGATTGAGTGGAGAAAAATCAAAAGAAGGCAACAAATGGTGTGATGAAACAGAGAAAAAGGAACCAGAAAGAGAGAAGGTTAGATCCAGAGAATAAAACGAATTTTTGTTTCTCACATTACATTAATGAACGTTATAGACCTCTAGTCGTTCTGTAAGTTTCTTTCTCACATTACATGAATTAATTTTCTTGTAACAAAACTAATGTTGTGAGCTTTTTTGTATGGGAGAGGATAGACATAAAAGAAGTGCTTGTCTCTTATTAATACGCCTTTGATACCAGTTCGATCCAGACTCACTTAGACCTCACAATCTCTCTAATCACTCGTTTGTTTATGCGTTTGTTTGTAGAAATCAAAGAGAAGAGAAGAAGAGATTGCACACAAGACTTATAGAGTTCCCCAAATCCGGGTACTTCTCTCTTCAGGATCGGTACCTGGAATCCACTAGAGCTTTTTACTGAGTTTTACACAGAGAGACAACAATGGCGAAATCTTAGAGAGAAGGAAGAAGATAAGATTTTTCCTGTTAGAGTTGTTGTACCTTCCTCTCTCTCCTATAAACGCCAAAATCACGTGTTTTCTTTTGTTGACTCGTTGACTGGGCCAACAACATAATTCTGAGGCCCAGCAATGCTCTCTATCCTGTGTAACTTGGCCTTGTGATAGATAACCCAAATCTCAGCTTCCCACTTCACTTAACGACACGAACCGGACCGGAATCATGAACCAACGATCACATTGTCGTTAAGTGATTTTAAAAATACAGAGCGAGTGGAAGATTCGTTAAGGAAAAGGGGCTTGAATTAATATTATTATCTCTTGATAGTCCATTCTCCACTCACATTTAATTACTTTAATAGTGAAGTATTTGTTAATAATTTCCAAATAAAAACAGAACTAAAATCCTATAAAGTGATCTTCGATTCCCGAAAAGTAGCCCATTGATAGAACTAACAAATTCAGTGTACATAAAGAAAACATCTTTGGCTGATTATTACATCACTTCTGCTATCTTAATTAGCTTGTTGACACTGTTTCTATCAGCTGAAAACAAATTCGCTGTTTCTCTGTTCTGAACACAGACTTCCATATCAGAACTAAGTCATCCCCCCCTCAGGAATCAGCATCAAACTATTGCCTTGATCCTTTTAGAACCTGTTGCTTCGCCTCGTTGAGTGCCAACGTTAAATGTTTTAGCATGTTCCGGTTGGTAGGATGTGGCAGAGCCCATCTAGTTAAACCTAACGTGGAGCTCACGCTATCTGCAGAAAACAATCAAGTGATCTATTATATAAACAAGTATGCGATTGATCCTTAAAAAAACCAATTATGGGATACATAAATATTGATATACGAGTTTTAAAAACATATATATAGAGGAATATTTGACTTACCAGGTCGGTTATCCGAGGATGAGCAATAGTCCTCCAAGATTCGTATACCACATCCTTTTAGTATATAAATAGAGCAGTCTTCAATGATACGGAACTCAATATCGACTTGGTCATAGTTAATTACGGAAGCATCGGCTTTGTTTAGTGGGAGACAACAGTCAAATATAAACAGATGACTACCTTTCTGATATGTCCGGAAGCTATGTGGTTGACCAAAGAGCTGAAAAGTGTGTCCTAGTCTGTCTCTGAACCGACAACATATCTGGATAACTACATAGGGAAACTCTGGGTACAACCTAGAGTCAAGATCAACAACAGCACAAGCCCTAAATCTGAAGAATGGTTGGGAGAGAGAGGTTTGAAGCAGAGTAATATTGATCAGAGAGGTTCCAGTAGTACGGTGAGTGAAATATGATGGTATTTCTTCACCTGGAAATATCAGTCCCTTTAAAACTGAGAGTTGTTGAAGAAGAGCTTCTTCTCCCAATATGAAGCAGTTGACGAATTTGAGGCAGAGTTTTGGGACATAGAGAGAAGACGAGGCCTCCTCGGGGACTGGTAATGTAATGTTAACATTGTCTGCTTCCATTGACACTGCTTTTGGACTGTCAATCCAGCTAGCTTTATTGGATGGTGCTCTTAAGACTGTAAAGTCAGCTTCCTTGAGATGTTTCATTTTACAAATGTTTAGGGATACACTCTTTAGCTTGAAGCATTTCACCATATGCAGCAACTTGAGCTTAGGAAACTTCGTGATCCACGAAGGAACCTCTTCAATCCCTGTTTCTTTTAGATAGAGCTTTGAGATGTTGGTTGAGATATCAGGAAAAGTCCTTAGCTTTGAGCATCCATTGAAATTGAGTACATCAAGAGATTCTAGGTTCATTTCGGTTGGGAGAGTTTCGAGATTTTTGCATCGTCTAATATTCAAATCCGTCAGCTGGTTTAGATTCTGAATGGAGGAAGGAAGCTCCATTAAACTTGGAATATCCGAGAGAGATAGATTCTTCAAAGAGGGAGACACCATGGTCATGAGGATAGTAAGCGGCTGAACAAAAAAGAAAAAACAATGTAGAGGTGTTAAACTCAAACTTCAAATGATTTCCCTTACTGGTCATCAGTTCACAAATTTGTACAAGGTGAAACATCATGGTTTGTGTTTTTTTTGTTGATACCCAGAGCCAGCCGTTTAGTATCCTTTGTTGAAAGTTTTTTGTTTTGGTGAATTCCTTTGTTGAAAGATTATGGGCCGTGTTTAAGTTTCTAGTGACATATATGTATTTTTGTTTTCTCCTATGTAACATATATGTTAGAGTATTTGCAGTAGATATATACAAGGAAAACATGCTATTTAGGTAAGTAACTAATAACTATACTATGTACAAAACACTGTTCAATTTTAATTAATCCCATTATATCCTTACTCTTCACGACTCTCTCCCTCTCATGGAAACTATTTCCTCTCTCTTCTTCTCAAGATTTACTCCGTAGTAGTCTAATCGAAAATCTTAGCCTCAGATAGGAATCTAATCTAGGCAATATCGCCTTTCTTTATCTCTTCCAACAAAATTGCACGGAAGAAATCGCTATCTACAAAAAATATCGTTTCAAAAGTTGGGTTTAGACTGCTGCAACGGCTCCGGAAGTTTCAAGAAATGAGTTGACTCACTGAGTTAACTCGGTGAGTTAGTTTGAGTCGGCTTAGTGAGTTAATTACTTCTTATCAGCTGCTATACTTGTTAGATATTTAACATTGGGGTTTGCTAGTGTGTTGAATGTGTTCAAAGCTCGATAATATAGTCACTATCCGGATAGTATAACATATTTACAAAGTAATCTTAATTGTTAGCCGAATAAAAGTTTTAAATAACCTGACAATCTATAATACTAGGGATTGTCATGCGTTGCATGAGGTTTAAAAATTAACATGGTAAAAATTAACATTAATAATTTAAAAACTTAAAAATTAACATTAATAATTGCAAAATATTTAAAAACTACTTTCAAAGTTGATGAAAACTTAAAAAGAAATTTCAATACTTTAATTTTTCAAAAAATTATATCCTTCTTAACGGTTTTATAAAAATTTGTAAGAGCATCTCCAATGGTAGATGCTCATCTAAACAATAAAAATAAAAAACAATAAAAAAATTAAAAAGTAAGAGAGAGATATAGGATCAGAGACTCATGAGAAATTATTATGCCACAAGGATCTTCATTAATGGCCAATTTAGTTTCAGATGTTAAAATTTAATTGAATAATTAATGAGATTATATCAAAATATTAATATTATATAAGTTAGAAACTCCACTATTCCTAGATGCTCTAAGATCACTTCCAAATGAGGTTCTTACAAAGTTTTTTAATGGATTTTTTTCCTAATTAAAAAATAGAAAATATTAAAAAGAGAAGAGAGAGAATGAAAGACCGTTCTTATATAAAAACATGTAGAATCGGTTCTCATAGATATTCATGTGCAATTATTGTTATTTGATTGGATGGAATATTTATTTTATTATTTAAAATTTAAATAAATAATTAAATAATTATAAAAATATTAATTAAGAAACTATGAAAGTATCTACCGGTGTGGATGCTCTAAAAACATCCTTGTCGCTAAGAGACCCAAAAGTCTCTCATTTATTAGTTTTAAAATATATATTTTTCGTTTATTTAAATGTTAATTTATTAAAAATACACTCAACCAATCACAAAAACAAAATATTTGACAAGTGGGTTTCTCTAGAACGAGACACGTTCTTGTTTGAGAACTTCTTGTTTTTACATTATTATCAATTTTTTTAATTAGTAATAGACTCTTTAATAAACTCAAAAAGCATGAAAACTATGGCGCATAAACATAGTAACATAAGACCTTTTTAGAACACTGCTGAAAAACAAAACATACATACCTGCAATCTTTCCCACAACTTCTTAGTCTTAATACGCTCCATGTGAAAACTAACGAGATTCCCGAGACGCAAATTAGAAGGGATTTCTTCAATGGCTGTTTCGTCTAGGTTAAGAAATGAGACGTTGGTTGAAATATCAGGAAAACTTTCCAACTGTGAGCATCTTCTTAGTTCTAGTCTATAGAGAGATTCGAGGTTGATGCCACTAGGAAGAGTCCTTAGATTTGTGCATCCTGACATTTCCAACGTCATCAGTTTCTTGAGATTTCGAATAGATATAGGAACATCCACCAAACTTGAGCAATCACTGAGATCAAGTGTCTTGAGATTGATCGCCATGGAAAGATCTGGAATCTCTTTCAAGTTTTCGGATCCGGACAAATTCATATCGTTGAGGCATGTAAGCGGCTGAAAAAAAGTAAGTTACACATTATGTGAATATAATGTCATATAACTTACATTTTACCTGCAAAAACAAAAGAACTTACCGCAGCTCCTTCCCATAGCTTTTCAAGTTTGCTCCCTTGCATTTTGAGCGTAACAAGATATTTAGGACAAAATTTAGAAGGCATGCGTCCCATCGAAAATTTGTCCCAACTCAGTAATCTGAGTTTAGGAGGCAGATAGTCAAAGCCTTCTAGTAAGTGCAATTTGTCTTCTTTTTCTGACATCCTTTGCTTTGTGTAGATATTTAGAAAACGGAGATTACGCATCCCTTTAAAAGCACTAGAATGTACATGCAACTCATCAAGAATTTCGTCCATATCCAATGAGATACCCAAAACATTTTTAGTACCCTGAAAAGATAATAATGAGAAAGAGACAAAACCATTAGGTTAACAAACACCTACATCAATGGCAAGCTTTGAATCTTATATATTGAGTGGGCTATATGAAGAGGGCATGGAAAAACTTACAGTGTTATCTTCAAGTACATCACATATATCTTTTGAATCCATAAGAAATTCTCGTTCTCCAGGCTCATTAGACTGTGTACGAACGATCTCTTTACCCATTTCTTGAAGCAAATGGTGCATCTCCACAGTATACTTTCTTCTATGTATGAGAGACTTATCATCGAGGTTTCTAAGCCCGATATTAACATCTAAGTCACTATCTGCTAGCAACTGTTTGATGCCACTGACATTTGCATAATTGAAAAGGCAGGCAATGTGACGAAATATTGCTTTGTCATTTTTATTATCTAATCCATCGTAGCTGACTCTTAGTGTCTTCTCAATTTTTCCTTCTACACCTTTTTCAAGCTTCGACAACATATCTATCCAAACCTCTTCATTTCTCCCTCGCAAATACGAACCCAAAACATTAAGACCCAAAGGAAGACTATCAACACGCTCTACCACTTGAGAAGCAAGCTTCATGAAACCATGAGGAGGAAAGTTTTGCCTAAAAGCAGATCGACTTAACATCTGAAGAGCTAATTTTTCAGATGGGAGATAAACCTCGTAAATATGATTAATCCCATGAGCCCTTAAGATATGCTTATCTTTTGTAATTGCAACGATTCTGCTTCCACTTCCAAACCATTGAGCCTCACCCGCTAAAGCATCTAGCATTACTTGATCATCCAAATCATCTATAAAGATAAGAACTTTATGATGTTTCAACCTCTCTCCTAGTGCACCCAAATGATCTATATTTATGTCTTTTTTATCTAAAATTTTAGATAGGAACATTCTTTGCAAGTTCAACTTCATGTTATAGTCATCCGGGTTGCTATTACTATAGCTTTCTCTACTCTTGGATATGAAAGCTCTATCTATGAAAACACTACTTTGAAAATGACGATTGAGTCGATTAAACAGAGCTCTTGCAATAGTAGTCTTGCCAATTCCTGAGGAACCCCATATCCCAACCATCCTAACTTCCTCAGACTCCATATGCAACAATACACTCATTTTTGCGATATGATTCTCGAGTCCAACAAAGTCATCAAAATCCTTCGATGTAGTTATAAGTAGTTTGCCCAAAACAACATTGGCAATATCTTCAATCATTTTCGCTTCATTAACCCTGACAAGGAGAACGATCATTCGACGAATACGAAACAAGAAGTATGAATAGTCAAATAACATGCAAGTAGGAACGGTTGAGAAATATAAGCACAAAGATTAATGATAAGGTGGTGTTACCAGCTCCGAGAATGATATCCGAACATATTGGCAACATCTGTCAATGCTTGCTTCCATTGATTTTTCACTTCCTCTGTTCTGTTCTGGCAAGTAGTCTCAAAGACTTCTCCAAAGTCTCCAGACTGTTTTCTGACATGAGAAGGATCCAAACCATAGAAAATTGGTATCACTATTTGACCAAACTCTTCCTCGCATCTTACGATCTCCAGCAACTCGTTAAGACACCAGCTTGAAGAAGCGTAGTTTTTAGAGAAGAAAACAATCGCGATCCTCGAATCCTTAATCGCCTTTACAAGCTCAGGCCAGATTGATTGGCTTCTCTCTATCTCATTGTCTTTAAAAGAAATAATCAGTTTCCGATCAAGCTCCTTTAGAAAGTGGCTAAGGAAAGTTCCACGGACATCTTCCCCGCTGAAGCTTGGGAAAACATCGAATACCCAATAACGAGAAGAAGCCATTAGATCAAAGGTTTCTTCCCAAGAAAGTCACAAGCTGAAGAACGCAATCACTTAAACGAAATTAGAGAACATAGTCGTCATTATGTTTATGGAACTCATATCATATCATAAATCTTTTGGTAAATTTCATAGGAAAGAGAACGAAACTTGTTGGATGATTCAATGAAGAAAGTCAAGGACGTCTTTTTTCTATACATAAAGAAAATAGAAATATGGGTTTTAGTCCCACATACGGCCAATCAAATTTATCTGCTACGAGAGCTAGTGAAGCCATCAGTGGTTAAATCTGATCGCGTCAAAGTTTGAAACTTTCTAAAGTCACTTTTCTACCAAGATTTAGTATTATATATCTTGTTTCTTACAAAATTATTATATACCTTGTTATTAATATGATAAACAAAACTGCATATAACATGATTCAAATTGTAGAAAGTTTAACGATCGAAACAAAAATTATTCATATACCAGAACCTAAGGACATGTTCAAACCTGACATCATGAATATATTCCTTACAAAATTTCGTGTCTGAGCTTTGTAAAATCCTTCAACTAGCTATGTAATTCAATCTGTTGACCAAATATATTGACTTTAGCATTAGGGCTTCGAAGGAAGCGTGTGCAAGAAGCTACCGTTATTTTATTACTCTGTCTTGTGGCTTTTCTGTTACGCTACAAGTATTGTGTAGTATATACCTAACTTGTTTACTCGGAAAATTGTGCATTTGAACCTTACAAATAAAGAAATACTAGGTGATTCTCTTGTGCACACGCGGATAAATTATTTTTGTAGTTTTGGTTTTAAATTTAATCTTTAAAAATGTGAAATATGTAGTTTATTTTATTTTATTATAGACATTGTTGTTGATTCTTTTGTTGTTAATATTTTTGGTCAATAATATCGTTTTTATTAATAATATGAATTTCAAAAATTTAGGTTTACCATTTAATTATTTTATATATGTAAATGTGTCAAATCAAAATGTAATACATTAGAGTTAAAAAAAACATGTTAAATTTGGCTTGTCCGAATATCTATTTAGAATACAAATAAATTATTTAATATTTTAAAAATTAAATATATAATCATAAATTTTACAAATAAAAAGCAGATATTTTTTTTTTTTTGATTTCGAATAAAAAATATTTTTATTACTTTCAAAATGTCTTGCGTAAAAAAAAATCAAAATAATAACTACATTTTTTTTATAAACTTGGGAAGTTTTTATCAAATTCTCTTTTAAAATTTTGGTAAGTCTTTATTATTATTTTCAATAGAATATATAATCTATAAAAATGTTCTCTAATTTTATTTTTACAATAATCAATTTCTAAACTATTTTTAAATGAGAAACCAAATTTGTATATAACTTTAGAATAAAACAATAAATTACAAAAAAAAAAATAACATTTTTTTTATAAACTTGGGATTTTGTATAAACTTGGGATTTTTTTATAAACTTGGGAAGTTTTAATAACTTTGAAAAGAATATAGACATATTCTATAAAAATGTTCTCTAATTTTATTTTTACAATAATTAATTTCTCAACTATTTTTAAAGGGACAATTACAAAAATGCCACATTTTAATGATAAGTTTGCAAGCGTGCCACATGCATGTACACTTTTGCAAATCTGCCACTTATTTATCCCAAAAAATCAGTTTTGTCTCTTTCTTCTCTCTCTCACGAAATAATCCAGATTTTTTTATTTATATTTTTTCTTTCTTTTTCTCTTTCTCTTTCTCTCTTTCTAGATCTGATTTTTTGTTCTCTTTCCTCTTTCTTCTCTCTCTCGTTCTAGATCTTTCTTCCTCTTTCTTCCACTTTCTTCTCCTTCATCTTTCTTCTATCTCTCTTTTTCTAAATATGGTTTTTTTCTCCATCCTCTTTATTCGCTCTCTCTCTCTCTCTCTCTCTCTCTCTCTCTCTCTCTCTCTCTCTCTCTCTCTCTCTCTCTCTTTCTCTCTCAAAACAGATTTAGAGCTTTTTTTGGATTTAATATCTTTGGAGAAATCAGAAGAAAAAAGAAGAACATATTTAAATTTTTTTCTGAGAAATTTGAAGATATGAAAGTAAACCAGATCTAGAGCTTTTTGGGGTTTAATTTCGTTGGAAGAAGTAGAAGAATAATAGATTTTGATTTTTCTGGGGAGATTTGAAGGTATGGATTTGTGTTTGTTTTCATTTTTGTGATTTCTCTATGGACGGAAGTTTTTTTTTGTTTATTTGATTTGTGTTGTAGATATGAGTTTTTGATTACAAATCTAAGGATTTTTTTTCGATTTGGCTTACAGATTTGAGTTTTTGATTATTTCTGGGTTTGTTTTGTTTTTGATGTTATTCTTATTAGTCTACGATTTTGACGTTTTTATAATTTTTTTAAAGGTTTATAAAGTTTTTTTTAAAGTTTATAAAGATTTTTTACAAGTTTTATAAAGGGTTTTAAAAGGTGTATAAAGCTTTTTAAATGTTTGTAAGGGTTTTTAAAAGGTTAATAAAGTTTTTTTATATATTTATAATGGTTTTTTACAAGGTTTATAAGGTTTTTAAAAGGTTTCGTAAGACTGTTTAAAAACCTTAAAAACTGTTTAATATATTTTTAAGTTTTTAATACTCTGAATGAAATTTTTTTAAGGTTTATAATTTTTTTTAATGGTTTATAATGATTTTTTACAAGTTTTATAAGGGTTTTAAAAGGATTTTTTACAAGTTTTATAAGGATTTTTTTTGTTTTTTGTTTTTATAATGTGAATAAAAATCATAACCCCCTCCCCCCCCCCCCCCCCCCAAAATCTATATCCTAAATGCCTAATAGTTAACCAAAACTCAAAAATTTACAGTCGTTTGTATATTTTATCAAAACGTTTTTGATTTTTCTTCTCCTTTTGAGTTTTTCTGAGAATATTATTCTTTTTCTTCTTTCATATATCCACCAGATCTGTGACCAAAAAAAAATCTACCAGATCCAATCTCAGATCGGAGACAGCAAGAATAAAATTCAGATCCAATTTTACAATTTCGAGATCTGATTCAGAGAAAAGAAACAACTTATGTGATCTAAACATCAAATCTGATCTGATTTTTGAGAGATAAAGAAAAAAGTTATGAGTGAGAGAAAATAAAAAAAGATACAAAGTTACGAGAGAAAGAGAAAGGACAAAAAATTATGAGAGAGAAAAAAAGATAAAAAACTGTTATAGAGAATAATCTGGGAATATGCAAAAAAAAAGATGGCACGCTTGTAAAAATTACAAAAAGATAGTATTTTTGTAAAGTGGCATGGGACATGTGACATTTTTAAATGAGAAACCAAATTTGTAAAAAATAATTTTATGGGCCATGATTAAAATTTGGTTTCTCATTTAAAAATGTCACATGTCCCATGCCACTTTACAAAAATACCATCTTTTTGTAATTTTTACAAGCGTGTCCAAACCCAAAGTAATAAAACATAGTAATTAAAACAATTTTATGTTTCCGATAACATGGCGAACCTAGTGATTAATCATGGAAGTATGATAACTTAATTATATTTCTGATACCATGGCGAACCTGCAAAGAAGAAAAAAACAAACAACAATACGTTATAAACTTTATAACATAATACGATATGAAACAAATACACAATACGGAAAAAATATGTGAACAATTAATTAGAACAATCATAAAAATGCATATAGGAGTAAGAGAACTAACACAAAATCACAAATATGGCCACAATGAACCTGAATATAAAAAACACACAAGAACAAAGAACTAATCAGAAATAATTTGATTAATTAGAGCATATAGATAAGAGATCAATAAACCACCAAAATATCAAACCAATAAAACAATAAAGCGGTAACAAACGATTAGCATTGGACTGATCTAAGCACACACATATATATATATAAATAAGAAAAGCTAGGGTTTCAATTTGAGAATGATATCTCATCCAATAATAAAATAAAAAATATTTTCTATCTTTGATTAGATATTAAGGAAAAATTACCATAAAATTTGACTATATCATATTATAATATATATATTAACAAATATTTACTAAAGGAATTGGCCATACAAAAATATTATTTTTGTAATTCAATTTTTTTAATTACAAAAATTAAAAAAAATTACAAGTTTTTTTTATCAGGGTGGCGTTGAAGAGGAGCTGACTGTGTAGTTGCATAGGGCCCACAAGTTTTTAGTTTTTTTCTTTTGTATTTTATGGCCCAAATTTCTTAAATATATGCAAAAAAGGTCGAAAATTGTTTTGTTCAACTATGTACACCAAATTTAAAAAATAAAAAATTGGCACAGGTCTCTATAATTATTAGCATGGTTTGGTAGTTCGTGTGGAAAGTTTTGACTTGGGGTTGAACTGGAAAGCTCGCTCATACATTACGGACATCTTCCCCACTGAAGCTCGGGAAGAGATTCACTACAAAAAGGGCTCATTGATAGCACATTAGGATAGTACGAATTCCGTAAGTGCTATGAAAGATGAATTTGAGATTTTGTTTACCATATAATAGCATTAAAATAACACTAAAATAAAAAAATCACTATGCACGAACCTAAAATCATTTATTCCGCCAACACTAAACCAAAATATTCACTTAAGCGCCAATACTTAGGAAATTTCCCCCTTTTCTCCAAGACTGATAAAAAAGGTCAGACCTAAACAAAATTGCCGAGACCCACAATTCTCATCCAACAACCCACGAAACTCGCCGTCGCCACCGACAAAGCTAGCCGCAGCCACACCAACTTTGTCGTCGGCCTAAACTTCGTCCTCCGTCACCGAAGGTGAACAACTTCCATCTATTTGATTCCCATTCTATTAGATCTAGACTCCTATTGTTCAAAGTCTAAATTGATTTTGATTTTTTTTGGGGTTAAATGTAGATCGATTTAGTCTAAACATTTTCCCCCTTTTCGCGAAAACCCTAACCCAGAACAAGCTCTGTAAAATTCTCTCTCACCCAGCCTTAAATTAATCAAACCTCCGATTTCTGAAGCAAACCTCCGATTTCTTCTCGATTGCGAAAATCAACCTCCCTAATTTTGCTTCTGATGATTCAGCATCTTCCCTGAGACTTGAACTCGTGAAGCTTCACAAGCTTCATAAAAATCCAGGTAACCTTTTTTACCTTATGCTCATTTTGTTCTCTGAAAGAGCTCTTCAATTTCTTCTCTGATGATGCAGGCTCCCTGGGACTTTAACATTTTGGACCTAGTCTCCACCTTCATCAGAGAACACGAGTGATTCTTGATAAAAAAAAATCAAACTCCAGGGCCACTTCCCGATAGTTGTTTCTGTTTACAGAGAATCGTGAGTAAGAGAATCGACTTTCCTTCACAACAACTATCTTGACTTCTTTTTCATGTTAGATTCAAAACCCATGACCTTGTCTCTTTGTTGTAGCTTCCGCGACTTCGTCGAGCTTAATCGCAGTCTATAGACCACAAGTAAGCCTCTAACCTGATCAAAGTCAGTTTCAGCTTACATACTTAGTAACTTAGAAACTCATGTTGAAACTCTAATTCTCTTACTGTAATTACGAGATTACATACTTAGTGGTAGCCACACGTTTCTAACTCCATGATCAACTCTTCACATAACCCTAGTAGTCTTCTAAAACCATATGTCCATTGATCTTAGAACGTGAAATGTGAGCATATCAAGTAGAACACTTTCTAGCATACCTTTGTCTATTTTTCTTTGTACTCCATGAGTATCACTTTTGAAGGAATTGAGAAAATTATACACTTAAAGAGTTTTTAGATTGATCTTGGATGATAGTAACATAGTTTCTTAGAATGGTACTTATTGTGGAAGTTTCTTTTACTTGTTCAGATCCAAGTGGTGCATTTCCATCTTTCAAATCAAGGTTGTTTTCGTTGTTTTTCATTGCAACTTGTTCTTTTGATTTATGTTACTGATGTATTCTCCTCCTTATGTGTTTCTATAGTAAACAAGGTTGGTTCTTCTCTCCATTTATGAGCTTTGTGATGATCTTTATGTGTTGTGAATGGTTTGTTTCTGTACTTTCTTTAAAGTTTCTTCAGTTTGTTATATAGTTTCTTTGAAGAACTCTGCAATCTCTAGTTGGAGGTGATGACATTAATGCTTGTGGTTTTGGTTTTGGCATTGTGAAATGACATAGGTTACCCGATCTACCTTTGGACTGACATAAACCACCGAGAAGGATATTAGTGATGATGGGGAAGAAAATAAAATGAGGTGAAGAAGTTGATGAGGATAAGGAGAAAGACAGAAAAAGAAGCAGAAGATCAAGGAAGTCTCTCACGAGTGACAACTTATCAATGGGTGATTACTCTTAGTGTTGAATGAATGATTAGAACTTTGTAAATTAAGGGGATTGAAATTTTTGGAAATGACTAATGATTTGTTATGTTAGTATATGTGTTACAGATCAAATAAGGTTTTACAGCATAAGGCAACGCTATAGCAATATATCTTAGAACAATACATAGTTACTATTGTAGAATGTTCTATCATAGCATAAAATATGAATTGTCGAAAAAATTTGGCGAAAAAACGTACTGCCATTAAAAAATAAATTAAAGCATTTAAAAATAGCTATGGTATCTCAACCTATATTAGCATGCTAAAACAATGCTATTGTAGGGGTGCACCTACCATAGCTGCCGATGACATAGCGTTTATGAAAACGCTATGTATCACATATGATAGCATATTTTCCATGCTAAAAATAAACATATTTGTTGTAGTGGTTAAAGACCCAATTACGATAAGAAGACGAAGAAGACAAAGAAGAAATAGAAGACGAAGGAGAAAAGAAGCTATTAAATTTGAAGAACTATTTGTCGGAAAGAAACAAGATCCAAAGAAAAATGATTTGTGATTAAGTGGAGAAAATCAAAAGAAGGCAACAACACATATCGGTGTGGGCCACACCGTGTGGCTGCGATGAAACAGAGAAGAAGGAACCATAAAGAGAGAAGGTTAGATCCAGAGGAAAAACACGAAATATTTTTGAAAGCTGGAAGATTCGTTGAAGAAAAAGGAAGTTTGTTACTCGCATTACATTAATTAATTTTCATATAACAAAACTAATGTAGTGAGCTTTTTTCTAAGGGAGAGGATAGACTCAAAACAAGTGCTTGTCGTTAAGTGATATAAAAAGCGAGTGGGAAGATTCGTTTGTGCAGGCCCCCGTGTCCTTTGAGTTTCGGTCTTGCGACCGTACTCCCCAGGCGGAGTGTTTCCCGCATTAGCTGAGCCCCTGATCTGCGTAGACCAAGGGCGAACACTCATCGTTTAGGGCATGGACTACCAGGGTATCTAATTCCGTTCGCTCCCCATGCTTTCGCACCCCCAGCGTCGGTAGAGACCGAGAGAGCTGCCTTCGCTTTTGGCGTTCCTTCGTAGATCTGTAGATTTCACCCCTCCACACGAAATTCCACTCTCCTCTGTCTCACTCAAGTTCATTGGTTTCGAAAGCATTCCGCCACTTTTTGGCGACTTTCACTTTCAACCCGATTCACCGCCTACGTGCCCTTAAACTCCTAGTCATTCCGAAGAACACTTGCCCCCCCCCACCCCCCCCCCCCCCCCCCCGTTTTACCGCGGCTGCTGGCACGGAGTTAGCCGGGGCTTCTTCCTCGAGTCATGTCATGATCGCGCATTCGACGAAAGAGCTTTACGAGCGGCATTGCCCTTCTTCACTCACGCGATATTGTCCAAGATTCCCCACTGCTGCCCCCCGTGGGAGTCCGGGCCGTGTCTCAGTCCCGGTGTGGCTGATCATCCGAAAAGACCAGCTAAGCATCATTGGCTTGGTCAGCCTTTACCTAACCAACTACCTAATATTACGCAGGCTCATCAAACAGCGCTTTCTAGCTTTCTTCGGGATTTAGCCCGAACTGTTCGGCAGATTCCCACGCCTTACGCACCCGTTCGCCACTTTGTTCACAACTCTTCCCACCTCTTGGGTGAGATAAGCTACCTTGAGCTAGGAGCCTCCTTTCCTTCTGACTAGCTCCCAGGGAACAACGTTCGACTTGCATGTGTTAAGCATATAGCTAACTTTCTGTCGACCTTTCTTCTCTTATTCAATTCGATAAGGAAAAGGGGCTTGAATTAATAAATATGATTATCTCTTTATGATCCATTACTCAGAATTAATTACTTGATGATGAAACATTGTTAAGAATTTCCAAATAAAAACAAAATTAAAATTCTATAAAGTGATCTTTGATTCCGGAAACGTCCTGAAAAACCCACTGATAGAAATTGAACATGCTTCCCTTACTTCCATATCTTAAAGAAAGGATTACTAGAATGACCTTATAAATGAATTTTTTACCAATTTGGCCATAAAGTTTCATAATTACTAGAACGACTTTGAAAAAATTTTAACACCCGATTTGCCCTTATTTCCTTTGATAACAAAAAACGTATTTACGAAACTGCCATTAATGAGCTTCTCGCCAAAAGCGAATAAGTCTACCGCTCACGTGGTAGACTTAATTTACTGTAGTGGTAGACTTAATTATCTGTTGTGGTAGACTTATTAATCTGTGGTGGTAGACTTAATTATCTGTTGTGGTAGACTTAATTATCTGTTGTGGTGGTAGACTTAATAATCTGTAGTGGTAGACTTAATAATTCATCATGATAGACTTATTAATCAGTTGTGGTAGACTTAATAGTCTTTAGTGGTGGTAGACTTAATTTTCCTTTGTGGTAGACTTATTCTTTAGTGGTGGTAGACTTAATTATCCATTGTGGTAGACTTAATTATCTGTTGTGGTGGTAGACTTAATTATCTGTTGTGGTAGACTTATTAACTTGTGGTGGTATACTTAATTTACTATTGTGGTAGACTTAATTATCTGTTGTGGTAGACTTAATAATCCGTTATGGTAGACTTAATTATCTGTTGTGGTGGTAGACTTAATAATATGTAGTGGTAGACTTAATAATCCGTCATGGTAGACTTATGCATCTGCTGTGGTAGACTTAATAATCTGTAGTGGTGGTAGACTTAATTATATGTTGTGGTAGACTTATTAATCTCTTGTGGTAGACTTAATTATCTCTTGTGGTAGACTTACTAATCTGTGGTAGTAGACTTAATTATTTGTTGTGGTGGTAGACTTAACTATCTGTTGTGGTAGACTTAATTAACTTGTGGTGGTAGACTTAATTTACTGTTGTGGTAGACCTAATTATCTGTTGTGGTAGACTTAATTAATCTGTGGTGGTAGATTTAATTATATGTTGTGGTAGACTTATTAATTTGTGGTGGTAGACTTATAATGTGTAGTGGCGGTAGACTTATTTCCTGCAGATATGCAGTGGTAGACTTATTGATTTGCAGTGGTAGATTTAATAATCTGTAGTGGTGGTAGACTTATTCATCTGCTGTGGTAGACTTAATTAATCAGTGGTGGTAGACTTAATTATCTGTTGTGGTAGACTTGATAGCAAGAGTAATAATTATGTAGTGGTAGACTTATTTGTAGTAGTGGTAGATTTATTTAAAAAGGGTAAAATCGTAATTTACTTTTCATCTTCTTCCCCAACCCAAAAGCTTCAAACCCTAACAATGGCGGCCAACCTGTATTTAGCTCGTTTTTAATCTATTTTAACTTGTTTTCAACTAGATTTAGCATAAAACTAGTAAATCTAACATCATATATCCCTTATCTAACCAAAAATCAAAAGATTTCAAGTTTTTTTCTAACCAAAAATCAAAAATCAAATTTTTAATCCGATTTCATCTAAATCCGGCGGCACACCTCCGCCGAGCGCGTCTCCGGTGCTTCTACAGCCTCCGCGGTCGCGTTTGTGTTTTTTGAGTTTTTGAATTTTTTTTTTTTTGTCAAAAATGACAATGGCATTTTCGTAATAACAAAATATAACATTGGTTTTTATGTTTTATATACTCTTTCTTGATATTTTGATACTTGTGAAAGTCATTCTAATAATTAGGCCATTTTCTAATAATTATCCCTATCTTAAAATATGTAAAAGTCTTAATTTCAGGCTAGGAATTTAATTCAGTGGTGTTGACAATCTACTGATTTAACTGTTAGGGTTTTGAAGGAAGCGTGTACAAGAAACAACCTAACTCCGTTCCGTGTGACTTGTGTATTTTGAAGACTTTTGTGTATTTAATAGGACTGTGTGTATGCCTTGTAAACCTGCTGCTTTGCCATTATATCTTCATTATCAGACCCCACATGTCATGAAATTTGCATTCTTCAAATGTTGTGATCTTACTTACAAATTGGTAAAAACAAAAAAAGATAACATACAATTATTTGTTGAACAAGTAACCATAAGTATTTTGAAAAGGAAGAACATCGTAAAGATGAACACCATATGGTCTAGTAAAGGAAGAACATCGTAAAGTTGCCACACGTCACGCGTCACACGTCATTACATTGTCTAAGCTTGAGCAGTTAAGCAGTTAAGCACAAATCATATCAAAATATATTAACTGAAGGACATCGTATGAATCAGCAATTGAGCTTTATGAAATCGGTTCTCAATTAGATGCTCATATGATCGGTGTCACAATTGATGAGGAGCTAAAATAATGTTGTCTTTGAGATTTTTGGTTACCTGAAAATGATTCCCCAGTTGGTTACACAGTGAAGAATCTATGCATGCACTCTTTGTATCTTGTTGTTCCATTAGAACTGGCAGAACTTCTCATTTCATCGCGACGAAAGTTTCTTGAAGTATCACAATCAAGGATTCAGAGTTCCTCCGAGGTTTGGAGGCAGGGCAAAAACAGAGGTTTCTTGAGTGGTCTTTCACGTAATCTGAAAGAAAAATAAGAAATAAATACAGTGATCTAGTACATATATTTGTTCTCGATTGATCATGAAAAAAAAAAACTTTCAAGTATAATGATCAGTTCATGCTTAATACTTACCGGCTTTCGCTTCTTGTTTCTCTCTGTATCTTCACAACTGTCTCCAGACTCTTCACCGTGTTCAGTCTCAACAGCATGTGGAAGAGAGTTTGGATTACCAAGTTACTCCCTTCAGTGATGACAATTCCTCAGAGATTCGTATACCCCATCCTTTTAATTTGAATTTGGACGGACTAATATTACTCAGATACTGATACTCAAGCCCTTTATTCAATAAATTTGACCTGAACGTAGAGTCCATTCTATTACCAATATGAAGCTGGATATCCATGTTATCATAGTTCAGTTGAGCTAGATGAGCATTATCTTTGTTTAAAGGGACACTACAATCCAGTATAAACAGATGGCTACCCTTCCTTTTTGTCACAAAGACTTGCTGCTCGCTAAAGGAATCAAAGCTGTTCCCAAATTCGCCTTTGAACCGACAGTTTACATGGATATATACTGCATTAACAACATCGATGGGCACAGAGTCAGAGTCGAAATCAACCACCATGCAAGCCTTAAATCTCAAGAATGGCTGAGATAGAAGGCTGTGAAGTATAGGGATGATCAGAGAGGAGGGGTTTTCAGTAGTAGTACGATGAGTAAAATACGAAGGCACTTCTTCACCTAAAAAGAACAATTGCTTGAAAATAATTGATGGTTGGTGAAGGAGAGCTTCCGGATCCAAGTTGAAGAACTTGAAACTGATGCCAACATTTGGGACATAATCATCTGGAATACTGTCTGTTGCCATTGCCAGTATCACATTTGGACTATCAACCCAGCTAGCTGCAGTCAATGCCCTGCAGTCTGAAAAGTCAACGCTCTCAAGATGTTTCAGTTTATAAATGTTTAGGGATACACGTATTAAACTGTTGCAGCTCTCCATTTTTAGCTCTTTGAGATTAGAGAAGTTCTGGATCCAACAAGGAACCTCTTCAATCCCTGTTCGGGATAGATCGAGCCTGAAGAGGTTGGGTGAGATATCAGGAAAACTCTTCAACCGTGAGCATCCACTAAGATTAAACTCAAGGAGATATTGAAAGTTGATACTAGTGGGAAGAGCCTCCAGATTTATGCAATTTGTAACTTTCAAAACAACAAGTTTACTGAAATTCTGGATAGAGGAAGGAAGCTCCACCAAATTTGGGATATCCGAGAGAGACAACAAGATCAAAGAGAAAGGCAGCATGGTCATGAGGGGTGTCAGCGGCTGAACCAAATAAACAATTTTATACTGTTAAACAAATGAAATATCTCCTTTCCCTGATAATACATCTGTTTTTGCTTGTCAGTTCACAAATTACTTACAGTTTAAGTCAAAAGTTGCTATTTCTGTAATTAAAACTCCAACATAAGTAAAGCAAGCATGTAATTTCGAATTTACAAACTCTAGCTTTTAAGGTATTATTTTTTTCCAACCCGGTTAAGACATTCAACCTATATAAGGACAGTAATTTGACCCTTTCTTATAAAAATGTTAGTTAAAATAAGATGGAAAAAGCCAAAATGGTGAGGTTAGGTTAAGTACATACCTGATCTCTTTCCCACAATTTCTTACTCTTCATTTTTTTCATACTAAAAACAATGAGTTCCTTTAGACGCAAGTTAGAGGGGAATTCTTCAATCCCTAGTTCGCTTAGGATGAGTGTTCTGATGTTGGTTGAGATATCAGGAACAATCTTCAACTGTGAGCATCCGCTGAGTTTAAGCCAACATAGAGATTGGAGATTGATTCCAGTGGGAAGAGTCTGCAGATTTATGCATCCTGACAGATTCAAAACATTCAGATTATTGAGGTGTTGAATAGAGGAAGGAAGCTCAACCAAACTTGAGCAATCGCAAAGATTAAGTTTCTTGAGATTGGTGGCCATTGAAAGATTTGGGATTTCTTCTAGATTTGTAGATCTTTGCAAATCCATTTCCCTGAGCCCTGCAAGTGACTAAAATATAACTAAGTAAGCTACACGTCACTTGAAAGGATCTCAATAGTATTTATAATTTTTACTGCAAACGTACATGAACTCCTTCCCACAGCTTCTCGAGCTTGCTCCCTTGCATTTGGAGCTTAACGAGGTTTTCGGGACGAAAGCTAGAAGGCAAATATCTCATTGGGTATCCGTCCAACCTCAATAACCTAAGTTTAGGAGGCAAATAGTTGAAACCTTGTGGTAAGTGCCATCTAATTTCTTTCTTCTGGTCCCATTTATAAGGGCATATTTTTAGGAAAAGGAGATTACGCATCCCTTTGAAGGCGTTCTCATGTATATAGAGTTCATCAATCTTATCCATATCCAATGATATACCTAGAACCTTTTTAGTACCCTGAGATTATATCAAGATAATTTCAAAAATGACATAATTTCAGATATATATAAACACAACACCAAAAAAAAAACTTACAGTGTTTTCTTCAAGTAAATCACAAATATCGTTCGAATCCACAAGAAATTCCCGTTCTCCAGGCTCATTGGACTGTGCACAGACGATTTCCTTACCCATATCTTGTACCAAATGGTGCATCTCAACAATATCCTTTCTTACATGTATGAGAGACTTATCAACAAGGTTTTTAAGCCCGATATTAACATCCAAGTCACTATCTTCTAAAAAACACTTGATGTCATGAACTTTCTCATAGTTAAAGAGACAAGCAATGTGACGAAATATCGCTTTATCTTTTTTGTTATCTAGCCCATCATAACCCACTCTTAGTGTTTTCTCAATTTTTCCATCCAAACCATTTCGAAGCCTCGGCAGCATATCTATCCAATCCTCTCTGTCCCTAGCCCGTAAAGATGAACCCAAAATGCTAAGACCCAAAGGAAGATTACCGGCACGTAAAGCAACTTCAGAAGCAATATCCATGAAACCATCAGGAGGATGATTCTGTCTGAAAGCATATCGGCATAACATCTCTAGAGCGAGCTCTTCAGATGGGAGACATACCTCGTAAATATGATCAATCCCATGAGCCCTTAAATAATGCTTATCTTTTGTAATCACAATGATTCTGCTACCACATCCAAACCATTGATTTTGACCGACCAAGGTATCAAGCACCATTTGCTCATCCACATCATCAATAAAGATAAGAACTTTCTGGTTCTTTAACCTCTCCTCTATTGCACCTAAACAATCTATCTTTATTTCTTTCTTGCCTAAAATTTGAGATAAGAAATTTCTTTGCATGTGCAACTTCATATTATAGTCGTCCGGGTTGGCACTATCATAAAGTTTCATACTCTTAGATATGAAAGCTCTGTCTATGAAAACACTGCTTTGGAACCCATGAGAGAGTCGATTACATAAAACTCTTGCAATGGTAGTCTTACCAATTCCCGAGGAACCCCATATCCCTACCATCCTCACTTCTTTCGATTCCAAATGCAATAATACGCTCATCTTTGCAATATGATCTTCCATTCCCACAAAGTCTTCGAACTCCTTCGATGGAATTAAATTCAGCTTATCCAAGACATCACTAGCAATTGCTTCAATCATTTTTGCGTCGTTATGCCTAACAAAACAAGATATCATTTGACATATGATATTTGACTCACACAAAACAACAAGTATCAAATGTCACATGTTAAGGTCAATAATGTGAGATCATAGATTTCAACTCAAAACTAATTGGTAATGAATGAAAATGTCTATATCATTTATATATTAGTATTGAATCATATATAGTTCCTCTGTGGGATAGTCTAACATAGAAGAACAAATAATGGATATATAAAATGTATTACCAGTTCAAAGAATGATATCCGAGGACATTTGCTACATCGGTCAACGATTGCCGCCAAAGTTTTGCTTCGTCCTCTGTTTTTTCATGACAAGTCTTCGCAAAAGCTTCTCCAAATTTTCCAGTTTGTTTCCTCACATGGGAAGGATCCAAACGGTAGAAAACCGGTATCACCATTTGACCAAGCTCATCTTTGCATTTCACGATCTCCAACAATTCATTAAGGCACCAGCTTGAAGAGGCATACTTTTCGGAAAACACAACCACCGCAATCCTTGAAGTCCTAATCGCCATATTAAGCTCGGGGTTGAGCGATTTGCTTCTCTCAATCTCGTTGTCTTTGAAAGCAATGATCAATTTCTGATCAAGCTCCTTTAGGAAATGGCTGAGGAAATTTCTACGAACGTCTTCCCCGCTGAAGCTCGGGAAAACATCGTATACCCAATTACGAGGAGATGAGAAAGAAGAAGAAGAAGAAGCCATTTACCACCAGAAAGAAACAAAATTTGTAGAACAGAAGTCACCGCATATCGTTTTTATTGAGATGAAACTGAAAGAAGAAGAAGGAAGGATCAAGAGAGAAGACTTGATCCAAAAGAAAATCCAAATATGTTTTTAAGAGAGCAAAGATTTGAATTCTGAAGAAGAAGAAAAATGGTTTGTATTTGAGAGAAGAAACTCAAAGAACGTTAGGCCTAGTGGTTGCTAATTTGATGTGTGTTTGTCTTTGGATGAAGGAAACTTGTTGAAATATTCGTTGAAGAAAATTAATTATATTTCATAACCTGGGATTTGTTGAAGTGAGATCAACGATCCAGCTTTCAAAGGTGATAGACAAAGAAATTAGGAACAAACTCACTATCCTACGACGAACGGGAGATCATCGCTTTCGCAACGGTCTCATCGTATGGTTTGGAACACGACAAACGTCATAGAAATTTCGAATTTGTGTAATAAATATTCTCAACATTTCAAAAACTCTTAGATTTCATTGTAAAAGATTTCATTGTAAAAGAGGTTTTTCTTTTTGTTTGAATAAATTTAACATTCATACAAAAAAAAAATTCGTTGAAGAATATGGAGATTTCTTTCTCACATCACACATGGATAAATTTTTTTATCATCTCTTAATATTATTATTTGGGGGTTAATGCATTGAATATTGAAGATTAAACTAAAACGAAGTCAACCCAAGTAACTGTCGTTGTGATGATATAAAAAAAAACCAGAGCAGGTAGCTATAGTTGTTTGGTAATTTCATTCGTTTGTGTTTTTGGATTTTTCTATAGAAAATTGGAAGGAAAAATGTAGGAAGTTTCGTTGAAGAAAAGGGACTTAAATTAATCTTATTTTCTTTACTCGACGTTTGTAACAACACAACCAGTTTCGTACAGTTCTGGCTCTTGGCATACGCCAAGTAAGCAGCTGCTTAGGTTTTTTTTTTATAATTGCGTTGTGTTGGGGTTTTCAAGCGGTTTGGTGGGCTAACTTGTCATGTTCGTTCAATCCCTCTTGAGAGGAATATTTCCAAAAGAAATAAACACGGAGATCAAGGTCTAGGTCTGAATTTCGAAATTATCAAGAAACAAAAAAAAACTTGTCATGTTCAATGCTCTAGAGTATTAACAAACATCCAACTGGCATGTTAAATTGGTATTATGTGGATAAAGGTTGCTAACTTAGATTGTTTGCGGGCTGACTTAGGTATGGATCCCCAGTCACCGAATCAAAATATAGTATGGTACGTGGGATACAGACGATTTGTTCATTGTAAATTTGATGTTTTGAATAGTCGTTGCAAATTTCTATCACTACAGTTTATTTGTAGGGTTAGACTTATTGTTTGTGGTTTCAGTTTGAAATATGTATGTATGACATATGTCATAGTACATACACATAAACAAAAGTTCAGATTATCTAAGATTAGGTTACATTATCTTTTTCCTTTTTACTTTGTCAAAATAGAAGTTCTAAAATGTTGTTTTGAAAAATTATCCCATTAATATATTGCAACTGATATATTGTGAAATTGAGTCATGATCTCATCACGAGGCGGCAACGGTAAGCTGGCACAAGAATTAGCTTTACTGTGTTTTAATTTTGTTTGAAGAAAGAAACTTGATGGAAGTTTAACTCTGGAATATTTAGAATCTATTCGTGTGCCGTACGCACGTAAATATTGGTGAAGGCCATTGACATTTTGGGAAATTCCTCACCTTTATGTTTTGTCCCTTTTAATTAGTTTTTCTTTTAAAAATGTTTTGAAATTTTGAGTTACAGATTAAAGTTGAACTGCTCTCGTTTTCAGTATTCCTACTGTTTTAAAAAAATACTCCCTATGTTTCACAGAGTGTCATTTTATTTTTGTTTCATAAAAAGTGACGTTTTTATTTTCGATGCATGATTTTTAATAAAATTCTAGTTAATTTTGATAAGCAATATGCATAATTTTAAATAAAATTCTAGTTAATTTTCGATGCTCGGGATTCAGCAATAGGCCTCTCTCAATCTCATTGTCTTTGAAAAATGATCAAATTTCTTTCAAGCTGAAGTGAAGCATCGTTTACCCAATTGCGAGAAGAGGAAGAAGAAGAATTCTTCATAAAGAGAGCATCAATAAAATCTTTAGAATAACTAAGATGTGGTGATTCTAGAAAATTTCAGAGGAGAAGTGAAGGTTTGCAGTTTTGCACCAAAGCTACAATATTAACACAACACTAGCAGGATAATTAAATATATTAGGAATAAAATAAAAAGTTTAGTGGTGGTGATAGTAGTGTCCATGTATTGGTAATGGAAGCCATGACAGAGCTCGTGACCAAGTCTAACGGAATCTACAGAGTATTAATCTGATCGGTCTCTCATGTCCAAGTTAGAAACTTTTCCCAACACAGTTGTCTACCAATATAATTATACTGCTTGTTTGGAATAACATAAAATAATTTAGATTTTTAAAATAGAATAAATTTAGATTAAAAAATAAAGTTATGAAATCTAAATGCAAATAAGACTCACTAGAACTTTAAATGCAATAAAAACACCATGAGAAACAAGATAAACCCAATAATGAAAATGTGAGCCTCAAAACGGTAAAATCCACCAATATCACTTTCTTCACACTCTTCATTGTGAAAAGTCTCATTGCCAAGATCACTAACGTCGCAGTCTTCACGCTCTTCGTTGTGATCAGTCTCACTACCTAGACCATTATCTCTTTTTTTTGGTAAACCCTAGATCATTATCTTCACTTATTTCATCATCTTTGGAGAGTCTTAGAGCAGGTTTATTAACGTTTGAGTATCATTAAGATTAATTTATTATTAATTTAATCTATTAGAGTAATTAAGATTTTTTTAAGATCTGTCCATTTAACGGTGAGACTCATTCGGTTGATCCGAATTTTCCGGTCGGGTAATTTATTCAAATCGACCCGTAATCACCACCCACCTTCGTCGGATTTCACACCCACCTTCGGATTTCACCACCACCACCGTTTTTAGAAGAAGAAGAAGAAGAAGAAGAAGGTAAAGATTTGCCAATTGATCGGAAGAGAAGAAGAAGAAAGGAGGAGAGAGAAGAGAAGAAGAGAAGAAGAGGAGAAGAAGAAGAAAGGATGAGGAGAAGGAGGAAGCGATCTGCCAATCCATCGGAAGAGAAGAGGAGAGAGAAGGGAAGAAGATATTTTTTTGGTCGCGGCCCACTAAGGTTTTGACACATGTCCCTCTGATACCGTTTCAACAAGTTCGTTCCACTGATACGACTCAGCCCAATTTTTACCAAAAATATTATTAATACTATTATTTTATCTCATGAAACCCACATAGGTTCATGAGTAAACATGCTCTTATACCACATGCACTTAATTTTAACTCAGAATCATCACCACTGAGATGAAACTGTGGGGCTTTTTAAGCCCATGTCCAGCTCTCCTATTAATATGATATTGTTCGCTTTGGACCCAGAGGCAAAGCCCGCACGGATTTGTTTTTTGGCTCCTTCCCAAAAAGTCTTATACTAAGTAGAGTTGGACATCTCTTATATATTAGATAATTCTTGTCTAAACTTCCGATGTGGGACATAGATTCATATCCCAACAATCTTCCCCTCAAACCAAGGACCACATAGACATGTGTCCTCCCACCTCCAGCAAAATTTGGCACCCATCTTGTATCGTCGTAATCACCAACAGAACCCGCCGCCTAACCTCCCGCATAATTAGGAAGACTTTCGACACAAGGCACCTACACCCTTTAATCGCGAGGTCACCTTGAGGCTCTCCTCCCACAATGAACTTGCAGCCCACACCAACTCCTCCAGGTCTTCTTTTTCTGAACCTAGGCTTTGATACTATTTGTGGGGCTTTTCAAGCCCATGTCCAACTCTCCCATTAGTATGATATTGTCCGCTTTGGGTCCAAAGGCAAAGCCCGCACGAATTTGTTTTTGGGCTCCTTCCCAAAAGGCCTCATACTAAGTAGAGTTGGACATCTCCTATATATTAGTCAATTCTTGTCTAAACTTTCGATGTGGGACTTGGATTAATATCCCAACAGAAACTGTATATCCACATGATCATAGTTGACTTCATGAGGTACACGATAACTGATGAAAGAACTTTTCCCGGTTTATAAGTTCAAACCTAGAATCACTACTTCAATTGTAGAAAAGTTTAGGTTCGTTAAGGGACTAGCAATACACTATAATCATATGGATTACAAGTTCAGCTAAGCGATTAAAAGAGGTTTAATTGTCACGATTTATCAAAGCAAACAAACGTAAATTCGGTGTAAACAATTAATGGAAAGGCGTTAGATCAAGGGATATATCTCAGGGATTAGATCATCAAGAACCAAGCAATTATTCAGGTTATCAAGTTATGAACCAATCTAGAACTCAATCATAAATTTAAGATGATCCACTGTCGTGGCATCAACAACTTCAACAATCAATCTAACACACTAAACTGTCGTTTGAGGCTACAAAGAATGATGAGCATTAAACGTATAGGATTGATTTGTTCACGAGTTGCCTTAACTTCAACTTTCGTTGGCTAAGGACAACTCACCCATCTACGTCAATTCCAGCAATTTACAACACTTTTGATGAGTAAATTCAACCTAAAATCAGAGGCTAGGTGATCAATCTAGTCTAGGCAATACGATTGACTATAGATGGAGATATCAAGTGATGTTTCAAAACCTATCTAAGCTTAGTTATGATTCTCTAATCCCATCGAACCCTCAACCTAACAAAGGGGATTACTCGCACATATTCAAGCAAACAAGAGCAGCAAGAGACATAAGAAACTTCATTGAATTGAAATAGAAAAAGGTAAGGGTTTAGAAAAACTTCAACAATAACGTGGAAGGCAATCCTCAAGCTTACAACTCTAAAAAACAAGTATCAAATCTCTCTCTCACTTGTATTCTCGTTTCTCTACTGTGTCGTGTCTGCGTGTCTTCCAAAAGGATCGAAAAACTCTCCTTTTAAAAGACCTTGGCGGCTGGGAAAAGATTAGGGCTTCAAAATTAGGTTTAATGAATATTTCCATAAGTGGATCTTCTGGGAGCAGGTGCTCCCTCTTCTGGAGCAGGTGCTCCTTTTCTTCAGAATATCCAAAAAGATCCAGTTTTCCTTCTATTTTGCCAAATCCAGTTGCCAGTTCCAATCCTCTATTCCAGCCGCATTTTAGACCTAGAAATACTCAAAGTAGAGTGAAAGACTTGATAAAAACCTACAAAACAAAGGTTAGAATGCGCCAAAAATGCATTATATCAATTCCCCCAGACTTAGATCTTTGTTTGTCCTCAAACAAATTCAAGACCAAGTGAAGGAGAAAGGTTTGAACACGCGAGAACTCTTTTATCCTCAGTGAACCGGTTTAACAACCTTCAATCTGCAGACCACATAATCCTGATTACGAATAACAAAGCTTCACCAAAAACTCCTCAACACATTTCTCAACCAAGTCTCATTTCCCAAACACAAACTTAACGCATTCAAAGTTACGTGAGGGTCTCGCTAAAGGTACCATTTAGGGTAGACGACGCTAAGGGTTTAAGGCCATTTAGAGGTGGAGCTAAAAGTGTTTAAAGTGTTTAAGGGTTACCCGATGTTTCGTAGAGGATGCAGGATATCGCACAAAATTGCAAGAGAGAATAAGTCCGTTGATATCACATTCTCTAAACCACTCTTTCTTTCTTCCAACCTCTCAAACGTCTCATATAACCATCATCCACCTTGGGTATACTCGTTGTGCAGAGAGACACTTCCTATTTTACAGATTCACCACTCTTCATCATCTGTTTATTTTATTTTTATACATAAGAAACTAAGATGATGATGAAGAGGGTTTTTGATTACAAGTGTATGTCTCTCAAACACGAAAATATCATAGTTGTTGTACATACCCAAGTGGAGCTCATCAATGTTATTCCTCCTTCGTGGATTTTTGTTCCCCGTCGTTGTAGAACCATCTTCTGGAAATAGGAGCAGGTGCTCTTGTTCTTCAGAAAGAGTGATTTAGAGGCAGTGTCGACCTAATTTTCTCCGGCCCTTTTGCGCATATGCTGCACATATGACAATGAAGTAACAAGAATGCAAAGGGCTTGAAAAGAGGTAAGGGTTAAGGAGGCTACTAACTAAAAATGAGCTAGCTATTCAAGAACAACAAGAGTGATAAAAAAAGAATAAAGAGTCCTAAATATGGTTCCTTTCCCTAATCTAGTGCTAATAGCGAGAGAAATTTTTGGTCAATATGAAACCTGGAAGATGGTGCATTGAAGTGTTCCAGCTGTTTCTTATACCCATGTTCTGTAGAAATGGTCACTAGAGAGAAAGTTAAACATAGTCTTGACTACAAAGTCCTAATTCCCTACAAAGTCTTGACTCAATAAAACAAAAGCAAACAAAAAATCGACTCAAACAGGACATAAAAAAATAGAAAACAACCAAAATAAACGATATTAGTAGCAACTCCCCCCAGACTTACTTCACACCGTCTCGGTGTGAGAATAAGAAAAGAGAGAGTGAAAAAGAAGTAAAAATCATAAGGAAAAGCAGAAAATTAATAAGTGTTCATGGAAATACGTAGGTAGGATAGAATAGCGATGTCTAATCGCTGGTGGTATCATCGGAGTCCGCGTCCTCATCGGTGATTGGCTTCTTGCGTTTGAAACAGAGCGTGGATGGTCGGCGGCGGTAGATGGTCGTGCAGACATGGACGGACGGGCAGCAAACGACCGGATAGGCGCAGTAGATGGCATGGTCGCGGTGGAGTGCGAGCTGCGACAACTCTTCTGCAGCATGTGCAAAACCCGATGGAGCAAGTTGTTGTACTTCTTCGTAGAATCCACCATCCAGCAGTGCAGCAGTGGTAGTCGGCTTCCTCTGGGTCTGCGGCGATGTCACAGAGCACGTACTCACTCTTATAAGGGCGTCGATAGTGGGCCCTGAACTGCTGCGTCTCTGTCGTTTCAGCGTCCAAGTCATCAACCTCCTCATGGCTCAAAGGGACGTCAGGAGCAGTAGCAGGTCTGGTAGCTGAGGTGCTCTTCCTAGGCGTCTAGGTGCTCCTGCCAGTTGCTCCTATTGGACAGCAGAGATAATCCGTCCTAGGAGTGAAACCAATGTTTGATGCGACCTCCAATTCTGTAAGTGATGGCTGCGGCAAGCTGCAAAACAGAACACCCCTATCTCGTGATGTGAAACGGTAAGTGGTCGCATCATGTAAGATCTTGCAATGAATGAGAAAAGCGGTGTCCATGAATTCTGTCTCCGGATTGCAAGTGTAGGCGTCAAGGTCCAGTCCCAAATGTATGAACAACCTGGTCAAGAGACTTCTGATCTGCTCTGTATGTGCGGTAACCTTTCTCTTAGCGACCTTCGTCCTCTTATCCGCAATAACCCCATCGAACAATGCTCCCATGTTGACAGCCATATCAGTGTCACAACTCAACCCCGGTTCGCTCTCAATGACGTCATTCACTGGGTTGTAGAGCAGGATCAGCTCGTCTGCCCTAACCTTGGTCGCATAATCCTTGGCAAATAAGATGGTGCTTATTGCCTTGGCTCCAATCCATTGAGCGGGGTTCCGAATGGTGGACGGAGTAGCAGACCGGGAGAAGTAGTTCCCATTGGCGATTAAGTTCCAGAATGCATTCGCAATGGGGAGTCGGTTCGGGAGGTCCACGTTCTACTCTTCGGAGTCAAATCCGTACAGCTCACAGAGATCTGGGATCGTGATAGAGTGCTTCTTTCCTCCAGCAAAGAAAGAGAGAACTCCGTCAAAGGTAGCCAACTTATGGGGGTTGGCGTATACCAGCCTCGCTAAGGCGAGACACTGCCTAACCAAGTCAGGATAGAGCGCATCCGGCTGCGTGGCCATATCGTTCAGCTGTGTGGCGGTGAGTATGGAGCTCACATCATGAAACAGTCCCAAATCTTTCAGCGTCGTCCCACATAGAAAACGGGTTGGCTCAATGGTGATATGCAACCAGTTGTTGTAGTAGTAAGCATCGGTTTGATCCCATGCTTTAGCTGAGTTCAGTGGAAGGCGAGGATCGGGCAAAGTGAACCGACTGCCCTCGTCTCGCGGCCATGGGTTGAAAACTGCCCGAGATGAGGAAGGTTCCCCTTTTGATTTGTCGGAACGTGGAGGTTTACCGAAGGAAGTACGTGGTCCTGTCATCCTGAAATGACAACAACAACAGACACAAAAATCCAGCATAAATCGATATCTCAAATTCCACACAATCACATATTTAAGCAAAAGGGAAGTCCCCTGTTTTTGTGAAATTTCATATCAAAGTGTTTATCCTTCAACAGATAGATTCGACTACTCTAAAAACCCTAGAACAAAGAATCATTAACCCATTCACATCCTCTTCACATCATATTCCCTAAATTCCGATTTCACACCCCAAAATTAGGTTTTTACTTCCAAAGAATTTTCAAGTAAAATTACACAACCCATCCTACTCGAAATCATTCAATGTTCACCCAACTAATCGCAGCAAGGAAAATAAATCAAAACAACCTTCAATTTTACCGTGGTACTCGAAAATGGCAGACTGAAAAAGTGGGTTTTTGAAGGGTTACCTTGATTTTCTTGAGAAACAAGTTGTAAATTCAGAAAGGTGGTGAAAAATCGAGTGGGATGGTGCCTTAAATTGCTCAGATCGGTCAAGAATTGAAAGAGTTGTGCTTTGGGCAAAAAGCTTCAAAAACCGTTTTAATGGGGAGAAAAATCGAAGGAAGAGGAATGGGGAAGAAAGAGAGAGAAGCGCGAGAAATTAAGGGTTTTGGTGGGTCCCACCATATCAGTTTATTTCCATATGAATTTGGAAAAATCCCTTTAATAATATTTCTCGGGTCTCAAATTTCTTATTGGACTAACCTCTTGGTGGGCCTAAATCTGAATTTCGAATTTTTACCCTAGAGAGCAGGTGCTTTGTATTGGGGAGCAGGTGCTCCTTCTGGGAATCGAATCGACATGCAGATCGATCCTGAGGCTGACCGATGGCATGCTTGTTGGTTTCATCCTTCGGATTGATCGATTTAGCTGAAGGGATCAATCGATCTTCCTTGTATATTCCACGACAAACACTTTTTTTTTTTTTTTTGAAAAACCTGATAACTCAAAACCGAAATTCAAAGTTAATAATAAAAGAAATCAAATTGAAAAAGTTAGAAAATGTACCGGTGGGTTGCCTCCCACCAAGCGCTTGGTTAAAGTCCTTAGCTTGACTTGATTAGCCATTTAGGCTTTTGGTGCATCGCCTGAGGGGATGACTCCACCCTCGGCTTGGTTTGTTTCGGCGAGGTATGGTTTACACTGCTGACCGTTGACCACGAACTCCTTGCCCTTGGCGTCCAACAACACCACGACTCCATAAGATCGAACTTCCTTAATGAGAAAGGGACCGGACCACCTAGATCGCAACTTTCCAGGAAAAAGTTTAAGACGAGAATTAAAGAGAAGTACCAGGTCGTTTGGTTGGAAGTCTCGGGTGAGAATCCTCTTGTCGTGATAAATCTTGGTTCTCTCTTTGTATATCTTCGAACTCTCATAGGCCATGTGCCTAATTTCCTCCAATTCGTTAAGCTGCATTGATCGCCTTTCCAATGCGGGTTTGATATCGTAGTTCATTAGCTTAACAGCCCATGCGGCCTTATACTCAAGCTCTACAGGAAGATGGCAGGATTTCCCATATACCAAGGGAAAGGGTGTTGTCCCCAATGGCGTTTTGTAAGCGGTTCAGTATGCCCACACCGCGTCGTCCAACTTGGCAGCCCAGTCTTTCCTAGTTGTGCCAACGGTCTTTTGTAGGATATCCTTGATTTGCCTATTGCTAACCTCGACTTGGCCACTAGTCTGCGGGTGGTATGGCGTCGCAACCTTATGCTTTACACCATTCTTCCTTAAAAGGTTCTCAAAAACCATATTGATGAAATGAGTTCCTCCATCGTTAATCACCACTCGTGGTACTCCAAATCTGGGGAATATTATGGTTTTGAACATCTTTAAAACCACAACGGGATCGTTTGTTAGGGAAGCAATGGCCTCAACCCATTTGGACACATAATCAACGACCACTAAGATGTACTTGTTTCAATAGGACGATGGAAACAGTCCCATAAAGTCAATTCCCCATACGTCAAACACTTCAACTTCCATGATGAAGTGTTGAGGCATCTCGTTCCGCCGCGAGATGTTCCCTTGCCTCTGACATGTATCGCACCTTGAGATAAAAGCATGTGCGTCTCGGAACATCGTTGGCCACCAATACCCAGCTTGCAGTGCCTTGGCTACTGTCTTAAAGGTCGTGAAGTGCCCATCATAACTTGAACTATGGCAGTGAAATAAGATTCCTGGAATCTCCTCGTCAGGAACACACCTCCAAAAAATACCATACCTTAAAGGTATGGCTCGTCCCAAAAGTATCTCCTTATACCTCGCAAGAACTTTCTCTTTCTGTCTTCCACAAAGTCAGACGGTTCCAAATCAGCAGCAAGGTAGTTCGCTATCTCCCCAAACCATGGAAAACTCGGGGCAATTGCCTTGGAAACAGCATCACAAAACGCTTCTGGAGCAGGTGCTCCCTCCGCGAGAGCAGGTGCTCCTAGCACACAAAAATCGATTGCATAAACATGCTCATCTGGCAGTACATCGTCAAGAGGTATTGACTCATCCACTTTCAGGCGGGACAAATGATCAGCAACTCCGTTCTCAGTACCTTTCTTATCAACGATTTGTAGATCAAACTCTTACAGCAACAAAATCCATCTCAAGAGCCTCGATTTCGCATCCTTCTTGGTAAGCAAATATTTCAAAGCCGCGTGGTCGGTATGCATAATGACCTTCGAACCGACAAGATACGACCTGAATTTCTCAAAGGCAAAGACTACAGCCAGGAGCTCTTTCTCAGTCGTAGCATACTTACATTGGGCTTCGTCCAAAGTGCGGCTTGCATAATAGATCACGTGGAGCTTTTTATCCTTTCTTTACCCCAAAACTGCTCTCACAGCGTAATCACTAGCATCCGTCATTACTTCAAATGGTAGATCCCAATCCGGTGGTTGAACAATGGGCACACTCACCAATGCTCCTTTTATAGTATGAAACGCCTCAAGGCAAGCTCCATCAAACTCAAACTTGGTCTCCTTACACAAGAGTTGAGTGAGCGGTCGTGCTATCTTTGAAAAATCCTTGATGAAACGTTTGTAAAACCCAGCATGACCTAGGAAACTACGTATTCCTCTCACTGAATCTGGTGGTTGCAAACTCATCATTACCTCAACCTTTGCTCGATCAACCTCAATGCCGTTTTCGGATATGCGATGACCCAAATCTATACCATCCCTTACCATGAAATGGCACTTCTCCCAGGTTAACACAAGATGTTTCTCCTCACAACTCTGTAACACCCTGCACAGATTTGACAAACACACGGAAAACGAGCTTCCATAGATGGAGAAATCGTCCATGAAAACTTCCATTATATCCTCAATAAAATCAGTAAAAATGGACATTATGCACCTTTGAAAAGTCTCAGGGGCATTGCATAATCCAAATGGCATTCTACGGTAGGCAAAAGTGCCATAGGACACGTGAAGGTCGTCTTTTCCTGATCATCCGGGTGAATGGGAATCTGAAAGAAACCTGAATAATCGTCTAAAAAGCAGTAGTAAGGGTGGTTAGCTAATCTTTCGAGCATTTGATCAATGAATGGTAAGGGAAAATGATCCTTCCTATTTGCTGCATTTAAATTTCTATAATCGATGCACATCCTATGTTCTGCGACAGTCCTAGTGGGTATCATTTCATTCCTATCATTGGCGATCACAGTGATTCCGCCCTTTTTAGGCACTACATGAACAAAACTGACCCAATTATTATCAGATATAGCATAAATAACACCAGCTTCTAGCAATTTCATTATTTCCTTCATAACCACTTCTTTCAAATTCGGATTCAACCTCCTTTGGTGCTCTACAGAAGTTCTAGATTCATCTTCTAGATGTATCCTATGCATACATAAATCAGGTGAGATTCCAAGAATTTCATCTAGCGAATAACCTATAGCCTTTTTATACTTCCTAAGTTCGCATAAAAGTAAGGCGGTTTCCACATTATTCAAATCAGCATTAATTATAACAGGGTATGTGGAGTTAGGGCCTAGAAATGCGTACCTTAGCCCGGCTGGTAAGGTTTTGAGCTCGAGTTTAGGAGCTTTTAGCTCGCTCCACGGACTATCAACAGAATCCCCAGGAGCAAGAGCAGGTGCTCTGTCTGCTCCTTCTGTTTCAAGTTTCAAAAATTCTGTTGATTTTTCCATCTGCCCGGAATCCAACATCCTTGCGAACCCAACAGTATCTTCACTCAAATACCAATGTTCTCCCTCAGCTTTGGTCAACACAACATCCAAGGGATCATCAGCAATAATCTCTTCAATCTCTCCATCTGAGATTTCGAGATTATCCTCAATGGCAAAGGTTTGCCTATCAATGGTCGGTTTCTTCAGCATCCGATCCATCTCAAACTCCATAATAATGTCTCCCAGGTGGAGACCTATCATTCCATTCTTTACATCAATGATTGCACCAGCTATGCGCAAGAAAGGACGTCCCAAAATCAAGGGATCCTTCGGTTCATCATCCAATTCCAACACCACAAAATCCGTGGGAATCAATATGTTACCAATCTTGACATGTAAATCTTCCAAAATTCCCACAGGTAGCTTTATCGATCTATCAGCAAACACCAACGAAATTCGAGTTGGTTTGAATTTCGTGTACCCTAGCTTCCTCGCAACCGAATAGGGCATGAGGTTCACGCTCGACCCTAAGTCGAGCACGCAAATCTTACAGGACCAATCTCCACAGAGAGAACGAACTTTCCTAGGTCCTCTTGCTTTTTAATAACCCTGTTTTGTAGCACAACACTACAATTCTTGGATATCAATATGGCGCTCTGCTCTAAAGGGGTCTTCCCAGTAACCAAACCTTTCACGTATTTTTTCATGGATGGCATCATCTGAATCGCATCCGCTAGTGTTAGCTTAACCGTCAAGTCTTGCAACATTTCTTTGCACTTTGCCTCCTCTAAATCCTTTTGTGATTTTCTTGGAGGTACTGGGTAGGGAACAGGGGGTCTATAGACACAAGATCGAACCCTATCAATAATCTCATTTGGCCATATTGGCTTAGGAGTTGGTCCAACAACTTCTTCATCGTTTTCTGTTTCAGGAGTAGGTGCTCCCTCTTCCGAAGCAGGTGCTCTGTCTGGGCAGTTTTCAGCCTCTGCCCTTACGATTACTGGCAGAACTCTTCCACTTCTCAGTTCTATGGCATTGACAAACTCTCTGGGGTTTGCATACATTTTACCAGGCAACACTCCCTGTGGTCTCTTGATTGCATCGGCCGTTTGAGCAACTTGTGTGTCGATTTTCTTCACATGGTTGCAAACTGCCTCAAGCCGACCGTTAAAGTCCGAACACATAGCATCCACCTTCGTGTTGATCTCAGTCGCACACTTCTGCTGATTTGCCATCAGCTGCTGCATCATTCCTTTTAACTCATCTTGAGAAGTACTTCCATAGCTCGCAGGAGCCTGAAAGCTAGAGAATTGAGGTTTCTGACCTTGATACGCAAGGAACGTCTTGCCTTGGAAACTTTGGGGAAAGGTTTTCTGGAAACCTTGGTCCTGAGGCTTTGGGTTCTGAGGGCCGGGTTGCTGCGGGTAAACCTGGTCCTGAGGATTCTCAACGTTAGTACTTCTATAGGAGAAATTGGGGTGACTCCTATAATTCTGATTGAATCCACGGTTCAGCACAAACCCTTGGCCATTAACATAACTGACCTCCTGCTGATCACTGTCTCCTTCCTCAACCATCTCCTCAGTGAGTGGTTCTCCATTCTCATCCACAAAGTGAACCATCCTTTGGCTCCCTTTGAGCAGCAAGTTGACCTTAGCCGTAAGATCATCAATCTTTTGGGAATCCATTCCGCTAGATTTCGTAGTCCGATCATATTCCTTGGACTTGTTGCTAGAACTGGCAGCCAAGTTCTCAATGAGCTTATGCGCACCCTCTCTGGTTTTAGTCATAAAGTCTCCATCGCTAGCAGCATTAAGCGCATTCTTATAGTCCCAGTCAACACCATCGTAGAAGATACTAAGCAGATTCTCATCGATGAAACCATGGTGTGGGCATTCCCTTTTGTACTCCTTGAACCGTTCCCACGCCTCACAGAAAGACTCTCCTGAATGCTGTTGAAAAGATGAGATTTTGTTCCTTAGGCTCGCGGTTTTAGTCTTCGTATAGAAGTGATCCAAAAACGCAGTTCTACATTGTGCCCAAGTCGTAATGGATCCAGCAGGTAGAGACTTAAGCCAACGCGAAGCCTTGTCTGCGAGTGAGAAAGGGAATAGTTTGCACTTTAGGAAATTCGGGTTCATCCCATTAGAACTCGTCGTGGAGCAAATCTCCTCGAAGTTTTCTATATGGTCCATCGGAATTTCCGCAAGCAATCCATGGAACAAATGCTACGTAACCAGCGATATCATCTGCGGTTTGATCTCATAATCATTTCGTTCAACAGCAGGGGGAACTATAGCAGCTCGGTTCCGGTAGAAAGCATGGGGATTGTCCATATCCCCTATGGCTCGCTGCTGTTCACGCGCGCGTTGTTGCTGCTGTTCGCACGCGTGCTGCTGTTGCATCTGAGCCATATGCTCTTGCAGCCTTTGAAGCTCAGCCGCCATACCCTCTTCACCTTGTCCGCCCATATTGACGAGATTAGGTCTTGTGCGTCTCTTTTCTCGCTCTAGTCTCGCAAGTTCTGGGTTACTCAAAGTTACAAGGAGAATTTCAAAATTACGCCTTGTTGTCCTCGAGTTCATACACCTGAATCACACGCAAAAAAAAACAAAAGAACGAGTTTAGTACTTAGTTTGAAAACGTAAATGAAAATTAAAGGTATCGAGTTGGTCCCTGTCGCAACGGCGCCGATTTGATGAAAGAACTTTTCCCGGTTTATAAGTTCAAACCTAGAATCACTACTTCAATTGTAGAATAGTTTAGGTTCGTTAAGGGACCAGCAATACACTCTAATCCTATGGATTACAAGTTCAGCTAAGCGATTAAAGGAGGTTTAATTGTCACGATTTATCAAAGCAAACAAACGTAAATTCGGTGTAAACAATTAATGGAAAGGCGTTAGATCAAGGGATATATCTCAGGGATTAGATCATCAAGAACCAAGCAATTATTCAGGTTATCAAGTTATGAACCAATCTAGAACTCAATCATAAATTTAAGATGATCCACTGTCGTGGCATCAACAACTTCAACAATCAATCTAACACCCTAAACTGTCGTTTGAGGCTACAAAGAATGATGAACATTAAACGTATAGGATTGATTTGTTCACGAGTTGCCTTAACTTCAACTTTCGTTGGCTAAGGACAACTCGCCCATCTATGTCAATTCCAGCAATTTACAACACTTTTGATGAGTAAATTCAACCTAAAATCAGAGGCTAGGTGATCAATCTAGTTTAGGTAATACGATCGACTATAGATGGAGATATCAAGTGATGTTTCAAAACCTATCTATGCTTAGTTATGATTCTCTAATCCCATCGAACCCTCAACCTAACAAAGGGGATTACTCGCACATATTCAAGCAAATAAGAGCAGCAAGAGACATAAGAAACTTCATTGAATTGAAATAGAAAAAGGTAAGGGTTTAGAAAAACTTCAACAATAACGTGGAAGGCAATCCTCAAGCTTACAACTCTAAAAAACAAGTATCAAATCTCTCTCTCACTTGTATTCTCGTTTCTCTACTGTGTCGTGTCTGCGTGTCTTCCAAAAGGATCGAAAAACTCTCCTTTTAAAAGACCTTGGCGGCTGGGAAAACATTAGGGCTTCAAAATTAGGTTTAATGAATATTTCCATAAGTGGATCTTCTGGGAGCAGGTGCTCCCTCTTCTGGAGCAGGTGCTCCCTCTTCTGGAGCAGGTGCTCCTTTTCTTCAGAATATCCAAAAAGATCCAGTTTTCCTTCTATTTTGCCAAATCCAGTTGCCAGTTCCAATCCTCTATTCCAACCGCATTTTAGACCTAGAAATACTCAAAGTAGAGTGAAAGACTTGATAAAAACCTACAAAACAAAGGTTAGAATGCGCCAAAAATGCATTATATCAATTCCCCCAGACTTAGATCTTTGTTTGTCCTCAAACAAATTCAAGACCAAGTGAAGGAGAAAGGTTTGAACACGCGAGAACTCTTTTATCCTCAGTGAACCGGTTTAATAACCTTCAATCTGCAGACCACATAATCCTGATTACGAATATCCAAAAGTTGATTATGCTAGCGATGACCGATTTAAGAAGTTCCAATCGTCTCGCATAGGATAGAAAGCGAGTTGTCCAGGAGGCCATACGGTTACGGATAGATTCAAGTAAAGGCGTACAGTCATGCATCGTCATCCTCTTCGTCGTCAAAGGTAGACCCAAATACCTCACAGGCAAGTTACCCAACTCAAAAGGGAACCGATTAACGATTTTGTTTCTTGTTTCATTTGAGACCCCGGCTAAATGAATTGTCGACTTTTCCACACTAATACGAAGACCCGATTTCCCTGCAAAAACCTCAAATATATTCATCACCCTTTCTACTGACCTCGTGCGACCATCCATGAAGATCATAATATCATCTGCAAAACACAAGTGTGTTAGGTGGATACTCTTGCATTTCGGATGATAGCCCAAGTTTCCACATGCTGCTTCTTTGTCGATCATCTTGGATAAAACGTTTATGCACATGACGAAGAGATACGGAGAGAGTGAGCATCCTTGTCGCAAACCTCTTTTACTACCAAAGTAACTAGCTAGTTCGCCATTTACTTGAATTGAGAATGAGGCGGTTGTGATACAGAGCCTAATCCAATGCACAAACTTGTCGGGGAAATTCAGAGCCTTCAAAATATTAAGCACAAAAGACCATTGAACGGAATCAAAAGCCTTTGAAATGTCAATCTTCATAGCCCCTCTCGGTGAAACCTTGTCTTTGTGATAATCCTTTACCAGCTCCGTTGCAAGCAATACATTTTCCATCAGTGAACGTTCCTTGACAAATGCAGACTGGTTCTGGGCAATGAATTGAGGCAAGATCACCTTTAGACGATTAGAGATGATTTTTGAGATTACCTTGTATAGGACATTACAGTAGGATATTGGCCTAAAATCCTTCATCTCCGTTGCCCTCTCTTTCTTTGGAATGAGTGACAGAATTGTTGAGTTCAAGCCTTTGGGGAGAAAACCTTTAATGAAAAAGGACTTGATTGCTACGACACACTCACTCCCACAAATCTCCCATGTTTCTTTGAAGAATTCACAAGTATAACCATCCGGGCCCGGCGAATTGTTATTTGACATATCAAAAATGATGTTCTTAATCTCCTCACTCATTACTTCTTTCACAAGTAATCTCTTATCCTCTTCTGAACAACGAAAATCAAGTGTGTTTTCCAATTCTTCAACTAACATACCGATGAAGTCGTGAGGTTGAGTTGTTAAAAGATCCTTGAAAAAACGATATGCCTTTATTTTTATGTCCTCTCCTTTTTTCAGAATGTCCCCATTCGGCCTTCGTATTTCTCGTATTGTGTTTCGACTTTTCCTCTTCTGAACTGATTTCTGAAAAAAAGAATTGTTTTGATCCCCAACATTAAGCCAATGTAATTTAGATGTTTGCTTTAAGAATTCCTCTTCCAATAGAGCTAAACGCTGCCATTTTTCAAAAGCCAACCCTTCTTCTTCCATCGCAACGTAGTCGGGTTTAGTAGCATCCGTGCTTGTTTATCGCAGTGATCCAAATGTGCTTCTCTAGTTCGTCGAGGTAGATCTCCCAATTTCTCCTTCCCCAACAATCTAAGTAAAGGGTAACCCTTTAGCTTTTTCGAGTACCTATAGAGAGTGGATGTCGATAAGAATAATGGTTCCGTTGTCTCCCAATACTCTTTAACAATGGTTGCAAATTGTGGCATCTTTTTTTTTTTGAATTAATGTTAAATTTATTCAAAAGACTTTTTTACAATGAGAACCACAATTGTTTTGAAAGTTTGAAATGTAATACATCAACAATTTGAAATGTTTACACCCTTAGCCATCTTGATTCGAACCATACCATGAGACCTTCGGTATAGCGCTTGTCTCCTCCACGCCGCAGTAGACTTAGACGGTTTCTAATTTCCTTGTCGACCAATTTTGCTAGTGTCCTAGCTGCAAGCGGCTCGTTGCCGTGTCGCCTTCCATTTCGCTCCCGCCACAAGTAGTAGATAACCGTTTGAAATGCATAACGAAAGATGAATGTCTTTAGATGGTTGGTCTCGTCATCCTGGATAATTCTTAGAAGCTCACTCCAATGTGTTGTATATCGGTTCCCCAACAACTTCCACACTAGGATTTTCCAAACTCGTGATGAGAAGCTGCACAAGAAAAATAAATGGTTCCGACTTTCCTCATTGTTAGTGCAAAGAACACAGTTGCTTTCTCCTGTATAACATTTTATTCGATCTCCGGTGGATAATCTGTCGAGCATTGCAAGCCAAACAAAAAAAGAGTACTTTGGTGTTGCGTGGGTAAACCACACACCTTTGTACCAATCTTTCGTTTGACTTACATTTCGGATCATGTTCCAAGTGGCTTTGGAGTGGAAATGCGTCTTGTATTTCCCTTCACCAACCCGCCATTGTACAATGTCATCCTCCTCTGTTTGATTTCGTTTAGCCTCCGAGATTGCATCTTCAATTTTGTTGAAAGCCTCTCTTCTATGCCGTTTTCGTTGATGTGTTCTCATCACTTCCGCCAAGGTGGCATTAATGGGGATCCCCATGTCGATCACTCCTCTTGGTCCAACCTCCGTGAGTATTATTCCCAAAGGAGACCACTTATCCTCCCAAAACCAAGTTCTTTTACCATTCCCCACATCTGTTTTTATAAAACCTCGAGCCAAGTCCCGAAACTTGAGAAGTTTCTTCCAAATCCAAGAACCCAAAGATGTTGAAACACTTATTGACCAAAGACAACCATTTCGTAGATTCATAGATTTGACCCACTTCGCCCATAAAGAGTCATTGTTCCCCGCTATGCTCCATATAAGTTTCAAACAACTTACCACGTTTGCTTCTTTGATCGATTTAAACCCTAGACCACCTTCACTTTTCGGTTTGCATACATCCCTCCATGCCACCTTCGATTTTTTCGTGTTTAATGATGGTCCAGACCATAAGAAAGCCGAGCACAAACTCTCTAATTTTTTTATACATTGGTTCGGTAGGCGGAATGCTTGTATCCAAAAATTGATAATACCTTGAATCACCGATTGTAGAAGTTGTAATCTTCCAGCATAGGAAAGGTGACGTGCTGTCCAAGAACTCAATCTCTCTTTGATTCTTTCTATAAGTATTCCGTAGTCAACCGCACACATTCGCTTGGAGAGTAGTGGGAGACCAAGATAGCGGACCGGAAGTACGCCTCTTGCGAATGGAAAATGAGATAGAATGTCATCCCTTTTCCTCTCTGCAATACCCACTATGAATATATGCGTTTTTTCGGGGCTAATCTTTAATCCCGAAAAAACACCAAATTCATCAAAGATCTTGATTATTCCTTCAATCGAGCGCTTGGTTCCATCTATAAAAACCATTAGATCATCCGCAAAACATAGATGGGTTAGTTGGATGTTCTTACAGTTTGGATGAAAACCAATTCTCCTTTCTCGTGCCGCTTTGTCAATCATGCTTGAAAGCACATTCATGCATATGACAAATAGGTAAGGCGATAGGGAGCATCCTTGTCTTAGCCCCCTCGCACTACCAAAATAACCCGAAAGCTCTCCATTGACCTGAACCGAAAAGGATGGAGAGGTAATACAAAGCTGTATCCAATGCACAAATTCCACCGGGAAACTTAGGGCGGATAATGTATTCAAAATGAAATCCCATTGAACCGAGTCAAATGCTTTAGATATGTCAATTTTTATTGCACATCGTGGAGAAATCGTGTCTCGATGGTAATCCTTAACCACCTCTGTGGCAAGTAAAACATTTTCCAAAAGAAGGCGGTTATGCACAAAAGCCGTTTGGTTTCCCGCAATGAACCTTGGCAATAATCCCTTCAACCTATTTGCGATTATCTTGGAGATAACCTTATATATGACATTGCAACAAGCAATAGGCCGGTAGTCTTTCATTTCCTTTACCTCATTCGACTTTGGAATTAAAGCCAATATTGTTGAATTTACTCCTTTTGGGAGAAAGCCCTTTTGAAAGAAAGATTTTATTGCTATCAAGAAATCCTTTCCCACAATTGTCCATGAAGCTTTGAAAAACTCACTTGTATAACCGTCTGGTCCCGGTGACTTGTCAGATGGCATTGAGAACAGAGTATTCCGAATCTCCTCATCCGAGACTTCTCGTATTAGAAAAGCTTTGTCGTCACCAGAGCAACGAAATGATATCAAGTTTTGAATATCCTCCCTCGTCATTCCTCTATAATCTGTTGGCTTTGTATTGAGGAAAACTTCGAAATAATTTGCTGCCTCTTTCTTGATATCCTCGTGTTTACTTAACCTCTCTCCACTCGAAGTTGTGATTTCTCTGATGGTGTTCTGCATTTGTCTAGCCCGTATCGAATTGTGGAAATATGTATTGTTCTTATCACCCACCGAGAGCCAATGAAGTTTCGATTTCTGCTTAAGATAAGCTTCTTCCAATGTCGCAAGATGCTCCCATCGTACATATGCAGAAGATTCTCTTTCCATGTTCTGAGCTGTAGGCCTGAGTAGTGTCCTACCTTGCATAGCACATAACTCCTCATGTGCTTCTTTTGTTCTCTTTGACAAGTTTCCCAATTTATCTCTCCCTAGATCCCTTAGCACCGACTTTAGCCCTTTTAGTTTTTTAGTCAATCGAAATAGAGCGGATGTGGAGACAAATAGAGGTTCTGAATCCTCCCAATAGTCACGAACCACCGGAGCAAACTGAGGCAAGCTTGTTAAAGCATTAACAAACTTGAATGGTTTTCTTTTCCCTAAAGTTGGAGCTTCCAAGTAAAGCCGAACTCGCAAATGATCCGAACATCCTCCTGGCTCGAAAAAACAATGTGAGTGAGTGTAAAGATCCATCCATTTCTCATTAACTAAAACTCTGTCCAGCTTTTTACAGATGAGACCCGCCTCTTGTTTGTTACACCACGTGTATTTTGCCCCTTGATATCCCAAATCCGTTAAAGAGCAATATGAAACCACTTCCCGGAAATCCATCATACCCGATGTCATAGAAGATGCCACAAAGTTGGAGTGTTCATCGACATTGAGGATTTCATTAAAATCTCCACATATCATCCAAGGCCTATTGCGAGTCATTGGTGAGTCTTGATGAGTGACCAAATCAGCCCATAGTCTTTTCCGATCCTCGACAAAGTTAGAAGCATAAACGAAGGAGCAAATGAATTCATCCGTTTTTCCCTCAACCAAAATTGAAACTGTAATAATTTGGTCTGTCTTATAGATTGGCGTGATCCTCACACTCTCCTTCCAAACAATCCAAATGCGACCTAGAGGATTATGCTCATAATTTGACATGAAAGACCACCCTTCAAATACCTTCGAAGCAATACGTTGAGCTTTACCCTCTTTAACACGCGTTTCCATTAGACCTCCAAACTGCATATTACTGATATTCACCCACTGGTTTATGATTGAATGCTTTGATTTTTTGTTGAGTCCTCTCACATTCCAGAAGAAACCTGACATTACTTTTTCTTTTTGGAGGTCCTTTGGAGTTGAGATTTGGATTGAGGTTTCCGTTGCGTCTTTTTGTCTATGAGGACCTTGTGGTTTGTTTTCGAAACTCGCGTGAGTGATGAACGATGTCCAGTTGCGGCACGCAACACTACCTCTTCTTTGCTTGCAGACACAACATCCTCTGCCTCCTCCAAACCGTCTGTGTTTTCTACCTCTTCCTCTTTTTCTGTTTCACGATCATTCTCCTCCACATCCTCCCTGAATTCACCCTCCTCAAGAACCTTTTCATCCAATTCTGTTATTCCCTCCTCCATGGATACTTTATCTTCTAGCACTGAGAATCTCGATGGTGTCGATGTGAGGATAGGAGAGGAAACATGTTCCTTTAATCTGCCCGCCTTGGTCGGAGGAATCTCAGTCCAAGTCGCCTCTACCGCACTCTGTTTTCCTGAACTAGATTTTGACATTGTTTGCCTTTCCACCGGTACAGAACTGGGTTCGATAGTGAGCGAATGACCCTCCATTGGTGTAGCTATTATAGAACCAACGACTGCCTCAATCTGGATTTCCGGTTGCATCACTACTTCTGTCTGAACAGCCACTAGAGGTGGGGAAATCACACAGTCTACATCCCCTGTTTTGGGGTCCGTGACTTGTGACATATTATCCTCCATAGATTGGGAACCAGAAACAGGGAGAGGTTCCCCCCTTTTCAAAATTGTAATTTTTTTAATCACCTTGCAGCCTTCCTCTACGTGACCCCATCTTCCACATCTTGAGCAACGTGGTGGTAACCAAGGGTAAACAAACTCAACCTCCTCATCCTTACCAGCCTCGATTTGAAATTTGAAGTGTTTAGGAAGTTCTTTGCTCAGATCTACTTCAACGAAAACTTTTGCTTCTTCAAAATTTTGACAAGTTTCAGTCTCCGGGTGAAGCCTCTTTGGTTCACCTGTTGCACTGGCCAAAAAACCGAGCCCATCCCAAGAGAACATGGAGTGAGGGACATGCTTGATCGTGACCCAAAGTGGCATCGTTGAGATGGTGGGTTGAGCTTCTTCTATTATAGGAGTCCATTTCGATACCAACATAGGTATGTCGGCAATATTCCACATTCCCCACCGCAACACACGAGAGCGAGTTGCTACATCCTTGATTCGAAATTTAATCATCTTATCATTCACTACAAACACATCGATTTTGATGGTTTTATCACCCAAAGGTCATATTTTGTTGACGATGACATGGACCTTAGCTACGTGAGGAGCAGTAGTAAGGAATTGTCCGACCAGGAGGTCGTCCCACAGAGGGACATCTTTCAGGACCGCCTCCGGAACAGGGACGACTCCAGACGCCGAGCTTTCGAAGTTATGCTTACGCAAGGATGGTTTGTTGGTGACAATTTTCACCCACGAGGTCTTTTTCAGCACCCCTGGATGAGCGGCAGCCTCCTTTGCTTGATTTTCCACAGGTGCCGGCGGCGTAGATGGCGGGGAGTCCGCCTCCATCAGGCGAATTATTGCTGCCCGACAAGAAAATTTGAATCGCACTTATTTTCGCTTTTTTCGCACTTTTCTGAGAGTAGGTAAGACTTTTCAAAATTTATCAGACTGTATTTTCGGTAAGAAGTAAATCGCTTTTTGGCATCTTTGCCAGAACATTCGCAAACTTGAAAGGCCCTCTCCCTTTCCGCCTTTCATTTTGCAAATGCATTCGACCTCGCGTATGATCCGAGCATCCACCAGCCTCAAAAGCTGCATATGAGTTAGGGAACTCATGCAACCAACCTGTATTCACCAATACTCTATCCAGTTTCTTGCATATCAGCCCCTCCTCCCTCTTGTTAGACCATGTAAATAAAGGACCATGATAGCCAAGATTCGTTAAAGAACAATAACGACCAACATCTTGAAAATGGCGCATCCCCGGTGAGGTATGCGGATTTGAGAGGTGGTCCGAATGCTCCTCTATCTTCAATGTTTCATTAAAATCTCCACATATAATCCATGGTTTTGTGCGAAAAAGTGGAGAGTCATGGTGATTAGCCAAGTCTTCCCACAAAGACTTTCGTTCCTCAATCGAGTTTGAGGCGTAAACAAATGAACAAAAGAACTCTTCCTCGCTATCCTGTTGAAATACCGAACAAGTGATCATTTGTTCACTCTTAAACATCGGAGTAACCCTAGTATTCTCCGATCAAATTACCCAAATACGACCCAGCCGGTTGTATTCATAATTCGAAAGACGAGACCAATTCGGAAAAACCTTCTCTGCAATTTGTGTTGCATGATTTTCTTTCACCCTTGTCTCCAAAATACATCCAAAATGAAAAGAACCTTGATTCACCCAATTTCGAATAACGGAATGTTTTGTTGATTTGTTGAGTCCGCGCACATTCCAAAAAAACCCCGTCATTTATTGATTGGAGTGGGAGGATCCCTTTCCCCCAACATTGTGGGTTCCCGATCTTTGAATGATTTTATGAGATGTTTTCGACGCTCGTGGCAAGCTCTGTCGTTGAGCACTGTCTTCTTTGGTTACCGTTTTACGAGTAACCTTTGTTGAAATTGTTGCATTTTCATTCAGATTATCTCCCACACCCGGAACAACTACGGGAGGTGCTTCCAAGATGTTATCCACGGATTCCTCTTCCACCGTGAGTACTGCGAATTTTGATGGTGAGATAATATTTTGATTGATTAACCCATGTGCTGATCCTTGCCTTCTTGTCTTTGGTGGAGATACCGATAGCCAGTTTCCTCCTTCCTCCTCAACCTCCACACTGTTCTGTTTCGGTCTTGTTGGAGTTTCGACTATTTCCCCCTGCTCTGTTTCCTCCTCCTCTGCATCACGAACTTCATTTACTGCCCCTGTTCCCTCCTGTGTTTCGTCTTGAGTAGGCGGTACCACAACCACCTGTAACTCAGGGGCAACCACCACCACCTCTTTCGCATTACTGATGTTCTTTGCTTCGCCCAAGCCCCTGTTTTGGACCGTGACGCGTTTAGCTCCTGCCCCACAAGCGTCCGAGTTATGTCCCCAGTTTGAGCATACGTTACATCTCGCCGGTAACCAAGGGTATCGAAATTCCACCACTGAATCCACTCCCTTTGACGATTTAAAGCGAAAGGACTTTGGTAGTTCTTTAGTCAAATCCGCGAGAACCGAAACCTTTGCTTCTTCGAAACTTTTACAAGTTTCCGTGTCTGGATGTAGCTTGGAAGGTTTCCCTACCGCACTAGCTATGAATCCAAGGCCCTTCCACGAGAACATCTTGTGAGGGACGTTTTTCATAACCACCCATAAGGGGACTGAGTTCATCGTTGGTTGTTCTTCTTCAACAATGGGCGACCACTTCGACGTATACATAGGAATACCCGCTATATTCCACATATGTCGATGTAGCACCCTTGTTCTTGTTGCCCGATCTTTGATGCGAAATTTGATCGTGAAATCATTGATGACAAATGTGTCAATCTTCGCCGAGTTATCTCCGAGAGGCCAAATCTTGTTCACGATTACGTGAACCTTTCCAACATGAGGTGCTTTAGAAAGGAACTTTCCGATGAAAAAATCTTCCCACAGAGGCGGCGAGTCGGTGATTATATCATCCGGAACTTCCACCACCGTAGAACCGTCAAGCTCCGAAAAGTTCAGAACATGTTGTTGAAGGGAGGAGCTGTTTTTGACGGCGGAGGACCAAGAAGACCTTGGTTGCTGAAGAGAAGCTTGAGCTGAACTTGCCGGAGCTTGAGCTGAACTTGCCAGAGCTTCGCCCACCGTCGTCGGCGAGGACGAGGGGGTTGGTGCGGCCATCTGACCGATATACGTCGCCGACAGCGACGAGACAGAGGGGAGAAAAAGTCGCCTCAAACGACGGAAGAAGAGAAGAAAATCGCAAGAAAAGTCACCTTAAACAGTGTTCAAAATCGCCCTTTTCATATTGTCAGTATTCATATAGATAAACAAAACTGTATAGTTTACCATTTAAATTCAAGAAAATTGATGACCATTGACAATTCACAAGACTTCCTTCCTAGATACTTCCTTCCTAGATTCTTGATTAGATCTTTAAACGCCGCTTCTAACATAAAAAATCCGTAACAGTTGAATTGAATTATAACTACAGTCTACAGTCGGTGAGTGAAAAAATGAAGGAATTTCTTCACATGGAAGGATGATTTTTCCTTGAAAACTGTTAGTTGTTGAGTTAGGGTTTCTTCATCCAAGTTGAAGTAGTTGATGAAAAAGCTTGGCATTTGGGAAATAATTATCTCAAAAAGAAGAGGAAGCCTCGTCAAGGACTGCTGGTGTTTTAGAGTGAATATTGTCTGTTGTCATAACCACCTTGCTTCAGTCAATGCCTCGCAGTCTGAAAAGTCAATTTCCTCCAGATGTTTCAGTTTAGAAATGTTCAGAGATACACATTGTAATTCGCTGCATTCAGTCATTCGGTGGTTGCTTGAGGTTGAAGCAAGCAAAAAAACCCTCGAAAAAGGGCGAATGAGCTGGTAAGAAAGGGAAGACAAGGAACGAGTTTTTAAATCGTTACATACACACATATTTATACTTGCACAAGCAGTGCCGGACTAACCTTTTATATTATCCCAATCAAAATTTAAAATTATGTCCGTGTATATAATTTATCAAGATCACAAAACAGTATAAAAAACAACTTAAATTTTCAATAAAAAAAATCAAATTCCATAGTCTACTAAAAAAAACAACGATATTAAGAACACTTATTTTTGAAATATAGATCTTCTTACATTTTTTCCTGCAAAATCATCCATTAGACTCCTATAGTCAAGTCTTTCAACCATAGCTGTCTCAATTGATAACATAGCCAACCCATTTAACCTTTCTTGTGACATGGTAGACCGCAGATAATTCTTTATCAGCTTCAACTTCGAAAAACTTCTTTCAGCTGTGGCAACTGACACCGGAATGGTCAACAATATGCGATAAGCAATTTCTGTGTTTTGATAACAATCCTCCATTCTTTTCAAAAAGTCAAGCACTTTAATAGGCTTTTGAACTTCTTCGGGTATGATTTCCTTTTTCTCAATTCGTCTAACATGCTCTCTCATCACTGCATCAAACTCTGCAATCATCTCAATAAGACCCAAAAAATTTCTATTATTCGTTTCACCAAGTTTTTCATTATCTCCACGAAACGCCAAGTTTCTTTGAGCTAGAGTTTTCACCACTGCAAATAATCTCAACAATACTTCTCTCCAATGGATTTTCTCTCTGTTTAATTCTTCTTGAGCATGTTTATCAATTGTCTGATTTTCTTTAAATCTCAACTCCAACTCTCTCCAACATGTCATAGATATAACATGATCATGAGAAACTTCATGTTCTTTTAGCCTTGTTGAAAAGTTTCTCCAATCATTATATCCTGTAGTTGCCAAGTTACCACCACCTTTGTCGTGCCTGAACAATTTGCAGCAAAAACAAAAAGCTTTATCTAAAGCTTTTGAGTATACCAACCATCGCCTATCTTTTTTTCTCTGTTTACCATATCTCTTGTATAGAATACATGAGAAAAATGTCTGCCAATATTGTCTTTAGGAAACCGATGATGACTTGATAATCTTGTCGTATGACCCTTCTTAACCAACAAGTCTCTCAATCCCATATCAATGTTTTCCCAATTTCCTGGATCAGAGACATCTTTATTTGGTTCCTCTATCTTTTCATCTTGCTTTTCAGTTTCATCTTGATGAGTCTCTTTACATTCCTCTGAATTTTCATTCTCACTATTCTGACCAATATCATCGACATTTTCATCTTCATCTTTGTCTTCTTCTCTTGAGCGGATGAATTACCAATTTCAGTATTATTAGCTTTCGTCACAAAATTGGACATAGAACCTTGTAGTGACTTTATGAGTGCTTCTTGTTTCTTCTTCTTATTTCTGTTTCGAGCTCCGGATGGTTGATTTTTTTTTATTCCACATGGTTTGCTTGTCCCAGACGGTGTCATCTTGTTATCAAATAAAAATAAAAAGTAAGCATAAAAATAAGGGATTGTCGTAACAAAGTCAAGGACTCAAGGCATCAAGCTTTTATCACAATTAAAAACGACGAACTAAGAAACGTACCTTCTTACTACGTAAAGGATGAATTGAAATAACTGATGCAATATAACTAAATTATGTAATCAAGAGCAAGTGGACAAAAGAAAATAAAAGTGCTGCAAGCCTGCACTGCAAGACGACGGAACAAATTGGAACAAAAGAAAAAACTGTTTAGTTTTTAATTTTTAATTAGGGTTTTAACTATCATGAAAAATAGAAATTTACTAATATATTTAATTTTAACAAATTTATAAATATTACTAAAAAGTTTAACAAATCTTATTCTAACTAAAAATGCCTAATAAGTAATATTTTAACAAAAGAACCTACAAATTTTATTTATTTATCAATACTAATAATTTTTTTTTTAAAAATATGCCCCCATTTATTTGGATGCCCCAATTCTTGGCTTGGGTGACTTCCCCTCTAGGGCGGCCTTGTGCACAAGAAGAAATTTATGAATACACATTTTTAGTTATAAGAAAAAACACCACACAATTTTTTCCACTTGATTTTTGTTTGCCAGTTTGCATCATTATTTTTCTCACAAATGTACCAGGAAAAAAAACGCAGTGATCCTCCGACAATCCTTATAACCCTAATCGTTACAAATTCGCAGCTGATCCGTCTTCGTAGATGCTTCCGAGGTTTCACCAGTGACAGAACCAGAACCAATCGAAATCGACGGGATATTATTGTCGGGGAGGAGGTGCTGTTGGTAATTAGATTTAAAACTTTAAGAAAAGACTGTTGAATTCGCTGAACTCTCTCATCTCATTCAATAAACGATGTGGCCTTTTATAGCCTAACACTTACAACAATCCTACCGAGTCTTAAGCTAATAAAGATGAAAAACAAACATGAATAAAACATGTCTTTCTCCTATGAAACAGGAAGACTTATTCAATTAAGAAAAACAGAACCAAACTTATTGCAGGTAGTTGCAGGTCCGACTTTGTTGGTCTTTTATTCTTCAGGTGCTTCTATTCCCCATTCTTTTAATTTGAACTGGACCTTCTTTAGAGGAGGTACTTCTAAACCCAATTCTCTTGCTGATTCGTTCTCAGATAAGACCTGACTGGTTCGAAGACGTATACAACCAACAAACGGGGAGTCACCGTAGTTAAGTTCAGCTAGAGAAGCATTGTATTTGTATAGACGGAAAGAGCACTCAAAGATAACCAGTTGACTACCCAAGTTCAGGTTCGAGATGATGAGTGGCTTACGAGATGAAATAAAGTTCTTGCTGAGGCTGAGACTGTCTACGAACACATAATCTACCTGGATGTGGAAAAAATCATGCTCCGTGGGAATAGACATACAATCAACCACGACGCAAACCTTACATCTTAAGACTGATTGAGAGGGAGAGGGAGAGGTGCGGAGTATCAAACATTCTCCAGTAGTACGGTGAGTGAAATATGAAGGCACTTCTTCACCTGAAAACATCATCGACTCGCAGAAAAATAACTGTCTTTGAATCAAAGCTTGATCCAACTTGAAGCAGTTGAAAAAATCCAATCTTACTTTTTGGAGATCTTCACGTTCTGGATATAGAAGAGAAGAGAGAGCCTCTCGAATCATGGCTTGTGACAGAAGGTGAACATCTTCTGTTGCCATTGGACAGCCATTCAAGCTAGCCTCAATCAATTCCCCGCAATCTGAAAAGTCAGCTGTATCAAGATATTTTAGGTTACACATTTGTAGGGATACACTGTGTAGTTTGTTGCATCCTTTCATGCTTAGGGCTCTGAGCCTATAGAAGTTCTCGATCCACCTAGGAACCTCTTCAATCGATGTGTGGCGTAGATAGAGAATTTGGAGGTTTCTTGCGATATCAGGAAAAGTCCTCAACCGTGAGCAACCACTAAGATCAAGGCCAGCTAGAGATTCAAGGTTAATGTCTGTTGGAAGAGTCTCCAGATTTATACAGTTTGTAATGTGCAAATACAATAGTTTCTTGAGATTCTGAATTGAAGAAGGAAGCTCCACCAAACTTGGGATATCCGACAGTTTCAGCGTCTCCAAAGTGGAAGAAACCAAATCAATGAGGAGTGTAAGCGGCTGAACAAAAAAAAAAAAAAAAAAAACCGTACTTCTTTAGAATCATAATTTTTCATAATGTCTAAAAACCTAGCGGCAGTAACGTAATTAATGTAGAAATGTTGGTTAACAAAAAAGGAATAAAGGTTCGGTTAAGTACATACTTTGTCGTTTCTCCAGAATTTCTCACTCTTCATTGCAGTCATGCTAAGAAGACCAAGATTATCTAGACGCAAGTTAGGGGGGAATTCGTCAATCGCTGTTTCGCATATAATGAGCTCTACTATGTTGGTTGAGATATCAGGAAAAGTTCTCAACCGTGAGCATCCCTTGAGATCAAGTCTACTAAGAGATTGGAGGTTGATTGCGGTTGGAAGAGTCTCTAGATTACTGCAACCTGACATAATCAACTCCTCCAGCTTATTGAGGTGCTGAATAGAAGAAGGAAGCTCCACCAAACTTGAGCAATCGCTAAAGTTAAGTGTCTTGAGATTCGTTGCTTTGGAAAGATCTGGGATTGTTGTAAGACTTTTAGATCTCTGTAAATCTATATCCTTGAGAGCTCTAAGTGACTGAAATATAAACAAGTTACACATCACTTGACATTAATAATGTTATAAAATAAAAAGCATTCTCATCTCGACAGCAATAATGTTATGGTTTTACGTAAAACTTACATGAACTCCATCCCACAATTTCTTGAGTTTGCTCTCTTGCATTTGGAGTTTAACAAGGTTCACTGGACTAAATTTAGAAGGCAAATGTCTCAATGGGTAATTTTCCCAACTTAGTAATCTGAGCGTAGAGGGCAAATAGTTGAAGCCCTCCGGTAAGTTCCATCTTACATTCTTTTGCTTAATGTGAAATTTTAGATAAAGGAGACGACGCATCTGGTTGAAGGCACTCTCATGTATATCCAGTTCATCATTTTCATCTAAGTCCAGTGCTATACCTAAAACTTTTTTAGTACCCTGAAATAATAATAGAAAAAAGGACCAAACTCATTAGCTTAGCCAACATCTGTAGTTCATGGTTTACCAAATGACATGCTATTGTATTTATAGAGTGAAATACATGGAAAGAGCAAGAACTTACAGTGTTATCTTGGAGAGTGTTATCTTGGAGTAAAGCGCAAATCTCCTTCGAATCCACAAGAAATTCCCGTTCTCCAGGCTCATCGGACTGTGCACGGACGATCTCCTTACCCATTTCTTGTAGCAAATGGTGCATTTCAACAGTATCATATCTTTTTTGTACGAGAGACTTATCAACGAGGTTTTCAAGCCCAGTATCGAAGTTCAAGTCACTTTTTTCAAGTAGTAGATTTATATCATTGACTCTCTCACCATTGAAAAAGCATGCAATGTGACGAAATATGGCTTTATCTTCTTTGCTTTTTAACCCGTCGTAGCTGACTCTTAGTGTTTGCTCAATTTTTCCATTTAATTCGTTTCGAAGCCTGGGCAGCCTTTTAATCCAATCCTCTTTGTCCCTACCCCGTAAAGACGAACCCAAAACTTTAAGACCCAAAGGAAGATTTCCGGCACGCAATGCAACTTCAGAAGCAAGCTCCATAAAACCATCAGGTGGAGAGTCTTTTCCGAAAGCAGATCGACAAAACATCTTAAGGGCTAGCTCTTCAGATGGGAGACATACCTCGTAAATATTATCTATCCCATGAGCTCTTAAAAAATGCTTATCTTTTGTAATCACAATGATTCTGCTCCCATTTCCAAACCAATTGGCTTCACCCGCCAAGGCCTTTAACACCACTTCATCTTCCAAATCATCAATAACTATGAGAACTTTCCGGTAGTGTAGCTTTTCTCTCACCGCACCCAAGTGATCTAAATTTATGCCCTCTTTGCGGAATATCTGAGACAGTAAATATTCTTGCAAGTGCAACTTTATGTTATAATCATCCGGCTTGCCTTTGCTATAAATTTCCATACACCTAGATATGGAATACTTGTCTATGAATACACTACCTCTGAAGTGTGTAGAGAGTCTTTCAAACAGAACTCTTCCAATAGTAGTCTTACCAATCCCCGAGGAACCCCATATACCAACCATCCTCACATCTTCAGAGTTCAATTGTAACAGTGCTTTCATTTCAGCAATATGATCTTCAAGACCAACAAATTCGTCAGAATCCTTCGGTGCAGTTAGAAGTAGTTTATCCAAAACATCATCGACGATTTCTTCAATCAATTTTGCTTCTTTATCCCTAAAAAGGAAAAATGTGTAATTTCCCAACATTAATTCAAGATAAATATATGAGATATCTCGTTTCTATAGTTTATCCAAAACATCATTGACGTTTTCATTGTGTTATTAGTATTCTCTTGTCTTTACATGTCCAAGTGTGTTATTATATTATCCTTAATTAATAGTCTTGCGTTGTTCATGTAGTATTTTTGGTTGTTTTCATTGTGTTAAGGTCTAGCTAGCAGAAGTTGGAGATCAAGGTTCACTGAGGATCAAGAAATGATGCGTAAAATGGAGGATGCTGGCACAAACAACACCTGATGTTCAGTCACAAATATGACCAAACTATCGACCGGTCGAAAAAACATATTGTTCTAAAATTTATGGTATTTGGTTTGATTAATTTCCCTTTTATGATTTTAATATAAATTCACTTTAATAGATCTCTATCTTAATAATTTTAATTTAATTATGCTTATAAATTAGTCTATGTTCTCTTTTATGTCATATTTATAGTTATGAGTGAGTAATAATATCTTTGGATTGTGAGTCTATTAGATTAGATTAGAGGGACAATTGCAACAATGCCACTTTTGGTATGCCACTTTGCATAAATACCACAATGGGTTGTCCATTTGCAAAAATACTACTAATTATAGATTTTAAAAATCTAAATCTTAAAATTCTAAACTCTAGAAAATGTTTTGACCTCTAACAAACCATAAGTCTTCAAAACTAAACCATAATACAACATAAATAATACTTTCTCCGTTCCACGAAGATGAATTTTTTGAGTTTTTCACACATATTAAGAAGGAGAATTAATCTTCTACAATAAATGTATTAAATTTTACAATAAACAGTATTAAAAAAAATTTAACCAATAGTATTTCAATAATTTTTTTGAAATTTACAATTTCTTAGCATTCAATGATAAAAATGCAGTACACAATTTATTATGTGAAACGATTTTTTTGGGAAAAAATTCATCATTGTGAAACGGAAGGAGTATATAGATTAGGATTGTTTTAAATAATATAATAAATAAATAATTTTTAAAAAGTTGTACTTTTGCAAAAATTTTGAAAATATAACATTTTAGAAAAATGGTAATTCAAAAATGGTATTTCTCAAAACTTCTCTAGATCAGAAGTGTTTAGTGAATGATTTTTGATGATTAGGCTTAGGTATTATTACATTTTTAATATGAGATGCATCTGAAGCTAGTATTTGATTTGATCACAAAAATCGAGATCATATGTTATTCTCGCCTGAAAGTTGTTGCTTTTTTCCACTAACCAACGAAAGTTGGTGTTAGGGTGATTACTAAATTTAGGAGACTTGAATGTTAATGTTCGATAATTATCTAATTTGCATTCTCAACTAAGGTTTCTGCATCAGAAGCCCAAACTTTAGATATGATTAAAGGTAGTTTTGACTTAATCATTCAAAGTCTAGATCATAAAACATTTATATCATAAAAATGTTCAATAAAATGTCTAGACCAAAACTAAATAAATGTATTAATGTTAACTTTATATGCATTATTTTTTGTACTAAATAAATTTTTATAACTTTAAGTCAATAATAGTACAATAGAATCAATTATTATGTCTTGAAATTTACAATTTATCATCACTACTTTATAAAACTGTATAGAAATTTTAAAACATCAAATTTTATGACCAATTTTTTGTTTATAGAAAATCAATCTTTAGAAACGGAGAGAGTATTTAATATCCGAATAAAATTTAACTTAGCATAATTGGATAATTATTGAAGTAATTAGTATTGTGGAGTAATTTTATTAATTGGTTACATGTTCTAGGTATTTGCTCAGTGATTAGTTTTAAGTTCTAAACCGAGAATTAGTTATTGATTCGTCCTAGTAGTTTTTTCTTTTTCAATTTCCATTATAATACAGGGTGAATTTGGTGAATAACCAAAGAAAAATATAATTTAATAACTAACCGAAAGAGCATTATGTCTTAAAATCCTAGCCATTAAATCTTAATAAATTGGTTAGTTTTTGGATTATAATTTATTTTGGTTACTGGACCTAATTTCCCTATAATATATTAAAACTAGAGATTCTCCACGCGTTGCGTGGATTTAAAAACTAACATGATAAAATATACATTAAATTTAACTTATTGATTATTTGTGTATTTACAGAATTTGATTCTTATATTATCTAAAGTTATAAAGCCATTTGGAGATGTTCACAAATACCGCGATCCTCCATCGACTAATCTGGAAAAAAATATTGGCAAAGTACTGCTTTTGCATAATGACTCTTCGCTACCTATTGTGGTTAGGTTGCTTCCCCTTTGGTTGGTTTGGATAATTTGGAAATCACGGAATGAGTATCTCTTTAATAAGAATAATGTTCATCCGAATGAAGAGGTAAATCGTAGTAAGGCAGCAGTTTGTGAATGGATTGTGGCTAATGATCTTGAGAGAGATGAAGTGCAATATAATGTATTTACCCGATCAAGTTTATGGGAACCTCCTCCTGTAAATTGGCTTTATTGTAACTTTGATAGTAGCTTTCATCAAGGAAGAGATTCTATGGAAGTATGATGGATTATGCGTGATCATTGAGGTAAGCATATCAAGTCTGACTATGCTAAACTTAGTCAAGTTGGTTCTCCTTTACAAGCTGAATCGATGGGTTTTCTTCATGTGGTTCAAGTAGTGTGGGCTTTATGATTTCGACAAGTTTGGTTTGAAGGTGATAATAAGGAATTGGTGGCTTTAATCAAATACGAATGAAGATAATGTGGAGATTGGAAATGTACTCTATGATATTCGGTATTGGATTGCAAAGTTATCTTTATGCTCTTTGGAATACGTCAATCGTGAGAGGAATCATGTTGCGGATACATTGGCTAAGAAAGCTATAAGTTCTGATTTATTATATGTATGCTTTGATTTGCCTCCATCTTGGTTGTTTAACAGTTTGTATTATCCTTTTACTATTTAATAAAGATCAGATGATAAAGTTATATAGCTTCTACAATTTTTTAACAAAATAATAGTTTTTTAAATAAATTTATTTTTTATATAAATTTATTTTTTATTCATGTCTTTATGAGTATTTACATAAAATACTCTATATAAAAATCAAAATTGTATGTGACATAATTTTTTTTTTATCTTATCAATAAATAAAGTTCATAACATTTTTTAAAAAAATACATTTTCTAATATTAGTTGCATAGAAAAAAAATCTAGTACAAAATTATCAATGGTTTATCAAGATGAGTTAAATTTGGCCTAAACTTACAAAATTTTTGTATCAATTATTGATATTTAATACCATACGTTACAAAAAGTTAAAAATATATATTTTTTAACTATGATAGTTTTCGGAAGTTCTAATTAAGAAAATTTTGTAGAATTTGAAAAGAGATATTGAAAAATAATATTAGAATATGGTTTTACATATTGTTAATTAATTTATGAAGAGAATTTGATGTCAATTAAATGTTTACTTTAAGTTAATATATTGATATCACATTTTTATTGTAAAGAATCAATGAAAAAATTCTAAAATCTAGAGGGACAAATATCAAAATTAAGTAAAAATAAGGTACTAAAAATGAAAAAAATTTAACACTAAAAGTAACACGTGGCAGCCTTTCAAAACTTCACTTAGAAGAAATATTAAAATATTATATTAGATACCATACATTACAAAACGTTACAAAAAGTAAAAAATATATATTTTTTAACTATGATAGTTTTTCGGAAGTTCTAATTAAGAAAATTTTGTAGAATTTGAAAAGAAATATTGAAAAATAATATTAGAATATGGTTTTACATATTGTTAATTAATTTATGAAGAGAATTTGATGTTAATTAAATGTTTACTTTAAGTTAATATATTGATATCACATTTTTATTTTAAAGAATCAATGAAAAAATTCTAAAATCTAGAGGGACAAATATCAAAATTAAGTAAAAATAAGGTACTAAAAATTAAAAAATTTTAACACTAAAAGTGACACGTGGCAGCCTCTCAAAGCTTCACTTAGAAGAAACCGTAAAATATTATATTTAATTTATGAAGAGAATTTGATGTTAATTAAATGTTTACTTTAAGTTAATATATTGATATCACATTTTTATTTTAAAGAATCAATGAAAAAATTCTAAAATCTAGAGGGACAAATATCAAAATTAAGTAAAGATAAAGTACTAAAAATTAAAAAAAATTAACACTAAAAGTGACACGTGGCAGCCTCTCAAAAGCTTCACTTAGAAAAAACCTTAAAATATTATATTAGATACCAAGCGAAGAATACATAAGCAAAAATTCGTAAGTTTTTTTTTTGAAGCTATCTTGTAGTTTTTTAAAACTATTAGCCTAGTAATTAAACCTAGTAATTAAACGGCCAAAACGAAATCTCTCGACATTTTTTTGCTGTATTTTGAACGTGTTATTCGTTTGTGTATTTTGACTAGTTTATAAATTTCATATGATTTTTGTTGTTGTTGTAAATCCGTATGTTTTTTTCGGATGACTTTGTATTTTTAACATAATTTTTTTTTGAATCTATTAAAATTTACTACAAAATCAAATTCTTACGTAAATCTATATATAGGATTAAATAACACATAATTTTAACTATGACATAAAATCATGGAAACGATAGCATAAGATTTTGTCGTAAATTTTTAACTTATTAAAAACAATTAAACCCCCTTTGCTTTAACTTAATTTAGATATCGGATACTTAGTGAAATAGTTGCTAATTCCTTGTAGATTTTAACCCCCCCCCCCCCCCCCCCCCCCCCCCCCCCCCATATACTACTGCGGATCTCACCGTTCACTGGCATTTTGAGTTTATATACTCATAGGGTTAAAACACTATCAACTACATAAGCAGAATAATTTTCAAAAAAAAAAAAAAAAAAAAACTACATAAGCAGAAACAATGATTTATAAAAGCGTACCATTTCACCGAATGAAATCCGAGGGTATTAGCTATGCTGGTCAAAGCCTCGGCCCATTGAATTTTCACTTTCTCTGCTTTGTCTTTGCATGTCTCCTTGAAGATCTCTCCAAATTCACCGGTTTGTTTCCTCACATGAGTAGGATCCAAATCGTAGAAAACCGGTATCACAATTTGGCCACGCTCTTCCTTGCACTGCACGATCTCCAGCAATTCGTTGAGGCACCAGGTTGAAGAGGCATAGTTTTTGGAGAATATGACCACTGCGATTTTTGAATCCCTAATCGCCTGTTTAAGCTCAGGATCTAGCGACTGGCCTCTCTCAATATCGTTGTCTATGAAAGCCATGGTTAATTTTCTTCTGAGCTCCTTGAGAAGATGGCTCAGAAACTTTACACGGACGTCTTCCCCGCTGAAGCTTGGGAAAACGTCGTGTACCCAAGTAAGAGGAGATGAGGAAGAAGAAGCCATTATTAGGCAACGAAAGAAAAAAAAGGTTTCTTGGAAACTCACGGTTTGATGAGTAATAGCAAGTAATTAGAGGGAAAAACTTAAAAAGAAGTTTAGGCCATATCACCCCCTTATATGATGATGATCAACTGATCAAGTTGTTTTTGAATACTATATGTTTAGTCGAAGAAAGTCAATGATCCCCGTTCTCGTTACAAAAATCAAGATCGAGAATCGGTCTAACGGAAAATCAATTTCTAATACAATAAAAATCCAAAAAAGAATAATAAGGTGACCTATATAGGATATATCCTTTTCAAAAGTCCATTTCAATATTAAAGAGAAAAACATAAGAAATTTTCTTTAAGTCAGAAGTGATTTTTTTTTACATAGCCAAACTAAAATAAAAGTATGTATGAAGTAAGAAATAAAAATAGTAGAAAAACTAAATGATAACTATTCACGTCAAATTTTGCATTTTCCGGATATTTAATTTTGTTTGTCATGTGGAAAATCGTTTGCACAGGAATGACCGATGAGCATATAGTATGGAACGTCGGGATAAAGATTATTTTGTTCTTCTTAACATTTAGACCAAAATAAAAGATTATTTTGTTCATCGTAAATTTGATGTTTTGAATAGTCGTCGCAAATTTCTATCGCTATAAAAGAGTTTTCTTATAGGGTCAGACTTATTGTTTGTGGTTTTAGTTTGAAATATGTATGTGTCATATGTCATATGTCATATGTCATCTAGTACATACACCACATAAACTAAGTTTAAATTTTCTAGATAATTAGGGTTATAATAAGATGATATCGTGGTATATATGTACATGTGAACCGTGAATTTTGTTAAAGATTTTATTGTCAATTTCGTTTTCCTTTGTCAAAATAAAAGTTTTGAAAATGTTATTTTGAGAAATTATCCCATTAATATATTGCAACTGAGTCATGATCTCCTCACCAGGCGGTGACGGTAAGCCCGCGCAACACGATAAACTTTACCGTATTTATTTTAATTTTGTTTGAAAGAAAGAAACTTGATGGAAGTTTAGTCTGGAAAATTTAGAATATATTCTTGTGCAGCGCACGTAAAAATTGGTGAAGGTGAAGGCGCAAGAAAGAAAAAAAAAAAAATTGGTGAAGGCCATTGACATTTTGGGAGTTTCCGCACATTTATTTTTTAATTATCATATTTTTGTAGGAAAATACAAAGAAATGTTTTGGAAGTTCTCTTACTTCGCATCTAAAAGAAATGTATCATAGTTGACTTCACGAGGTAGACTATATCTCTCTTTAACTAGAAGGATTTGACAGTCAAATACAATCAGCTGATTACCTCGATGGTTAATTTTCAGGAAGAGTCGTGTCCAGTCAGCAGAACAATTTGGTTTCCAAGTTTGGTTAATTAGAGAAGAAACACAAATAACGTTAGGTCTCAAGTCGTCTTAACTATAGTCGTTGAGTCGTTGGCTGGCTACTCTTTGAAGAGAAAGAAGATTTCTTTTTCACATAACAGGAATTGTTATTATTTTTTAATGCAATAGGCTATTTCTGGCGAATTCTCGACAATCTTCTTGATAAGAACTCAGAACGATTGAAGTTTTCGTGTAGTGTATTATATGTTTGGATTGTTTCATAGAATTGTGTAAGTAGGCATACTTTATTAATGAAACATCATTACTTATTACAACAAATCACATTGACGGAGTTAGGTCAATTTACACAAAACTAAACATCATTGCTTACGTAATCTATTCCATAATTTATGGTTCGTTATTCCTAATGCTAGCCTACAATAATTTTTGGTTTATATAATTTATTTTTAAATCATTCCACAATATATTAAGCAATGTTATCCCTAAAGATAATATAATCTATCAAAAATAAATCACCTATCAAAGATAATATAATCACCCATGAAAATAAATCACTTATTTTAGTTTTATTTTGTTTATTTTCATGGGTGATTTATTTCACTTAAATTATTTTGTATCACTTTTTTGAATTTTGTATTTTTACGACTTAATAAAATATTCTATCACAAATCCGCATATAAGCCCAGGAACCTGATTCTAGAAAACTGGATCAGGAAAGATTTTTTTTTTTAATTACCAGGAGGTTCTGGGCCAAAGCTTGTGATTCCCCCAGGTTCGCCGAAACCATAGCATGTAATATTAGTTTCGTCCCAAGAGCCACTCGAACTAGCGACCTCTAGGGTTTGCGTGAGATCTTTACCATTTGAGATATTGACTCTCGGTAGGAAAGATTCTTGATCTCGAAACAAAATACATGTTTTGCTTACCATTGGCTCTGATTCGACAAAGCTATGAAACAGAGACATTCATGTCTTAACCAATCTATTGATTTTAGCATTAGGGCTTTGAAGGAAGCGTGTAAGAAGCTACCATTGTTATATAACTATCTTTCTTGTGAACTATGTGTTATGCTACGAGTTGTTGCGTAGTATGTCAGAACTACTGTTTCCCTGTACCTTTTTGAGGAATTACACCTACAAAACAAAAATAATACGCATGTCCAGCAGTCATATTTGTACATGCTTATCAAAATCATTCGGGTTACCACATTTTCTGAATTAAATTGTGACACTCTGTGCAACAATTGATTAGGAACTAAAATGATAAGTTTATGAGATTCTGAATTACCTAAAAACATTCCCGTTTTTTGCTGTAAAGCAAGTGAGTAGGTTCTTGTAATTTGGAGGTTATAGATTCTCCATTCCCCTTTCATTTGTAACCAACTTATTTCAATTAAAAAAAACTAGAAGAAATAAAGTTTTCCATTTCTTAAAACTTTTACTCCCAAATTTCTTAAACACTCTCTCCATCACTTCCAGATATTTTCACCCAACATACCCGCCTTCTCTTACTGCTTCTCTTTGTCTCTAAATCGTTGTCTCCACTCGTGCCACTATCATCAGTCTCATTGCTTATATCACTGATATCATTGTCTTTACACTCTTCTTCACTCTGATCAGTCTCATTGCCTATATTGCAATCATAGGTGTCTCCACGCTCTTCACTCTGATCAGTCTCATCGCCCATATCACTATCATCACTGTACTCGTACTCCTCACTCTGATCAGTCTCACTATAATAGCTGTCTCCATACTCTTCACTGTGATCAGTCTCATTGCCAAGATCATTATCATCATTGCTTTCATCGCCTTCCCAAACCTCGCAGAGTTGTATACCGCATCCTAGTATTTCACATTTATCAATATGAAACTCTATCTCCACCTCATCGCAGTTTAGTTCAGTTGAAGGAGAATTTTCCTTGTTACCAAGGAAATGATAATCGAATATAACAAGATGACTACCCTCCATTTCCGACCAGTCATCTAGACGCTGAGCAGAATTTGTGTGGATCCCCAATTTGCCTTTGTAGTAACATCGTACATGGGTGTCTATTGTGATGTTTTGGGACCATGTAGAGTCATACATCTCAACCGCGAGGCAAGCTCTAAATCCAAACAGCTGTTGAGAGAAAGTGTTGGGAAGAAGTCGAGGGATGGTGATAATGCTTCCAGTAGTTTGGTGCGTGAAATACGGAGGAATTTCTTCACCTGGCAAGATCAGTCGCTTGAAAGCTGATTTTTGTTGAATGAGAGTTTCTTGATCCAAGTTGAAGCAGTTGATGAAATTCACTGAGAATTTTGGATAACAATTCTTTGCAAGAGAAGAGACCACACTTGAACAGCCATGCCAGCTAGCTTCAGTCAATGCCCAGCAGTCAGAGAAGTCAACCTCCACAAGGAGTTTTAGTTTATAAATGTTTGGAGGTACATATTTCAACTCGTTGCATCTCGTCATAGTTAGCGTTTCGAGCTTAGAGAACTTTTCAATCCACCAAGGAACTTCTTCAATCATTGTTTCGTCTAAACTGAGGTGTGAGACGTTAGCTGAGAAATCAGGAAAAGTCCTCAACGATGAGCAACTTATCATGCACAACTCATCAAGGTTATTGAGACGAAATGAAGGAAGCTCCACCAGACTCGGGCAATTGTTGACCATTAAGAAAATGAGATTGTTCGCCATTGAAAGATCTGGGATTTCTTTCAGGTTCCTAGAGTCTGACAATGAAAAAAGCTCGAGGACTGGAAGGGGCTGGAAAAAAAGACAAGGTAAAAGGCAATGGACTGTTTAGATACAACTTTGTTTAAAAGCATTTTAGAAAAGACTTTTTGTAACTATAAAAATCAAAAATCTCTAATATAGCAATTGTTGTTCTAATTTTTACATTTTTTACAAAACTACAATCACAATTATACTTACCAAAACTGTCAGTTTAGATTATTTTTCTCTATCAGTTTGACATATCATGTTGTTTCAACAATGGCATTGAATATTTGAGATTAGCAGCTATTAGAAATAGAAAGACTGTCAGCGTCACTGATGTTTGGCAAGAAAGTGGAAACATACATTTAAAAGAACAAAATGAAGATGGGTTAGCAACTTTTACATACCTGAACTCCTTCCCACAGTTTCTCATTCTCAATTCCGTGCATGCTAAGATGAACGAGATTCGCTAGGCGCCACTTAGAGGGGAATTCTTTTATTGATGTATAGTCTAGACAGAGGACTGAGATGTTATCTGAGATGTCTGGTAAACTCCTCAACAACAAGCATTCATCAAGAATAAGGTCAGAAAGCGATTCCAAGTTGATGCCGGTAGGAAGAGTCTCAAGCTTTTTGCATCCTCCCATGTGCAAATTAACTAGTTTATTGAGATACCTTATAGAGGAAGGAAGCTCCACCAAACTCGAACAATAATTGAGATTTAGTTTCTCGAGATTAGTAGCTCTCGAGAGATCTGGAAGTTCTTTTAAGTTTTTAGATCCCATCAAATCCATATCCTTAAGGCATGTAAGTGACTGGAAAAAAATGACGAAAGAAAACTATGTATAAGTCAGACATTACCTGAACGTATTGTAATCCAAAATAATGTAACTAATAATTATCCACACTCACCTGAACTCCATCCCACAGCTTCTCGAGTTCGCTATATACCATTTTGAGTTCAACAAGATGTTCGGCACGAAAGTTAGTAGGCAAATATCTTATTGGGTAAGCATCCCAATGTAGTAATCTGAGTTTAGGGGGCAGATACTCGAGGCCTTCGGGTAAGTGACACTTGGATTCTTTATCCCATATCTTTGAACAATAGATTTTTAGAAAACGGAGTTTAGGCACCTTTTTGAAGGCTCTCTTACAAATACGCAGCTTCTGATTCATCATTATATCCAATGATATACCTAAAACCTTTTCAGCACTCTGCAAAAGACAAGTCAACAACACCTATAGGTTAACATATTAACTAATATGCTTTCGATCTTACAGAGCGAGTTATGACAAGATTACAAGAGCACGATAAATACTTACAGTCGTTTCCTTAAATACAGCCCTAACATCCTTCCAATTAACGAGGAATTCTCGTTTTCCAGGCTCGTCAGACTGTGTATGAACAATTTTATTACCCATTTCTTGCACCAAACAGTGCATCTCTACTTGAGTTTTCCAAGATGCTCCTATACGTATGAGGGACTTGTCTTCTAGGTTTTTAAGCCCAATGTTGACATCCAAGTGACTATTTGCAAGCAGCCTCTTGATGACACTGATATCTTCAAGATTGAAAAGACATGCAATGTGACGAAATATCGCTTGATCTTTTGTGCTATCTAATCCATCATAGCTGACTCTTAATGATCTCTCAATTTTTCCGTCTAAACTATTTTGAAGCCTAGGCATCATATCCCTCCAGTCCTCCTGGCTTCTCCCCCGCAAATATGAACCCAAAATGTTAAGACCCAAAGGAAGACTACCGACACACTCTGTAACTTCATAAGCCATCTTAGTGAAACCCATAGGTGGAGAGTTTTGTCTGAAAGCAGATTGGCAGAAAATCTGAAGAGCAAGGCTTTTAGAAGGGAGAAGGACCTCATATATATGTTTAACTTTAATCCCATGGGCCTTTAGAAGCTGCTTATTATTTGTAATCGCAATAATTCTGCTCCAACGTCCAAACCACTGAGTTTGACCCGTCAAGGTATCTAACACGACTTGATCATCTAAATCATCAAGAACAATAAGAACTTTCTGGTGCCTTAGACTCTCCCTCACCGCCCCTAAATGTTCAATCTTTATGTTCTCTTTGTCTAATATTTCAGCTAGAAAAGTTCTTTGTAAATGCAGCTTCATGTTATAGTCGTATGGGTTGGCTCTACTATAGTTCTTTATAGTCTTAGATATGAAGGCCTTATCTATGAAAACGCTACCTTGGAAGTGTCGAGAAATTCGAGAATATAAAGCTCTCCCGATGCTAGTTTTGCCGATTCCCGAAGGTCCCCATATCCCAATCATTCTTACTTTCTCAGATTCCAAGCGTAGCAGTAAACTCATATTTGCGATATGATCTTCCATTCCAACAAAGCCACTGAAATCCACTGATGGTGTTAGTTTCAGTTTGTCCAAAACATCATCGACGATATCTTCAATCATGCTTGCTTCATTATGACTAACAAGGAGAAAGACATGAAAAAACAGGTATAATCAGTCAAATGTCATATAGAAACATTGTTGAAAACTTCATTATTATATCTTATGAGCATATACACACTAGTGATTGATTTAAAAAGTCGTACCATTTCGAAGAATGATATCCGGCAATATTGGCTACATTGGTCAAAGCTTTGCCCCATAGCCGTTTCTCCTCTGTTTTTTTCTGACAAGTTTTCTTAAAGGCCTTTCCAAAATCGCCAGTCTTTTCCCTGACATGAGAAGGATCCAAACCATAGAAAATAGGTATCACCAACTGGTCCTTGCATTTCACAATTTCCGCTAACTCGTTTAAGCACCAACTCGAAGACGCATAATTTTTAGAGAAAACAACGATTGCGATCCTGGAATCTTTAATCGCTTGTGTAAGCTCGGTGCCAATCAAGAGGCTTCTCTCGATCTCATTGTCTTTGAAAACACTGATCAATTTACGACCGAGCGCCAAATGAAGGTGACTGATGAAGGATTTGCGGACATCTTCACCTCTGAAGCTCAGGAAGACGTCATACACCCAATTGTGAGAAGAGGAAGAAGAAGAAGAAGACACCATAGACAGAGAAAAATTTGAAAACAAAAAATTACTGGGAAAGAATAAAAGGAGAAAGTGCTGTGATGAAATCACAATCACAGAGCAGAGACATAGAGAATGATAATATGACTCATTGAAGCTTGTAAGAGAAAGTCTCCTCCTCTACAAATCTTACTTTATTAGATGGTTGCTTTTTAAGCACATGCAAGGAAACAGAGACTAATAAACAAGAGGTTTACAGGGTAAGAGAAGAAGTATTCTCATTAATTAAAAACCCACTTTATTTCCATTTCGTTATTGTATATTTGAATACCCTACTTTTTAATCTTTCGGAAAAAAAAAAAAAACTTTTCTTTGTCAACACAATCTTTTGAAATTTGTGAAGACAAATTTTGTTACTATATCAGCTAAATCATTCCTCTGAAGTTTTAAACCATGGTTAACATGAAGTCAACTAAATCTTAACCAGAGTTAGCAATACTCTACTTACCAGCTTCGTTTATACAATATTCTATAGCCTAAAGGAACTAAAAATAAGATAAATTTGTGAGATTTTTCAGTTACCGGAAAAATCTCTGCTAATTTGTCTGCAGAACAATTGAGTAGGTCCTTGAGTTGTCCATCATGTTATCTGCAAAAAATATTGCAGTGTCATCCAATATATGAAACCATTTCTGTTTGATCTTCAAAAACAATTGTAAGATGTCAAATTCTTACACGCATTCGCTTACTACTTCTCCTTGTATCTACACCGCTGTCTCCACAGTCTACACTGTGATCAATCTCATTTCCAAAATCAGTATCATCAATGCAGTCTTGCCACTCTTCGCTGCTTTCATTCTCTTGTCCTCCAATGGTATCCCCCCTCGCCTTCGTGGATATGCGGAAGAATATTTGGATTACTCAGATATGGAGTACAGTCCCCAGCGAGTCTTATGCCGCATCCATTAAATGCCAACTGAAGTGGTTGTGAATGTACTATGACATGAAAGTCTATATCCACCCGATTGTAGTTGTGATGCGGTAGAGGATCATTTTCTTTCTTGAGTGGGAAACAACAATCAAATATAACCAGACGACAATCCCTTTCATGCATCTGGAAGCTAAGTGTTTGATAGCGGGAACCAAACAGGCCATCGCGTCTGCCTCTGAACCGACAACACACCTTGATATGTGCGCGAATGGATACACGAAATGGACTGACCACAACGCAAGCCCTAAATTTTAAGGATGGTATGGAGAGAGAGGTTTGAAGTGGAGAGATATTTATATTGGTAAAAGAGGTTCCAGTCGTTCGCTGAGTGAAATATGAAGGAACTTGTTCACCTGACAAGATTAGTGGATTGAAATCTGATTGTTGCTGAATGAGAGCTCCTCGATCTAAGTTGAAGCAGTCGTTGAAAATGAGCTCGACTTTTGGGAAATAATTATCAGTAAGACGAGAGGAAGCCACCTTGTGGGCTGGTAACTCTATGTCAATACTGTCCGCTTCCATCACAACCCCACTTAGATAGCCACTCAAATCAGCTCTAGTCAAGACCCCACAATGTGAAAAGTCGACCCTGACAAGATGTTTCAGTTTAGATATGTTTAGGTTTACATATCTTAACTTACTGCAACTTTTCATAGATAGTATTTTGAGCCTAGAGAAGTTCTGGATCCACCAAGGAACCTCTTCGATCCCTGTTTGGTTTAAATGGAGCGATGAGATGTTGGTTGAGATATCAGGAAAATTCCTCAACCGTGAGCATCCACTGAGGATAAGGTAATCGAGAGATTCGAGGTTTATTGCATGAGTAGGAAGAGTCTCCATATTTACGCAATTCTGAATACTCAACTCCTTGAGTTTATTGAGATTCTGAAATGAGGAAGGAAGCTCCACCAAACTTGGGATATGAGAGAGATGCAACTTCTTCAAAGAGGGAGACAGCATCATCATGAAGGGCGTAAACGACTGAACCAAATAAACAATTTAGAGATGGTTGTTAAACAAAATCACCTCAAATGAGTCTCATTTCATCAATAATACTTTTCAAATTTATAAACAAACTTAAGATAATAAAATAACTATTACGTAGTGACTTATAAAAGTGTTAGAACAGAGGTTTAGAACTTCACACCTGCACTCCTTCCCAATGTTTCTCGCTTTTTGTGTTATCAATCACAAGCCCAACTAGATTCTCGAGACGCAAATAAGAAGGGTATTCTTCAATGATTGTATCCCCCAGGTGGAGAAAGGAGATGTTGGTTGAGATTTCGGGAAAAGTCCTCAACCGCGAGCATCCACTAAAATTGAGTGAGTCGAGAGATTTGAGGTTAATACCGCTTGGAAGAGTTTCCAAACTTTTGCACTCTTCCATCTCCAATTCCTTCAGTTTATTGAGATTTCGTATAGAGAAAGAAAGCTCTACCAAACTCGAGCAATGCCCAAGATACAGTTTCTTAAGATTGGTGGCCATTGAAAGATCAGGGATTTTTTTCATGTTTACACATCCAACCAAATCCATCTTCTTGAGACATGTAAGCGACTGTACTCAAAAAACAAAAATCACAGCTCAATAGAAATTCATTATCACTTGACATGATTGTTATCGAAAAATTGAAATGAGCATTATAAGCTTCCTACACTAACAAATAACAAAACTTACCGGAGCTCCTTCCCACAACTTTTCGAGTTTGCTCCTCGGCATTTCGAGCTTGACGAGGTTTTCAGGACGAAACTTAGAAGGCATACATCGCATTGGATACTTGGGCCAACACAATAATTTGAGTCTAGGGGGAAAATGGTCGAAGCTCTCCGGTAAGTGCAATCTGACTTCTTTTCTCGGAGTATATTTCTTCGAGTAAATTGTTAGGAAACGGAGATTACGCATCCGTTTGAAGGCACTCTCATGTACATGCAACTCATCAATCTCACATATATCAAATGATATACCTAAAACCTTTTGTGAACCCTGAAAATGATAACATCAATGAGAAAGAGACAACAAAATCATAAACTTAACCTTATATACTGAGTAATGAAAGAAGCGCGAACAAAAAACTTACAGTGTTTTCAGTAAGTACATCACAAATATCCTTTGAATCCACCAGAAATTCCCGTTTTCCAGGCTTGTCAATAGACTGTGTTCGAACAATTTCTCTACCCATTTCTTGTAGCAAACAGTGCATCTCCACTTTACCCTGTCTTACATGAATGAGGGACTTATCAACTAGGTTTTCCAGTGCAATATTAACACCTAAGCCACTATCTGCGAGCAACAACTTCATGTCTTTGACCTTTACACCATTGAAAAGGCATGAGATGTGACGAAACATTGCTTTATCTTTTTCGCTATCTAACCCATCATAGCTGACTCTCAATGTATTGTCAATTTTTCCATCTAGACCATTTTGAAGCCTTGGCAACATATCCATCCAGTACTCCTTATCCCGACCGCGTAGAGACGAACCCAAAACGTTAAGACCCAAAGGAAGACGACCTGCATTTCTTACTACTTCAATGGCGAGCTTCTTGAAACCTTTCGGTGGAGAGTTCTGCCTGAAAGCAGACTGACATAACATCTCCAGAGCGTGCTCTTCAGATGGAAGACTAACCTTGTAAACATGATCAATTTCATGTGCCCTTAAAAGATGCTTGTCATTTGTAACCACAACAATTCTACTCCCACTTCCAAACCATTGAGCTTGACCCACCAAGGCCTCTAAGACCACATGATCATCCAAATCATCAATAAAGATAAGAACTTTATTGTGTTTTAGCCTCTCTCCCATTACACCTAAATGATCTATCTTTATGTCCTTCTTCCCCAGAATCTCAGATAGGAAATTTCCTTGTAAATGCAACTTCATGTTGTGGTCGTCCGGATTGGCTCTACTATAAGTTTCTTTACTCTTAGACACAAAAGCCCTGTCTATAAAAATGCTGCCTTGGAAGTGTCGAGAAAGTCGGTTAAACAAAGCTCTTGCAATGGTAGTCTTACCAATCCCCGAGGAACCCCATATACCAACCATCCTCACTTGCTCAGATTCCAAATTCAACAAGACACTCATCTTTGCAATATGATCATCAATGCCAACAAAATTCTCAAAATCCTTGGACCGAGTTAAAAGAAGTTTATCCAAAACATCAACGGCTATTACTTCAATCATTGTAGCTTCACTACCCCTAACAATGGTAAAATATAATTCCATAAAAATGAAATTCAAGATATATCGATCTAAGCACAAATTAATGATAAAATCATACCAGGTCGTAGAATGATAACCGAGGATATTAGCTACATCAGTCAAAGCTTCCTTCCATTGAACTTTCACTTCCTCTGTTTTGTTGTAGCAAGTCTTGTCAAAGATCTTCCCAAAGTCACCGGTTTGTTTCCTTACATGGGAAGGATCCAAACCGTAGAAAACCGGTATCACTATCTGACCAAACTCTTTCTTGCATTTTACAATCTCAAGCAACTCGTTAAGACACCAGCTTGAAGAAGCGTAGTTTTTAGAGAACAAAACAATCGCGATCCTTGAATCCTTAATCGCCTTTACAAGCTCAGGCCAGATTGATTGGCTTCTCTCGATCTCGTTGTCTTTGAAAGCAGTGATCAGTTTACGATCAAGCTCCTTGAGAAAGTGACTGAGGAAGTTTTTGCGGATATCTTCACCTCTGAAGCTAGGGAAGACGTCGTATACCCAATTACGAAAAGAGGAAGGAGCCATAGAGAGAGAGAAGGTAAGTAATTGGTTCTGAGAAGAAGGAGGAGTGAGTGAGTCCTCACCTTATAATCTAGCAGTAGCAGAAGATTGGTAACTTTTAGCAGCAATTTCACCATTGTTTCTTGGGTTTTTCTGAAGCAACTTGACGGATGTTTCATATTTGTTGACTTTAATCTTGACCACACAAGATTAATTTCTTTAATGCCCTTTTGGGGTGGAAGTGAATGCTGCGATACCTTTGTTATAGGAAATATATTATTTAATTAATACATCTTTATATATGCAACCGAATATCTTCATATTTATTCGAAAATGATTTTTACTTATTGACCATAGTATATGAGATATCCAAATATCAATTATTTCATATTTTTTCCGTTTCAAAATAGTTGTCATTCTAGCTTTAATTTTTTGTTTCATATTATTTGTCATTCGGCAATTTCAATGCACATTTATGACTAATTTTTCCATTTTTATCCCTACCTTTCAACTTATTAATTACTCATATCAATAAAATATTATATTAATTAGAGGCAAAACATATTTTTAATATATTTTCTTAATTTTTGTGAAAAGTTCTTCCAGAATGACAATTATTTTGAAACGGAAGGAGTAATAAAAACTTTCTAAGTCTAATGTTGCAAAGGTATAATATGGTTTAATCGATCAGACATATAAGAACAATCACGAACCAAATATTATTTTAATAATAAAAATAAATTATAAAGTCTACATAAAAAATATGAAACTAAAGAATAACGAATAAAAAGAAAAAATAGGATAACCAAACACACAGAAATACTTAATAATATCAAAATCTTCGAGAGACACGGTTAAGATACGATCGATATCTTATATGACAAGATGAGAACCATAGTCTAACCCACGAGGATCTAGAACACGGCGGGTAGCAACAAAAATCTTATCACACCTACTTTTACCGATGATATTTGAAAGCATCTTGACGAAATCATCGATAATACTCATCATCATCATCGAGTAACCCCAAAACAGAACATACATCTATAAAAGAAGGGTACGCTATCTCACGAACAGTTCATATATCTTTGAAAGATGTTGGACCCTTAACGAATCCAAGTAATATCCTAAGATAGTAAGCCTCATTATTAGAAGATGGAATATATGTAACGACCGCGAACCAAAATTTAGGGATTTTGGCCGTGCGTCGATCGACGCAAGGTAGAATTGAACCGGTTGGTTCGAATTTAATCGTCAGTTTGCAGGTCGATTAAAGTAGAAACCCTAGGACTTCCCTATAAAAAGATGGTTGGCCGCGTTTTGGTTGATTTTTAGAGTCCAGAAAGTTCCAGTGAGTTTCCAGAGAGTTTTTGAAAGAGGATTTGAGAGAAAGGAGAATCAATGTTGATTTCTTTCTGTTCTTGATCCTAAAAGATCGGACTGTGTGTTGGGAGGCTCTAGATTGGTGTTTTGGTGCTTATCCTTCGCGAAGGAGGAGAAGATTTCGGATTGGAGATCTGATTTCGAGTGTTCTTCGTAGATCATTCATTTTTCTTTTCCAGAACCAAGGTGAGTGCGTGACCATGGCTTATCTAGGTAAAGGAATTGATAAGATGCGATTGATTGTGTTGTTTATATGGATTCGTGCTTGTATTGGTGGATTTTGTGCAGGAGATCTATGTGATGCGTTCTGGAATCGATCCATGAGAGGCTATGTTTGATTCCTGGACTCTGCGACGGTGTGTCGATCGACACACTCGCTGTGCGTCGATCGACACCGGGGTTGTGTGTCGATCGATGCACGATCTGTTGTGCTGATTCTCGTTTGATTGTTCGTATTGTGCATGGTTGTTTGCTCATCCTGTTATTGTATCTTTTGCTTATGCTTGTGTGTATAGCCAAGTAGATGGGATGACCGTCTCACTGGATATTTATGATAATACTCACACATCTCTTTTAACCATGTGATGCAGGTAGAGACAAAGTAGGGATCGTGGAATCATGGCTGGGAAGAGGAGATGATATAGTGTCTCGACTGGTTGCTGTGATTGGATTGTCTAGAATCGCTAGGTTGTTGTTCTATAGAATTGATGGAATTGTGTTTGAATTGGTTTATTTGGAATTGTTTTGTTGAGTTAATTCGTTTTGAATTGGATTGATTATTTTATGTGATTTCCGCTGGTTGTTGTGATGGGGATGTAGCTTGATTGGATATTGAGAGTTAATGTTTATGGGAATATTAATTCGAGTCCAATGTTAAAAAAAAAACGGGTCGGGTTGTTTCAGTTTGGTATCAGAGTCCTTATCGTTCTAGGGCGGGAGAACGTAATTGATTATGTGAGTTAGTCAATTGTGGTGTGAATTGAATTGATTATGAGTAGTTAATCAAATGTTGTGTGAGTTTGGAGTCCTAAATCATCTTCTCCGAGCCTTCAATGAAATCTCAAAGAAGTAAGTATTGGTCATTTATTTTTTAAACTTAGTATTAATTTATTAATGCCAAGACTACAAAGCATAAACACAAATTTAGTATTCATAGTTTTGATCCCTAAAAATAGTAAACGAAAAGTTATAAAAAAAAAGTTCATAACTTTATCAACAACTATCATACGATTCCTCCAGTTTTCTTCTAATTTTTTTCTACATTTTTTCAAGGGAAAATTGCTAAATTGACTCAGTTTGAAATTGGGAATATTCCAATAACCTTTATACATATATACTTTTGTCCCAATAACCTTTGATATTTTCATAACCCAATTTTACCCTTCAATATTAATATAAATGAATTTCTCAACAAATTTTTGGAATTTAAAAAAAAATCGGAATTAAAAAAAACAGAATATTCAAAATAATAAAAAAAAATCTAAATATCAAATTAAAAAAAAACAAATTTCTCTTGAAAAAAATTGTTTATATTAAAAAAATGAAAATGTGTTTTTTCCAAAACACTTGAAAAACATTTGACAAAAAAATTTAAAATTGTTTTTGATGGAAAAATGATTTTGGAAAATAAATATCGAATAAAATTATTTTTGGAAAGTAAATAATTAGTGGTCCTAAATTTAGAGGATTAAAACTAACTTTGGTAGAATATTCTTTCTACCATTTGGTAGAAGATAGAAAAAGTGGTAGAAAAAATGAGTAGAATATTCTTTCTACCATTTGGTAGAAGATAGAGAAAGTGGTAGAAAAAATGAGTAGAATATGTATTCTGCGTATCGTAGAACACAGAGTTATTGGTAGAAATAGTATTCTGCGGTTGGTAGTATTGAAGCAAATTGGTGGAATATGCAATCTGCGATATGTAAAACTTGAACAATTAGTAGAATACTTCCTTCTACCACTCGTAGATTTATACAAATTCGCAGAACACCTAATCTACTAGTAGATTCGACCATGGTAGAAAGAAAAATAAATAATTTTCTGTAATGATTTTTTTGAAAAAAATATAAATATGAATCCATATGCCTTAAGGCTTGTACAAGCTTGTACATTACTCTTTTGTATTTTCCTGATTTTATAAAATTATAAAAATTATTTATTTGTAATTTCCAATATTAATCAAAAGGTAATATATAAAAAAATTGGTTAAAAAAAGACAAAGGTTATTGGGAGAAAACCAAATTCTAAGTCAATTTAGCAAAATTCCCTTTTTTCAATCTCAATTACTCTGAATTGCTACAAAAGTTGTGTTTATTTGTAGCAATTACCCACAAATAGTGACTATTTTTCATTGCTAAATACGGTTGTACCGACCTTGCGTGGTTAATATTAGCACCTTATAAATTCGTTTATTTATTAGCCAAATTCTCTAATACTATTATATTCAAACGTAATAAAAAAATTGTTACGAAAATCTATCCCTACTTCTACTTGCAACAAATTATCTACAAAAGCTTTGTGGAAACGTGTGACTAATGTTACGCATTACTTCACAACCTTTCATAGCAAAGTTTTCCACAAATGTTGCGTTACCATTTGAAGCAAACTTGTCATTATTTGTCATTAATTATCCACAAATTGTTGAAAATTAGTTACGGAAAAATTAAGATATGAAGTTAGTAGCAAATTGTATTCTATCAAGCTAATCCTAGGCTAAGAGCCGCGCATATATACACGATGATTTTTTTTTGTATAAATTTAGAATTGAACAAAACTTTCATCTGTTTTGGTTCATTGCATTTCATCTCATTTTTGTCTTGAAATTCCGTTCCATACAGGAAATATATTTATGTATAAACAGACCGAAAACAAAATTCGCAAAATCCCATTTTGAACAAATTTTATAAGTAATATTATATAAATAGTTGAAAATGTAACAAACTTTATCATTATTTGTTATTTTCGTTAAATGTAAAAAAAAATTATTAATTTTTATAATTTTAGTATGTAAAATAATAACTAATTTCTATGAATTTTATGATTACCATACTTGTTTATATTTTTGAGAATTATCGTGTTTTTTACCTCTAAAAGATATCAATAAATTTATTGATAAGTAGTACAAAATTGATGGACAAATAATGACAAATAACAAGATAATTGCATAAAGATGTAAGAAATATGACCAGTTGGAGAATAAATTTCACAAAAGAGGAAAATAAATAGGTAAACTAAATTCAAAATTTATATTATTTAATTGTGTTGTAGCACCACATTGTTGATTATTATGTCTATATATCTTATTATATAAAAGAGTATGCCCGCGATCAGAACGCGACACGTAACCAAATTTTTTATCACGAGATCATGACATGATTAATTTAGATTGTGACATGTGTCAATATTAACAAAAAAAATTAAAAATAAAATAAAGAATATATTTTAAACAAGGATTATAGACTAATTAAGAAAAAAAAATCGTTCTACTTAAATATGTAATATTTCCAATATTAACAAAAAACTTAAAAGAAAATAAAAAATATATTATAAACAAGAATTATGGACTAATTCAGAAAAAGAAAAAAAAACTATTTTACTAATATATGTAATATTTCTAAATTTTTATATTAAAAAATACATTCTTTCAATTATAAATATTTAATAGTTAAAGACAAAAAAAATGTCATATTTAGAAGTGTGATTTTCCTAATATAATAACGTGTATGAGATAAATATAATAAATTGACTATTTAATAAAATATAATTATAAAATAACTATTAAATATTTATGTGAGTTGTAATTTAGAATCTAATTACATTTGTCAAATTATAGTCGTTATGAATTTTAAAATACAAAATATTTACCGCAATGCGTTTTTATATCAGCATGATACGTAAGCAAAATTATAACTCACGAGATCGTGACATGTATCTAATATTGATAAGATGAGATTAAAAACTTAAAATTAATTGAGAAAAATTAAATTAAAAATGGAAAGTAATTGTCAAGTTACTAATTAAATAATAAAAAGTAAAATTTCTAATATTATCAATGATAATTAATAAACAAAGTTTAAGATGAAATATAGACATGACATAAGCCATAAAATAAACAAATAATACATATAGAATAAAAATCTCAATTAAAATAAATAAAAAGATGAATGATCAACAAGAGGGACAATTGCAAAAATGTCACTTTTGGTGTGTACATTTGCAATAATGCCATTTAGGGGTGTCTATTTGCAAAAATATCAATAATTATGAACTTTTAAAGCCTAAATCTTAAAATTATAAACCCAAAAAATGTTTTGACCTTTAAAACTCCTTAAACCCTCAAAACTAAACTCTAATACAACATAGTTAACCCAAACATAAATGATATAATGATTTTTTTTTTTTTTAAAAGTGGCATTTTTTTCAAAGATTTTGAAAAAGTGGCATTTTTGAAAAGTGGCACTTGAAAAGTGGTATTGTTTAAAATTTATCTAAAAAAGAAGGTATATAAATTGAAAAAACAAAAGGTAGAAAGGAACCTTAATTTGAAAGTTTAAAAATATACACAACCATGCAAAAATAAAATAAAAATAAAATTTATAAAAATACTTATTTTATCAATATAGAGTAACATAATATCACAAAGAAAATAGAAATTTTCGACCTATGACGTCAGTGGTACTCTTCAAATTTATATATTAAAAATTATATAAGTTAAAAAATAATTATATTATATTTACTATTAAGTTAATACTGTATAAAGTTTGGCGAGCATAAATCTCTTTGAGAAATAAAACGGTGACATTAATAAAATACAATTATCAATCATGTACTTATGTGATGGTTCACAATATTATTTATAGTTTTATGCGCTTACTAATATAAAATTTATTCTTTTCTGATTTAACTATATAGTATTTTAATTATTTTTATTTTCTATCACATAATCATAAATATTCATAATGGATTAAAATATATATTTTCTGTTATTAAGAATATGATTTAAATTCGAATAATATATATATATTTTTGGATTTGTATAATATGTGTTTAAACATGAGATTTATGATATAAATTGATTTATACTGGTTTTAGAATCTACGTTAAATAGTATTTTAAATTTAGTGGGTTACTAATTAAAATTTAAATATTTATTTTATTAATTTTTATAGTATTTATCTGCGTATTAACGCGGATCCTATTCTAGTATTTATATATATAATTTTTTATTTTATACTTACAATTAATATAAAGATACATGTCATTCTTTCATGATATGACATGGCGTAATGTGGAGAGGGCTCACCTCCTTTCCATATATATATGATTTGCTATTGCTAATGTCGTTTAATAGCAAAAAAAACATATAGCTGTGTTCATAGATTCTTGTATTGCAAGTACAGTCCCTTATAGAAAGTTCTAGAATAATTAGGTAGCTTGCATTGGATATTCCCACCACGACCCTAACAGAATATCAAGATCCACTGTAGTAGGTTCGAAGGATCATCGTGTAATCCTTGTGGGTTTACCTGCAGAGCAAGTCTGTATGTAGCTTCTTGAGTGGTCCCTTCGTATCCAAAAATATAATCCAGTGTGACCTTATTATAAAAAACAAAATTTCCGTTTACTCTTGAAACAAGAGCATGACCAATGTTTAGTTATCTTGATTCGCCTCCTGCTTCTCTCTGACTTTACACCGCTGTCCCTACATGCTTGATCATTTTCAGTTTCAGTGTCTCGGTTGCTTTCATCAGCTTCACAAACACGTGCAACAACATTTGGATTACCAGTTTGGGTATCTGAAAATGCAGTGCAGTCCTTAGAGAGTACTTGTATCCCCCATCCTTTGATTTCAAACATAGAGTCGTCTTCCCTGGTATGGAATTGTACATCCACGTGATCGAAGTAGAGATGAGGTAGAACGAAAAAACAATCGAATATAAGCAGATGACTACCCAACATCATACTTGTGCAGTGAACATTCCAATTCCAAGCATCAAAGTGGTTCCCGAGTCTGTCTATGAACCGACAACATACCCAGATTTGGACTAAAAGACCAGTTAAGGAGAGAGATTTGACATCACACCAGGCGCAAACCCTAAATCTGAGGAATGGTTGAGAGGAAGATGTGTGGAATAGAGGGATATTGGTGAGAGAGGTTCCAATAGTAGTACGGTGAGTGAAATTCGAAGGTACTTCTTCACCTGACAAGATCATGGAGCGGTATATAACTGATGGTTGCTGAAAGAGAGCTTCTAGATCCAAGTTGAAGCAGTTGAGGAAATTGAGGTTGACTTCTGGGAAAGAATCATCTGGAAGAGAAGAGAAATTCTCGTCAGGGATCTTAGAGTGAATGCTGTCTGTTGCCATTGCCAACTCACTCAGACTACCATTCCAACTAACTTCAGTTAATGCCCCGCAGTCTGAAAAGTCAGCCTTGAGATATTTGAATTTAGAAATGTTAAGGGATACACGTTTTAAACTGTTGCAGCTCGTCATATCTAGACAATTGAGGTTAGAGAATTTCTGGATCCACCAAGGAACCTCTTCAATCCCCGTTTTTCTTAGATTGAGCTCTAAGATGTTGGTTGATATATCAGGAAAACTCTTCAACCCTGAGCATCCGCTGAGGTCAAGGTAATCCAGAGATTCGAGATTGATTCCATTGGGAAGAGTCTCCAGATTTATGCAGTCTGTAATTCTCAATTTCATCAGTTGATTGAGATTCTGAAATGAACAAGGAAGCTCCACCAAACTTTGGATATCCGAGAGCCACAAGCTCTTCAAAGAGGGAGATAGCGTGTTCAGCAGAGGTTCGAGCCGCTGAACCAAAAAACACAAGACATGTTAAACGAAAATCTGTCGAGAACTAATCTTATATTGGTTCGCAAATTATTGCAACTTAGTGCTAATTATTGTAAAAATGTTTCTTTAAGTAAAAAAACTAAAAAATAGTTATTTCCCGTAATTTTCCATTCTAAAAACATTAGGTAATTGTCCGCGTTATATGCGGGATCGGATGATTTAGTTAACGAGTAAAATTATTATAATTTTAGTTCAAGAAAAAAAATACAATTATAACTATTGGAAAAATATTAACGGAATCTAAAACTCGTTTTACATATATATAAAGGATATATTTTGTATCTAAGTTTTTTTTCACCCTTGAAATAATTGAAAACAATGGATTTTTATTTTTTAAGTCAATATATATCATTTATTAAGAAAATATATTTATGTAATATAATGATCTTCAAAGATACAATTTATTACTTAAATATACAAAATGGAATATTGCAAATATAATTGAATTTCTAGGTTTCGGGTAATTATAGGAATAATAATATAATTTTTAAATTACAAATTCAGATTTAATTAATTGGTCATAAACCATTTTAGATGTTATCCTAGTAGAAATCCAAACCCCGTTTTATATATATAAACTTTGTAATTATTTTCTATAGGAATGTGTTTCACATGTGAAATCATTGTAAACAACAAATTTTTAATTTCTTAGTCAATATTTATCACATATTATAATAAAATATATTTATTTAATATCATAATCTTCAAAGATAGAGTTTATGACTTAAGCATACAAAGTAGAAGATTACAAATACAAATTGAATCTTATAGGTTTATGGTAATTATAATAGTAATAACATACAGTTTTTGTTTCTAACCAAAATAGTAATTAAAATGTGTCTTCGTAATTGAGTAATAACATAGGTTTTCAAATATAAATTCAGATTTAATTAAGAGAATTTTTGAAAAATACTACTTTGAAATGCCGCTTTTCAAAATTGCATTTTTTCAAAACCATTTCATCTCAAAAATACAACTTATTCAAAATAATTTATTCATTATATCATTTATATTTGGTTAATTATATTGTATTATGGTTTAATTTTTACGGTTTAGAGCTTATTTGGGGTCAAAAAGTTTTTTAGAGTATAGAATTATAAGATTTAGGGTTTAAAAATTCTTAATTAGTGGTATTTTTGCAAATAGACAACTTATACTAGCATTTTTGAAAAGTGGTACTTCATAAGTGGTATTTTTATAATTACCTAATTAATTAATTGGTCATAAAACTAATTCAAGATTCTAAAATTATACTTTTTGTTGAAATAAAACTTTTTTTGTTTAATTTTAATGGTAAAATTTAATATTATAATATTTGAATAATTGTTTTAAGCAAGTTTATAAATATTCTAATGTGTTTGGCAATTAAAATTACAGCAAATCATAATAAGTAATTTAAAATCAAATGTGATTGGTAATGAGTATAGAATAATTAAATAAAGTAAAAAAAAATGCTAAGAAAAATTGTGAGAGTAACAGATAAGCAAAAAGATCTTCCAATATTTCAACTTTAATATATAGAGAATATATGTAATACACTGCTAATCATAATAGTATTACAAAAGTAGTTTTCCTCTAATAGAAGGTGAAAGTGCGGTTTTGTGGCTAGATTTATTACGTTTGTGGGTGCAAGTAGTATGTAAAAGCATAAAATAAACTAACACAACAGATTTGTTAACTAGGATTTGTTTCCCACTCCCCGGGACCATGTCCAGAAATAATCCACTATAGGACAATAAAGCAATACACAATTGCCAACGCATAATCAAACACAATTGTTTTGACTACCGCTCTTTTCTGTACGGATACACTATAAAAACAGTATTAAGCACGCATGCTTGACTACCACCCGGCAGCACCGGTGCATCACCATCTTCTCAATGGTTGTAGTCTTCATAGACAATCACCACCAGCATGGTAGGACGATGCCACACACACATGTGTGCATCTCACAATGGAACCCTAGGCGCGCCGATTCTTTTGACGACACCTCTAGGTATAAATATTCATATCCCTAGACCCTAATAACTCTCCAAGTCACGTGGCCCTTCAAGCCTATGAGCATCAAGGCCCGCAGCCAATTCTGTTAATATCTGCATCAAACACGTGCTTCAGCTCTGTTTCAACTTTGCTTCTGTCTTACACTTTGTTATCTAAGCTTCTTAAACCAGTAAGTAGTACACTAACAGAAGGCTTGTCAAATTATACCTCTATAGGGACATGAACTTCTTATATTAAAGTGTCAAATTATATCTATAGGGACATGAACTTCTTATATTAAAGTGTTAAAACACCTCTAATAATGGTTAGAATCTTAGAGCACCCCCATTGGTAGTTCTCCTCAAGTTCTTAGACAGTAAAATAATTAGAAAAATGCAAAAAGGTAGAGAGAGAGAGGGAGAGTCGATATAGCAAGAAACTCTTGAAGATTTGCTAGATACTGTTGGTTTGTTATTATTATTGGTTCAATTTTAATAATTAATTATATAATTTAATTTTAATTGAAATATTAATATAATTTTTGTTAGAAACTCTTGGAAGAGCCTCCATCGACGGTTTCTTATACACTATTATAATAATAAGTAAAATATAATTTAATTATTGATTTAAAATTTAAAGTGTTATTCTAGGTGACTTAAAATCTAATTGGGCTTGATATACATCATGACCAGGCTATGGTTTATATATGGGGTGGACAGTGTAACTTAGAAAATTTTCATTTTCCTTGTTGTATCGGGTTTGAGGCTTATATAAAATGGTCGTAAGGGTTTATAAGGGGTTAAGAGAAGAATATTCACATAATCAATAAAACCCTACACAGAGAAGTATTCGCCTCAATTGCTTTCTCTCTTCTTTGTTTATCGCTTTTTCTTTGATATTTCATAGGGCTATCAAAATAGTTTTGGGCAGAGGCAGTAAACATGTCGGTGTACCTAATCAATAGATCGCTAAGGGTTTCCCTAGAGGGTAAAGTCGCAGAAGAGGTTTGGACTAGGGTAGATATTGATCTATCAAACTTGAAGATATTTGGATGTACAACATATGTGCTGATTCCAAGCGACAAGAGATCTAAGTTAGAGTCTAAGTCACAGAAGTGCATCTTTCTAGGCTTTGAGAAAGGTGTAAAAGGCTTCAAGTTATGGGATCATGAGGCTAAGAAAATGGTGATTAGTCGAGATGTGGTGTTTGATGAAGAGAGTATGGTGCAACAGACAAGGTCAGAGCGAGTGCATGTTACCATTGAGACTGACATAGGTTTTGAGACAGTTCAGGAGAGGTCCAGCGAAACTGGAGCAGCAACAGTAAGTGATGAGCAGGCTATCAAAGCAAGACAGAAGGATAATCAAATACTTAGAGAAGAAAGCTTGGCTGCAAAGAGACCAACACAGATTTTAAAACCACTAGTTATGTACGGTTTTAAAGACATGGTTGCTTATGCGCTTTTGGTTAGCACAGATGATCCGTCCAGTTTTCGGGAGGCTATGTCTAGCCCAGAAAGGAAGTGGTGGATAGGTGCTAACAGAAGAGAATGAAAGTCTGGAGAAAAATCAGACTTGGGATCTTGTACCTCTACCAAAGGGCAAGAAAACAATCGGATGCAAGTGAGTTTTCAAGGTAAAACCAGAAGGGTCTGAGATAGAAGTAGTGAAGTACAAGGCTAGGTTGGTAGCAAAGGGTTACTCACAGAAGAAGGGGATTGACTATGACGAGATATTCTCCCATGTGGTACGACACACTTTTATACGAGTGGTGTTGAGGCTGGTAGCTAGCTGGGATTTTCACTTAGAATAGATGGATGTGAAAACCACATTCCTTCATGGAGATTTGGAGAAAGAGATTTATACGGATTAACCAGAAGGGTTTGTGGTGCCAGGACAGGAGAGTCTAGTGGGAAGATTGAAGAAATCTCTATATGGTTTGAAGCAGGCTTTTAGGCAGTGGTACAAATGGTTTGACTAATATATGTTGAACATTGGCTATCGGAGGTGTGTGTTTATGTAAGATACCTCGAAAACTATACTCCTATAATCCTCTTGTTGTACTTGGATGATATGCTCATTGCTGGGAAAAGTATGAATAATATACTTGAGTTGAAAGGGTTACTGAGTACAGAGTTTGAGATGAAGGATCTTGGTGTTGCAAAGAAGATTCTTGGGATGGAGATACGCAGGAATAGGAGCTCTAAGAGATTATGGCTTTCTCAAAAGAGTTATATCAAGAAGGAGTTAGAGAGATTCGATATGGCTGATTCAAAATCAGAATCTAAACCGTTGGCGTCTAACTTCAGGCTCTCAGCGGCTCAGTGTCCTAAGTGTGATGATGAAATCAGAGATATGGCACAAGTACCTTATGGTACTGCAGTTGGATGCCTAATGTATATTATGGTTTGCACAAGGCCTGATTTGGCTCAAGCTGTTAGTCAAGTCAGCAAGTACATGTCAAATCCGGAAAGCAAACATTGGAATTATGTCAAATGGATCTTCAGGTATTTGAGGGGTACTTCTAAGCATGGACTTATGTTTGGAGATCAGAAGTGTGTTGCAGTTTTGGAGTACGTTGACTCAGACTATGCAGGAGATTTGGATAACAGAAGATCTACTGCAGGGTATGTATTTACTTGATATAATGCGTTTTTGGCGCATTCTAACCCTTGTTTTGTAGGCTTTTATCGAGTCTTTCACTCTCTATCGAGTCATTCTAGGTACAAAAGTGGCTGGAAGCAATGACTGGAGCTTGCAATCGGATTTGGCTAGAAAATGAATGAAGTTGGACCATTTTTGAACATTCTGGAAAAAGGGAGCACTTAGTACAAAAGAGGGAGCACCTGCTCCCAGCAGAGTTATTAATGGGCTTTTTGCAAAACCCTAATTTTGGGCCAGCCGCCGAGGGCCTTTAAATATGTTTTTCTCTGGATCTTTTGAGAAGAATCACGCCACACACATCACAAAGGACAGCAGCAGAGATACATCACGACGAGAGAGAGAGAGAGATATATACACTTGTTTTGAGAGAGTTTGGAAGCTTGGAGATTTGTCTTCAAATACTTATCGAAGTTTTCTTAAACCCTACTCTTTTATATATCGATTTCGATGCAGTTTATCATGTCTCTTGCTGCTGTTGCTTGTTTGATCATGAGCGAGTAATCCACTTGTTAGGTTAAGGGTTTTCGATGGGATTTGATTCATGAGCTAAGCATAAATAGGTTTTTAAATAATCATTCGATAGTCTCCACCTATTGTCGATCATATTGCCTAGGTTAGGTTGATCACCTATCCTTTGATTTTAGGTTGAATTTACTTATCAAAAGTTTGTAAATTGACTTAGGTGGGCAATTTGATCCTTAGCCAACGAAAGTTGAAGTTAGGGCATCTCGTGAACATATCAACCCTAATCGCTTAATGCTTGATAATCCTTGTAACCTCAACGACAGTTAGGATGTTAGATTAATTGTTAAAGTTGTAGATGCCATGAAAGTGGATCTCCTTATATTTATGGTTGAGTTCGAGACTTGGTCGTAATCGCATACCTGAATAATTGCTTGGTTCCTGATATTCGAATCCCTGAGAATTATCCCTTGACCTAACGCCTTTCCACTTATTGTTTTCAATCGAATTTTACTCTTGTTTTGCTTTGATAAATCGTGACACTAAAACCAACTTTGAATCGCTTAGCTGAATTGGTATTCCATAGAATTAGAGTGAATTGTTGGTCCCTTAACGAACCTATACTATTCTACATCGAAGTAGTGAACCTAGGTTTTTATCTGTACAAACCGGTAAAAACCCTTACATCATTACTCTTGTAGGAGGTCCTATTTGTTGGAGATTTGTGTTGCAAGATGGCGTTGCAATGTCTACCATAGAAGTTGAGTATATGGCAATGGAAGAGGCAGCCAAGGAGGCACTATGGGTTCAAGGACTTGTAACTGAATTGAGTGTTGAGCAAGGTGGAGTTCTGCTACACTGTGATAGTCAGAGTGCGATTTATCTGGCTAATCGTGCAAGGACAAAGCACATTCACGTGAGATATCACATGATCAAGGAGTTGGTAGCTTCAGGTGATATCCTTTTAGAGAAGATGCATACGTCAGAGAATGCAGCAGACATGTTAACCAAGCCACTCACTACGGAGAAGTTCAAGCATTGCTTGGATTTGCTCCGGGTCTTCCACTGCTAGAGGAAGATAAAATCTCCAGGAAGTGAACAAAGGGTCTGAATGTGATGGTGCCGGAGATTTTGCGTCAAAGTGGAGTTTGTTATTATAGGTGACTTAAAATCTAATTGGGCTTGAGATACATCATGGGAAAGACAAGGGTTTACATATGGGGTGGAAGGCGTAACTTAGGAAAATTTCATTTTTCTTGTTGTATCGGGTTTGAGGCTTATATAAAGGGGTCTAAGGGTTTATAAGGGGTTAAAAGAAGAACATTCACATAATCAATAAAACCCTAGACAAAGGGGTATTCGCCTCAATTGCTTTCTCTCTTCTTTGTTTATCGCTTCTTCTTTGATCTTTCATAGGGTCGATATTCACAACATAAAGTATAGAAAAGAACTAAACCAATTAGATGCCAACATGTGTCTAGTGAATTTCTTCAAAAAAGTTGAGAAGTTCTTAATGAAAAATCAATCTCTCTTCTTTCTCTTACTTTTCTATTATTTTTTATTTTTTAATGAGTAGAAACCCATGAAAAATCTCATGTAGAAACTCTCATTGTGGATGTTCTATTAGACGGAAAAACACTTTAACCTTTTAGTACATACCTGCTCTCTTTTCCGCAATTTAACCATCCACACTCCATGCATATTAAGTTCAACAAGATTCTCTAGATGCAAAGATGAAATTTTTTGCATCCCCGTGATTGTTGTATCGAGAACTGTGATGTTGGTTGAGATATCAGGAAAAGTTCTCAACCTGTTACATCTAAAAAGATTGAGCCGATCAAGAGATTGAAGGTTGATTCCAGTGGGAAGAGTCTCAAGATTTTTGCAGAATGACATTTCCAAATCTATCAATTTATGGAGATACTGAATAGAGGAAGGAAGTTCCACCAAACTCGAGCAATTAAAAAGATTAAGTGTCTCGAGATATGTGGCCATCGTAAGATCTGGAATTTCTCTAAGGTTTTTGGATCCCGACAATTTCATAATCTTGAGCCCTGAAAGTGACTGAAGTTCAAGTAAGTTACACATCACTTGAAAGGATTGCTATGTAAATAGTAAAATAAGCATTATAGTCTCAACAATAACTATAATTTTACTAAATACTTACATGAACTCCTTCCCACAGCTTCTCGAGTTTGCTACCCAGCATTTGAAGCTTAACGAGATTTTCAGGACGAAAATTACAAGGCATACATCTCATTGGGTATCCATCCAACCTCAATGATCTTAGTTTAGGAGGTAAAAAGTTGAAGCCTTCCGATAAGTGCCATCTAACTTCTTTCTTTTGGTACCATTTGTTAGTGTTATATATTTTTAGAAAAAGGAGATTATGCATCCCTTTAAAGGCTTCTTTATGTATATGCAACACATCAATCTCATCTTCATCCAATGATATACCTATAATCTTTTTAGTTCCCTGTGATTAAGATATCAAAGATAATTTCACACATGACATGATTTTTTAATCTTGTAGAGTGAGATATATGAAAGGAGCACGAAAAAACTTACATTGTTATCTTCAAGTAAATTGCAGATATCCTTTGATTCCACAAGGAATTCCCGCTCTCCAGGCTCATTGGATTGTGCACGGACAATCTCCTTACCCATTTCTTGGAGCAAATGGTGCATCACAAGAGTATCCTCTATTACATGTATCAGGGACTTATCAGCGAGGATTTTAAGCCCGATATTAACATTCAAATCACTATCTGCTAGTAGCAACTTGATATCATTGACTTTCTCACCATTGAAGAAACACGCAATGTGACGAAATAACGCTTCATCTTTTTTGTTATTTAACCCATCGTAGCTTACTCTCAGTGTTTTCTCAACTTCTCCATTAAGCCTCTCACGAAGACTAGGGAGCATATCCACCCAGCCCTCTTTGTCTCTATTCCTTAGAAACGAACCCAAAACGTTAAGACCCAAAGGAAGGTTACCGGCACGCAATGAAACTTCGGAAGCAAGTTCCACAAAACCATCAGGTGGATAGTTCTGCGAGAAAGCTGATCGGCAAAACATCTCAAGAGCTTGATTTTTAGATGGGAGACATACCTCATAAATACGATCAATCTTGTGGGCCCTTAAGAAATGCTTATCTTTTGTAACCACAATGATTCTACTCCCACATCCAAACCATTGAGTTTGACCCGACAGGGCTTCTAACACCACATGATTATCCAAATCATCAATAAAGACAAGAACTTTCTGGTGCTTTAGCCTGTTTTCTATTGCACCTAAATGATCTATCTTTATGTCTTTTTTCCCAAAAATTTCAGAAAGAAAATTTCTTTGCAAATGCAACTTCATGTTGTAGTCGCAAGGATTGGCTTTCTTATAAATTTCCAGACTCTTAGACAAGAAAGCCATGTCAATGAAAATGCTACCTTGAAAGTGTCGAGAAAGTCGGTTAAATAGAGCTCTTGCAATCGTAGTCTTGCCAATTCCTGAGGAACCCCATAAACCAACCATCATCACTTCCTTAGATTCTAATTGCAACAATACACTCATATTTGCGATATGATCTTCGATGCCAACAAAGTACTCCGAATCCTTCGATGGAGTTAAAAGTAGTTTATCCAAAACATCATTGACAATTTCTTCAATCATTTCTGCTTCGTTGCCCCTAACAATGAGAAAGATAGTTTCACACACATGAAACAACACTTATTAAAGAATCAAGGTATATAAGCAAAAAAAATGATTCATAAAATTTTACCAGGTTACAGAATGATATCCGAGGATATTAGCTACATCGGTCAAAGCTTCCCTCCAATACTGAATTTTCACTTGCTCTGTTTTGTTGTGGCGGCATGTCTCTTCAAAGATCTTTCCAAACTCACCAGTTTGTTTTCTTACATGTGAAGGATCCAAACCGTAGAAAACCGGTATCACCATTTGACCAAACTCTTCCTTGCAATTCACTATCTCCAATAACTCATTTAGGCACCAGCTTGAAGAAGCATAGTTCTTGGAGAACACAACCACGGCGATCCTTGAATTCTTAATCGCATATATAAGCTCAGGATCGAGCGATCGGCTTCTCTCTATCTTGTTGTCTTTGAAAGCAATGATCAATTTCCGATCGAACTCCTTGAGAAGGTGGCTGAGGAAAGTCACACGGACGTCTTCCCCACTGAAGCTCGGGAAGACATCGTACACACAATTGCGAGAAGATGAAGAAGCCATAGCTTCAAAAGGAAACTAATTTTGAGAAGAACAATTAACGACTTGGTGATTCTTAGTTGAAAACTAGAGGAAAAGTGAGAGGCCTTATACACTCGTCGGCAGTTTCCTATTTGTTGACTTAGTCACAACTCACAACTAATCCCTACGTTAGTTCTGATTTATTTCTATTTTTTAATATTATATATCTTTTTGGCATGAGCAATTTCTCAAGGCTTTTTAGATTACTTAATCGTGAATTCTCTTATCTATACATTAATATATAATATGATTGCTTTTTCCATGATAACATTTACTGGCCGTAACGGTTTACCAAGTCTTCAATCGTGAATTCTTAAGACTTTTCGAAGTAATTGTTTACTCTTCTTCTCTTCTTGTGTGTTCTTTTGGTATTGTAAATCAGTAAATGTTGTATCCAGCCAACTCCAAGCTCTAAAGTTAAAATGAGCAAATACTACAACAACGACAAAATAAGGCAATCTGATTTTGGCTAAGTTTGACATAGGAAAAAATATCCAGAATGCATGTTGAATCAATAAAAAAACATTCGTGGAAATAATACACCATGCTTTTTATCTCAGTGTAAAATCATCGGAGATAATTGGGGGCATTAGATATGGTCAGATCTTATCTACATTCAAGACTCAATAATACGACTTTTGTTTTGAGACTTGAAAAATGACAATGAAAATAAAAGAAACGTGACAGAAGTGACAATGGCATAGCTAGTAAAACAGATGACCCAGCTTGAATCAAGTGCCAGATATCGAAATCTTCAAAACCCTTAACAAAAATGACATACAGTTGGATATGATTGTGAATTGTGATAAAGCACATGACAAGACTGAGTGATCAGTTACTTGTGGAAGAAGTAACGATTGTGAAATAAGAAACAGAGAAAATCCAGATTGTCTATTTTTTTTTTTGCTAAAAAGAAAATCCAGATTGTCATAACTCTGCAAGGCTTAATAATCATCTGCATTGAAAGTTATTTCTGAGCACCAAACCATCCATGTTGCATTAGGGCTTTGAAGGAAGCCCGTGTAAGAAGCTACCATTGTTATATAACACTATTTCTTGTGAATTATGTGTTACTCTATGAGTACGAGTTATTGTGTAGAATGTGAAAACTATTCCTTGTATTTTTTTGAAGAATTATGCAAGTCCAGCACTTATTATAACGACGTCCTTTTTCTGTACATAAAAATAGAAATATGGGTTTTAGTCCTACGTACGGCCAATCAAATTTATCTGCTACGAGAGCTAGTGAAGTCATCAGTGGCTAAATCTGATCGCGTCAAGGTTTGAAACTTTCTAAAGTCACTTTTCTACCAGTAACTAGTATTATTATATATCTTGTTTCTTAGAGCACCTGCATAGTCTCTCGTGTAAATTATATTAATAGCAACAATATGATTTAATTATTTATTTAAATTTTAAATTATAAAATAAAACATTACCAATGGTATTGGTCCACGTGTGAAATGGGTTTTTTAAAAAAGTTGTAAAGGTTTTCCTCCTCTCTCTTACCTTTTTAATTTTAATTATTTATTTATATCTAAGAGGCTTAGGAAATGTTCATTTGTATATCTGGGTAGTGCATTTAGATAAAATATTCAAAGAATATATCTAGATGATGCATTTAATGTATTTGATTATTATTCACTTTTGTATTTGGATATTTCATCTAAATGCTTCATTTGGATATAATTTTGTTTGTTTGGTTAGGTTATGAAAATTTGCATCTGCATCTCGATGCATTTAATATCTAAATGGCTAAAATGGACATGTTTTCATTTCAAATATTTTTTTTCTAAATTGCAGTTATAACTAAATAGTTTTAAAGTATTTTTTTTTTCACACATACAAATTTTAATTTTCTTATTGTGTAATTTTTCAAGCTCATGTCCAACTTCTCTATTACTATGATATTGTCCGCTTTGGGCCTATGAAGCAAAACCCGCACATATTTGTTATTGGGCTCCTTCCCAAAAACACCTCATATTAATTAGAGTTAGACATGTCTTATATATTAGACAATTTATATCTACACTTCTGATGTGGGACTTGGGTTGATATTCCAACAATCCTCCCTTCAAACCAAGAACCATACAAACTCGTGGTCTCCAACCTCCAGTGAATCCTGGCATCCATCTTGTACCGCCGCCTAACCTTTCGCTTAGTTAGGAAGACTTTCGACACAAGGCACCGACACCCTTTAATCCCGAGGTCACCTTCAACAAACTTGCAGCCCACCCCCACTTCTCTAGGTCCACCTTTTATAAACCTAGGCTCTGATATCAATTGTGGGGCTTTTCAAGCCCATGTCCAACTCTCTCATTAGTATGATATTGTCCGCTTTGGACCAGAGGCAAAAGCCCACACATATTTATCTTTAGGCTCCTTCCCAAAAGGTATCATACTAATTAGAGTTGGACATCTCTTATATATTAGACAATTATTGTCTAAACTTCTGATGTGTGACTTGGATTGATATCCCAACAATCCTTCCCTCACACCAAGAACCACTTAGACCTGTTTCCTCCCACTTTTAGCGAAACTTGGCACCCATCTTGTACCGCTGTCATCACCAATGGAACCCGCCGCCTAACCTTCTGCACAGTTGATATAATGCGTTTTTAGCGCATTATAACCGTTGTTTTATAGGTTTTTATCGAGTCTTTCACTCTCTTTCGAGTCATTCTAGGTACTAAAGTGGCTGGAAGCAAAGATTTGAAGTTTGCAATTGGATTTGGCGAAAAAGAAGGAAAAAGGGATCTTTTGAAGATTCTGCCCAGAAGGAGCACCTGCGCTGGATTTAGGTGCTCCCACTCCCCAGAAAATCCAATTATGGGAATATTCACTAAACCCTAATTTTGCAACCCTATCTTGGGCCAGCCGCTAAGGCTTTATTTAAGGAGGGATTTTCGACCCTTTTGAGCAACACGCAGACCGGCGACAGCAGTAAGGAGAGATCACGAGAGAGAGAGAGAGAGAGAGAGAGAGAGAGAGAGAGAGAGAGAGAGAGATTGATACACTTGTTTTAGAAGTTTGTAAGCTTGGAGACTTGTCATTCGCAATTCCTTGTTGAAGTTTTCTTAAACCCTTATCTTTTCTACTTTGATTCAATGAAGTTTTCATTCTCTATTGCTGCTGTTGTTGGTTTGATCATGAGCGAGTAATCCCCTAGTTAGGTTGAGGGTTTCGATGGGGTTAGAGAATCTTAACTAAGCATAGATAGGTTTTGTAATATCACTTGATATCTCCGTCTAATGTCGAACGTATTGCTTAGGCTAATTTGATCACCTAGCCTCTGATTTTAGGTTGAATTCACTCATCAAAAGTGTTGTGAATTGCTGGAATTGACTTAGATGGGCGAGTTGTCTTTAGCCAACGACAATTGAAGTTAAAGCAACTTGTGAATAAATCAACCCAATTCGTTTAATGCTCATCATTCTTTGTGACCTCAAACAACAGTTTAGGATGTTAGATTGATTGTTGAAGTAGTTTATGCCACGACAGTGGGTCCTCTTGAATTTATGGTTGAGTTCTAGATTGGTTCATAATTTGATAACCTGAATAATTGCTTGGTTTTGATATCCTAATCCCTGAGAATTATTCCTTGATCTAACGTTTTCCATCTATTGTTTACAACCGATTTTACTTTATTTGCTTTGATATTATCGTGACACTTTAAACACCCCTGCATTGCTTAGCTGAACTTGTAATCCATAGGATTAAAGTGTATTGTTGGTCCCTTAACAAACCTCACTATTCTGCATTCAAATTAGTGAACCTAGGTTTTTAATCTTTGAAACCGGAAAAAGGACTTTCACCAAATTGGCGCCGTTGCGACGGGGACCAACTCGATACTTCTAATTTTTGTTTACGATTTTAGACTAAGCACTAAACTCGTTCTTTTTTTTTTCTTGCGTGTGTTTCAGGTGTATGAATTCAAGGACAACAAGGAGAAATCTTCAAACTCCCCTCGTCACTTTGAGTAACCCTGAGCTTGCGAGACATAAACGAGAAAACAGACGACAAAGGCCTAATCCCGCTGATATGGGCAAACAAGGCAACAATGACATGGCAGCTGAGCTGCAAAGGTTGCAAGAGCAGATGGCTCAGATGCAACAGCAGCACGCGCGCGAACAGCAGCAACAACGCGCGCGTGAGCAGCAACGAACCATAGGGGATATGGACAATCCCCATGCCTATTACCAAAACCAAGCTGCGATAGTTCCCCCCGCTGTTGAAAGGAATGACTATGAGATCAAACCACAGATGATATCGCTGGTTAAACAGCACTTGTTCCACGGATTGCTTGCTGAAATTCCGATGGACCATATAGAGAATTTCGAGGAGATTTGCTCCACGACAAGCTCTAACGGGATGAACCCGGATTTCGTAAAATGCAAGCTGTTTCCGTTTTCACTCGCGGACAAAGCTTCTCATTGGCTTAAGTCTTTACCTGCTAGATCCATTACGACTTGGGCGCAATGTAGAGCTGCGTTTTTGGACCACTTCTACACAAAATCCAAAACCACGAGTTTAAGGAACAAGATATCCTCCTTCCACCAACATTCCGGAGAGTCCTTCTGTGAGGCATGGGAAAGTTTTAAGGAGTATAAGAGAGAATGCCCACACCATGGTTTTTCTGATGAGAATCTGCTTGGTATTTTCTACGATGGCGTGGACTGGGACTATAGGAATGCTCTTAATGCTGCAATGACGGCGATTTCATGACCAAAACCAGAGAAGGTGCGTATAAATTGATTGAGAACTTGACTATGAGTTCAAGTAACAAGTCCCAGGAATACGACAGGACTGTAAAATCCAATGGAACGGATTCCACCAAGATCGATGACCTTACGGCCAAGATCAACTTGTTACTCAAAGCGAACCAAAGGATGGTTCACTTTGCAGATGAGAATGGTGAAACACTCGCTGAGGAGATGGTTGAGGAAGGAGACAGTGATCAGTAGGAGGTTATCTATGTGAATGGTCAAGAGTTTATATGAAACCTTGGGTTCAACTAGAATTATAGGAGCCACCCGAACCTCTCCTATAGGAGTACGAATGTTGAGAACCCACAGGATCAGGTTTACCCGCAGCAAACCAACCCCCAAAACCCAAAACCTCAGGATCAAGGTTTCCAAAAGACCTACCCTCAGAACTTCCAAGGCAAGACGTTCCTCCCTTTCAAAGGTCAGAAACCGCGGTTCTCTAACTTTCAGGCTCCTGCGAGCTCCGGAAGCACTGCTCAGGATGAGTTGAAAGGAATGATGCAGCAACTAATGGCTAATCAGCAGAAGTGTGCTACTGAGATCAACACGAAAGTGGATGCTATGAATTCGGACCTTAACGGTCGGCTTGAGGCAGTTTGTAACCACGTGAAGAAACTCGACACCTAGGTCGCTCAAACAGCCGAAGAAACCAAGAGACTACAGGGAGTGTTACCTGGTAAGCTGGATACAAACCCCAGAGAGTTTGTGAATGCCATAGAAATGAGAAGTAGAAGAGTTTTGCCAGCAGTCGTAAGGACAGAAACTGCAAACTGCCCAGAAAGAGCACCTGCTCCAGCAGACGGAGCACCTGCACCAACAGAGGGAGCACCTGCTCCGGAAACAGAATAGGATGAAGACGTTTCTGGATCAACTTCTAAGGTATTAAGGCCAAATGAGATTATTGATAAGGTTCGTTCTCGTGTTTACAGGCCCCCTGTCCCTTACCCAGTACCTCCAAGGAAGTCGCAGAAGGATTTGGAGGCGGCAAAATGTAAGGAGATGTTGCAAGATTTGACGGTTAAGCTGACATTGGCGGACGCGATTTAGATGATGCCGTCCATGAAAAAGTATGTCAAGGGGCTGGTTACTGGACGGATTCCTTCAGAGCAGAGTGCTATGGTTGTAAGTAAGAATTGTAGCGCTGTGCTATAAAACAAAGCCATTAAAAAGCAAGAGGACCCAGGTAAGTTCGTTCTTTCTGTTGATATTGGTCCTGTGTGATTTGCTTGTTCTTTGTGTGATTTAGGCTCCAGCGTGAACCTCATGCCATATTCGGTTGCAAGGAAGCTCGGGTACACAAAATTTAAACCAACAGAAATTTCATTAGTGTTTGCTGACAGATCTATTAAGTTGCCTGTAGGAATTTTGGAGATTTGCAGGTCAGGATTGGGAATATTTTCACCCGAGCAGATTTTGTGGTGTTGGAATTGGACGATGAACCAAAGGATCCCTTGATTTTGGGACGTCCTTTCTTGCGCACAGCTGGTGCAATCATTGACGTAAAGAATGGGACGATCGGTCTCCACCTGGGAGACATTATTATGGAGTTTGAGATGGATCGGATGCTGAAGAAACCGACCATTGATGGGAAAACTTTTGCCATTGAGGATGATCTCAAAATCTCAGATGGAGAGATTGAAGAGATTCTGGCCGATGATCCATTAGATGTTGCGTTGACAAAAGCCGAAGGCGAGCATGGGTATTTAAGTGAAGATACTGTTGGGTTCGCAAAGATTTTGGATTCTGGGCAGATGGCAAAATCAATCGAATTCTTGAGACTCAAAACAGAGGGAGCTGACGGAGCACCTGCTCCTAGGAACTCTATTGACAACCCTTGGAGCGAGCTGAAAGCTCCGAAACTTGAGCTCAAAACCTTACCAGCTGGGCTAAGGTACCCGTTTCTCGATCCCAACTCTACATATCCTATTATTATTAATGCTGATCTGAATAATGTGGAATCCGCCTTACTTTTATGCGAGCTTAGGAAGTATAGGAAGGCTTTAGGTTATTCGCTAGATGACATCCCTGGAATCTCACCTGATCTATATATGCATAGGATACATTTAGAGGATGAATCTAGAACTTCTGTAGAGCACCAAAGGAGGCTAAACCCGAATTTGAAAAATGTTGTTAAGAAAGAGATCATGAAATTACTAGAAGTTGGAGTCATTTATGCAATATCTTATAGTAACTGGGTTAGTTCTATACACGTAGTACCTAAGAAGGGCGGAATCATTGTGATCGCCAATGATAGAAACGAACTGATAGCTACCAGGACTGTCACAGGACATAGGATGTGCATCGATTATAGAAAGTTGAATGCAGCGACTAGGAAAGATCATTTTCCCTTGCCATTCATTGATCAAATGCTCGAGATACTAGCTAACCACCCTTACTACTGCTTTTTCGACAGTTATTCAGGTTTTTTTCAGATTCCCATTCACCCGGATGATCAGGACAAAACGACCTTCACATGTCCATACGGCACTTTTGCTTATCGCAGGATGCCATTCGGACTATGCAATGCTCCCGCGACTTTTCAAAGGTGCATGATGTCTATCTTTACTGATTTCATTGAGGATATTATGGAAGTTTTCATGGATGACTTCTCCGTCTATGGGAGCTCTTTTTCCGTGTGTTTGTCTAATCTGTGCAGAGTGTTGGAGCGCTGTGAAGAGAAACACCTAGTGCCGAATTGGGAGAAGTGCCATTTCATGGTGAGGGATGGTATAGTTCTGGGTCATCGAATATCAGAAAAGGGTATTGAGGTTGATCGGGCAAAGGTTGAGGTGATGATGAGTTTGCAACCACCGGATTCAGTCAGAGGGATACGGAGTTTCCTTGGTCATGCAGGCTTTTACAGACGTTTCATCAAAGACTTTTCAAAGATAGTGAGACCGCTTACTCGACTCTTGTGTAAGGAGACGAAGTTTGAGTTTGATGGAGCTTGCCTCGAGGCGTTTCACACGATAAAGGGAGCATTGATGAGTGCACCCATTGTTCAACCGCCAAATTGGGATCTACCATTTGAAGTAATGACGGATGCTAGTGATTACGCTGTGGGAGTAGTATTGGGGCAAAGGAAAGATAAAAGGCTCCACGTAATCTACTACGCTAGCCGCACCTTGGATGAAGCTCAATGTAAGTATGCTATGACTGAGAAGGAGCTACTGGCAGTCGTGTTCGCCTTTGAGAAATTCAGGTCATATCTTGTGTGTTCGAAGGTCATTGTTCATACCGACCACGCGGCGTTGAAGTATTTGCTCACCAAGAAAGATGCGAAACCGAGGCTCTTAAGATGGATTTTGGTGCTCCAAGAGTTTGATCTGCAAATCTTGATAAGAAGGGTACTGAGAACGGGGTTGCTGATCATTTATCTCGCCTAAAAGTCGATGAAACAGTTCTGCTTGATGATGCACTGCCAGATGAAAATGTTTATGCGGTTAGATCAATGTGGTCTAGACCCTTTACCATTAAGGAGGTCCATTCATATGGAGCCGTGGTGTTGTTGGACGCCAAAGGCAACGAGTTTGTGGTCAACGGTCAGAAGCTTAAGTTGTACCTTGCTGAGACAAACAAAGCCGAAGGAGGATTCATCCCCTTAGGCGATGCACCAAAAGCCTAAATGGCTAATCAAGTCAAGCTAAAGACTCTAACCAAGCGCTTGGTGGGAGACAACCCACCGGTATGTTTTCTAACCCTTCCAATTTGATTTCTTTTATTACTAACCGTGATTTCAATCTTTGAGTTTTCAGGTTTTTACTAAATAAAAAAAAATTTGTGTTATGGAATAAACGAGGCAGATCGATCGATCCCCACATTACGATCGATCGATCCGAATGAGGAAATCGACATACAAACAAGCGGTCACTGTCAGGATCGACCTGTTTAGTCGATCCGAATTCCAGAGAGCACCTGCTACCCAGAACAAAGCACCTGCTCTCCAGGGTAAAAATTTAAAATTTAAATTCAGGCCCACCGAGAGGTAAGTATTTCCATGAACACTTTTCTTTTATGCATTTTCGTTTTCTTTTATTTCTTTTCTCACTCTCTCTTTTCTTATTATCACAACGAGACGGTGTGAAGTAAGTCTGGGGGGAGTTGCTACTAATCACGTTTATTTTGGATGTTTTTTTATTTTCTTATGTCCTACTTTGAGTCTTTCTTTTTATTTGTTTTATTGAGTCAAGACTTTGTAGGGAATTAGGACTTTATCTTATGATGATCTTTGAATTATCTATGTTTAACTTTCTCTCTAGTGCCCATTTCTTCAGAGCATGGGTACAAGGAACAGCTGGAATACTTCGTTACACCATCTTCCAGGTTTCATATTGACCGAAAATTCCTCTCGCTATTGTCACTAGATTAGGGAAACGAATCATATTCAGGACTCCTTATTCTTTTTATCACTCTTGTTGTTTCTGAATAGTAAGCTTATTTTTAGTTAGTACCCTCCTTAACCCTAACCTCTTTTCAAGCCTCTTGCATTCTTGTTACTTCATTGTCATATGTGCAGCATATGTGCAAAAAGGCCGGAGAGAATTGGGTCGACACTGCCTTTAAATCACTCTTTCTGAAGAACGAGAGCACTGATTCCCAGAAGGAGCACCTGCTCCTATTTTCAGAAGATGGTTTTACAACAAGGTGGAACATAAATCCACAAAGGAGGAACGATATTGATGAGCTCCACTTGGGTATGTACAACAACTCTGATATTTTCGTGTTTGAGAGACATACACCTGTAATCAAAAACCTCTTCATCATCATCTTATCAATTAAAAAAAAAACAGTAAACCGATAATGAAGGGTGGTAAAATTTGTAAATTAGAATATGTCTCTCTGCACAGTAAGTGTACCCAAGGTGGACGATGGCAACATGAATTGGTTGGAGGAATTTGGAGAAGAAAGAGTGGTTTAGAGAATGTGGATATCAACGTATCCGTTCTCCCTTGCAATTTTGTGCAATATCTTGCATCCACTACGAAACATCGGGTAACCGTTAAACACTTTAAACACTTCTAGCTCCACCTCTAAATGGCCTTAACCCTTAGCATCGTCTACCCTAAATGGTGCCTTTAGCGAGACCCTCACGCAACTTTAATGTGTTGAGTTTGTGTTTGGGAAATGGAACTTGGTTGAGAAATGTGTTGAGGATGTTTTGGTAAAGCTTTGTTATTCGTAATTTGGATTATGTGGTCTGCAGATTGAAGGATTTAAACTCGGTTCACTGAAGATAAAAGAGTTCCAGCGTTTTCAAACCTTTCTCCTTCACTTGGTCTTGAATTTGTTTGAGGACAAACAAAGATCTAAGTCTGGGAGAATTGATATAATGTGTTTTTAGCGCATTTTAACCGTTGTTTTATAGGTTTTTATCGAGTCTTTCACTTTCTTTCGAGTCATTCTAGGTACTAAAGTGGCTGGAAGCAAAGATTTGAAGTTTGCAATTGGATTTGGCGAAAAAGAAGGAAAAAGGGATCTTTTTGAAGATTCTGCCCAGAAGGAGCACCTGCGCTGGATTTAGGTGCTCCCGCTCCCCAGAAAATCCAATTATGGGAATATTCACTAAACCCTAATTTTGCAACCCTATCTTGGGCCAGCCGCTAAGGCTTTATTTAAGGAGGGATTTTCAACCCTTTTGAGCAACACGCAGACCGGCGAAAGCAGTGAGGAGAGATCACGAGAGAGAGAGAGAGAGATTGATACACTTGTTTTAGAAGTTTGTAAGCTTGGAGACTTGTCATTCGCAATTCCTTGTTGAAGTTTTCTTAAATCCTTATCTTTTCTACTTTGATTCAATGAAGTTTTCATTCTCTATTGATGCTGTTGTTGGTTTGATCATGAGCGAGTAATCCCCTAGTTAGGTTGAGGGTTTCGATGGGGTTAGAGAATCTTAACTAAGCATAGATAGGTTTTGTAATCTCACTTGATATCTCCGTCTAATGTAGAACGTATTGCTTAGGCTAATTTGATCACCTAGCCTCTGATTTTAGGTTGAATTCACTCATCAAAAGTTTTGTGAATTGCTGGAATTGACTTAGATGGGCGAGTTGTCTTTAGCCAACGACAGTTGAAGTTAAAGCAACTTGTGAACAAATCAACCCAATTCGTTTAATGCTCATCAGTCCTTGTAACCTCAAACGACAGTTTAAGGTGTTAGATTGATTGTTGAAGTAGTTGATGCCACGACAGTGGGTCCTCTTGAATTTATGGTTGAGTTCTAGATTGGTTCATAATTTAATAACCTGAATAATTTCTTGGTTTTGATATCCTAATCCCTGAGAATTATCCCTTGATTTAACATTTTCCATCTATTGTTTACAACCGATTTTACTTTATTTGCTTTGATATTATCATGACACTTTAAACACCCCTGCATTGCTTAGCTGAACTTGTAATTCATAGGATTAGAGTGTATTGCTGGTCCCTTAACGAACCTCACTATTCTGCATTCGAATTAGTGAACCTAGGTTTTTAATCTTTGAAACCGGAAAAAGGACTTTCATCAACAGTCAGGAAGACTTTCGACACAAGGCACCGTTACCTCTTAATCGTGAGGTCACTTTGAAGGCTCTCTTCCCACAACAAACTTGCACCCCACACCAACTTCTCCCCCACAACGAACTTGCAGTCCACAACAACTTCTCCAAGTTATCCTTTTATTAACAAAAGCTTTGATACCAATTGTGGAGTTTTTAAGCCTATTTCCAATTCTCTTATTAGTATGACATTATCCGCTTTGAGCCTAGAAAGCGAAGCCCACACAGATTTGTTTTTGGGCTTCTTCCCAAAAGGCCTCACATTAATAAAAGTTGGACATGTCTCATATATTAGATAATTCATGTTTAAACTTCTGATGTGGGACTTGGATTGATATCTCAACACTTATTAAATTAAAAAAAAAACAAAATTCTCCAATTTTACGGTTTTCGCGAGAAGACACAATTCTCTAAATTGGCGGTTTTGGCAGAAAAATACAATTCCACCATTTTCCTGCCAAAATCGTGATTTAATGTTTTGGCAAGACAAGTTCACGATTTTATGGCTTTGTCGGGAAATATTATTTTGGCGGTAAAATGCAATTCCGCCATTTTCCCTCCAAAATTGTGATTTACAGTTTTAGCGGAAAAACACAATTTTACGATTTTGGCGGGAAAAATTATTTTTGGGCGGAAAAAATGCAATTCCATCATTTTATTGTCAAAATCATGATTTACAGTTTTGGTGGGAACACACAATTTTACAATTTCACTGGAAAAATATAATTACGTGATTTTGCGGTTTGGATAGGAAAATATTTCTTTTTGCGGAAAAAAATATATTTTGCAATTTTCCCGCCAAATTGTAATTTTAAAGATTTGGTGGGAAAATACAGTTTTACGTAGGGGTGGGCATTCGGTATCATGGTACGATTTCGGTTCGGTTTTTCGGTTATACGGTTTTTTGGTTATACTAAAACATAGACCATATGAATACCGAATTTTTTTGGTTCGGTACGGTTCGGTACTGCCATGGTTCGGTACGTTACAGTCAAACAATTAGAAGACCACAAGAAAACCAAACTTCAAAATGGTTCGGTTCGGTTAAATACTGAAGTACCAAAATCAAACCCGAAGTACCAAAACCAAACTTACAAATATGTACCAAATAAACACTAAATGTGCAAAATGAAACACATTAACAAACTCTTAAACACCAAATGAAACACAAAATGGTTGATAACATAAAGTCTTAGTCTCTTATAATGCAAAATAGAAGAAAACATTAAAACCAAAAGGTCATCAGTTACTTCTCGACAACCATAAATCCATAATCCTTATCCATTCCTATTTTATCCTGTTAGAAAAGGAGAATAAGAAAAGAAATTAACAAGTTTTAGTTTTAGGGATTTTCGAAGAAGATAGTTTAGACTTTAGAGTTGTCGAGTTAGGTTTACGCCTTTGGGAGATGTTAATTTGGGTTTCTAATGTTTGGTACCATTTGGTTCTGATTTGGTATCTGGTATAAATCAAAATCGAACCGATACCAATGGTCTTCAAATTTCAGAACCAATAAGTTTTATGCAAGGATCCGAGACCAAACCGATACCTCTTTATTCGGTTCGGTTCGGTTTTTCGGTTTCGGTTATTCTGCCACAAAATGTACTAGCAGATAACCTTTTTTATAATATGTATTGTTAGATGTTTAGTGATTGTTATCAAGTCAATTCTTCATGTGCTGTGTAAATAAGTGATTTATATCGATAGTAAATTAGCATTTTAGACTATTAAACAACATTTTACCTTACTTGTTTGTTGGTTGAATGTTTGCATCTAATTTAGTCGTTTATCTTATGATTTAGATGGCTAATTTGTTATTCACTGGACAAAGTGTTGGTCAAGATAATATATTAGTTATACGACTAATATATTAGTTATACAGTTACCACATTTGACAACTACAAGTTATATTTCAATATAACTGTTAGACAGCTAATATTTTATTTGGCGGAAGATAGATTAGTTAGATGGATAATAGACTTTTTCTTATGCTTTGTACAACGTTTTACAGTGCATGTTAGTTGGTTAAAACTATGATTGGTGGATAATATATTATTTATCCGAGTCCATTGTTGATTAGTTGGATATTTTTAACATCTTATAGACACAAATCAAGATACTATAACTTAGATGGATAAAATACGTATGGTTTGGTAGTTCGTGTGGAAAGTTTTGACTTGTGGCTGAGCTGGGAAGCTCGCTCATACATTACGGACATCTTCCCCTCTGAAGCTCGGGAAGACGTCAAAGACCCAATTACGACAAGAAGACGAAGAAGACAAAGAAGAAACAGATGACGAAGAAGAAAAGAAGCTACTAAATTTGAAGAACTATTTGTCGGAAAGAAACAAGATCCAAAGAAAAAATGATTTGTGATTAAGTGGAGAAAATCAAAAGAAGGCAACAACACATATCGGTGTTGCTGTGATAAAACAGAGAAGAAGGAACCATAAAGAGAGAAGGTTAGATCCAAAGGAAAAAACGAAATATTTTTGAAAGCTGGAAGATTCGTTGAAGAAAAAGGAAGTTTGTTACTCGCATTACATTAATTAATTTTCATGTAACAAAAATAATGTAGTGAGCTTTTTTCTAAGGGAGAGGATAGACTCAAAACAAGTGCTTGTCGTTAAGTGATATAAAAAAATACAGAGCGAGTGGGAAGATTCGTTAAGGAAAAGGGGCTTGAATTAATAAATATGATTATCTCTTTATGATCCATTACTCAGACTTAATTACTTGATGATGAAACATTGTTAAGAATTTCCAAATAAAAACAAAACTAAAATTCTATAAAGTGATCTTTGATTCCGGAAACGTCCTGAAAAGCCCACTGATAGAAATTGAACATGCTTCCCTTACTTCCATATCTTAAATATGTAAAAGTCTTAATTTCAGGCTAGGAATTTAATTCAGTGGTGCTGACAATCTACTGATTTTACTGTTAGGGTTTTGAATGAAGCGTGTAGAAGAAACAACCTAACTCTGTTTCGTGTGACTTTTGTGTTAAGCTACGAGTATTGTGAAGACTTTTGTGTATTCAATACGACTTGTGTTGTCTGTATGCAGTGCCGTCTCAAAACTTTTAAGGATCCACGGCAAAAACAGAAATATTTTGGGCCTTTTTAGTATAAATTTTTTTTTTTACCCTTTTTCATATAAACTACAAAAAAAAAATTTGGGTTCATTTTCTTTTAAATAAACTGAAAATTTTAGCACGAGCCCAGGGCGTAGCCCCACTCGCTACCCCTTAGAGCCGGCACTTTGTATATGCCTTGTAAGTCTGCTGCTTTGCCATTATATATCTTCATTACCAGATCACACATGGCATGAAATTTGCATTCTTCAAATATGGCAATCTTACTCACAAATTGGTACAATAAGATAACATACGATTTATATATCTCGAACCAATACAAAGTAACCATAACTATTTTGAAAAGGCAGAATATCATGAAGATGAACACAATATGGTCTAGTTGGAATTGGATTTCTCCATCGCTTAAACTTACCAGACCTCATACCGATCTGCAGATGAAGTTGTCACAAGCCACACGTCACACGTCACACGTCATTACATTGCCTAAGCTTGAGCAGTCAAACAAACAACTTTTATCAGCAGTTAAGCACAAATCATATAAAATTATCTTAACTGAAGGACAGCATATGACATAAACGATTGAGCTCTATGGAATAGGTTATTAATTAGATGCTCATATGATCTGTGTCACAATTGATGTGGAACTAAAATAATGTTCTCTTTGAGATTTTTGGTTACCCGAAGAATCTCTTCTTGTACTCTTTGTATCTTGTTGTTGCATTTGGAACAGGCAAAACTTCTCATTTCATCGCAATGAAACTGTCTCCAAGTATCAAAATCATATATTCAGAGTGCCATCAAGTGTTCCACCAGATTTGGAGGCAGGGCAGAGCAGATGTTTCTTGAGTGGTCATTCAGGTAATCTGCAAAAAAGAATAAAGATATAAATCTAGTGATCTGTTATACAAAATAGTTTTTGATTGATCCTGAAAACGACTTGCGAGATGTATGGTATTATGTTCAATTCATGCTTCTTACCCGCATTCGCTTCCGGCTGCTTTCTGTCTCTTCACAATTGTCTCCAAGCTCTTCACTGTGTTCAGACTCACTAACCATATAATCTTCATCGGCTTCACAAACATGTGGAAGAGTATTTCCATGACCAAGTCGGTTCTCCTCTGATCCATAGTCCTCTAAGGCTCGTATACCGCATCCTTGTAATTTGGACGTAGAGTCCTCATTATTACTCAGATGAAACTGTATATCCACATGATCGTAGATGATCATTTCAGCTAGAGAAGCATTGTCTTCGTTTAAAGGGAAAGAGCACTCGAATATAACAAGGTGGATACCCTGCTCCTTTTTCCAGAACCTAGTTAGTCCACAAGGGGAATCAAAGTGGTTCCCAAGTCTACCTTTGAACCGACAAGATACGTAAATGAAAGATGAAAAATGACCAGAGATAGAAGATTTTGAATCAACCACGGCGCAAGCCTTAAATCTGAAGAACGGTTGAGAGGCAAGTAGTGGGATATTGGTGAGAGAGGAAGAGGTTCCAGTAGTTCTATGAGTGAAATAGGAAGGCACTTCTTCACCTGACAACGTAATGAACTTAGAGAAAATAGATTGTCGCTGAAGGAGAGCTTCTTGATCGAAGTTGAAGCAGTTGATGAAATTGTCCGGAAAAGAAGAGAAAGCCTCGTCAAGAACCGGTAACTTAGAATAAGAAGCATTGTCTGTTGCTATTTCCACAGCACTTGAACTATCATTCCAGTTTGCTTCAGTCAATGCCACGCAGTCTGAAAATTCAACCGAATGAAGATTTTTGAGTTTAGAAAGGTGAAGGGAAACACATTGTAGTTTGTTGCAACCATGCATAAATAGGTATTCGAGCCTGCAAAATTTCTTGATCCACCAAGGAACTTCTTCTATCCCTGTTCGTGTTAGAAAGAGATACGAGATGTTGGTTGAGATATCCGGAAAAGTCCTCAACCGTGTGCATCCCGTCAAATTAAGGTCACAAAGATTTTGAAAGTTGATGCCAGTGGGAAGAGTCTCCAGATTTATGCAATCTGTAATTCCCAAATAATCAAGGTTTTTGAGATTACTAAATGAAGAAGGAAGCTCCACCAAACTTGGAATATTCGCGAGAAACAATCTCTTTAAAGTGGGGGACAGCGCGGTCATGAGATGTGTAAGCGGCTGAATTACAAACAAATTATAAACGTTAGTTAAAATCAACTCAAACTAAGCTTAAAATTTAAAGTGATTTTCAAGTATATCACATTTTTAAGTTCTTTTTAACAGAAATACCGTTATTAGTTTTGAATTTTCAATAATAACTTAATATCAATATCAAAATGATTCAAAATAATTTTCTAAGGAAGAAAATTTAAACCATGAATTGGAAGAAAAAAAACTCAAATATAATGTTTTAGTTTTGTTTGTAATTCATGTGTTAAAGATGTATTTTCACATTATATTTTTTGCTATTTTTGATATTCTAAATTTGATGTGCTAAGCTTAAAACAAAAAATCAGCTCGCTCAAGGTTGATTGTTTTCTCATTTATGTGAAACACTTCCACATTTGAATGGTCGAAGCTTATTTGAATGAAATGAATGGTTGACAAAAAAAAGAAAGTTTTTAGAAAACTACTTTTTGTGATATTTAATAGTAGTATTTTTCTAAAACTACTTAAACAATCCAAATATTGATATACCTTAGCACAAAAAGTCATAATCATGGAAAACTAAAAATTTTACATTAGCTATGGCATCATAAAATTTAGAAGGTTGAAGAAATGTAGAAATCTAAGTGTAAATAAAGGTTTGTAAGTACATACCTGCACTCCTTCCCACAATTTCTCATTCTGTAAGAAGCACATGCTAAGAAGACAAAGATTCTCTAGACGCATGATAGAGAGGAATTCGTCAATCGGTGTTTCATCGAGAATGAGCATTGAGATGTTGGTTGAGATCTCAGGAAAATTCTTCAACCGTGAACATCTTCTGATGTCAAGCCTATCAAGAGATTGAAGGTTGATTCCAGAGGGAAGAGTCTCCAAATTTATGCATCTTTGCATAATCAATTCCTCCAGTTGATTGAGATACTGAATTGAGGAAGGAAGTTCCACTAAACTTGAGCAATCGCAAAGATCAAGTTTCTTGAGATTGGTGGCCATCGAGAGATCTGGTATTTCTTTCAAATTGCTAGATCTTTGCAAATCTATCTCCTTGAGCCCTCTAAGTGTCTGCAGTGTAAGTAAAAATCACTTCAAACGATTGACATAACAAAAGTAAAAAATAAGCACTCTGATGCTAATAACAATTTTACTAAAAACTTACATGAACTCCTTCCCATAGCTTCTCGAGTTTGCTCCCCGGCATTTGGAGCTTTATCAGGTTTTCTGGACGAAAGTTAGAAGGCATACACCTCATTGGGTATCCGTCCAACCTTAGTAATCTAAGTTTATGGGGCAAATAGTCGAAACCTTCTGGTAGATGCCATCTCGCTTCTTTCTTCTGGTCATATTTTTTTGTGTAAATTTTTAGAAAAGCGAGATTACGCATCCGTTTGAAGGCATCCTCATGTATATGCAGTTCATCAATCTCATCCATTTCCAATGCTATACCTAAAACCTTTTTAGTACCCTGAGATTACAATATCAAACATAATTTCACATATAAGATATGATTTTAATCTTATAGAGTGACATCATTTATGAAAAGAGAAAATGAAAAAACTTACAGTGTTATCTTCCAGTAAATCGCAGATGTCCTTCGAATCCACAAGGAATTCCCGTTCTCCAGGCTCATTGGACTGTGCACGGACAATATCCTTACCCATCTCTTGTAGCAAACGGTGCATTTCAACAATATCCTCTCTTATTTGTACGAGAGACTTATCGACAAGGTTTTTCAACCCGATATTGACATCCAAGTCACTATTTGCAAGTAGCAGCTTAATGTCATCGACTCTCTCACCATTTAAAAAACATGCAATGTGACGAAATATCGCTTCATCTTTTTTGTTTTTTAACCCGTCGTAGCTTAATCTCAGTGTTTTCTCAATTTTCCCATCCAAGCCATTTCGAAGCCTTGGCATCATATCCATCCAATCCTCTTTGTCCCTACCCCGTAAAGACGAACCCAAAACGTTAAGACCCAAAGGAAGTTTACCGGCACGCAAAGCAACTTCAGAAGCAACCTCCACAAAACCATCAGGTGGAGAGTTTTGCCTGAAAGCCGATCGACAAAACATCTCAAGAGCGAGCTCTTCAGATGGGAGACAAACCTCGTAAACATGATCAATCCCATGGGCTCTTAAAAAATGTTTATCTTTTGTAACCACAATGATTCTACTACCACTTCCAAACCAATGATTTTGACCCACCAAGGCATCTAACACCACTTGATCATTCAAATCATCAATAAAGATTAAAACTTTTTGGAGTTTTAGCCTCTCTTCCACAGCACCTAAACGATCTATCTTTATTTCTTTTTTGTCTAAAATTTTAGACAAGAAAATTCTTTGCAAATGCAACTTCATATTATAGTCATCCGGGTTTGCACTACCATAAATTTTCATACTCTTATATATGAAAGCCTTATCTATAAATACACTACCTTGGAACCGGCAAGAGATTCGACCATATAAAGCTCTTGCAATTGTAGTTTTCCCGATTCCTGAGGAACCCCATATCCCAACCATTCTCACTTCCTCAGATTCCAAATTCAACAATGCACTCATCTCTACCATATGAGTTTCAATGCCGACAAAATCCTCATAATCCTTCGATGTAGTTAAGAGCAGCTTCTTCAAAACATCATTGGTGATATCCTCAATCATTTTTGCTTCATTATCCCTATAAAAAGAGAAATATACAGTAGAAACTCTATAAATTAATAGTCGATAAATTAATAAACTCTATAAATTAATAAATTTTGACGGTTCCGAATCGGACCATTGCAAAATATAACACAATTCGACAAAATAATAAGATAATAAATGTTTTCATAGCCCAATTAATATTTGGTATATAAAATTTTATATATACACAACAAAGATATATTTATAAGAAATTTTAAAAAATGCCATATATCTCATCCACTTTACAAAAATACCACATTTTTTCAACTTTTGCAAACGTGACATCCCTTTTTTTTGCATATCCTCATTTTACCTTCATTATAAACTGTCAATTTTTTTTATTCTCTTTAAACCAATAACGTATTTTTTTCTTTCTCTCTCTCTCATATCTTTTTATCCTTTTTTCTTTTCTCTCTCTCTCATAACTTTGTATCCTTTTTTATTTTTTCTCTCTTTCTCATAACTTTTTTTCTTCTCTCAAAAACCAGATCTCATCCGATGTTTCTTCTCTCTAAAACCAGATTAGATTGGTTGTTTCTTCTCTCTGAACCAAATCTCGCAATTGTAAAATTGGATCTGAATTTTATTTTTGTTGTCTCCGATCTGAGAATGGATCTGGTGGATATATGAAAAAGAAGAAGAATAATGTTCTCAGAGAAACTCAAAAGGAGAAGAAAAATCAAAAACGTTTTGATAAAAGATACAATCGACTGTAAATTTTTTAGTTTGGGTTAACTATTGTGCATTTAGGGTATAGATTTTGGGGGAGGAGAGGGGTTAGGGTTTTCATTCACATTATAAAAATATTTAAAAATTATAATGTTTTTAAATAGTTTATAAGGTTTTTAAACTGTCTTACGAAACCTTTTAAAAACTCTTATAAACCCTTATGAAGCTTCTAAAAAACTTTTATAAACCTTTATAAACCTTGTAAAAAACTTTATAAACTTTTTAAAAACTTTATAAACCTTTTAAAAACCCTTATAAACCTTGTAAAAATCCTTATAAACTTTTAAAAAACTTTATAAACCTTAAAAAAAATTTATAAAAAAGGTCAAAACCCTATATCAGTAAGAATAACATCAAAAATAAGACTAACCCAGAAATAATCAAAAACTCAAATCTGTAAGCCAAACGATAAAAAAACCTTATATTTGTAATCAAAATCGAATAAAAAACTCAGATCTACAACACAAATCAAACAAATCCAAATTTGCAAAAAAAAAGTGATAAAATCCGGATATAGATCTAAATCAATATGTGACAGAGAAAAAAGAGAGAGAGAGATATAAAGAAATTCAGATCTAGATCTGTTTTTTCTTCTTCAATGTCGTCACCACCATTTTCTCCATTAACAAAAGCTTGAGATTGTGAGTGAGAGAGAGAGAGAGAGAGATATCTCTGTTTTTTGTTATGGAGAGAGAAAGAAAAAAAATAGATCTCGTAAGGAAATAGAAAGAGGAAAGTGGAAAGAGAAAGAGAAGAAAAAATGACAATTTTGTCAAATTGTTAATAAAAGATGACATATTTGCAAATGTATACCAGCGTGTGGCACGCTTGCAAACTGATCATTTAAATGTGGCAATTTTTCAATTCCTCCTATATTTATATATGAGTTAAGTGTTGTTTGTTGTTTTCTTAAAACGGAAACTTCTTTAAAATTCAATCACTATTAGATGTATTAAACATAAACAAAGAGAAAAAAAGCTCATATAAGAAAAATGTAGTTTAATATAAATAAAAACATTCAAGTAAAAAAAATTAGAAAATTATGAGAAGTTTCTTTTTTAGGGAAATTGCGTTCTATATTACCTAAATGACATTTAATTCATTATCTAAAATATAGTAAATCAAAATGTAGTAACTAGCAATACGAGGTTTTGAATTTCCATTTTTACCCTTAATGAAAACTAACAAAAAAATCGATATAGTTAATTAAGTTCGAAAATATAATAGGTAACTATGTTTCTAATTATAGTTAACTATGTTCGGAAATTATAATAGGTAACTATGTTTCTAATTATAGTTAACTATGTTCAAAATCTAGGAACTATGTTTCTGAGAAATAGTTAACTATGTATTCTAGTTTTTCATTATGTAAACTATAATAGGTAACTACGCTCTGAATATAGTTAACTATTTTTGTTTAAATAAGTAACTATTATGACAACATTTTCATGTAGTCATTTATGTTATGAAATCGGTAGTGTAGACAATTATACTATGAAAATAGTTAACTATGCTTTTAAATTGCTAACTATTTTCTACAAAATATTTACCTATGTTTTAGATAGTTACAAAATAGTATAAGATAGTTAACTATCTTTTGAGATTTAAGTTTCAAAAGTGTAGTCAACTATGTTATTAAAAACAGTTAATATTTTCATGGATTCATGTAATGGTAATTTCGTCTCTTATTTAATAATCTCTGCTATTTACCTAATTCTATTTTTGACATGTTCTTTACATAATTTTCTCTCCAAAAAATGATATTCAACTAATTAACCCTTTTTTCTATAAATTAATAAAATATCATAGTTCCAACATTATTAGTTTATAGAGTCCCTATTGTAGTTTCAAAAACATGAAACATGCAACAAGTATCAATTGTCACATGTCAAAGTATATAAGCACATATAATGGATACATAAAAAAATTAGCTAGTACCAGTTTTGAGAATGATATCCAAGGACATTTGCTATATTGGTCAACGCTTTTCGCCAGAGTTTTATTTCATCCTCTGTTTTGTTCTGACAAGTCTTCGAAAAAGCCTCTCCAAATTTTCCGGTTTGTTTCCTCACATGAGAAGGATCCAAACGGTAGAAAACCGGTATCACCATTTGACCAAACTCTTCCTTGCATCTCACGATCTCCAGCAACTCGTTAAGACACCAGCTTGAAGAAGCGTACTTTTCAGAAAACACAACCACTGCAATCCGTGAAGTTCTAATCGCCAGTGTAAGCTCGGGGTCGAGCGATTGGCTTCTCTCAATCTCATTGTCTTTGAAAGCAATGATCAATTTCCGATCAAGCTCCTTTAGGAAATGGCTGAGGAAAGTTATACGAACATCTTCCCCGCTAAAGCTCGGGAAAACATCGTATACCCAATTACTGTTTGCCGGAAACATCGGAGATGAGAAAGACGAAGAAGAAGCCATAAAGTAAAAAAAAAAAAAGTACTGTTTGCCGGAAAGAAACACGATTTGAAGAACAACGGTTTGTAATTGAGTGGTCTAAAGAAGTCAACGCATATCGTTGTGGTTGTGATGAAACAGAAAGAAGAGGGAAAAAAACCAAATGTGTATTTTTTTATTTGATGTAGTTTGTGTGTATTTTCTTGAAAAGTAAAGATCTGAATTCTGAAGAAGAAGAAGGGTTTGGTATTAATAAGAGAGAAGAACCTCAAAGAACGTTAGGCCTCAAGTCGTCATCACAATAGTCATTGGGCTACTCGTTGAAGGGAAAGGAGACTTCTTTCTCACATCACAGGAATTAGTATTTTATCATCCTTGTATTATTTGTTTGGATTATTTCATAGAATTGTGTAAGTAGGCATACTTTATTACTGAACAGCATTTCTAATTATAAAAGAAATCACATCGATGAGGTTAGATACAATTTAAACAAAACTAAATATCATTGCATACGTAACTGTTCCATTATTTATGCTTCAGTATCTCTAATCCTAGTCACAACTCACATGTGCAATGATCTTCTCTACTTTTTGTGTCTAGGATTAGGAATAAATAATGTAATAGTTACGTAAGCAATGATGTTTAGTTTTGTGTAAATTGAATATAACTAGATCAATGCGATTTTTTTTTACGCGAATTAAAAGAAACTTTCAGGCTTCGCTTAGATATGTAATCAAATTATTGACCATCCTATTGATCATATATAGCATTGTCGCTTTGAAGTTACCTTGTTCTATCACTCTGTTTCTTGTGACTTGTGTGCTACGCTATACTCACCAAAATGAATTCCCAAGACTTCTGTGGAATGGAGTCAACCAGAAACATATCATACAAGCCAAAGAACCAAATTCTAGAAAATTAGGTCAAGAAATATTCCTGAGCCCAAAACGAAGGACGTGTTTTGCTTACCCTTGGTTCTGATTCGACAAAGCTTTAGTATGTTTTAGTATAAGTTGCTTCAAACTTGATTTTGGAAAAAGATGCATATTTATTGTAAAAACACTTTTGATTGAATACAATTTTACATTCATTCAAAAGAAAAGAAAAAAAACCCCTTCACATCCATATCTGAACTAGTCTAAATTTTAGCATTAGGGCTTTGAAGGAAGCCTGCGTAAGAAGCTACCATTTTTTTTTTTTTTGTAAGAATGTTAAATTTTATTCATACAAAAACTTTGTTACAATGAAGCCACTAGTTTTTGACAATTTTCGAAATTTATAACATCAAATTCCATTTTTACGATGTTGATTATCTTGTTGCAAACCACTCAATGAGTTCTTCATTATATCTTTTGTCTCCCATTCTTCGAAGTATACTTAGACGATTTCTGATATCTTTGTCGATGATCTTCGCCAGAGTCCGTGGTGATAACGGTTGGTTTCCATGCCTTCTTCCATTTCGCTCGCGCCAGATGTGGTAAATGGCTGTTTGGAATGAATATCGAATTAGAAACAACTTAATATTTCTGAAATCTCCGCCTTGTATGAGTTGGACGAGTTCCCTCCATCTGTTCGTGTGGTTGTTGCCCATGAGTTTCCCGGTAAGTAGCTTCCAAACCGATGATGAAAATCTACACAAGAAGAATAAGTGGTCTCGGGTTTCTTCATTATTTGTGCAGAGAACACAATTTGTGTCTCTCGCATAACATTTCCTTCGGTCCCCTGTTGAAAGTCGGTTAAGCATTGCAAGCCAACAAAGAACAAGTACTTTGGTGTTGCGTGGGTAAACCACACACCGTTGTACCAATTAATTGTTGGGCTTGCATTTCGTATTTGGTTCCATGTTTCTTTTGAGTTGAACATCGTCTTGTATTTTCCGTCACCGAATCGCCATAGAACAGTGTCTGCTTCCTCTGATTTTTTACTTGTTACCTTAGAGATTTCATCTTCAATTTTGTTGAAGACATCGTTTCGATGTTGTCTCCGGCAATGTGTTCTCATGACGTCTGCAAAGTCGCATCAATCGTTATCCCCATGTCAATCACCCCACGAGCACCAACTTCTGTTAAGATGTTTCCCATAGGAGACCAATTATCTTCCCAAAAAAAGGTTTTCTCTCCATTACCAACTTTGGTCTTTAGGAAACCGCGAGCCATGTCCCGATATTTGAGAAGCTTTCTCCATATCCATGAACCTTTTGTTGTTGATTCTTGTAGTGACCAGAATGACCCATTTCGGAGTATCATATTCCTTACCCACTTCGCCCATTAGTCATTATTCCCCACAATGCTCCATATAAGTTTCAAAGCCTCCTTTATCGATTTGAATCCTAGTCCTCCTTCTTTCTTTAGTTTGTATAAGTCTTTCCAAGCCACTTTCGATTTCCTCGTGTTTAAAAACGGTCCCGACCACAAGAAAGCCGAGCATAAGCTTTCTATTTTTGTGATGCATTTTTTCGGTAGTCGAAAAGCTTGTATCCAGAAGTTGACAAGACCTTTGATGACTGATTGAAGGAGTTGTAATCTTCCTGCGTAAGAGAGGTGACGTGCTGTCCATGAGCTTAATCGAGCTCTGATTTTGTCTACTAGTGTTTCGTAGTCCGTCGCACTCATCCTTTTTGAAAGTAGTGGTAGGCCTAGATATTTCACCGGTAGCTCGCCTTTAGTGAATGGATATTGCGAAATTGTATCAATCCTTTTTTCCTCCAAAACACCTGCTAAAAAGATTTGTGTTTTTTCGGGACTAATCATGAGCCCGGAACAAGCTGCAAAATCCTCGAAAATCTTTATTGTTCCATCAATCGATCTCTTTGTTCTATCCATGAAGTTGGATGTGCTTACACTTTGGGTGATAACCAATCCTCCTTTCTACCGCTGCCTTGTCAATCATTGTAGATAGCACGTTCATGCATATCACAAATAGGTATGGGGATAACGAGCATCCTTGCCTTAGCCCCCTTGCACTTCCGAAGTAACCCGAGAGTTCTCCATTGACCTGAACCGAAAAGGAAGCTGAGGTAATACAAAGCTTAATCCAATGTACAAATTCATCCAGGAAGTTAAGGGCTGAAAGCGTATTTAGAACAAAATCCCATTGAACCGAGTCGAAAGCTTTCGATATGTCAATTTTCATTGCACATCTAGTAGAAACCGAGCTTTTGTGATAATCCTTGACTAGTTCCGTTGCAAGTAGGATGTTTTCAAGTAGTAATCAGTTTTGCACAAAAGCGGTTTGATTTCCCGCGATGAACCGAGGTAGCAACCCCCTGATCCTATTGGCAAGAATCTTGGAGATGACCTTATACAACACATTGCAGCAAGATATTGGTCGGTAATCCTTCATTCCTTTTATCTCATTCGATTTTGGTATTAACGCTAATATCGTCGAGTTCACTCCTTTGGGGAGAAAATCTTTTTGGAAGAACGATTGGATTGCCCTTAAGAAGTCGTCCCCCAATATTGACCAAGATGCTTTATAAAACTCACACGTAAAACCGTCCGGGCCCGGTGATTTGTCGTTTGGCATGGAGAATAAAGTGTTGCGAATTTCCTCTTCCGTGACTTCTCTCATTAGTGTCATTCGATCCTCGCCAGTGCAACGAAAGTGTATCAAATTTTGAATTTCTTCCTTGGTCATTCCTTTGTAGTTCAACGGTGATATGTTGAGAAACTCTTCAAAGTAAGCAGCTGCTTCCCTTTTTATGTCATCCCAATCGGTCAATATCTCTCCCAAAGATGTGTGTATCTCACGAATTGAGTTGTGCATATGCCGAGCCTTCAAAGAGTTATGAAAGTATGCATTATTCTTATCACCCACCGCAAGCCAATGGAGTTTTGATTTCTGCTTTAAATATCCTTCTTCCATGGTTGCGAGATTTTGCCAATGTTCATATGCTCGCGTTTCCCTTACCATATTCTGAGTTGTGGGATTTTGTAAGTTCCGGCCTTGCATGTGACATAACTCGTCATGAGCCTCCTTTGTTCGCTGTGATAGCTTGCCAAGCTTGTCTCTACTTAGTTTCTGCAGTGATGATTTCAGAGCTTTAAGTTTTTTGGACAGCCGGTACAACGCAGATGTTGATACGAAGAGAGGCTCTGTGGCTTCCCAAAACCCTCGGACCACCTGTTCAAACTGAGGTAGTTTTGTTAAGACGTCCACAAATTTAAATGGCTTCCTTTTCCCCAAAGTTTGACCTTCCATGAAGAACCGAAATCTCATATGGTCCGAGCACCCACCAGCCTCAAATAAACCAAAGGCGTTTGGATATTGAGCTATACATTTTTAGTTAACCAAACATCGGTCCAACTTTTTGCAAATTAATCCCTCCCTTTGTTTGTTACACCAAGTGAAGTTTGGCCTTGATAACCAAAATCCATCAATGAGCAATAGAAAACCACTTCCCGGAAATCAAGCATTCCCAAAGACGGAGATGAGGCGACATAATTGGAATGTTCCTCGCCGTCAAGAATCTCGTTGAAATCTCCATATATCATCCACAACTTATTCTGAAACATTGGTGAGTCTTGGTGTGTATTCAAATCAGCCCACAACTGTTTTCGCTCCTCCATAAAATTTGATGCATAAACAAAGGTACAAAAAAACTCCTCCGTCTTCCCTTCTAACATAACAGAGACTGTGATCATTTGAGCCGTCTTATAGGTTGGCGTGATCCTCACACTATCATTCCAAACTAGCCAAATACTACCCAGATGATGATGTTCGTAATTGGAGAGAAACGACCACCCCTTGAACACCGAATCCACAATGCGATGTGCTTTACTTTCCTTTACTCTTGTCTCCAAAATACCTCCAAACTGCAAATTACCCTTAGTCACCCACTGCCTCACGATGGAATGTTTTGAACTTTGATTAAAACCTCGCACATTCCAAAAGAAGCCCGACATCTACTTTTTCTTCTTGGAAGCCCTTGAGTTTTGAGATTTAGAATTTGATTTTTGGCAGGGGCTTGTTCTCACTGAGAACTTTGTGAGCAGTACTAGAAGCCTGCTTAAGCGAACACCTATGTCCAGTTTCATCCCTAACCCCAACCTCTTCATCCCGTTCCAAGGTCTCTTCTTCACTTACGATATCCTCAGCATCATCTTCGGATTCCAAATTTTTGCTCGTTCGCTTGGCAGCCTCTATAATTTCTCCATCTTCAATTTCTTTCATAGTGATTTGAATTTGTCCCTCCACTGTGCCTTCTTTTATCGCAACCTCCTCCAAAGTCTCATTATCCTTCAGGACTGAAAAACGAGACTGTGTTGATGTTAAAGAAATCGGTGTAGTAATTTCCCTCCGACGGCCCGCCTTTGCTGGTGAGATTTATGTCCAAGTCTCCCCTGCCTCGCTCTGTTTTCCCAATAGTTCCAACACTTCGGTCACCCTCACCATCGGAGATGGTGGACTTACGTTTCTTTCCTCCTCCCCAATTATGACTTCTGACAGTGGCAGGTCCTTTTGCGGAGAGACTGGAGCAGATGGAACTGCCGTTTCGGTTCGCTTCAGGATTGTGATCGTTGATGGTAGTTTACATCCCTCATCAAAGTGCCCCCATTTCCCACATTTTGTACATCTCGGCGGTAACCATGGATCGACAAACTAAACCTCCTCTTCCTTTCCAGCTTCAATTTCAAATTTGAAGTACTTTGGGAGTTCTTTCATCATGTCCACTTCCACAAATACCTTCGCTTCTTCAAAGTTTTTACATGTTTCTGTTTCCGGATGGAGTCTCTTTGGTTCCCCTGTCTTGCTTGCCAAAAACCCAATTCCTTTCCAGGAGAACATGCTATGCGGTATGTTCTTAATCGTGACCCAAAGTGGCATCTTGGTGATAGCCGGTTGAGACTCTTCTATGATCGGAGTCCATTTCGAGACCAACATAGGCACATCGGCTATATTCCACATGCCACGCCGTAGAACACGCGACCTTGTTGCCGCATCTTTGATTCTGAATTTGATCATCTTCTCACTCACCACATACACATCAATCTTGATAGACTTATCACCTAACGGCCAAATTTTGTTTACTATTACATGGACCTTTGCTACGTGCGGAGCCGCGGTTAGGAATTGACCGATGAGCAGGTCTTCCCACAGAGGGACATCGTTGAGAACGTCTGATGGTACCACGACGACATCGTTCGTGGTTGAGTTTTCAAAGTTGTGTTTGAGAAGTGTTGGTTTGTCATGAACTACTTTCGCCCAAGAAGGCTTGAGAACAGCTTCCTGTTGATCTTCAGTCTCCGAAACTCTGTTTTCTGGTTGTGCCGACACTACCACCGGTGAGACCGGTGGTGGATTTTCCTCCATCACCCCTGTTTTCAACTGCCGATAGTGTCTTTTTAGTCGCCCTTTTTTTCTCTCCTAAAATCGCCTTTTTCAACTGCTCTCTTTCCCGTTCAACGTAAGATTTTTTGCTACCATTGCTTATCAATATCATACAGATTGTACAAGTGTAGCAATCAAGTTTTAGAAACTTTTATGATCTATCGATAACACACATAGACAAAGCGGAGTCTTCGTCCTGATTCTCTATAGCATTTGTAAACCAGAAACGCCAGCTTGCATTTGAGTTGGTTTTAGGCTTTTAGCTGTAGAGCAAGTGAGTAGGTTCTTGGGTTTTCCATCATGTCATTTGAGGTTTCCTAAAACTCTTTCTTGCATATTACAATCTCAGCAACTCATTAAGACACCGGCTTGAAGATGCATAGTTTTTTTTTTTTTGAATTGAATGTAAAATTATATTTAAAATAAAAAAACGATTTTACATCAAGTGATACATGGTATTGAGATTTTTATTAAAGTAGAAATTAAGTATGATCCGTGGTGATCCCTCTATGATGAGTCTTTTGCCTCGAAACAAAGCACCAAACCTCCATCAAGCTCGGGTACAAAGCCTTGAATCGAACATAGCCGGTTCTGAATCTGTTTATCAATGCTTTGGATAAGTCAGTGCGAAAGGTTGGCTCTTCTCCATGGTTTCGAGCATTTTTTTCGCCATATCCCGTACACCGCAGTTTGAAAAACATATCGAATGAGGAAAAGACGGGTCGTTGGTTGGCGTGAATCTGAGATTAACTCAATAATTCTACTCCATTGAGAAGAATAGTTTGAACGAAGTAACCTTTTTGTGAGGGAGCTCCATACAGTCGATGTGTAGGGGCACGTAAAAACTAAGTGTTCCCGTGATTCCAAGGGAGCATTGCAAAGGCTGCAAGAGGGATTTGCTCCAACATTCCAGGCCATCATTCGCTCTCTGGTGGAAAGATGGTTCTGCATTGCTAACCAAACACACATAGAGAATTTCAGTGTACAATGTGAAAACCATATACCTTTATTCCATAAGATCTCTTGACTCGGTATCCGAGTTTGTTGCCATGTTGCTTTGGCGTTGAATTTAGGCTTGACGTTATCTCTTTTTGATATAATCCGTTTTTGGCGCATTCTAACCTTTGTCTTGTAGGATTTTATCGAGTCTTTCGTTCTCTTTCGAGTCATTCTAGGTATAAAAGTGGCTGGAAATAAGGATTGGAGCTCGCGGATTAGATTTGGCGAAAAAAATGAAATATGGATCTTTTTGGAGATTTTGAAGAAAAAGAGCACTTGCTCCGGAAGAGGGAGCAAGATCCACTTATGGAAATTTCATTAAACCTAATTCTAAAAACCCTATCTTTGAGCGAGCCGCCAAGGGCTTTAAAAGGGGAGAGATTTTTGATCCTTTGGGCATCAGGCAGCCGCAGCACAGCAGCAACGACACAACAGAGATCAACGAGTGAGAGAGAGAGAGATTCAAATACTTGTTTTAGAGTTTGCTTGGAGATTTATCTTCCACGTTTCCTTGTTGAAGTTTTCTTAAATCCTTATCTCTTTTACTTTGATTCAATGCCGTTTATTATGTCTCTTGCTGCTGTTGTTTGCTTGAATATGTGCAAGTAATCCCCTTTGTTAGGTTGAGGGTTCGATCGGGTTAGAGAATCATAACTAAGCATAGATAGGTTTTGAAACATCACTTGATATCTCCATCTATAGTCGATCTTAATGCCTAGACTAGATTGATCACCTAGCCTTTGATTCTAGGTTGAATTTACTCACCAAAAGTGTTGTGAATTGCTGGAATTGACTTAGATGGGCGAGTTGTCTTTAGCCAACGACAGTTGAAGTTAAAGCAACTCGTGAACAAATTGATCCTATTCGTTTAATGCTCATCATTCTTTGTAACCTCAAACGACAGTTTAGGGTGTTAGATTGATTGTTGAAGTAGTTGATGCCACGACAGTGGGTCCTCTTGAATCTATGGTTGAGTTCTAGATTGGTTCATAACTTGATAACCTGAATAATTGCTTGGTTTTGATGTCCTAATCCCTGAGATATATCCCTTGACCTAACGCCTTTCCACTTATTGTTTACACCGATTTTTACTTTTGTTTGCTTTGATTAATCGTGACACTTAAAACAACTTTGAATTGCTTAGCTGAATTTGTATCCCATAAGATTAGAGTGCATTGCTGGTCCCTTGAACGAACCTATACTATTATACATCGGATTAGTGACCTTAGGTTTCATCTCATAAACCGACAAAAACCCTTTCATCAAATTGGCGCCGTTGCCGGGGACCAACTCGATACCTCTAATTTTCGTTTACGATTTCAGACTAAGTACTAAATTCGTTCTTTTGTTTCTCTTGCGTGTGTTTCAGGTGTATGAACTCAAGGACAACAAGGAGAAATTGCGAAACTCCCCTTGTGATTTTGAGTAACCCGGAACTCGCAAGACTAGAACGAGAAAACAGACGAACAAGGCCTAATCTCGTCGACATAGGCGAACAAGGCAATGATGGTATGGCGGCTGAGCTGCTGCAGTTGCAAGAACAGATGGCTCAGATGCAGCAGCAATATACTCGAGAACAACAGTAGCAGCGCATGCGTGAGCAGCAGCTTGCCATTGGGGATATGGACAATCCTCATGCTTTCTACAGGAACCGAACTGCTATTGTTCCACTGACTGTTGAAAGACAAGATTATGAGATCAAGCCTCAGTTGATATCGCTGGTCAAGCAGCATTCGTTCCATGGACTTCCCGCAGAGATTCCAATGGACCATATAGAGAACTTCGAGGAGATCTGCTCCACAACGAGTTCTAATGGAATGAACCCGGACTTTTTAAAGTGTAAGCTTTTCCCTTTCTCACTCACGGACAAAGCCTCTCGTTGGCTCAAATCTCTACCAGCTGGATCCATCACGACTTGGGCACAATGTAGAGCAGCGTTCTTGGACCACTTCTACACCAAAACCAAGACCGCGAGCCAGAGGAACAAGATCTCTTGTTTCCAGCAATATTCACGAGAGTCCTTTTGTGAAGCATGGAAACGGTTCAAAGAGTACAAGAGAGAGTGTCCACACCATGGGTTTACCGATGAGAACTTGTTGGGTATCTTCTATGATGGTGTTGATTGGGATTACAGGAATTCTCTAAATGCTGCGAGTGATGGTAATTTTAGGACTAAGACCAGAGAGGGTGCGTATAAGCTCATCGAGAACTTGGTTGTGAGTTCTAGCAACAAGTCGCAGGAGTATGATAGGACCACGAAATCTAGTGGAATGGATTCCCAAAAGATTGATGACCTTATTGCTAAGGTCAACTTGTTGCTCAAAGGGAACCAAAGGACGGTTCACTTTGTAGATGAGAATGGTGAACCATTTTCTGAGGAGATGGGTGAAGAAGGAGTCACCCAGAACTATAGGAGTCACCCAAACCAAGGTCAGAATCAGTTTCAAGGGGGATTTCAACAGAGACCACAATTTTCTAACTTTCAGGCTCCTGCAAGCTCTGGAAGTACTTCTCAAGATGAACTCAAGGTTATGATGCAGCAGCTAATGGCTAATCAACAGAAGTCTGCCACTGAAATCAAAACGCAGGTAGACGCCATGTACTCGGATCTCAATGGTAGACTTGAAGCTGTTTGCAACCACGTGAAGAGGCTTGACACTCAGGTAGCTCAGATCTCGGCATCAGCTAAGCGACCACCAGGGACTCTTCCAGGAAAAGTTGAAACAAATCCCAGAGAACACTGCAATGTGATATTACTCAGAGTGAGGTGGAGATTGTCTCAGCATCACTTACACCAGAGACAACAGAAGAGGCTGTCGAATCATTACCATACATCCCTAGGATCCCATAACCTCAAAGACTGAAATATGAGATTGATGAAAAGAAGCTGGCTGGGTTTAATAAGATGGTGAGTGAGCTTCCTCCTGATATCTCTTTTGAAGAGGCATTTAGAGTTGATCCTGCGTATCATGAGTTCTCCAAGGATACCAAGAAGAGTCTCACAGTAGTCAAGGCTCTCTTTGTTGAAGCAAGGAATACATCATCTCCAATGAAGCAGTTGCCAAAGCTAGAAGACCCTGGGATGTTTGTTGTTCCATGCTCCATTGCAGGAGTTGAATTTAAAGAATCTCTCTGCGATTCTGGGTCTTCTATCAATCTCATGTCTAAGGCTATTGCAGAGAAGCTTGGGATTACTACGATGAGAGCTGCTAATATATCTCTTAAGTTTGCAGACTCTTCCACCAAGGTTCCACATGGTACTATTCATGATTTACATGTTCAAGTTGGAAATTGTCTTGTTCCTACTGACTTTCAGGTGGTGGAGATGAGCGAAGATCCTGGAATACCTTTGATTCTTGGAAGACCGTTTTTGGCGACAGTGGGTGCAGTTGTAGATTTGTCTAATAGAAGAGTCTCGTTCTCTAATATTGACAAGCAGGTCTTCTACAAAGCTATACCCACTAATGCAGCAGATAAACTTGCATCTTGTGTTACCGTTATCAATGGAGATAAGCTGCAAATGGTGACAAAGAGAGATTTCAATGATAAGAGAGAGGTCAAGGAAGTCCTAGATGGAGACCCTTTTATCAGAACAAAGAAGACTAGTCAAAAGAAGACTAGTCAAAAGAGCAGGGTAAAGGAGAACGTGACGAGCCAAAGAATCAAGAGCGATTCTCATATGAGTTTAGAACCTCAGAGACGTGTTGGTGACACGATTGAGTACAAGGTGAAGTCCAAAGGGATTTCAAAACCTTTCTCCAAGGTTAGAGCTATTCTCACATCTGAGCTAAAAGAGAAAGGTGAAGAAGCTGTGAAAGCTATGTTGAGCAAGGTTCTAAAGTTGAAGTTTACTGATTGGAGAGCTTGTTTTGGAGAAAGTTCTCATGCCCCTCTTCCTGACTGACACATGAGATCCAAGTCAAGCTAAAGATTTTAAACAAGCGCTTAGTGGGAGGCAACCCACCGGTACGTTTTCTAACTATTTCAATTTAATTTCTTTTATTACTAACTTTGAATTTTAATGTAAGTTTTCAGGTTTTTCAAAAAAAAAAAAAAGGGAAACATTTTTGGTTTGTTGAATACGGAAGGCAGATTGATCGATTCCCTCAGCTAGATCGATCGATCCAGAATGATGAGATCAAAAGTCATTCTATCAGTCAAACTCAGGATCGATCTGCACATCGATCCAATTCCCAGAAGGAGCACCTGCTCCCCAACACAGAGCACCTGCTCCCCCAACACAGAGCACCTGCTCTCCCGGAAGGCAGATCGATCGATCCTTTTAGCTAGATCGATCAATCCATGATGATGAGATCAAAAGCCATTCCAGCGGTCAACCTCAGGATCGATCTACACATCGATCCAATTCCCAGGAGGAGCACCTGCTCTCCGATACAGAGCACCTGCTCCCCGATACAGAGCACCTGCTCTCCAGGGTAAAAATTTAAAATTCGGATTTAGGCCCACCAAGAGGTAAGTATTTCCATGAACAATTTTATGCTTTTCTTTATGCTTTTATTTCTTCTTTTTCACTCTCTCTCTTTTCTTATTCTCACACCGAGACGGTGTGAAGTAACTCTGGGGGGAGTTGCTACTAATATCTTTTATTTTGGTTATTTTTCTATTTTCTTATGTCCTGTTTGAGTCTAGTTTTTCTTTTGTTTTATTGAGTCAAGACTTTGTAGGGAATTAGGACTTTATCTTATGATGATTTTTGAACTATTTGTGTTTAACTTTTTCTCTAGTGACCATTTCTTCAGAGCATGGGTACAAGGAACAGTTGGAACACTTCAATACACTATCTTCCAGGTTTCATATTGACCGAAAATTCCTCTCGCTATTGGCACTAGATTAGGGAAACGAATCATATTCAGGACTCCTTATTCTTTTTATCACTCTTGTTGTTCCTAAATAGCTAGCTCATTTTTAGTTAGTACCCTCCTTAACCGTAACCTCTTTTCAAGCCTCTTGCATTCTTGTTACTTCATTGTCATACGTGCAGCATATGCGCAAAAAGGCCGGAGAGAATTGGGTTGACACTGCCTCTAAATCACTCTTTCTGAAGAACAAGAGCACCTACTCCTATTTTCAGAAGATGGTTTAACTACGAGGTGGAACAAAAATCCACGAAGGAGGAATGACATTGATGAGTTTCCACTTTGGTATGTACAACAACTCTGATATTTTTGTGTTTGAGAGACATACACTTGTAATCAAAACCCTCTTCATCATGATCTTATCATCATCATCAAAAAAAAAAAAAGTCCAAAAACAGATGATGAAGAGTGGTAAAACTATAAAATTGAAAATGTCACTCTGCACAGCGAGTATACCCAAGGTGGATGATGGTTAGATGAGACGTTTGAGATGTTGGAAGAAAGAAAGAGTGGTTTAGAGAATGTGGATATCAACAGACTTATTCTCTCTTGCAATTTTGTGCGATATCCTGCATCCTCTACGAAACATCGGGTAACCCTTAAACACTTTAAACACTTTTAACTCCACCTCTAAATGGCCATAACCCTTTAGCGTCGTCTACCCTAAATGGTGCCTTTAGCGAGACCCTCCCGCAACTTTGAATGCGTTGAGTTTGTGTTTGGGAAATGGAACTTGGTTGAGAAATGTAATTTGGATTATGTGGTCTGCAGATTGAAGGTTTTAAACTCGGTTCACTGAGGATAAAAGAGTTTCCGCGTTTTCAACCCTTTCTCCTTCACTTGGTTTTGGATTTGTTTGAGGACAAACAAAGATCTAAGTCTGGGGGAATTGATACAATGCGTTTTTGGCGCATTCTAACATTTGTCTTGTAGGATTTTATCGAGTCTTTCGTTCTCTTTCGAGTCATTCTAGGTATACAAGTGGCTGGAAACAAGGATTGGAACTCGCGGATTTGATTTGGCGAAAAAGGATGAAATATGGATCTTTTTGGAGATTTTGAAGAAAAGGAGCACTTGCTCTGGAAGAAGGAGCACCCGCTCCTAGCAGATCCACTTATGAAAATTTCATTAAACCTAATTCTAAAAACCCTATCTTTGGGCCAGCCGCTAAGGGCTTTAAAAGGGGAGAGATTTTTGATCCTTTGGGCATCACGCAGCCGTAGCACAGCAGCAACGACACAACATAGATCAACGAGTGAGAGAGAGAGAGAGATTCGAATACTTGTTTTAGAGTTTGCTTGGAGATTTGTCTTCCACGTTTCCTTGTTGAAGTTTTCTTAAACCCTTATCTCTTTTACTTTGATTCAATGAAGTTTATTATGTCTCTTGCTGCTGTTGTTTGCTTGAATATGTGCGAGTAATCCCCTTTGTTAGGTTGAGGGTTCGATGGGGTTAGAGAATCATAACTAAGCATAGATAGGTTTTGAAACATCACTTGATATCTCCATCTATAGTCGATCTTAATGCCTAGACTAGATTGATCACCTAGCCTTTGATTCTAGGTTGAATTTACTCACCAAAAGTGTTGTGAATTGCTGGAATTGACTTAGATGAGCGAGTTGTCTTTAGCCAACAACAGTTGAAGTTAAAGCAACTCGTGAACAAATTGATCTTATTCGTTTAATGCTCATCATTCTTTGTAACCTTAAACGACAGTTTAGGATGTTAGATTGATTGTTGAAGTAGTTGATGCCACGACAGTGGGTCCTCTTGAATCTATGGTTGGGTTCTAGATTGGTTCATAACTTGATAACCTGAATAATTGCTTGGTTTTGATGTCCTAATCCCTGAGATATATCCCTTGACCTAACGCCTTTCCACTTATTGTTTATACCGATTTACTTTTGTTTGCTTTGATTAATCGTGACACTTAAAACAACTTTGAATTGCTTAGCTGAATTTCAGCCTTATGAAAATCTTTGGCTTTGACACGATATTTGAGTAACTTTCTCCCTCGTACCCACTTCGCCCATAATAAAGCATTAGAAGACGTTAAGCGCCAAATCAGTTTGTAACAATACACATCATTTACCCCCTTTAGAGAGCGTAACCCCAATCCTCCTTCATTCAGCAGTCGACATACATATTCCCAGGCGATCTTTGCTTTTCTCGAAATTAGCTCTGGACCAGACCAGAGGAAAGCCAAAAAAAGGTTTTCAATCTCTTGGATACAAGCATTTGGAAGTCTAAAAGCCGAGAGCCAAAAGTTGGTGAGACTAACCAAAACTGATTTAATGAGTTGTAATCTTCCTGCAAAAGATAAGGACCGGGCTGTCCACATTCCGATCTTTGATCGAATCTTTTCCAAGAGAGGAAGATAATCAGCCGCCGTCATCCTCTTTGTAACAAGGAGAAACCCCAAATATCTGACCAGCAAAAGGAAAGAAGATGCATAGTTTTTAGAGAACAAATCAATGGCAATCCTCAAATCCTTAATTACATGTACAAGCTCAAGCTAGATTGATGGGCTTCTCTCGATCTCATTGTCTTTGAAAGCAATGATCAGTTTACGATCAAGCTCCTTTAGAAAGTGACTGAGGAAGTTTTTGCGGATATCTTCACCTCTGAATCTCGGAAAGACGTTGTATACAGAATTGCGAAGAGGAAGAAGATGAAGGAGCCAGAGAGGGTAAGTAAGTGGTTCTGAGAAGAAGAAGTGAGGTCTCACCTTAAAACTTAGCAGTAGCAAAAAATTGGTAACTAGTAGCAATTTCACCATTGCTTCTTCTTTTTTTCTTCTAAAACAACTTCACGGATGTTTCATATATGTTGACTTTAATCTCGACTACACAATTCTCTTATTTTCTTTTCATCTAAAGTGTAGATGCATCAAAGATGGCAACTAAGGATTAAAGAAGGTGTGAGGAGTCATGTGTGACACAGGAGACAAGAAAAGCTGAAGTCAGCGTCACACGTGTGAAGTCAACATCACACGTGTGAATGTCATGAGTGTCTCGAGCCATGGGAACACAAGTAGGAGAGATTGTGCAGAGGTTTGGTTCAACTAACAAAGAAGTGACCTGATGCAAAAGGCAAAAAGCATAAGGTTGGCGCATTGCACAAAGTGAAGTGACAGGTGAGACAGTGTTTCTCTATGTAAATACAGTGGACTGTCTGGGAGGAGGTTTTTTAGTTATCTTCTTACGTAAAAATTAGAGTGAGAGAGAGACAATACTCTATGAAGAACTGCAGAACAAACTAAGTGAGGTTTTGTTGAGAGTTAACTATTTCTTCTGGGTAGATTAGGAACTGTTGGATAAACACGAATCTTGTTATGTAAGATGTTGTGAGTTCTTGGGTAGACTAGGTTAAGAGTTTTTACCCCATCATTGTAAGATTGTGTAATCTGGTATTCGCACAACAGGAGTTGCTTGTAGCTGTACTACGTTAGTGTTAATGGAAGGATTTTAAGTTTGTCTGAAATACTTCCTGTTGATTGTAGTATCTGTGTTTCCTCATTGGGTACTCTTACTTTTACATTTGGTATCACAGCCAAATATCAAACCAAGAGATTCGTGTTCTCTTAACAGGTGGAGGTTCTGTGACATGGAAACATTTTTGGAAACAACGAGTATTAATAAGGGGTTACTTCTAGATACTAAAAGATATAAATACTGGAAAGTAAGGATCACTCAGCATATCCGGGAGCAAGGAGAGGATGCCTGGACCGCTGTTGAAGATGGGTGGGAACCTCTATCTCAAGTCTCCGATGAAGGGTTTAAGGTTCTCAAGAAGTTTGCTTGGACGATTGAGGAGAATAATCTATCTAAATTCAATGAGAGTGCTTTGAACACCATCTTCAGAGCTATTCAAGAAGATGAGTTCAAACTCATTCAAGGGCCAAACAGACGTGGGATATTCTTCAAAAAGCTCATGAGGGAACATATATGGTCAAGACAACTCAACTTGATGAACTCGCTTTAAGTTTTGAAAATCTAAAGATGGATCCACAGGAAACCATTGTCCAATTCAGCTCTAAAATAAGTGCCATTGCTAACAAAGCTGAAGTGTTGGGTAAAACCTACAAGGATAAGAAACTTGTCAAGATATTGTTGAGATGTGTACCTCAAAAGTTTACAGTACACAAAGTGTGATGAGAGTCTCTGGAAACTCGGATTCAATGAAGTTTGAAGAACTCATTGGAATGTTAAAATCAGAGGAAATGGAAGTGAATGAGGACAAAGAGTTGACATCCAAGGGGATAGCCTCTTTGTTGAAGAATACAGAGACTCTCTAAAAGGTTTAAAAGATGAGATATCTCTCATGGCTAGAAACTTTAGAAAGGTTCTCAATCCTGTTTCACAAGGTCAAAATCAAGGATAATCAAGTCAATTTCGAAGTCAATTTCGAAACAATGAAAGAGGAAATTCTAGAAACTTTCGGTCTAATGAACGTGATGGGAGTAGAAGAGACATTCAGTCCTTTGAATGTGGAAGAAATGGTCACATCATACCAGAGTGTCTCATAACTAAACGAAAGGAGCTAAAGTGCTATGAGTGTAAAGGGTGTGGTCACACAAAGACCAAGTGTCCAAACCTCTTGAAAAGGAAAGAAAAATCTCTCATCAGCTTTAGTGAATCTAACTTACATGAGGATAATAAAGGAAAAGAAGATGATATGTTGAACTTTGTAGCTTTTCTGGCCAGTACAAGAGAGTCTCCTTCAACATCTGACTCAGAATCAGAAGACGATTTTGTAGAGATTGATCCTAAAGAAGCATATAGGGTGTTGTACTACAGCTGGATAGAAATGCAAGAAGATAACTCAAAGCTTACACAAGATATCTCCAACTTGAAAGTAGATATTAAGGACCAGAGGGAAGCTCTTCTCAAACAAGAGAATGAAGAAAAAGATATGGAATGGTTCAAAAAGGAGTATCCTGACTGTACCTCAAAAGATGTTGATGATCAAATCAAGTATCTTCAGAAAATGATATGTCTGGAAAAACAGAACAAGGAATGTGTACAACAGGAAACTCGTGACACAGATCAAAAACTGAGAATAGTCAAAATGGGACTCAACAACTTGAGAAGGTTCTAACTATGTGAAGAACCGAGTCATCTCATCGAGGACTTGGATATCCTGGATGGGCAACATCAGTTGAAGGACCTTTGAGTGACTCAACCGTGTTTGTGAAATAAAGGAATCTTCCAAAGGTTTCACATGGCCATTCTCAACCAGCTAAGAAGGAAATTCTTTCACCAAGATCTATTCTTCCACCTAGATACTGTGAGAAAATACACAAACTACAAGGAATAGTTGGAGGTCCAAAAGAAAGAAGTCAAAAGGATAAACCAACTACAAAGACAAGAAACATAAGTTGTTACCATTGTGGAAGGAATGGGCACAAGTAGCAAAGGTGTTTCAAAAAGAAAAGGATCAGTCAGCAACTTTGGAAATCGAAACGATGTTGGATTGACCCTTTTCGATTCAGTTGTGTCTGGGTGACTAAGGAAGAACTGTATGAAAAATTCAGGAACATCAGAGAAGAAATAGAGGACATCGGTCTATTGGACATCAACAGCCATGGTGAACCTGACTCAAAAACTAAGGAAAAGACAGTTCTACAGATCGCTCAAATGGCGTATATCACTGAAAAAGCAAATGAAGGACCAAGCTGGTATTTTGACAGTGGGTGCACAAAACACATGATGAGTGTTACCAGTGGTCTTTCAAATCTTTGCATGAATGTCAGAGGAGAAGTTGTGTTTGGTGATGATGAGACCAGACGAATCTAGGGATCAGATTCTCTCCTATGAGATCGAATATAACGACGAAATCAATTCTGCAGCATCCTGACAGAATCGGATCAAGTCTACAAGGACCGAGTCTGAATCTAGGCTCAAAATGACATGAAACTCATAATCAAAATGGGCTTAATGAAATTATGGGTATAAATCTAATATATTGTTTAATGGGCCAAACCCATTTTATTAGCTGGCCAAATTACTTAATGACATTATATATAACTCATTGTACTCACCTAAAAAGTAGTTCAGAACTTTTAGCAGAGAAACACTCTTATAATCACAGTTTAACAGAAACAGCAATAAAAAAACATATTCCCAGTCTTCGTTCGAAGTGTGTCCGCGACATAGAATTCTCTAATCCTCAAACACCTTTGACAAATTTAATTATGCAGGTCCAACTCCCACAGTTTGTCGCCGTCTAAGGGGGCACTAGAGATTTTCTCACATAAAGGAATCACCTAGCACACTAGACGGGAGAAGATGACCAGCAGCGATAACAGCAGTAGCAACAATAGCGACGACTCCTCAGCGTCACGGTCAGACAACACAACCGCTAGGGGCAGCAAGCAAGGCGATGATGTTGTCCACGTCACCGCAACAAATCCGGCAGTCTTGAACAAACTAAAGGACATGATGAAGATACTCCTTGGGAGGTCAGCAGATCATGAAGCAAGCTAAAGGTTCTTACAACGGCGAGTAAGGCCCGCAAGAAAACCACCAGGAATGGCGGACCGCGGCGGTCACTCAGGCAGTTCAGACTGCACACTCTCAGCTTCTCGATGCCGCGCAGCGCGCGATGATCCTGAGGTGACCTACCACCGCTGCCGCCGCTGCGGACAGCGGATCCAACTCCGGAGCGAGCCAATGGAACAACGGGCACGGGATCAGCTGCTTCAGGAAAAATCGCGCAGGAACGCCAAGCTGCTTCAAGATGGATTGTGAGGACGGTCGGCACAGACAATAACCCACGCAGGACACGCACCTCAGAGAATCGCAGCGCACCTGCAGGGAGAGATCGATCCCATGCTTGTCGAAATGACGCGGACATTGAGCGCGAGCAGGACCTCACCTTTATAGTATTTCCTGTAATCCTTACTTTTGAATGAAATGTTTTTACCTTTTTCTTGCGTCATTCTATTTAAGGTTAGTATATTGATCAATAAATATAGAAAGATTACTTTATTATGTTTCAAATTAAGAAATTAACAAAGAGAAGACAAATCTATAACATAATTATTCTTCTCATTTGATATGAGATGTTTCTTGAGAAGCCATAATCGGTCGAGAACCACAAGGAGTCTCTCTTAGTTCACTGTTACAGAACACTTTGCTTTGTTGTTTTCTACAAAACTAATGAATGAATTTTGTTTGCTTCTCACCCTCCCTTGGAGGAGAAAGACGGATATGTGTCTTTGTTACAGTGACAAGAGGCAAGACTAGGGATGTTGCCGTGGGTTAAAAAACCCAGCCCGACCCGAAACTGAACTGAACCCAGCCCACGAAAAACCCGAATTCAAAAAACCCGAAAAAGCCCGAGTTCTAATAGAGTAACCCGAAAAAAACCTGCCAAGTTCTGGGTTTACTTATGGGTACCCGAATTTGGGTCTTTTAAATAAATATACACCTTTTTTTTTTTAGATTTGTATTCATCAAAATCTAAATCTTCTAATATACATTTACATATATGAAGTGCTAGTTTTAATATTTATACATTTGTATTCATCAAAATCTAAATCTTCTAATCTAAATAAATGTACATTTAGAATTATAATACAGAATTGGCTCATTCACAAAATTGGATCGATCGATCTATTTATTGAATCGATCGATCCATTTATTGTAAAATGAATCGGTCGGGAGATCGGTCGGGAGGGGGATCGACCAGCTCACTTGCTTGGAAAACATGTTGGATCGATCCACATGTGTATAATGTATATTGTCTTTTAGCGTTTAACTTTTATTGTATTATGATTACATAATGTCTGCTTAACTTTATATTTTTATAATAACAACAGTTGGAAAAAAAAAATTTATCATACGATGTCAAAAAAAGTATAGTTATGTCAAAGACGAAACCTTTCACGGAAACATTACAATAATCTTTATTTCGATTCAACAAACCAAAAGGAAGAAGAACGAAGGAACAGACAGTGACATTGTTTCCATCAAAGCAGAACACAAAATATATAAAACGCATCTTCAATCGTCATATTCATGATGAGCTACTTGCCATCTTTGTAGCATCTTCATTTTTCTCATCAAAATGGTCTTCAATGTCACCTAATATATAAAGATATGAATAAATGAATATTTGATATGAAGTTAATAGCTAACTTATGATATATGAATATTTGTCTTTTATTTTTACCTTGAAATTCTGCATAACCTCTAAGCCAATTGCGAGTACAGAGGAGTGCTTGAACGTTTTCCGGAAGGAGGCGATTTCTGAACGGGTTCAACACCCGACCTCCAACGCTGAATGCAGACTCTGACGCTACTGTAGTAATTGGTATGTTGAGCAACTCACATGCCATAGAAGCCAAATCACCATAGCGGTGTCCGTTGGTTTTCCAAAAGCTCAAAACTTCTATATCTGGAAAAGACTTTGATTCTAACCTCGATTCCTCCAAATAGATATCCAAATTTGACTTCACATTATCTGATTCACGAGGGATGCACCTTTCAAGATCAAAGAGATCCTGTTTTAGAGAAATGCATTAGATAAAAAGTGAGAATGAAAAGATTAGAAACTTGTAAATTTGTAATGTAAGAATGAAAAGAAATACTTACATAGTTCAAGTCATCATCAAGTGGTGTGATGTATTGCGTTTTTGACACATTCTAACCAATGTTTTCAAAGGTTTTTCGATTCTTTTCTATGTCTTTAGAGTCTTTTCAGGTTTAAACACGTTTGGATGGAGTCTAAGGCAAAATAGCAAGGATTAGAAGAAAATGAGCAGAAAATGGTCAGAAGTTTGGCATTCGTTGAGTGACTTTCCGCCATTGGATCGAGCTGAAATTTGAACACAAAACAGAGAGTGGCGTTAGCTTTCATTTGGAAGTAATATGAAGTTATTCCAACGGTGGGATCGAAAGTTATGGGAGTTTTAGTGAAGACATGTCAGTCTGCCTTAACCGACCGGTTTGCTGGAAATTAAGGAAATTGCAGATTTTCCTATTTTGACTTGGTTTGAAAACGTGATTTAACCTATTTATTCTAATTTTTAGCCATTGTTTAGGCTACGCTTTATTTTCTATCAGATTTTTTGTTTCTAAGCTTTTGGGGGAGAAGATCTCTAACCCTATTGACAATTCGGAGAAGATTTCTAAACTCTCTTGTTTATCTATTGATTTTCTTATGTCTTTCATGAATTCTTCTTATGATTTGATTTCTATCATGTCTGAGTAGTTTTCTAATTGGGTTTTAGGGTTTCAAAGAGATTTCAGGGTTTGATTGATGTTGATTTAGGGATTGATAACTTGGTTTCTTCATCTAGGTTGTTCGTATTGCTGGAACTTGATTAGCTACCTTGTTTCTGATCTTAGGTTGTTTAACGCATCAAAAGTGTTTGTTTAAAAGCCTGAAATAACTTATTTGAGCAAAGCATCCCTAGCCAACGAAAGCTGATGTTAGGGTGTTTTGTGAACATATCAAACTTGACCATAATGCATGTTTAACCTCTTGAATTCAAACGACAGTTTAGGATCTTAGGTTGTTAGGCATAGTAATTGATGCTACGACAGTAGATCAATTTGATTTTGTGATTTGAGTTCTAGAACGATTACTACTGCTTTCCCTGACAATTTATCTATTTCTGAATCCCTGAATCCCTGCGAATTTCCTAATGCCCAATGCTTGTTATTCATAAGTTTACATATTATACTTGCTATTTTCATTTACATATTGCAATTCACAATCATATTTTTGTCTTAGCTTAGTTTCATTCTCATAAATTTGTAGTGTGATACTTGATCCTTGTGGATTCGATCCCTGCATTACTACAACCATTTGCTGTGCACTTACAGTAGTTATATAGGGTTAAAACATGTGTTATCATGGTGATTCCGTTAGAATCTCATGTGGAGTAGGTGTTGCTGAAAAGCAAGAAGAAGAAACCCGAGACTTGGTTTGATAATCTTCATAAAGCAATTTCAAATTCTCCTTCACAATCTTAACTTTTTCCACAGTAGTACTCGGATCAAAATCATAGAGAATACCTTTTTCTCTAAACCCCACTCTTTCAAACAACCAAGTATTTTACTAGCTAATTCTTCACCAGTGTGAGGAGGTTTCATCTCACAAAAAGCTAGAATCTTGTTGGTTAATCTCCAACTATCATCAACATAATGAGCTGTTACACAAATATAATCCATCACTGTGCTGCGAGCTGTCCACAAATCTGATGTAAGACTAACACGACCTTGGAATTGTGCAAATAGCTTTTTCAGCTTCTCTTTCTCTAACTCATACCTCCTAAACACATCAGCCGCAGCAGTTTGCCTACATATATGCTTGCAATCCGGGTTTAAGTACTTATCTCTAGCTCTAACCTTTTCATATTCCACATAACGAAAAGACATATCATGATAAATGATAATCTCACTAACCATAGAACGATCTACTTTATGATCATACTTCCTTTGTTCATTAAAAGCACCAGGTCTCATTGGACAGCCCTCTAAATGGCGTGTTACGGCTGATGTTCCTTGACTAGGATCTGTAATCATTTTCTTATTACAATGCATACAACGGCCTCTCTTTTTTCCATCTACATCTACTTCTGCTATAGGTATAAATTCCTTCCAAACATTAGCTTTTAAACGCTTATTACTGTGAAATACCGTTAATAAGTGGAGTTTCATGACCTGTCCCTTGAGTTTCACTCTCAGCTCCTTGAGTTTCAATTTCTGCTTCTTGAGTTTCATCCTCTTCCATCATTGTCCTATGCTCATTGTCAGCATTAAGAATCGCTATCGTTTCCAAAGATTGCGAATCCATTCTGCAATTAGAGAACAAGACTTTGGTCACTCGAAACCCATCAAACCCATCAATATACACGAAACCAAATCAGAAACTTTGTGACCAGAAAAAAAAATACCAAATCAGAAATTGATAATGTGAAAATTTTAATTTCAAGAAGATATACAAACGCATATGAGAAGCTACAAAGCCAGTGAAAGTTGAAGTCATATTGTCTCGATTGATTCATGATGAGCAAAAGTAATTTTATAATTTACAAATTAAAAAACCCATCATATGCGTTTGTATATCTACAAATTAAAGCAAAAGTAAAACAATATGACTTCAACTTTCGGCACCTCAGAACTCAAAGGAGAAGTCTAGTACATATAGACTAATAATGTCCACGAAACACGAATTAAAAATTAAAAAAGAGAAGTGATTAGAGATTTCGTTTCCATCAGACTTAGAATTAAAAATTACCTGGGAACAAAAGAAGAGAGAAGAGTGTGAGCTTCGGATCCAGGAACAAGTCGCCGACAGTCTCTCGGTGAAGAAGATGAATTAGAATTTTTTTTATACCCTAAAATAAAACGACGTCATTTTAGAGTAGACATTAAAAAAAAAAACCCACCGGTTACCCGAAACCCAATAGGGTAAATCCGAATGGGTAATTTTAAAAACGGAACCTGTCCATTTTAAACCCGTGAAATTTGGAAACTAAAAATATGGGTTCTGGGTTTAAAATCTCAGTTGGGTTTCGGGTAGCCAACGGGTTTAAACCCATTATTAACATCCTTAGGCAAGACCCCAAACAGTAGTTTTCATCGACTATCTTGTTGTCTTGAGACTAATAATAGAATATTTCAAAAACTGATGATGTAAGGGCTTTCTTTGTCTTCCGTGAGAGTATGATTTGTTACTCAATTCAACAAGCACATAACCTCTTTACATTGCAACGACAAGGAAAGTGAAATGCGTCAAAGCAAAGAGATTAAATGTAGGAGACAAGAACTAAACACAATATTACTACGTCAACTGATTGCTCAATCTGTTACCATATCACATCTGTTGGGGCTGGGCGCCCAATCTATCTCATCTTCAGGCCCATCTTCAATTCAGCCTATCCTCAGCTCCACCCATCTTCAGTTCCAAACCCAACTCAATATCAAGGGATGCCCTACATAATCCCACCTCCTCTTTCTAGTTAAAAAGGAGACCTCTCTCCTTGAGAGTACAAGGGATCCAAAAACGTACAGTATTAGGACTCTAAACTCATACCAAAAAGAAAAGAATTCTGGTCGGACACTTCCGCCAGAAAAGTAATCTCAGTTCATCTAACCCTCGGATCGTCAGTTCGAGAGATACAAAGCTCCACACTACAATCATCAACATGTTCAATCCTGTTACTAGGTCCGACCTCAACTCTCGAGCAACAGGTTCCGACCTCCGAATACCAACAGGTCCGACCACGTTACTCAGTTAGTCACACTCAGTTCGTAAAACACTAGGTTTGTCAGTTCTCAAGCTTCCGAGCTCAAATTCCTACTTTTAAACTTATGTTCGAACATTGTAATCCGTTTCCTAACATATAATCACGGGAATTTCTGAGCAAAATGTATTGTCGAACTCATGTATCAACAACATCTCACTTCTTTAGTTCTCAAGGACAAGTGAAAACACTACAATCTCACACAAAAAAAAAGCTGTTCCAATATGGCCATTAGTTTCTCCTTCCTTATCTACAACATACTCCCTGTTATTCGCAAAAGATATCAAACCGAAACGGCCGTTACTGTTTCCTTATCTACAAACATGCTTCACGTTACTCAATATGATATCAGTCTGAAATGGCCATCGTCTTTGCTGATCTACAAACATGCTTCCATTAGTCCACTCAAGAGATATCAAACCGGAGAATCATTCACTCTTCTTCATCAGAATCAAGCTGCTGCTCCAAACTGTGAAGCATCTAAAACACAGAAACAAAGTTTATGATTAGGTATGAACATAAGAAGAACTTATACACATGTGACTGCTTACCCTAGTAGTAGGAGTAGGAATTCTCTGTGATCGACGGGCAGGCTCCTGCATTTCTTCAAGCTGCTCTTGGTCATGGTTGTTTTCATCGATGTTCCCATTGTTTTCTTCGAGGTTCTCATTGTTTTCATCGATGTCCTCATCACTTTTAACATCAGAGAATATACCATATAGACCGTCTTTACCATATCCCACTGCTTCCATATCCCCGTAAGGGTAGGCGTCAATATAGTCCTTGTCGAACGGAATTTTCGAAAAATCCTCAAGCTTATTATTCTCAGTCTGCCCCTTTTCTTCAATGCCAGCAACAGTTTTCGACAAGTCTACTCTTCTTTGGGATGTCTTTTCAATCATAATACCGTTGAGGCAAGACAACAAATCAGTACATGCACCGTAATCCTTTTTAGAATACGCATCTTTGAAACTCTCCAAATGCTGCAGAACTTGAGTTTGATGTGGATCCATATCGCTTGGTTCTGGTTGGTCGGTCAAGAAACAGATACAGAGAGCTTACTCAATCCAAACAAATGCAGCAATCAAGTAACAGAAATATCAAGCAGCTATTCATCGAGAAACATATCAGCACAAGAAACACTAAAAACGAAGCATCTTAATCCTCGGTTTTAGGCTTATAACAAGATCATGCTCATGAAATTCCCCATAGAAGAAGGATAGTTCCATAAGAAGACCAGTCGACTAATCACACAGATCCCAATCATTTCGTAATTTCTAAAAGATCCATAGGCTACTAGATTCCTCACTTTATGGCTTGAAAAAAGAGTTACCTTGTGAGGCTACTATCGTCATCCTTGCTCTGTATCTAGATTCCGAAACCAATTGGCTTGATCGCGAGAATTTTTCTACAAGATCCATCAACATTACGTCAGGCATATCTCAAGAACAAAACCGCATACATTAGGGTTCGAATTAGAGAGATACATGTAAGCTAACATCTTCCAATTACTCTCTCACTCTCTCTCTCACTCTCTCTCTCTCTCTCTCTCTCTCTCTCTCTCTCTCTCTCTCTCTCTCTCTCTCTCTCTCTCTCTCTCTCTCTCTCTCTCTCTCTCTCTCTCTCTCTCTCAGACTTGCAATCGATTGGAAAAACAAAATCAAAACAGAGATTCTAAAAATTTGAAGTGAATCTACTACACAACCTTCAAGCTCGAAGCTCGAAGCTCGAAGCTCTTTCTCTCTCTCTCTTCCCAAATTTCTAGCTCAAACTCGTGTTTTTCCAGTTAGGGTTCGAATTAGAGAGATACCTGTAAGGATTGTAAGCTAAGAAGAACTTCCAATTACTCTCTCTCTCAGACTTGCAATCGATTGAAGAAACGAAATCGAAACAGAGATTCTACAAATTTGAAGCGAATCTAACACAGGAGATTGAGAGCTTCAAGCTCTCTCTGTCTCTCCCCCAATTTCTTGCTCATCAAACTCGTGTTTTTCCCTCTGTGTGTGTTTCTGTTACGAATTGGAGGGAGTCCGTGTTTTTGTCTTATTTATATACCACCGAGACAAGAAGAAGAAGACTTAAAGAACCGGACATTTACTAAATTTAATCCAGTTTTCTGGTTTAGAATAAACCGGACATTTGCTTCTCGCTTGGGCCTTCTCTATTTTAAATGGGCCCATTATCTCATCTCTATTTATTTATTTTTCGATCAATAAAAGCTTGAGAAATTAAAAAGACAAATAAAGCTTGAGAAATTTGTGTGTCTGCATCGACGACGAGGTGAGTTTGTTTCTTTCTTTCTTTCGCTTGTGATTATCGATTCAATTGGTTTAGGGTTTCAATTTTTCTTGTAAAAATACTATATACTATAATTCTAGGGTTGATAGAATCAAGTGCAAGTGCGAGTAATTTAGTGTTTGTAAGTTGGGGAAATTTTCTACTAAAATTGATGTTTTTGATTTCTTTGAAGGCCTTCTTGAGAGACATGGTATTAGAATATACCTCCGGTGTTCTCCGTCGTCACGGTCGATTGCCACCGTCGTCGTTTCGATATTATCCATTCGATACAGGGTCAGTCACTCATGTTCCCTTCTTCACCTTTCAGAGTTTTACAATGTATTCAGAATTGAACATACATTGACTCTCTCTCTCTCTCTCTCTCTCTCTCTCTCTCTCTCTCTCTCTCTCTCTCTCTCTCTCTCTCTCTCTCTGTCTCTCTGTTTTGGTTTGGTTTGGTTTTTAGGACTTCCTCTGGTTTGAAGGAGGACATGAAACAGGAGGTTATACGACTCGGAGTTGATCTCTCTCTATATATGTCTGAAACCATGTTCTTATTGTCTGATGACATCCATACTATGTTATGCTTCTGCACTAAGTTATGGAGATGTCTTCTTCCTTACAAGAATCCCGTCTTACAAAGGCTGCTTCGCGTTATGCATTTTGTCTACACAGATTATATCAAACCCAGCAATAATGGAGTGTTTCAGGATGTTGGCAGCAACTCTGTCCAATGGGAATTCGTCAGCACCACTTGGGACGATTTTGTTACCGGGATCCTAGTTATGCATCGCCTTGTTTTGGTTCTTGGTAGATACGATTACTCGTTTGATGATCGGTTATTATCCTCTGCTATCGCAAAATACAAGCAAGTGCTAAAGAAACTAGAGGATAAGTTGAGATCCGCCAGGGATGTTTCGGAGGCGAATGGGTTTGCGAGGGAGACCATAGAGCCTAGAATCTCTCACTTGTGGAACTCTCTGTTTCATGAAGAACCTAAGGAAGCAACATCGACTCTAAAACTGATAAGGAGTAGTATGGTTAGGGACATGTTTACATCTATCTTTGACAAACCTTTTCACAGCGAAATACTCGCACTGCCTCCACATCCTCCTTACATTTTAGGGTCAGTAATATCTTTCAGTTTTTCTTTCTCAGTCACTCACATAGGCTACAAAGTCTTCATGTTGGCTTTTTTGTTTTTTTTGCAGGACGGATTTCGCAAAGCAGGAGCTGAAAGAGGAGGTTGTGCAACTAGGAGTTGAGCTCTCGCTATGTGTGGCTCAATCAATGTTCTTGCTGTGTGATGACACTCATAGTGTGTTATGGTTCTGCTATAAGTTATGGGGAGATGCACAAAGGGACGATCGAAATCCTGATAGTCCTGTGGTGGAAAGGCTGCTTTGTGTTATTCATTATGTCTACTCAATATATATCGTACCCAAGAACGGAGTATATCAGAATGATGATGGCAAATCGGTCCAATGGGGACTGATCTCGGAGACTTGGAAGGATTTTGATGTTGGAATCAGAGATCTGGATCGCCTTGTTTTGAGTCTTAGAGGAGAAGGAAACTGTTTGGATGGCCGAGAGCTTACGTCTAGTGTTGAAGAAGCGTTGAAGAAGGTAGATGAGAAGTTGAGGTCCGTGAAAGATGTTTCAGAGGCGAATGGGTTTGCGAGGAAAGCGATCGAGTCTAGCGTTTTGGAGTCGTGGAAGTCTCTCTTTGACAAAGAAGCTAAGAAAGTGATGAGGAATGAGATGCTTGGTGACCTGTTTCTCCCTGTATGTTTCAAAGCACCACCATGTTAGCTTACTAGTTACTTTCGGATTAGAGTTTTAAATTTTATGTAATGTAATAGACAGATTGGAGATTAACATATGTAGCTGGGAAAGTAATAAAGCCAGCAACGTTTATAAGGACAAAGGAAATCGAATTTTGCGGATGCAACTCCTGTTTGGGTTTATGACCATTCATGAATAGAATTTTATAGCTTATAACAATATCCTCAGAAAAAAATGACTGATTAAATTCTGCACAAAAGAAATGTCTGAAACAGAGACACCCACGTTTTGAAGCTTTCCTGATTTTCGCAATAGGGTTTGCAACGAAACGTGTGCAAGAAGTCACTCCTTTGTATTACTCTGCTTCTTGTGAGTTGCGTGTAACTTTCCAAGAAACGGATTATACAAGTCCAGCAATCAAATTATAGAAGATCCATTACCTATCTACAACACACAGATTTTTTTGTTAATATTATTAACACCACACAAGAAAGTTAGAGCAGAGCATGCTTCACTCACTCTTGGCCATGATATTCTGCATAGGTGCTGTGTCGTCTGTATCTGCATAAGCATGGTGATAGAGTTAATCAGATTGTAAGTAGAGTTGAAATGTTTGATATATTGACATATTTCCTCTATGAAACCTCTACAAATGAAGTTATCACAAGACCCACATGATCATAATTAAAGTAGCTTTAAAGCCAGCAACTTTTAGAAGCACAAAATAAAATTGAGAATTACAAATGCAAATTTTCGTTTGGGTTTTTTTAACATTTTGTGAATAAAATTGTGAAGCTCTCTGTCACAAATTTATTTGGAACTAAATTAACATGGTCTATAAAATTTTAGAGTTACATAAGAACCTTGCAGTTTGGCTGGCAGTAGGTTCTTGAGTTGTCTTTTACATAATCTGCAGAAACAATCCAGTGTCATTCACTATACTAAAAGTTTCTCTTTAGTCTTGGAAAAGAATAATGACATGTCTAAAGTTTACCTGCAATCGTGCGCTGACTGCTTCTCTTCGTCTCTCCATTGCTGTCTTCGCACTCTTAACTACGATCAGTCTCATTACAAAGATCACTATCAACGCAGTCTTCATACTCTTCACTGTAATCACTCTCATTGCCTGTATCATTATCTTTACTCATTTCATCATCCCAGGAGAGTCTTATGCCACATCCGGTTAACTTTAACTCAGAGTCATCATCACTAAGATGAAACTGTATATCCACATGATCATAGTTGACTTCAGGTAGATGAGAATTATCATTGTTTAGAAGGAAGCGACAGTCAAATACAATCAGCTGACTGCCTGGATGCATAATTTCCACGAATTGTCTGTGGCAAATCAGCAGAACCAAAGTGGTTTCCGAGTCTGTCTATGAACCGACAACATACCTGGATTCTGAATGAATTACTATCCGTGGAACTAGATTCAGCATAACGCATGGCGCAAGCCTTAAATCTGAGGAATGGCTTAGAGGGAAAGGTGTGGAATAGAGGGATATTGATGAGAGAGGTTCCAGTAGTAGTACGGTGAGTGAAATATGAAGGCAGTTCTTCACCTGACAATATCATGGACTCGAAGAAAATTGATTGTTTCTGAAGGAGAGCTTCTTGATCCAAGTTGAAACGATTCCTGAACTGGAGCTTGAGTTTTGGGGGATAATCAGCTGGAAGAGAAGAGCGAATATCATCTGTTGCCAACGCCACTTCATCCCAGCTAGTTTCAGTCTGAAAAGTCGACAGAGCCAAGATGTTTCAGTTTAAAAAGGTTTAGGGACACACGTAGTAAATTGTTGCATCCTCTCATAAGTAGCGCAGTGAGCCAAGAGAAGTCCTCGATCCACCAAGGAACCTCTTCAGTCCCTGTTCTGTTTAGATTGAGCTCTGAGATGTTGATTGAGATATCAGGAAAAGTCCTCAACCTTGAGCATCCACTAAGATCAAGATGACTGCGAGATTCGAGGTTGATTCCGGTGGAAGAGTCTCCAGATTTACACATTCTGTAATTGCCAAATACTCAAGTTTACTGAATTTCTGAATCGAAGAAGGAAGCTTCACCAAACTTGGGATATCCGAGAGTGTTAGCCTCGTCAAAGAGGGAGACAACATGGTCATGAGGGGTGTAAGCGGCTGAACAACAAAAGAAAAATATATATTAGATTTCGGGTGGAATTATTATCGTCTATTTTAGAAATGTAATTACATAATTTTCAAATGTAATTGTCTAATTTTCAACTTATAAACAGCAAAATAATAATACACTCAAATAGTTAACTATTTCTTATAATAATGTTTGTCAAGACATAAACTATTTTTACACAAAAATATATTTCTGTTACTTTACAAATAATTTACTATTTTTGTATGGAAATGGCTAACTATTTTTCGTGAAGAGTTAAGTACGATACCAAAAATTCCACTAGTTTTCGTTGGAAAATGAATAAAGCGTAAAACTGTCTTAACATTTCTTGTTAATTAACCAGTTCACCCTAAACAAAAAGTTGGAGAAACGGTTGGTTAAGTAGATACCTGCACTATTTTCCACGTTTTCCAACTCCTGAGTCCATACATGTCAAGACCAACGAGATTCTTTAGTCGCACCTTTGACGGAAATTCTTCAATGGCCGTTTTTCCTAAATTGAGCTCTGAAATGTTTCTTGAGATATCAGGAAAACTCTTCAACCATGAGCATCCCCTAAGATTGAGCTGATAGAGGCATTGGAGGTTGATTCCAGTGGGAAATGTCTCAAGATTTTCGCAAAACAGCATGTGCAATTGCTCCAATTTATTCAGATACTGAATAGAGGAAGGAAGCTCCACTAAACTTGAGCAATAGCTTAGAACAAGTTTCTTGAGGTTAGTGGCCATAGAAAGATCCGGGATTTCTTTCAGGTTTTCAGATCCAAACAAATCCAAATTCCTCAGCCCTCCAAGTGACTATAACGCATAGGTAAGTTACACATCACTTGAAAGGATTGTCATCTATAAATTGATATAAGCATTCTTATCTCGAAACGAATTATAATTTTACTAAAAACTTACTTGAACTCCATCCCACAGCTTATCAAGTTTTCTCCCTTGCATTTGGAGTTTAACGAGATTTTCAGGACGAAAGCTATAAGGCAAATATCTCATTGGATACCCGTCCAACCTCAATAATCTAAGTTTACGGGGAAAATAGTTGAAGCCTTCCGGTAAGTGCCATCTAACTTCTTTATTCCGGTCCCATTTATTAGTGTAAAGGTTTAGAAAACGGAGATTGTGCATCCCTTTAAAGGCTTCATCATGTCTCCGCAACTCATCAATCTCATCTATATCCAATGATATACCTAGAATCTTTTTAGGATCCAAGGCTTCCAAATTGTGTACCATTTGGTTTGACCGGCTAAGGCATCTAGCACGTATAGATCATCCAGATCATCAATAATGATAAGAACTTTCTGGTGATTTAGCCTTTCTTCCATTGCACCAATCTTCATGTTCTTTTTGTCCAAAATTTCAGATAGGAAATTTTCTCACAAGCGCAACTTCATGTTGCAGTCAACTAGATTTGCTCGACCATAAGCATACATGCTCTTAGATACGAAAGCCCTGTCTATGAAAATACTTCTTTGAAACTGACTAGATAGAATACTAAATAAAGCTCTAGCAATTGTAGTCTTGCCAATTCCTGACGAACCCCATATCCCAACCATCCTCACTTCCTTGGATTCCAAATACATCAATAATCTCACCTCTTCTATATGATCTTTGATGCCGAAAGTCCTCAAAATCATTTGATGGAGTTACATTCAGGTTACTTAAAATGTTGCTGGAGATTTCTTCAATCATTGTAGCTTCGCTGTCGCTAATAAGAAGAGAAACAATTGCACAATCATGAAACAAAAAATATTAGTTATGACATTTTAAGTAGAAGCGTTAAATCAAGATATAAAATCACATACCAGTTCTTAGAGTGATAACCGAGGATATTTGCAACATTTGTCAACGCTTGCTTCTACTGATTTTTCACTTCTTCTGTTTGATTATGGCAAGTCTTTTTAAATGCCTCTCCAAAGTCTCCTGACTGTTTCCTAAGATGAGATGGATCCAGACCGTAGAAAACTGGTATCACCAGTTGGCCCAAATCTTCCTTGCATTGCAGAATCTCCAGCAATTCATTTAGGCACCAGCTTGAAGAAGCGTAGTTCTTGGAAAGCACAACCACTGCAATCCTCGAATCTTTAATCGCCTGTACAAGCTCGGGAGCGATTGACTGGCTTCTCTCCATCTCATTGTCTTTGAAAGCAATGATCGATTTCCGTTCCAGCTCCCTGAGAAAGTGGCTGAGGAATGTTTTGCGGACATCTTCTCCGCTGAAGCTCGGGAATACGTCGTATGACCAGGAAGAAGAAGCCATAAAGAGAGGAGGAAACAAATCTTAAGAAGAAGAACAACGTGGTGATTCAGGACCAAAAAAAGGATCAGAGGAGAAGTAAGGGCAGACCATCGTTGTTATGAAACCATAGCTTGCCCATATTACATAGCAGCAGCATAGTGGGGACTTGTAATTTCATAAGAGTTTCTCAGACTTTTCTGATCGAACTTAACAGAAGTTTCCTCCTTCGGTTTGGATCTTGACTTAATCACCACCGCACAACTCACAACCACACATACAATTTTTTATCCTTACATTAATATCTGATATTTTTCCAATATCAGATGAGCTTTTCACACTAGAGTCATTTGAAACTTTCTCCAGTCACATTACTACCAATAATCCCCACAAGAACACGTCCCATTCTTAAAATGATGAAACCGAGTCGAATCTCTTAAAACGATCTGACGTCCCACAACTCTTGAGATCAGTTTAATCGCTGTGTGACAATCTTCACAAACCCGTAGATTCTTCATAACTGTGACTGTACTTCCTTCAACTGTATTAACCAACCCAAACGCAATAGCAAGCCTCTCACTGTGATACCACAACATCTCTTCTTTCTGTTCGTCTTCAACATCATGTAAAGCAGATCTATAATCAGGAACATAGCCAAATTCTTTCAACTTGTCTCTCAGAAACTCCAACTTCTCATACGTTCTCAAGCAATGTGGTCGATCACCAGAGAAAAACTTGTGCCTTTTTCCTCTAAGCACAACCCAACTGCTCCCGGGTTTCTTCATGATTTCCTTCTGCTTCATCTTAACCCTCAATTTCGCTACATTTGACCATCTACCAGCAGAAGCATATATGTTTGACAACAAGACATAACCAGCACTTGAGTTAGAGTCCAGCTTAAAAATGGCAGCAGCAGCTTTTTCGGCTGTGTCTACATCGGAGTGCATCCTACAAGCACTAAGTAAAGCCAACCAAACCATTTCATTAGGTTTCACAAGCATGCTTTCAATAAGCTCCTCTGCTTCTTTCAATTCTCCGCATCTTCCCAAGATATCTACCATGCAAGAGTAGTGTTGAATCTTTCTACCGATATGATTTGGTCCGCTTGACATGTAATCAAACAATTTTCTTCCTTTCTGTAAAAAGCCGCAATGGCTACAAGCAGAAAGCAAGCCAGTGAAAGTGATCTCATCCGGATCTTTGTTTAACCGAATCATTTGACCAAATATGACAAACGCCCACTTTCCACGCCCATGCTGCGCGCAGCCAACAATTACGGAATTCCACGACACAATGCTCTTCTTCAAGATTTCTGTGAACACAAAAACAGCATCGTTTGCACTTCCACAGTCACTGTACATGACAATGAGAGAATTACCCACAAAGGCATCAGTTCCTAGACCAAGTTTCACTGCAACGCCATGCATCTCCTTACCCCAATCCAATGATCCCAAAGCAGAGCAAGAGTTTAATCCGCTAGCAAAAGTTGATTGATTTGGTAAAATACTGTTTCTTACCATCTCGGAAAAAATACTTAGCGCATCTTCGTGCTTTTTGTTCAGACTATACCCTGACAAAAGAGCAGTCCACACAGCAACTTGTTCATGAACCTTCTCGTCAAACACCTTCCGAGAATCCTCTGTTCTTTTGTAGTTTGCATAAAATGTTATGAGCGAAGTAGATACATATTCCTCATATAAATACCCCGACTTGATGATGAAACCATGAACTTGTGTACCCATATGAAACGCTGGAGCATTTGCACAAGCTGTGATTACACAAGTGAATGTTCTTGAAGTCGACTTTATGCAACAACCCAACATGTTTTTGAACAAAACGAGAGCTTCTCCACTCCTCTCATTCTGGTCTAACCCACAGATCATTGTTGTCCACGAAATCACATTCTTCCGAGGCATCTGTCTAAACAACTCCAAGGCATCGTCTACTTTACCAAACTGTAAATAACCATGAACCATCGCGTTCCACGCTGCAATATCTTTCACAGGCATTTGATAAAACAATCTCTCCGCTTGATCAACCTTACCCGACTTAAAACACCCATTCACCATCGCTGTCCATGTAACCACGCTTCTCTCAGGCATTTCATCGAACAGCTTCACAGCAGTATCCATATCCCCACACTCCACACATCCACTGATCATCGAATTCCATGAGACAACATCTCTCACAGGCATTTCGTCGAACAGATTCAACGCATCCACCAATCTGTAGTTCCTCGTGTACCCCGAAATCATCTTTGTGTAAAGACTCACATTAGGAGATGGAACCTGATTGAAAATCTCTCGAGCCTCGTCGAGTCTTCGATTCCATAAATGATTACATATCATAACTTCGCGATTACGGAGCTCAGTAGCAACTGAGAAACTTCTGCAGCATTTCCCGCGGAAAACGTCAGAATCGAAGCACGACAAGGAAAATGGTCGAAACCTGAATCGTCGAAATATATCGCCAATCCCCATTCCTAAAACATTCACATCTGTCAATAACAATAATTTTCGCTTCACTTTTATAGTTGAAAATGGCGCTTTCATTCGCTTCGGGCTCTGTGCTAAAAATTCGCTTAATCTGACAAAATTGGACTATAAATTGAAGATTCGTTTCAGCATTTTACTTTGAAAATCTGAAATTGTATCGAGTGTCGAGAAGATTTTGAATTAATCATCTTAAAACTAAGAACCAAAACTGTAAAATAATTCTCAGTCACTCTTCAAAACGCAAAAAGTAATAAACTCTGTTAATGTTGCAGAACGCAACGAAGAAGAAGAGAGAAAAAGGAAAAATTTCTTATTTATCTTTGTTTACAGCATTTGCTTATTAGATACAAAGTACTGTTCCGGTTATTCAACAATACCAAATCAATCTATGATTGTGGCTAACCGGATTTAACCAACTACAAGTCTAATAAACTCCGAAATTGTCAACGACAAATAAAAATCATATATTTTTTACTTGTCTTCTTGGCTACGCAACCTAACAAGCGTGATGATAACAACAATGTCTAGTTGAGAAATTCGTCTTCGTTGTTTGAGACATTGTGAGCAATCTCTGCACAGTTAGTCCTGAAAAACCAACGCAAACATATTATTAGAAGAACCAATAGACAATGAAAATTCTGCATATAGTTAAGAGAGGTTTCTATTTAGTGAAAAAGATGAGAAATGTCGACAGGGTTAAAGTAAGATTAAGCTTATAGAATCAAAGCCAACGCAAGACCTAACAGTTTCATTTTCTGCCCTTAAGAAAGAGACCAGAAGAAGATTATTCAGAACTGTCTAAGGACAAACCTTAGGGAGTAGTATAGTATACCACATTCTTTTGTGCATGAAAGAAAGTTCTATATATATCCCATAAAATGAATTAACCAGAAACACAAGTATCAACCACTAGCTGAATAATATTGCAACCTTTAATCTGAAAAAGAAGCCAACTCGAACCAAATGCTGGACATCAAGAGATGTACCATAAAGTGAAAGAAGAAGTATAATTTGGTAAAACTCATGTTCAATCTCTTATCCAAAGTTATGGAATTACTTGGTACCTTGCATTGGATGTTCTCACCACAACCCTAACAGAATCTCTAGATTCACTGTCGTATGTTCCAAGGATCATAGTGTATTCTTTGTGGGTTTGGCTGCAGACCAAGTCAGTAGCTTCTTGAGTGGTCTCATCATATCATCTGCAAAAACAATCCAGTGTGACATTATAAACAAAATAATTTCCGCTTACTCTTGAAAATAATTTACTCTGTTTCAGTTTATGACCAAAGCTTAGTTACCTTGATTCGCTTTCTGCTTATCTCTGTCTCTACTCCGCTGTCACTACTTGCTTGACCATGTTCAGACTCACTGTCTCCGTTGCTTTCATCGGCTTCACAAAACACATGCAACAATCTTTGGATTACCGGTTTAGGTATATGAAAATGGAGTGCAGCCCTCAGAGAGTACTTGTATTCCCCATCCTTTGATTTTGAACTCAGTTTCAACACCAATCTCAAATGTAGGGAAGTGTCGAAACTGTACGTCCACCTTATCGTAGTTGAGTTGAGGTAGAACGAAAAAACAATCAAATACAACCATTAAACTTCCAGAGTAAAATGTAATGAAGCGATGTTTCCAATCAGAGGAATCAAAGTGGTTCCCGAGTCTGTCCATGAACCGACAACGCACGAAGATGTCGATTGATGTGAAAAAACATCTGAAATCACAACTGGCGCAAACCCTCAATCTGAGGATAGTTTGAGATGGAGAGGTGTGGAATAGAGGGATATTGGTGAGAGAGGTTCCAGTAGTAGTACGGTGAGTGAAATATGAAGGCACTTCTTCACCTGACAACTGCATGGACGCAAAGTAAACTGATTGGTTCCGAAGCATAGTTTGTTGATCCAAGTTGTAGCAGTTGATGAAAATGAACTCAACTTTTGGGAAGTAAGCATCTGGAAGAGAAGAGGAATCCTTGTCATGGGGCTTACAATAAATGTTATATGTTGCCAATGCCAACTCACTTGGACTATGATTCCATCTAACTTCAGTCAATGCCCGGCAGTCTGAAAAGTCAGCCGTAAGATATTTTAATTTATAAATGTTTATGGACACACGTAGTAAGTTGTTGCATCCACTCATATTGAGAGAATTGAGACGATAGAAGTTCTGGATCCACCAAGGAACCTCTTCAATCCCGGTTCCCTTTAGATTGAGCTCTGAGATGTTGGTTGAGATATCAGGAAAATTCCTCAACCCTGAGCATCCGCTGAGATCAAGCTTATCAAGAGATTGGAGATTGATTCGAGTCGGGAGAGTCTCCAGATTTATGCAGTTCTGAATACTCAACTCCTCGAGTTTATTGAAATTCTGAAATGAAGAAGGAAGCTCCACCAAGGTTGGGATATCCGAGAGAAACAGTCTCATCAAAGAGGGAGACAGCATGGTCATGAGGGGTGTAAGTGGCTGAACCAAATAAACATAATTGAGAAATGTTAAAACGAAAATAATTATTTCTGACCAAAAACAAAATAAAAAATGGGAGATGATTTGCAAAGATTGGTGCCACTTGGAAAAAACATAATTTAAGTGTTAGTTACGAATAAACACTTGAAAAAACGTTATGTTTGAAATACATACCTGCACTCTTTCCCACAATTTATCATCATACACTCCATGCATATTAAGATCAACGAGATTCTCTAGACGCAAGTTACAGGGAAGTTTTTGAATCTCTGTGTGGCTTATATCGAGAGCTGAGATGTTGGTTGAGATATCAGGAAAATTTCTCAACCTGTTACATGAACTAAGATTGAGTCGATCAAGAGATTGAAGGTTGATTCCAGTGGGAAGGGTCTCCAGATTTTCGCAGTATGACATTTCCAACTCTATCAATTTATTGAGACACTGAATAGAGGAAGGAAGCTCAACCAAACTCGAGCAAGCCCCAAGATTAAGTGTCTCGAGATTTGTGGCCATCGTAAGATCTGGAATTTCTCTTAGGTTTGCGGATCCCATCATATCCATATTCTTGAGCCCTGAAAGTGACTGAAGTCCAAGTAAGTTACACATCACTTGAAAGGATTGCTATCTAAATAGTAAAAATAAGCATTATGATCTCAACAAGAACAATAATTCTACTAAACACTTACGTGTACTCCTTCCCACAGCTTCTCGAGTTTGCTTTCCCACATTTGGAGCTTAACGAGATTTTCAGGACGAAAAGTAGAAGGCATACATCTCATTGGGTATCCATCGAACCTCAATAATCTAAGTTTAGGAGGCAAATAGTCGAATCCTTCCGGTAATTGCCATCTAACTTCTCTCTTCTGGACCCATTTATTATTGTAAATGTTTAGAAAACGGAGATTACGCATCCCTTTAAAGGCTTCCTCATGTATCCGCAACTCATTAATCTCATCTAAATCCAATGATATACCTAGCACCTTTTTAGTACCCTGAGATTATAATATCAAGATAATTTCACACATGACATGATTTTTTAATCTTGTAGAATTAGATATATGAAAGGAGCACGAAAAAACTTACAGTGTTATCTTCAAGTAAATCGCAGATATCCTTTGATTCCACAAGGAATTCCCGTTCTCCAGGCTCATTGGATTGTGAGCGGACGATCTCCTTACCCATATCTTGTAGCAAATGATGCATCATAATAGTATCCTCTCTTACATGTATCAGGGACTTATCAGCAAGGTTTTTAAGCCCGATATTAACATCCAAATCACTATCTGCTAGTAGTAGCTTGATGTCATTGAATTTCTCACCATTAAAGAGACATGCAATGTGACGAAATAATGCTTCATCTTTTTTGTTATTTAACCCATCGTAGCTTACTCTCAGTGTTTTCTCAACTTTTCCATTCAGCCTCTCACGAAGACTAGGGAGCATATCCATCCAGTCCTCTTTGTCCCTACCCCTTAGAAACGAACCCAAAACATTAAGACCCAAAGGCAGGTTACCGGCACGCAATGCAACTTCAGAAGCAAGCTCCATAAAACCATCAGGTGGGTAGTTCTGCCAGAAAGCTGACCGACAAAACATCTCTAGAGCTTGCTTTTCAGATGGGAGACATACCTCATAAATATGCTCAATCCAATGGGCCCTTAAAAAATGCTTATCTTTTGTAACCACAATGATTCTGCTCCCACATCCAAACCAATGGGTTTGTCCCGCCAAAGCATCTAACACCCCTTGATCATCCAAATCATCAATAAAAATAAGAACTTTTTGGTGCTTTAGCCTCTCTCCAATTGCACCTAAATGATCTATCTTTACGTCCTTTTTTCCCAAAATTTCAGAAAGAAAATTTCCTTGCAAATGCAACTTCATGTTGTAGTCGTACGGATTGGCTCTATCATAAATTTCCATACTCTTAGATAAGAAAGCCCTGTCTATGAAAATACTACCTTGGAAGTGTCGAGAAAGTCGGTTAAACAAAGCTCTTGCAATCGTAGTCTTGCCAATTCCTGAGGAACCCCATAAACCAACCATCATCACTTCCTTAGATTCCAACTGCAACAGTACACTCATATTTGCGATATGATCTTCGATGCCGACAAAGTCCTCGGAATCCTTCGATGGAGTTAAAAGTAGTTTATCCAAAACATCATTGGCAATCTCTTCAATCATTTTTGCTTCGTTACCCCTGACAATGAGAAAGATAATATCACACAAATGAAACAACATTTAGTAAAGAATCAAGATATATAAGCAGCAAAAATAAAGATAGATAAGATTGTACCAGGTTACAGAATGATATCCGAGGATATTAGCTACATCAGTCAAAGCTTCCCTCCATCGAATTTTTACTTCCTCTGTTTTGTTGTGGCATGTCTCTTCAAAGATCTTTCCAAAGTCACCGGTTTGTTTCCTCACATGGGAAGGATCCAAACCATAGAAAACTGGTATCACCATCAGACCAAACTCTTTCTTGCATTTTACGATCTCCAGCAACTCGTTAAGGCACCAGCTTGAAGAGGCGTAGTTTCTAGAGAAAACGACCATGGCAATCCTTGATTCCTGAATCGCCTGCCTAAGCTCAGGATCTAGTGATCCGCTTCTCTTAATCTCATTGTCTTTGAAAGCAAGGATCAATTTACGATCAAGCTCCTTTAGAAAGTGGCTGAGGAAAGTTACACGGACGTCTTCTCCGCTGAAGCTCGGGAAGACATCATATACCCAATTACGAGAAGAGGAAGAAGAAGATGATGAAGGAGCCATATATATAGAAAGAGAGAGAGAGAGGAAACTAAATTTAAGAAGAATACCGACTTGGTGACTAATATTCTGATGAGAAAACAGAGGAGAGCTTTAGACCTTATAACTTAGCATATTGGTGAGTAGCAATTTTCACCATTATTTCTCAGACTTTTCTGATGCAACTTGACGGAACTTTCCTATTGTTGACTTTATAACATTAACACCCATATGCTTCTTGACTTCTTATCTTTAGATTAATATCTCAATACCTTTTTCAAGATAACATTTGGTCTTGTAAATGTTGTATGCAGAAACTCTTAAGCACTAAACTCCTCAAGCTCAGCAAGACTTTCTCCCTGCATTTTATTTACAAATTCTTGTGAAGATGGAGAAATAATCTCAAACTAAAAGCACTGCAAAATAAATCATAATAGTTAATAAAATGATATACCTGATAACATTTGTAACAAGGACTTGCATTTCAAAATGAGGAAGTACTACAAGTATACGTGAACAATAAAGATAATCTGATTTTGTAGCAAAATTTGAGACTTGTTAAATCAATAAAAAAACATTGGAGGCTGTAAAATCATATGCTTATCTCGGTTTGAGATGATATAAAATAGAAGGGCTGGCGATTTATTTCCCCCCAAAAACAAACTTATAACTTCAGATCTACACAGTTTTGAGACCCCAATGTCTTTCCCCATATTCTGGAAGTTAAACACTTATGTGCACACGATTTAAAAGTTACAGACGTATACACACACGACGCCAGTTATGTTGGTTTGACTCGAAACCGATACGAAACTAACGAACCGAAATAGAAAACCAGAACCGACCCGTTACCCGACTTAAACTGTGACCCGACTCGAAACCCGACCCGACATGAATCTAAACAGAATTTCGACCCGAGAAAAATCCCCAAATGAGATATTGAAGAACCCTAAAATCGATTTCTCTCTCAATTTTGCAGAACGAGGAGGAGGAAGAAGAAGAAGAAGAAGACGAGATTGTTCCTCAATTTCACCTGAGGTTTTCTTCAATCCGATTTCTGGGTTTCGTGTTGTTATTCTTCTTTCTCGAGATACAAGAAAAATGGAGTACTATAGATAATCGTTTTTCAATCTGATTTATGGGTATCGTGTTGATTTTCTGGGTTTTGTGTTTTCCTTCTTCTTTCAACATTTCTTTAGAAAAATGCAGATAATCGATTACGTATTTTTCTTCTTCTTTCGGTTTCATGGTGATTTTCTGGGTTTTGCAGGTTTTTTGGAAATACGATTGTGAACATGAGCTCTGGATCTTCTAGTGGAACATCAACTGCCCGACGAGGAGGAAGAATCATGAGTGTTCCAAAGAAATGTTGGTGTGGACAGAAGACCGTGGAATTGATATCCAAATCCGATGCTAATCCTTACCGTAGGTATTATCGATGTGCTTTTGCTGCAGAACAGAAGCTTGTCAATGACAATCATGTATTCAAATGGGTCGATGAAGCATTGTCAAATGAGATTGAAGCATTGAGGTTTCAAATGTCGAGTCTCCAACAATCCGTGAAAGCTATAACTGAAGAGAAGATGGAGCTTGAGAAACTCGTGTTTGATAAGATGCAATTGAAGTTCGAGAAAGAGACATTTGAGAGGATTGAAGATGAACTGGCGGAAGAGAAATCAAGTGTGAAGAAAATGATGATTTGTGGAGTGTTTGGGTTTATGATATTGGTTGGTCTGATGAAAATACTAGGTTGATTTGTTGTTTTCTTTGGTTTGGTTCAGTTTGTAGTTGGTAAGTGTGTTATCGGAACACTTAAACACACAAACTCAAACCTTATTGTCATCGTTATGAAATCGAAAGTTATGGCCCGTTTCTTTACATACTCCACACAATTGAACACGTTTCAATTGTTTTGGTTTCTTCTTGAGGGGAGACTCATTCTTCCCTTTCTTTCTTTTCTCCTTCTTATTCTTCTTTTCTCTTCCAGGTTGTGGTGGCTCCGGAGGCACATGGATTAAATTAGCCTCTGATCTACCTGGCCAAAATCCTGCACTTTTCATTGGAATCACTCCATTCGTATAAGTTCTCCTCCATGTAGCTGTCCTAAACCAATGACTGACAAAGTCGTCAGCCTGTAGTTTCCTATCTAAAATAACCCCATATCCATGCTCACAAGGTATCCCGGTTATTTGCCACTTCCTACAGGTACAAGTCCTCGTATCTAAACTCACACGGTGAGAACAACCTCTAAGCTCCACTAGGAACATTTTGTTGGTGCTCCTGTAGACCTTGCATTCTGAAACCAATTCATGTTCTGCTTGAAGATACTTAACCACATACGGAGTACATATGCCTTGGTGCATATGAGTTTTGACATCCCGTTTAGCTATACGGACCATTGCAAGTCTTGCAATCATCTGAAGCATAGGGACAAATGGTCTCTCCCTTGCCTTCACTATATTGCTGTTGAACGACTCAGTAGAGTTGTTTTCCACGTCCTCACAATGGTTTCCGATCTTGTAGAAGGCCCTACACCAACTCCTTGGGTTTGACTTCATGACATCCTCATATACTCCACTGTCGTATCTAAGTAAGTTCTTCAAGTGCTCATTATACTATGCCTCATTGTAACTCCACGCTAAATCCCAGATGAAGGGCTTCATGTCTGATTTCTTTCCATGCTTAGCCTTTAAATTCCTATAGATGTGTCTAACACACATTCTATGCTCGATGTTTGGTAACTCCAACTCAACTGCTTTGATAAGTCCCTAATAACATATAAATATATAATTTCATATTAGTAAACAAAGCAATACACAACATTAGACAATGAGCAATGAACAGAAATCAGAATTACTAACCTTTTGACAATCATAAATCAGAATATAACCTTCACCATCTTGTAATCCCAAATCATTCTTTATCTTCTGCACAAACCACAACCAGTTGGGAGTGTTTTCCACTTGAACTACAGCCCATGCTATTGGATAAATAGCGTTGTCTGCATCTCTACCTAAAGCTACAAGTAACTGCCCTTTCATTTTTGATCTCAAGAAGCAACCATCTAATCCTATCAACAGCCTACATGTTTCTTTCCATGACCTTCTAAGAGCATCAAAGCAGACGTAGAACCTGTTAAACACATCTAGACCTTCTTCATTTGTAAACGTGTCAATTTCAACTGAAGACCCTTCATTAGTTTCTAATATCTTAGCCCCATAATCTCTTAGACGTGAAAACTGCTCAGCATATTCAGCATCAATCATTTTCAAAGCTTTACGCCTAGCATTTTGACATTGTATCCTAGTAACAGTGATCTTCCATCTTTCCTTAATCAATTCCTCAATCTTCATTGGCATAAAGTATTCTGGATCATCTCTAATCTTATGAATGAATAACCTAGCTATCACAGGTTCCCTCATCAACTCACATTCTCCATTAGGAACACATGAATGCATGCTCACGAATCTGGTAATTCTCCACTTACCAGTCTTCTTACTTCTAGAGCAATATACACGCCATTCACCATTGTCACCAACACAATTAAAGCCAAGCTTTGTCTTGTCATACCTGTATTGTCGAATATTCCGAGCTATGTTCAGAACATAGTCGAGTACAACCTCCTTAAACGCTATTTCATTGTAGAAAACTTGTCATTTGTACAAGTTTCCATTCCCTCTTCTCATATCGGAATGATCTCTCTCTCTCTCTTCTGGGAACATCTTCTTCTTCATCACTCTCACTGTCTGGATAAACGTCATGACGAATCGGAGGCTCGTCATTGAAGCCCGCAATAACTTCCTCGATGTTGTAGTCATTCCGTTCGCCAAAATCTTCGTGGTCGCGAGGATCTTCGTGGTCGGATTCATCTCTTCCAATATACTCCACGATTTCAGCCATGAATGACAGATGAACAGACCCAAATTCTAGGGTTCTTGATTTGGGGATTTTGGTTGAAGTCGATATTTTCAGTTTTTAGGGTTCTTGATTTGGGGATTTTTCTTGTGTCGCGATTTTGGTGTTCAATGTTTGGGTTTAATGAATGGGTGGGTTATCCATTAAAATCGGGTCAAAATTGGGTTTATTATGGTTTAATCACGGTTTTATGGTTTAATCTTGGTGTTTACATGGTTAATTGTGGTTTGGTAAATAGTAATCCAAAACAAATTTTCGATTGTGTGTATTAAGGTTTTCAACTTTAATTTTGTGTGTGTATAAGTCTCTAACTTTTAAATCGTGTGCACATAAGTGTTTAACTTCCAGAATATGGAAAAAGACATTGGGGTCTCAAAACTGTGTAGATCTGGAGTTATAAGTTTGTTTTTTGGGGGAAATAAATCGTCAGCCCAAAATAGAATCAAAGAACTCTTAGCTCAGAATATGCAAAGCTTTTGTAACGGAGACATTCATGTAAAGTATTAAACAAGAATTAACCACTGGCTGACAAATGTAAGTTGTAACAGAGTAAAAGCTGAAAAATTGCAGTCGCTATTCTACAAAAGCAGTTGGTTCGAATCAAATGCTAAACAACTAGAGATATAACTTTAGAGTAAATTCATGATTACTTGGAACAGAAGAGGAGGCAAGATCGAGACATCAATGGGCAAAGAGCTCCAGTCAAATGTCCCTTCCGATCTGAAATGTCAATTATTTGTCTGGAACACAGAGACATCCAATATCAGAAGTATGTAAGGCCTAATCATCCACATGGAAAATCAATCCTAACAATAGAGCAGTCCACACCTTCGGAGAATCCTCTGTTCTTCTGCAGATTGTATAAAACGTTACAATGAAGCAGATGCATATTCTTCATATAAAAACCCCAACTTGATGACGAAGCAATGAGCTTGTGAACCCATATGAAACGCTCGAGCAATTGCACAAGCAGTGATTACACAAGTGTATGTTCTTGAAACATTTGCACAACATCTTCTTGAACAAAACAAGAGCTTCTCCCATTCTCTCATTCTGCTCTAACCCACAGATCATGAAATCACGTTCTTCCGAGGCATCTATCTAAACAATTTCAAGGCATCATCTACTTTACAAAACTGTAAATACCAGTCAGCAATATCCCCGCTTGATCAACCTTACCCGACTTAAAACACCCATTTACCATCGCTGTCTATGAAACCGTATTTCTCTCAGGCATTTCGTCGAACAGATTCATTGCAGTCTTTATATTCCCAAATTCTACCCACCCACGGGTCATCGAGTTCCATGAGACTACATATCTCATAGGCATTTCGTCGAACAGATTCAAGGCACCAACCAATCTATTGTTCCTCGTTTAGCCCGAAATCATCTGTGTGTAAAAAAACCCAATTTAGGAGATGAAACCTGATTCATAATCTCTCCACCCTCGTCGACTCTTCGGGAGCTCCATGACAACTGACAAACGTCTGTAGCAATTTCCATTGAAAACGTGAGAATCAAAGCACGAAATGTAGAATGCTCGAAACCTCGCACCTTTAAGAATATCAATTCGCTTCGATTTAAAATTGAACAAAGGTTTGAAATTTCTGACAAATTCGGTTTGATTCGCTTCAGATTTTGAGCTAAAAGCGCTATATGTGATAAATTTGATCTCATAATTATAGATTCGTTTCAATGTTTTACATTGAAAATCTGAAATTGTCTCCATTGTCAAAGGAAGATTCTGATTTAATCATCTTAAAACTCAGAACACAAATTGAATAATTCAGTCACACTTTAAAACGCCAAAAAGTAATAAACTCTGAAAATTGTCAATGACAGATTAAAAAGTAACCCTAGATTTTCTTTTAGGGCATTCTTCACTCGTCTTCCTGGCTACGCAACCTAGCAAGCCTGTTTGAGACAACAATGTCAAGCTGAGAAGCTCTCTCCACAATAGCTTTCCTCTTCCTTGTTGAGACATTGTGAGCAATCTCTGCACAGTAAGTCCTGACAAAGCCAAAGCCAAACACACCATGAGAATTTAGCTAAAGAATCATTCATACCAAAAGAAATCCTCGTCATGTATAATCTTATACATACCTGTTGTGCATCATGAGTAGCTCGAGGTCACCGGTGTTGTGAACAACAAACTTCTTAAACCCATTGGGAAGGTAGTGACGGGTCTTCTTGTCAGATCCGTAACCAACATTGGGCATCAAAGTGACACCTTTGAACTTTCTTCGAACTCGAGAATCAATACCCTTTGGCCTCCTCCAGCTTTCCTGAACAAGAACAAACCAAAACCCATGTTGGAAACAGAAACAAAAACCAATACTGAAAGACCAAATTCAATAGATTGTTAATAGAATTTAAATGTCAACAGGGTTAAAGTAACAGTAAGCTTATAGAATCAAAAGCAAACTGTGTCGCAAGACCTGTAGTAATTTCACTTTCTGCCCTTAGAAAAACGAAGTGACCAGAAACAGAAGTAGAATTCTGGCCACCAGATACCACAGGGCAATTACAGAGATGTAAAATCTCAGTGTCTTAATGGAGACTGAAACATTCAAGCCTGTCTATTTCAGCTGAATTGAGCTTAACTCTATGTATCACTGTCCAGTATTCATGAAAATTGAGATTACAATTTTCAAAGTTTATCAGACTAAGAGCAAATGATGATTCAGTAGAACATTCAATCAAGTTAGATTGAATTATCAATTCCAGAAAAGTTGAAAATTTATCACTATAAGCACTCAGAAACTAAGCTAACTTTTCCAGAAGAATAAAGATCGATCTACAGAGAGTGACAAAATTCTACGAATACACATGAAAAAAGGTTAAATCTCTAAAAATGAAAAAGAGAAGAAAGTGGTTACCTTGACGGTGATTCTGCGATCGCTTTGGGGTCTGATGAATTTCGCACTCCTCTTCTTGATGACCTTCTTGGTAAGCAACGGGACGGCCATTTTTGCTCCGAAGTAAGATCTCAAAGCGCTCTGCAAACAGAAGGGATAAGGAAAACCTAAAATGCCTTTTATATGCATAAAACCCTAGGGCTTCTGATTAAACATGATTTGGGCTCAAATTTTGGCCCAATAGAATTTCTCTTCCGGGCTTCTAAACTATAAGGAACTATAGATATTGAAAACGAGTGGGCCTCTTAAAAATTTAGATAGCCCATAAAATTATATTTAAAAAAAAAAAAACTTTTCTTTTCTCCAATCTTATTAATTTTGATGTGTCTATTTGTAATTTTATTGCGATGTGTTAGTTAGTCGATTAAATTTCAATATATATACTAGATTTTATACCCACGCTACGCGTGGGTTTGTTTTATCAATTCCTTTAAAATAATTTTGGACTTGTTTATTTTTAAATAGCTAAGCGTCGACATATACTTTTTCAAAAATATAATGGTAGAAAGTGAAACAAATGTAGAAAATAAAAAAAATGATTTTACCATAAAAATAATATGTATTAGAAATTTATTGCATGTGTAAATAATCCCCTATATATATATTATTTGGGAGGTGATTCTGTAAAAATGCTTATGACTCTATATCCAGTTTTAAAATTGAAATAATTGTTGACAATGAACGTGACCTTACAATTTTGATTCTATGGCATCTAGAAGATTAAAAAATTGGATACCAACTCTTGGGAAGAGATATAATCACATATCTCTACTTCTTTAAAAATAATACATGCGCTCATTTTATATTTTACATCGTCTACAGATAGTAACCAAACAACCAAGAGTGACAATGTTCTCATCAAAAGATTTTCAGACTCGCTTTGGTCTAAATCAGTGTTGGATTAGGTTTATGAGATAATTAAAGCCTAAGATATATCTCATTTGTAATTAAACATTTGTATATGAGAATCAAGAATACCACAAATTATATAGTTACAATTCCTACGATGTTTATCATATTTCTTTTCTTTTGTTAAAATTTTCACATTGTTAAATTTTTAAAAAAAATTTAATTGGCAAATGTTCTAAATTTTTTAAAAATTTGTATTTTTTTTAAGTTTGTTTGTTATATATAAACATATAAATTTAAAATCAATTGATAATTATATAACTCTTTCACAATTAACTTGTTTTGTAGTTTTTCAAAAACAAAATTGTTAAAAAAAACATTTCAAACATATTTATTCAATCGATCTAAGAAATTAAAAAATGTTAGAATAACTTAATTTAGTTACTTTAAACTTGTAGAGTTTCACTCCAGACTGATGATACTTGAATTTTACTTTCTCACCGAGGAATTTCTTTGCTGAGAATTTTCAACTTCCACCATATGTCCAAAATTCTTTAAGCATATTTAAACTTGAAAAGTTGTTGATGGTTTAGTGGTTAATATACATGGTTAATTACGGTCCAACCACACACAAAGCGTGTCGAGCACATGGTTCGATTGCTTTTTAATTATACGATTCTCTTTCTATTTTCTTCCCGAAATCGGAATGACCTTTCATAGTTTTTTTTTCTTCGGCAATAATCCATTCAGTCGATATAGCATATGGTAGATTTCAACCATATGAATTGAGAAATACAGTTAAAGATAAAAAAACAAAAGTTAAAAAAAATATTTGATTAAAGTTAAGGACACAAATATTTGATTAAATATATTCATTATAACTTAAAAAATATATATTATAAGTTGATTATGTCTATAATAAAAACAAATCATATAAACCTGTAAAATTGAATTGTAAGCGTATATAAAATTTATATGTTTGAATTACCTCTCTGCTGAGATTATGTTGGCATTTGGAAGCTCTTCTATGTTATTATGTAATTTATTTGTAGCTACTCTCTGCATAGGAAATCATACACATCTATTAGAAAATCATATGAAGAGTTTCTTATATATATATAGCAATACATTACACACACGAGAAACATATGTAGCTTTTATTCTAATAATTAATGATATACTTCCACATAAACGTATGAATATAAAATTTTATATATTGATTAATAATAATAATAAATATAAAATTATATTTATTTAATTAATAATAAATTTTTGTAGAAAAAATGATTTTCAAAAATATACCTTGGTGCTTTAAATATAAACTACCAAATAACAGTAACTACAAAATAAAAGAATCAAAACAGAGAAATAACACAAATATATACGTGAAAAATAATTATTACAAAAGAACATAGACATTAGTTTAATAAACCTAAATTTTGTTTAAAAAACTAATAAATACAATAACATTATAAATTATGCATATTGATACTCTAACTCACTATATATAATTCAACACATAGTTGGAGAATGGAAAATTAACATTTTTTATAATTTTGTTAAGATGGTTTGATATGTAAATATACAATTGAGTTTTCTTTTTAGCAAATATACACTTAATTTCCTTTTTAGAATTGCCTTCTGTTTTTCTAAAAAAGTGTTATGACATCTATTTTCTTATTTTTGTAAATTGCTATGACACATTTTCCTTTTTTTTTTGGTGACACTAATAATGGAATAAATCAAAATTTAGACAAATAGAAGTTTTCTATTTACAAAAAAAAACAAAAAAATTAACTTATACTAAATGCTTTAAAAGAATTGGAAGTTTTCTATTAACAACAAAAGGAAAATTGATTTAATTCTAAATATTGACATGGCATAACACTATTGATTGATTTTGTGTTACCAATATACACGTTTAATATATATATTTAGACTTGCTAATTTTTAAATTAGGTAGACGTAGACATTTACGAATACAAAGTGTTATGGCAAAAAGTGAAACAATCGTAGATAATTATTTAATTAATTTACCATAAAAATTAAAAGAAATTTTAAAAAATACCACTTTTCAAGTGTCATTTTTTAAAAATACCATATTTTCAAAATATTTGCAAAAATACCACTTTTTAAAAACTATATATTCATCATATTATTTGTGTTTATGTTAATTATGTTGTATTAGAGTTTAGTTTTGATGGTACAGGGGTAAAAACATTTTTAGGGTTTAGAATTTTAAGATTTAATCGTTTTTGTTTTTTCTGGTCGTAAGATTTAATCTTTTAAAATCTATAATTAGTGGTATTTTTGCAAATGGACAACCCAAAATGGTATTTTTACAAATGTACACACCAAAAATGATATTTTTACGTAAGGGTTCACCTCTCATGATTGCGGTATAATAAAGAGGTAGTACTAATCTTCCAATTATTGCAGCCATAAGATTCTATTTACAGACACCATACAACCTGTCACAAAATGATATTGCTGCTAAGTTAGCATAGATGACAAAATACATCAATCAAAATCAATGAGAGAAAAAAATGTTGAAAAAGTAATGATTTTACCAAAATGCAACCAAATAGACTTGAAAACCTCGTTAAATATAACGTTTTTTAAAAATGGTTTATTATAGAGGTCTCGTGATAGAGAAAGAGATGTATGTGTTTCACTGAAACCAACCTCAATTTTTCTTTTTATTGCCAAGTTTTGTTTGTCACCGACTCTTTTTTTTTGTTGGTTAAGAAGATGACAATCAAGAGCTGAAAACGCTATTTAGATAACGAATCCGTCAACATATTAGATTTTCGTGGAACAAAAAGAAACAAAAATTGCCTAAAATTGGTAGCTTACATACTAATCTCGATAAGAAGGTTATGTATCTCCGTATGTGATTTCTTCTTTCGAAGAAGGTTAAACAAAACCTGATAATCGGAGCATAGTATAAGGTCTCAAAACCTTTTTCTCGAGCCTTTTGTAGTGCATTGATCACAGCCCATGATTCGGTTGCGAAGACCGATGGACCATTTGGTATGGAGTCGACATATTCCTCATTAATGTTCTAAACTTCATTCTTGAAAAACCATCATAAGTCCCCTTGTGCACTTTCTTTCTCTAAGCAGCATCAGTAAAGGAGACCGTACCATTCCCTAGCATATTTCCATTGTAGTTTGAAAGCACGGAGACACTTCTCTTTGGCAGCTCATCTTGAGCAGTTTTCCACTCTTTTACAATATGCAATTTGCTGGAAATTCAGCAGTTTGTTTTTAAATAGTCATGGACTAAATGTTTATCCAAACGCTCTCTCAGTTCTTCTTCATCACCAATTTTTTTTATACTTGTAAAAAGTTGATGACAGTTAAGAATCTTCTTCTTTCAAGCTTACAAAGTCATCGTCTTTCAAGAGAATTTTTTCCAAAGTTCTCATTTTTGTACAAACATGTACCTTCAATTTCCATGTTCAAATGGCTACACAAAAATATAGTTAACTACCATTTATACTTAGTAGTAGAAAAAATCGTTTAAAACAAAATCTAAATAGACATAACACAATGTTGTTCCAAAATGACTTCCTTAAAATGTAGTTTCTGAGATAGACTGTGGTGGGAGAAAAATAGATTTGCTCTTTGTAAAATCCAAAGAAAAAAAAACAACACAAACTTCAAAATTGCATATATTCATAAACCAAAGTCAAAAAGATTTATATTCCTCTCATTTAAGCATCCATGCTTTCTTTGAATGAACTTGCATATGCTTCTTTATACGGATCTTGCTTTAGTACACAAATCAATTTCAGTACAAAAGAAATTGAGTATCATAGAAAAAAGGATATCTATATATTATGTATTCTATTAAATTTCATACATCCCTTGTGTAAAACCTTGTTTCTAAGGTCTCATTTTTCTGCGATCTAAGGATATGTTATTGTCTTAAAGAACAAAATATAGCATGAAGAAAGATTTTATGAATAATTTGATGGCTAACTAATTAAGGAACTTGAAGATCATGTAAATAACATCACATGCTTAGACAAACCTCGCCTCAAATAATTAGAAGTACATGTGACCCTATTAATCGTAAAATCCATTAAACGAAGCAAATAAATCATCGCGCGGTGAAACAGATACTTTACTTGATACATGTAATAAAGCAATAAACTTGTGTCGATATATCATAAGATAGAACAATACCATATAAAAAAAAAGCACGACTCATAAAGCATGAGAAAAGACTAATTAATGAAGCAAAAATCAATATATTATAAACATGCAAAAACAGACCAAGCAAAAGTCAATCTACCTTAGATCTATAGTATACACCATGAATCAATATGCTATATTGAATATTGAAGCATAAGTAAAGCACCGTAAATTTGTCATGAATTTATTAAGCATAAATCAGTTAATTATAAATCATGAGATTACTTATTTCGATCCAAAACGGAAACAGACGTTAGAGAAGGAGCAGAGATAAGAGATGGAGTCCATTGGAAAACGGAGATGGTGGAGGCGTAGGCTTATTACTTCTAGCCTAGCACTCAGATCAACACCGTCTTATGAATTTCGATTCCCATTAGTAGAAGCTGGTTAATGAGCATTTGGTGGTTTCTGCATCCCGGTCTTCGATTTCCTCTTATGATCATAAGCACATTCTCTTAGCCTTATCAGGCAACAAACACCATAATTCTAAATTCAACCTTTTTTTTTTGATACTCTAAAACCAACTTAAACGCATCTTATGCGCTTTTACACTTGTTCTTGTCCGAATGAAGTAAAAGAGTTAAATTTTTGTATTTTTTTCATTGTTTCATCATCAGTTAAAGGATCAACACCGAGAACTCCATACCAATTAGCTTCTCCTTTTTTCGTTCTTTGATGCAGAGATACAAACATTGATCATTATCAATAATTGTTTGAACCATCAAGCTTAGGATACTAATTCTTAATTTTGTTAACGATTTTTTTCGCTCCAACGTAATCATTCTATATCACTATAAAAGTTCTTCTCTGCAATATCAATTGCCCTTCTAGCTTCATCTTTATTACATTCCATCTTTTTCGGTTTTTTGTAAAATTTCCTAATCTCTATTGTAATTATATTATTTTTTGTGGATTGTTGGAAATTTTTCCTAATCTCTTTTGTAGTTAATTGAGAATGAATGTAATATCATATTCTATTGGGATAGTAATTGATTAGAATGTGATATTAATTTTGTCTTTATAACAAAATATCTATACTATTCCTAAATTTTTCGTAAACTTGAAATAATAACTTTTTTAATATTTGATACTTTTAAATTAAATAAATTTCCTAATCTAAAGTTGAAATAGAAAATTAAATCCACAAAAATTTAGAAATTACTTGGAATTATGAGCTAATGATATAAAGATATCATGTCTTATTTTTCAATTATTATCAACAAAACAAAATTAATATAATTCTAAATATTTGACGTGGCATGCTACTATAGGTTGAATTAAATCCTAGGTGGACGGGTTCAAAAGCTAATAGCTTCAACTTTTATATAGTATAGACTAGATTTTATACCCACGCTACGCGTGAATTTGTTTTATCGATGAGTTTAATATAAATTTGGATTTACTAATTTTTAAATTAGCCGGTATTGACATATACGGATGCAAAAATATAATGGTAAAAAAATGAAGCAATCGTAGAGAATTAGATAATTAATTTACAAATTTATATCGTTAATTTGTATTTGTTCAATCCACACTTTATTGAATTTAGTTTGGCAGGCATCTTCGGATTCTCTGTTTTTTCATCTAGGCTATAAACATTCTACTCTCATGTATTCCCTAGACAAAAGTCAAATGAGATCATTTGTAGATTTATATGTTTAAAATCAATTGATAATTATATAACTGTTCTACATTAAATTTATATTGTAGTTCTTCAAAAACAGTTTGTCAAACATATTTATTTAATCGACTGTAAAATTTAAAATTATTAGAAGAACTCAGTTTAATTACTTCAAATATGTGAAGTTTTAATCGAGACTCATGATACTTAAATTTTACTTTCTCATAGAAGATTAGTTTTGTTGAATATTTGCAACTACCACCATATGTCCAAAATCCATCAAAAACATTTCAACTTGAAAAGTTATTGATGATTATTAGTGTTTCAGATACACTTTGATGATATAACCACACACAAAGCCAATCTAGTTAGTGGTCCAACTGATTTTTAAGTATATTATACTCTCTATGTTTTACTCTCAAACTCTAAATTACCTCTCATGATCCTTTTTTTTCTTTGACAACAATCCATTGTGTCTCTAATTCAAATACTAAAGATATGCTAGACTAAATCTATTGATATCTGGCTAATTTTATCTCACTGGAACTAACTATTAAAGCACAATATAGAACAAATTATATTATTTTACCTTTCTTACGACAACAAAATTCTAGCATTTGTAGTATAACATGTTTGCTCATCCACCCTATTCTCTTCTTTAACCATATTAACAATCTCTCAACTCTGCTATTATTCTCCACTTTTAGCTTCAAGCCATTAAATTTCTTATCAAACTTGTTTTATAGGTTGCGAGTAGCATTAAAAGAAAATAAATTTACTAATAAAATTTGATGATCTTTAATGTTAGGATTATCAAGTAAAATTCAATGTTTCCAATTTGCTTGTAGTTTTAATATCCAATTATCCATATATTTTATTTTACCTTTTTAAGAATTAAATTGAAAAACTTGTAAAAATAGAAAAAACTGAACTTAAAAAAACAGAAATTTTCTATTAAAAAAGAAAATTAACTTGTAATAAATGCTTTACAAAAATAAAAGTTCTCTATAAACAAAAAAAAATTAACATAATTTTAAATGTTGATATAGACAATAGTTGTTGGTTTCAAAATATTCTGATTTCACATTTAGCACAAAGTAATGTCTACATTACAACAAAATTATGTGTAGCTAAAGCAAAAAAAAACAGAAATGCTTTACAAAAATAAAAGTTCTCTAAAAAAAAAATTAACATAATTTTAAATGTTGATATGGAATATAGTTGTTGGTTTCAAAATATTCTGATTTCACATTTAGCACAAAGTAATCTCTACGTTACAATAAAATTATTTGTAGCTAAAGCAAAAAAAAAGAGTAAAAATTTAAACCTTAGAGGCTTGAACATAGGCTGTTGAGCTCAAAAGAAGCTTGAAACTCTATATCCATAGAGCTAAGTCTGAATGTAATAATAATGGCGCAACAATAGTATATGAGAGATTGTGTAACAATAGAGAATATGAGAAATTACGTCAATGAATAGCAAATATATGAGGAACAATGGGAAACGAAGAAAAAATAAAGAAACAAATTCACACCTCATGTTATAAAGAAAAAATTTACAAAACTAAAAAGTATTTCACCATCTACAAAAAGAAAGTAACACTAAAGAAAAGTTACCAGCTAGGTTTTTGTTAGAATCGATGTTTTTATTATATTCGATGGATAAGATTTTTTTGAAAAAACTTACAAAAACAAAAACAAACCCAGAACAAATAATTAAAATTGAGAAGAAAACTACTCCATCTGTTTTTATATAATTGATTTTCTAGAGTTTTTACACATATTAAGAAAATATATTAAATTGTAAATTTAAATGTATTATTTTTTGTGCTAAACAACTTTCTGTAACTTTTAACCAATAGGAATTCAATAAAATCAATTAATATGTCTTGAAATTCACAATTCATCTTCATTACTTCATTAAAACTGCATAAAAATGTAAAACATCAATCTTTAAAAAAAAAAAATTTATAAAACATTAAGTATTTGAAAACGGAGCGAGTTTATCTTAGGTGTATTAGCAAAAGCAACGAACAAACGAATGGAAAAAAAATAAACACCAACAAAAAATCGTAAAAATATATATATATATATATATAAAAATTCGGGCAACACATATCTTCTGTAATAATCGAATAGAAAAAGAATATTTTCTATTTATCATAATACATATATTTCCTTTTTAATACTTTTTTGAATACTAATTGTAATAGATTTTCTTGTTTGATAAATTATTTTCTATTTAACAACTCTAAGAAATTTTCCTAATTTGAATATTTGACATAACAACACTATTGATTGATTTAAATCATTTGTGGACGGCTACGCGTGGGTTTATTTTATCGATGAGTCTAATATATATTTGGACTTGCTAATTTTTAAGTGATATATGCATCGACGTATACGAATGCAAAAGTGCAATGGTAAAAAGATGAAAATATCATATATAATTAATTAATTACTTTACCATAAATAGTAATTTGTATCGGTTAGTAATTTATGATAAATACTAATTATAAATGATATTTCATGATCCTTTCTGTATATTTGGCAACAATTCACGAAGTCTGTGATTCAAATAGTAAGGTATGCAAAACTAAATGCATATATTTTTGGTTAATTCTATCCCACTAAAACTAAATATTAAAAGCATGTAAACACAAATTGATTAATATACATTTTTTCTATTATTTTACCTTTTTTGTTTAGAAAATATTTTTTACCTTTATTAGTTGTGACAACAAAATTCTAGCATTTGTAGTTTGACATGTTTGCTCATCTACCTATTGTCATCTTTACCATATCAGCAATCTCTCAACTATCATTCTCCAATTTCAACTTCAAACCATTAAATTTTTCATCATGCTTACTTTCTAGGATGGCAATAAAATTTGGCACTAATTGATGTTATAATTGTCAAATAAAATTCAATGTTTCCATTTTTTTTAGCTTTAATATCTATATATTCTATTTTACCCTTTTAAGAATTAAATAGAAAAACTTATAAAAATTTTTGAAACTGAACTGGAAAAAAACAACAAAAATAAAATTAACTTATACTAAATGCTTTTAAAAATTAGAAATTTTCTATTCACAATAGAAAAAATTAACTTAATTCTCAATTTTGATGTGGACTATAATTATTGGCTATTTAAATTCTATGTAGACTACCTTAACATCATGTAGGTTCAACCTTTTTTCACTAATAAATTTTGACACTATTTGATGTTAAGATTATCAAGTAAAATTCAATGATTCCAATTTGTTTTTAGTTTTAATCAAATAGGTCCAACCTTTCTTCACTAATAATATTTGACGCTATTTGATGTTAAGATTATCAAGTAAAATTCAATGATTCCAATTTGTTATTAGTTTTAATCATACATAGATTATATATTTACCTTTTTAATGATATATTTATTTTCTCATATGGAAAATTTTGTAAGAAAAATAAAATAAAACTTAAAATAAATAGAAGTTTTCTATTAACGATAAAAAAAAAAAATTAACTTACACTAAATTTTTAAAAAATAGAAGTTAATATCTTGAAAAAAAATAGCCAAACTCATAATATGAATCCAACTATAAGGACAAAAGTAGTTAATATTTTTATTCATTGTCAAAATATATTATAACAACTGAATAATTGTTACCACAATTCAACTTCTGACTATCTTTTTTTCCATATTTTTGTGTGTGAACTCCTTCTTCCACCTTCTAAATATATTTTTAAAATATATTGTTAAAACTTTAGATTTAAGAAAATATATTTTTAAAATATATTATTTCCTTCCATATTTTCACTCCGCCAAGTTGGATAACCAAATGTGGTGGCACCTTTTAAATAATAGTTTGGTTGACAAAAAAAAGTTAAATATTTTGTTATATTTAATAGAAAATCATGTCATAGTTTCCTTATCTCCTATGCTATTTCATATTATCAAAATTACATTACAATTAAGAATGTTTCCTAATTTATCCGATTAATGTAAATGCTGATGTGGACCAATAGAATTTTGTTTTTAAATCTTATGTTTGATAAGGATTATTTTTCCAACGGTAGCTAGGTGAAGCATGTTCGAAGTTAGTTTATGGTGGTATTATAACAATAGCTAGATATAAACAAATAATATTTACCATATAGGTCTTTGTTCATGTTGACTGTTTCTTCAAATTCTGCAAAAGAACGAATTCTAAACTTTTGCATTTCAATCAAGTGGCCACCATCGACGACCTTATACAACTTTCCTAGCAGGGTGAATTGGATAAAAAATTGTGAGAAGACACCATGTAGCGTGTCTTGTTATTAATGGCTAAATTTTTATTTATCTTGTAGATTTCACCGGGTTTGATCTTTCTCTTATAGTAGCCTATTCGGTTTGCCGTAATGAATGCTTGGATCAAGATTGACTGCATAAATTCATGTTAGAAAGAAGATGTGGGGATGAAGTGCTTACATAGAACCAAGAATTAATTTTCTTCTCCCAATAGTATTAGGAACTTTTGAATTTCCTTTTCCATTTTTTATATTAATTGGATACTGAAACTTAGTGTAGAATATATGGGCTCCTATTATTATTAATCTACTATTTAATTGTTATTATTTCATTTTTTTAAAGAATATTAAAGAAAGAAAATATTGAAAAAAGGAAATATCGATTTTAAAAAAAATATATATTGAAAAAGGACATGTAGCTTTATGATTGACATTATCAATATAAAAAAAACAACATTTAAATATGAATTGGAAAAAATTAATTAATGACATGTCTAATACTGATTGGTTGATTTAAATCCTATGTGGACGGCCTCAAAAGCTAATAGCTTCAACTTTTATATATTATAGATATAGAATGTGTATTTTATATATTTTTAGAAAATGCAAGATTATCCTCGTTAATTTATCAACTATTAATGTGTTTTTACTTTTTATAACCCACGTGATAAATATAACGTTCAAAAACAATAATACAAAATCATTTGAGCTGAAGTTTTTTAAGTTTCAAACATAAATCTGGGTGATTCTTTTGGTTAATTTGTGAAAGTATGGAACATGTGCACTGATAGGTCAATTTTTGAATTAGGTGTTTGTTAATGAAATTGATATAGGAAAATGATAGTTCTAATCAATGACACGTGGAAAGTAGAGATTAGAAGTTATAATCAATGGTTGTGTTAACTCTTTCTCCTATCTTTACGCTCGTTTTGCGTCCGTGTAGTTTCACTTCTAAGCGATTTTTGAGAAAATCTTTCACCAAGTCGAAACCTAGATCTACGCAGCCGTCATCCTCAAAGTGATCTCCTCTACCTACACTAGTGTTGCATCTCCTGGTATCTTACGCTTTTTTGTGTCCTCTTGTCTCTTACGCTTGCTTTGCGTCCGTCTCCATTTCTGATTGTGTTTGCCTCCGTCCAACCTCCATCAGTTGATTCAGTTCCGGTTCAAATCTGAAGAAGTATTTCAATCAGTATTGAAAGAGGCTCCTTTCCAATTTAAAAGTTGGATGTTTGTTCTCTAAAGATGGGAACCTATAATCTCCGATACCTTCCCCTCAAAAATACCATTCTGGATTAGAGTTCATGGCATTCCATAATAACCTACGTGTTATAGGTAAAGGTCTGGGTACCTATCTCGATCATGATGTCGATGGAGAACGAGTCAAAGTGCTTATGGATGCGCTCAGACCCTTGATAAAAAGGAAATCAATACAATTCCCCTCTGGCGTGGAAGTGACTATTGATTTCGAATACGTCAAGCTAGAGAAGCAATGTTTCTACTACATGGCATTGTCTCATGAAAAAGATAATTGCCCTCACCTCCAAACGCTTCCTAACTCAGATATTCCTTCAGGCATTAATCAACAAGTTACCCTTACCCGCCTCGAAGCGGATAGTAAGAGAAATGATGCAAAGAGGGGTTTTGGTCAGGAAAAGAAAGCTGATCAGAGGGGGCATGATTCATCTAACCTCTCACTTGTTCAATACCATGGAAATGGTGAAGCTACTCGACACACTAGGGATCTTGATAAATCAAGCCCTCATCTTAGAGGGTATAGAGATATTGAACCAAGGCACAACAAAGCTTCCCCTTACCACCATCCTCCTGACTATAATGAACATGACACTCATACTAAGAGGCAGAAGATGGATCAGAGGAACTCCACTGGCTACACATCTCGTCGAGAGGATGGTTTCTATGAAAAGAACCTTATTAAGAACAAAGACCTTTACCGCATACCAAATTACCATTCCTCTAGTTATCACATTTGTGACTTCTCTAGGGAATGGATCATCAAATCTGATCGACCTAAGAGAACTAATGAGAAGGACCTGGCTCACTCCCCAAGAGGTGGTCTCAGTCCTCAAAACAGAGCACTCCCCTTCCCCCAAACCAGAACAAATCCTCGCATTTCTCCGGACTCTTTACACTCGGCCAGAAGAACTTCGGGTAAACAACAAAGCTGGAATTCCCAAGAGAATGTTAAGGACATCTCGCTCTCACACTCTGCCTCTAAACTCAACCACAAGGACCAGGAACTAAACTCGAGTAGTGGATCCAAGAGAAAGCCAGCCCGGGACCGTCTTGTAGAGCCAATGTTCTTCAAAGAAAATAAACTCTATAGAGTCAAAAATGTTGATGCTTCCCGCTTTGATCTCACTGCAAAACTACTGGAAACAGAAGATCACAATGTTGACTCCAATGATGATAGTACCAATGTGGATAATGTCCCTGAGACACTGGAAACCTCTCTTCCTACGGCCTATACAACCACCAGAGATAGATTCAATCGACATATATCGACTTTGGATCTCTCTTCTTAAACGACAATACCGGATCTCCTGTCGCTATGTGAAGAAGTTAAGAAACCAATGTCCCTTAGACTGGGCCACAAATGCTAATGGTGAAGCAATATGTTAATGTTAAAGACAAGTCGGTCACAAGAAAAAAAAAGACCTTGAAACCTACCTCAAAGGATATTGCAAAATCTTTTGCTCGTTCTGCAGCTAGGAAAAGATTCCCTGACAGCCCTCTCCAAGGGGCTAGTGCGAAACGCTGACTAGTGGCGAAGAAGACGTCTCCACGAAAAAAGGTGGATCGAAACAAAATCATACAGGTTCAAAGATTCCGGGTTCTGAAAATGCAGGGGCACTGTCTACTATTCCTTGTACTAAGGATGCTACAAATAATGATATTGATGCATGTATCTTTAAGGGCGCAGTCCCGATTTCTTGTAAAGGTTCGATGGTTTTCCAGAAACCATCTAATTTGAATCAATGATTGCAATCTGTTGGAACTGTCAAGGGCTTAGAAACTCCCTTACAGTTCGACGCCTTAGGGACTTAAGACTAGATCTTTTCCCGGACATAACATATCTCATGGAGACAAAAAACTACGACGACTTTGTCTTCAATGTATTTCAGTGGATGGGTTACGATAACAAATTTACGGTAGCACCGATTGGACTTAATGGTGGGTTAGCTCTATTTTGGAAGAATGATATACATCTTGAGATTCTATCTTCTTCCCCGGACTTTATTGACACCCGTATCAAGTACATGAACAATTCTTTCTTTCTTACCTTTGTTTATGGCTACCCGACGAGCCATAAACGACAAGAGGTGTGGAACCAAATCTCGGCTTTAGGTGCTTCTCGAAATGAAGCATGGCTATTTTCTGGTGACTTCAATGAAATTCTTGACAACTCTGAAAAATGTGGTGGACCTAAACCCCACGAAGGATCTTTTATCAACTTCCGTAGCTTTATCACTCAAAATGGATTGTGGGATGTAAATCATTCGGATAATCATCTCTCTTGGTGTGGAATGCGTTATGATCATTTTGTTAGAGCCTGACTTGACTGGGTTTTTTCTAATAACGCTTGGTTAGAAATATTTCCTTCCGGACGATGTGAATACCTTGGCTTTGAAGGATCCGACCACCGTCCTCTAGTCACGTATCTAGATGATTCAAGGGTTAAGAGAAAAGGGATCTTCCGTTTTGATCACCGGCTGCGAGAAAAAGAAGAAATCATGCACCTTATTGAACAAATCTGGAACCGCGAAATTAATTTATCAGTGCTTGAGAAAACAGCAGCTTGTAGAAGAGATTATCCGATGGAGCAAGGAACAAAATCTCAACAGCGCCAAATTAATAGCGGATACTCGAGCGGAATTAGAGGCTGCACTATCTGCTGATACGCCTAATCCCGAGGTTATCACTAGATGTACGGCTACTCTTGAACAAGCATATCGGGATGAAGAAAACTAGTGGAAGCAGCATAGTCGGATCTTATAGCTCCAAGATGGAGATAGGAACACAGGGTTTTTTCACGCTGTCACAGAAAACCGGAGAACATGTAACAGATTCACGGTACTGGAAGATGAACATGGTGTGGCTGTTCATGAGGAAAAGAGATCACACGAGTTATCTCCTCTTATTACCACCATATCTTAACGTCCCAATCTGCTGGTGACTTTAACTTAGTCCATGAGGTGCTGGAACACTCTGTTTCTCCAGAACAAAACCAGCGACTGACAGCTAAACCTAAGGCCGAAGAAGTATATGCAGCGGTTAAGGTGATTCACCCAAGTAAGGCCCCAGGGCCCGATGGTTTTCAGCAGGTTTCTTTCACACTTACTGGTCTATTATAGGTCGGGATGTTGTCAAAGAAGTCCAACACTTTTTCATTTCTGGTTCATTCCCCTCCAAACACAACGAAACTCATATACGGCTAATTCCAAAGATTATTGGCCCAAGAAAGGTAGCTGACTACCGCCCTATTGCTTTATGCAATGTTTATTACAAGATAGTCACAAATATTTTGATGAAGCGACTGCAACTGATCCTTCTGTCTCTGATTTCTGACACATAATATGCATTTGTGCCTGGAAGAGCTATCTCAGATAATGTCCTAATCACCCATGAGACGCTCCACTACCTTCATACTTCGGAAGCCAAGAAACGCTGCTTCATGGCCGTGAAAACAAACATGAGTAAAGCGTATGATAGGATTGAATGGGGTTTCCTTTGAGCTATTCTCGAGAGACTTGGTTTCCACCACAAGTGGATACACTGGATTATGGAATGTGTAGCATATGTCTCCTACTCTTTCCTAATCAATGGCGGTCCCCAAGGAAAAGTCATCCCCTCACGAGGGTTGAGGCAAGGAGATCCGCTCTCACCGTATCTCTTCATCTTTTGCTCTGAAGTACTCACGCAGCTATGTCAAAAAGGCCCAGCTGAACGGTTCCTTAACATGCATTAGAGTAGCGAGAAACAGCCCACAAGTCAACCATTTGCTTTTTGCGGATGATACGATGTTTTTTTGTAAAGCGGATTCCCAAGGCTGCTCGACCCTTGCTTCTATCCTAGGACAGTATGAACGTGTCTTAGGACAATGCATCAACCTCCAAAAATTAGCGATAACTTTCTCGGCAAAAACTCCACGTCATATGCGAGCTTCAGCGAAAAGGATCCTCAAAATCAGAAACGAGGGCGGCGCTGGTAAATACTTAGGTTTGCCCGAGAACTTTGGTCGTCGAAAGAGGGACATCTTTGCAGGCTTAGTAGATCGAATTAGGCAACGAGCTCATAGTTGGTCCTCACGATTTCTCTCACTTGCAGGAAAACAAGTTCTTCTAAAATCAGTATTATCTTCCATGCCGGCATACTCTATGTCGTGCTTCAAGCTACCAAAATCCTTGTGTTAACAAATTCAATCCCTCCTAACACGTTTTTGGTGGGATGATAAACCGGACAAGATAAAAATGAGTTGGGTTTCATGGGACAAGCTCACAGCTCCTAAGAATGTTGGTGGTCTCGACTTTCGAGATCTTGAAACATTTAATGACGCACTGTTTGCAAAGATAAGAGCCCGCCTGATCTCCCACCCGGACTCACTCATGTCTCGTGCATTATTGGGCAAGTATTGCCATTCTTCCTCCTTCATGGAGTACAAGATTCCGTCAAATCCATCCCATGGTTGGCGAAGCATCATAGCCGGATGAGAAGTCCTCAAAAAGGTTTAGGATGGCTTGTTGGTAACGGAGAACATATCAGAGTTTGGGACTACCCTTGGTTGAGCTCTCTTACCCCAACATACCCTTACGGACCTGCCCCTTTAGCCGCAAAAGACCTAAAAGTCACCGAGTTACTTGATCAAACCGGTAATGATTGGAACTGGTCTAAAGTTAGGGAGCTTGTCCCGCACCTGGAACACATCATACGGCTCATCCCTGTGAGCTCGTCTCGCCCTCGAGATCGACTTGTATGGCTGCCTAAGAAGAATGGTAAATACACTGTCAGGTTAGGCTATGGCCTATCCTCCGTGGACAACTTACCGGATATTCAGAGAGAGTTTAATTGGCAAGGTAACATATGGAGATTGAAAACAGCCCCTAAAATCAAGAACTTCCTCTGAAAAATGGAGTTCAGCTGGTTAACCGAGGCATCATCACAGACTTTAGCTGCAAAAGATGTGGAGAACAGAAAACAATTAATCATGTGACACGAGATTGTGCTTTTACTCGACAAGTTTGGAACTTAGCACCGATGTAAGGACGGGATCACCTTACCTCTGTTCATGTGCTTGACTTCTTAACACGGCTGAAACCCATGATCTGTCTCCCTCCCGTAGGAGTGTTTGATGCTAACCTTCAAACCTGGATATGCTGGTCTCTATGGACGGCACGTAACTTTTGTTTGAAAATAGAGCACTCTCTCCGAAGGAAGTTATTACGAAAACTACTACTGCAACCAAGGAATGGCAAGTAGCCCAAACTCTTCGTTGTAAAAGTCAAGCCTCAAATAGTCCTCAACAACCGGTCGAAGAACCTCCTTCAAATGTGCTATGCTACGTCGACGCCGCTTGGCAAGGGACTTCTCAATGCTGTGGTTTGGGGATACTATTTCACCAGCCTGATGCAAATGAAACAGAGTACTCTTCTCAACGACAACATGTCTCCTCGGCTCTTGCTGGTGAAGCTTGGGCAGTACGTGAAGCACTAACGCAAGCGCTTAACCTCGGTTTTAATGAGCTACAGGTCTCATCGGACTCCCTGTCACTGATCAATTTCCTCAATTCATAGGATACCCACACGGAGATCCATGCTATTGTTAACGATATACTCCTCTTGGCGTTATCTTTTTCTTCGATATCATTTCGATTTATTTCTCGTACTGCTAATGTTCTAGCGGATACGATTGCTAAACAAGCTCTTTATGCTTTGTTGAACACTTTACATTAAGTTGCAATATATAAAGTTTCGACAAAAAAAAAAACACACATAACTACAATCTACAATAACTTAGTCAACTTCATTCGACTTTATAAACAAATGAGCGCTAAGACAAAACATGAAAGTGTTACTCGAAGTGACAGTGAAGCTGCCTCTGATCCCTAGCATCATTCTCTGATCCTTGAGGCTTGAGCCTCTGCATCTTTTTTTTTAACAATTGTTTTAGTTTGGTTACTTTTTGGGGTATTTTCGTTTGCATGATTTAAGCTATACTTGTGTGATTCTCTCTTAAAAAAAAAACATGAAACCGATATAATATAGTATGTTGGTAACCTAAACGGCTAAAATCCATAAAATAGATTCAAACACATCATTTTTAATTATAAAGTGATGCCAAAAAGAAAACGTTAAACCCATACAGTGAAAACCTGAGAAATTACACAAATGCAAGAACAGTAACTTGTAAATCAGTACCTTATGAAGAAGACAAACAATGAAAGATCGGAAACCTAGAACTCAAATTTTATGAAATCTCCTGAAACACGACAGAGGACACCGAAGAAGACGATTTCCGGTGACAGTCAAAATTTAATCGCAATTTACAAGGGTTACCAAACATCCCCATTTACAATATTTTTTGTGTTAGTTTTCCAATTGTATGCAATCCAAAATGGGTCTAGCTCTGGCCTAGTCAAGACAAAATGTTGACTACGTAACATTAAAAACAAAAATAAAACAATTTATTAATGTAAAATAAAAACTAAAGATGAAACATTGTAGGTTTGCATAATATCTCAACTATATCTCCAATCTTCGAAGGTTCTCTGATGAATAATATCGGTAAATCTAAGGGAAGTTTGCAATTAGTTTTTCATGTATACATGTCTACAAATAGTATGGCAAAATGCTTGCAATAGCACGACGGTCTAGATGACCGCGGACAAGAGAGCCAAAATGTTTTCATTTAATAAAACTCACAAGAACATAATTATAATTCAAAAATATTTTCATTTATGTGTTAATTTTCATTTTCATTATTTTTATATTTCACTAGAATATGACTCGTATGATGCGTAAGTTTTTGGTTTACAATTTTATTTAATTAAGGACAAGTTTTTGTTTTATCTAGTAGTTTAGTATAAAATAAAACTAATTGGCTCCTGAAAACTGTTCTCCAAAGAAAGATCATAATCTTTGGTAAGGTCTTTAACTTCCAAATGCTCTGTTTTAACCGAGTTCGAGTCTGTTCCAAACAGATACTGATATGCTCAGGTTTTAACCCTATCAAACTACTGCAAGTGCACAGCAACGAAGTAGTATTTTAGGGATCGAATCCACAGAGACCAAGTGTTACACTACGAAAGTATGAGATTGAAATTAAGCCAAGATGGTAAAATGTGATTGGTTGCAATATTGAAACGAAAATAGCAATTATAAACGTGTAAACTTATGGAATTAAAAGCGTTAGGCTTAAGGGATATTCTCGGGAGATCATAGATTATGAATCAGACATTTATTCAGGGTACAATTTAGGACAATCTTGAACTCAAACATAATTTTATAACCAATCCACTGTCGTGGCATCAGAGACTTTATTTATCAACCTAGGATTCTAAACTGTCGTTTGAACCTAGAATTCTAAACAAGCATTAACGAACCGGTTTGATAAGTTCACAAATCGCCTTAACATCAGCTTTCGTTGGTTAAGGACAATTTGCTCATCTATGTTCTTTCGGGTATTTAATTACACTTTTGGTGAATTAAACATCCTAACATCAAGAACTAGGTGATCAATCATAATTCAAGCAATAAGAACAACAATAGATGAAGACAAGTACAAATCCCTATTTATGTCTAATTCAATGATCCATGAATTCCTTTGAACACCCACAAGCCTAACTAATGATCTACTCACACATATTCAAAAGAAATTCACAAAGAGATGATATCACAACCATAACTTAAATCAAAGAAAGAGATAAAGGAGTTGAGAAATCTTCTCTATGATACAAGGTTGAAGAAGAATCTCCCAAATCATACAAAGATCCAAGAACAAGTTGTAAACTTAAGAACAAGAGAAGATGAAAGATTTTGATCTAAAAAACAAGAGAAAATTGAAAAGTCTTCTCTCTAGAACAAGAAGAAAAACAAAAATGATAATAATTGAAGTCTACTAGAATGATTGAGTGAAAACTCAGTTTTTAATGGTCTAAACACGTTTTGGTTAAAATAATGCAAGATTAGGTGACTGATTTTTTTTTTTTCTTTGGGCAGTTTTAGTAAGTGGATCGATCGATCCATATGTGGATCGATCGATCCAGTTACTAAAGATATCGATCGACCCAATTTCCTTTGTGCTTGATCGAGCTGCAGATCCCGCGGAGCTGAAGAATTTTAGCAAGCGGATCGATCGATCCGATGGTGGATCGATCGATCCAGTTACTAAAGATACCGATCGATCGATCCTCTTCGTGCTGGATCGAGCCGCAGATCCCGCGATCATTTTGAAGAATTTTAGCAAGCGGATCGATCGATCCGAGGGTGGATCGATCGATCCAGTTGCTAAAAATCTTTATTTGCTTCTTTTGCTCGCCAAACGGACCTGTCTTCACTAAACTTTCCATAACTTTTGATCCTTTGTATTAACCTTCATTTAAACGTGGTTTAACCTGAAAAGACTCTAAAAGTATAGAAAAGACTCGATAAAACTCAGAAATCAATGGTTAGAATGCGTTAAAAACGCAACATATCAACTCCCCCGGACTTAGTCTTTTGCTTGACCTCAAGCAAAACAGAAAACTAAGCCAGTGAAAGAGGTTTGAAAATACGGAAACTCAACTTCTCTTTTAAAACGTCCAATGACCACTAAAATTGCAATCCACATTCTGCAAGGACGAACCCAACCGAGTCGCTATGTACTTCTCCTCAAACTTATCCAATATCCCCAATCCATCTCAAATTTCGCAACACTTTCCACAAGTCATCCTTGCTAATCCTCGTTGTCAATCCCAGTGCCAAGAACCTTCTAGATTCATTCCCGTACTATATCATGATATATCACCAATACAACATTTATTATTCTTCCTCTCCCCATAATTGCTTTGGTCTCGTAACGGAACTCACTAGTGTTGTTCCTTGTGAGGAGACAGCGTCGTGAACTCTTTTGTTCCGTTACAGTTTTAGAATAGCACTCACTAGTGTTGTTCCTTGTGAGGAGACAGCGTCGTGAACTCTTTTGTGCTATTCTAAACCTTTGAGCCAAAATTAAATTTTTTTTTTTTTTTTTTTTTTTTTTTTTTTTTTTTTTTTTTTTTTTTTTTTAAAAAAAAAAAACGGGGTGAATATATCAAGTATGAACGAGGAATCAGGATCTATGGACACCAGTCATTCCATTAAGGGTGCAATTAGCTCAGACTTGGTGGAACTTGTTGGAAACGAGAGACGTCTCTAGTTAACCGGTAAGTCTTTGAATTTTTCATTGGTCGGATTGGAATTCATTCTGCATCAATGTCACTTAAATGAAATGGTCAGTAAACAAAGAGATATATATCATCATAGTTTCCTAACCATAAAACTCTTGACTCAATAAAACATAAAACACACAAAACAAATATAAATACCAAAAAGGTTCACATAAAACAAAGCAAAGAAAATGGCGTTAGTCCCAGCAAATACCCTCCCCCGGACTTACTTCACACCGTCTCGGTGGAAACTAAATCAGAAGAAAAGTACGACATACGCGAAAGTTCGAAATATATTAAATAGATGTAGATAAAGTAGAGGGGGAGAAATAACAGAATCAATGCTCTCCGGAGCTGGCGCTCCGGCTATCCCCTGGTGCCCTCCGACGCCTAGGTAGGCGTGTCTCTCCAGCCTGACCTCCCTCGTATGAAGTCCCATGTCCAGCAACACTGGGACCAGCTCTCGCGTCAACCGCTGCTGCACGAGTACGATGTCGAGAAGAAGAAGAAGATGGCTGCATACATGTGAGGCGTCCGAGCACTCCAAATATCTTCTGTAACATCGTGTGTTGCTTCCTATGCGAATCCACCAACCATGCGATTCGTTCGGTGTCTGAAGCGTCTTCAGCAAGCGGTAGAAGATCGTACTCCGTACTGTACTCCGGTATTACGGGGTCATCGACAGAATGTGCGTGAGGTGGTTGCTGTGGGGGATCTACCTGCTCCCGTGCAGCTCTCCGTGATCTTGAAGTTCGAGGTTGGCCGGTAAGTATGAATTGAGGGTCCAATTCGAACTCCAAGTTTGCCCTTGACACGGGAGGTGTGAAAGGTGGAAGAGGTAGTCTGCATCGCTGAGGAACTCCTGCTCGGTCATAGAACCTGTACTCATAATCGCCCTTAAGGATGTGAGCATTAGTGAAGTACCTCGCATTGAACGTTTCAATCTCCCTGATGCACTCTGTCTCACGCAAATCGATGTTATGGTATCGGAAGATCGGTGTTAGCAGACTTCCAATAATCTCAATCTTCTTGGTACCGCTTGTGTTCAAACCTCGTTGCTTCTTCTTCACGAGCATCTCAGCAAACATTGCTCCTAAGTTAGTGTGCAATCGCAAGGGGGGTTCTTGGTGGTAAGTCGCTCTGACGGAATCTGGAAGCCCATTGTCTATCAAAGACAACTCGTCGACCCTTAGAGCACCTGTCTCTTCCTTCCCAGAAAATGACTGACCAATGATCTTCGCGACAACCCGAATCACAGGATTCCGGATCAGGCTAAGCTTAGCGTCACGAGATTGAGCCGTAGTAAATGGTCCTGTTGCAATCAAATTCCACAGAACATCAGTCTCTCCAAAATAAGGGAACCTGCATAGCTCCCATGACCGCTCAAATCCATATATCTCACACAGGGTTTGTATGGGTAACTCGTAGTGAACACCCCTGCATAAATATGAAAGAGTCCCCTCCGAAGCTGTATGGATAGCGATATCCTTGTACCGGACTTCAACCGATGCAAGGAATTGGCGGACCAGCTCAGGATACAGAGGATAGGACTTGTAAGCGATCGTGCCAAGCCCCATCTTGGTCAGCATTGCTCGGACATCGTCGCTAATTCCCATTCTCGCCAATGTTGCTTCGCACACAAATTTGGTAGGTGCCATCGTTACCTGAAGCAAACCATTGTAGAAAATGCGGTTGAAACGGTCCCAAGCATGTCCAGGCTGACGCGAATCAAATCCTGTCATGGCCTGAATAGCGGCTATTGATATTCGTGGAATCTCCTCAACCAACGAATCATCAAGGAATGGTGTCTTTTCAGCGCGAGGCCATGGATGAGATGTGTGTCCTTCCTGCGTCTCATCAGCAGCGGCAGAAGCGGAAGCTACAGATTTTCCTTTTGCGGTACGCGAAAACCGAGCGGGTTGAGATGTCCTAGCAGGTGGAGGTTGGCGAGCGGGTTGCGAAATTTCTTCATCACCGCTTGTCTCACTGTTGTACGTGTTAGCTTGCGGTGGTCTAACCTTTGGTACACCTCGTCTTGTCATTTCCTTTGTAGATCGACTGAGCGAGTGCTAGAATCAGTTAGAGGAGGAAATTTCGTGTGAGATAGACCCAAAAATCGTTCAATTTGGTGAAGAATTGAGGAAGTTATGGTTTGAACAAAATTTTGCTCAAAAACTTACAAAAATCGCGATAGAAGGAGGAGAAAGACATTAAGATGGATCGATAAATCAGTTTGTGTTTTAATAAACTGTTTGTTTCTGGTTCGGTTTTAGTGAATTAAACCGGTTTGAACCCAAAAAATCGAATCAGAAAACTGACCTGGAGAGTGGATCGATCGATCCAACAGTGGATCGATCGATCCACTTGTTAAAATCGCGATCCTGTTTTTGTATTGGTCGATCCGTTTTGGTTCTGGTCGATCCACAGATCCCGCGACATTATGTTTGCTGATCGGATCGATCGATCCGTTGTGCGTCCGGTCGATCCACAGATCCCGCGACATTTTGGTTTCTGATTGGATCGATCGATCCGATGGTGGATCGATCGATCCATTCTCCCCTGTTTTTTTTTTTTTTTTTTTTTTTTTTTTTTTTTTTTTTTTTTTTTTTATTTCAAAAACACACCGAAAATCAAACCAAATTAACGAAAATTAAAAATTTAGTTATGTACACATACCAGTGGGTTGCCTCCCACTAAGCGCTTGTTTTAAGTCACGAGCTTGACTCGGATGCCGTTTAGGCTTGAGATGGATCACCGAGAGGAACGGTATCTCCCCTAGCGATTTCAATGTCAGCGAGATATGGCTTTAGGCGCTGACCATTAACCACAAATCTACCTCCTGCAGCGTCCAGCAACACTACAGCTCCATATGGTCTCACTTCTTTGATGGTGAAAGGACCAGACCATCTCGATCTCAACTTACCAGGAAAGAGTTTCAAGCGAGAATTAAAGAGCAAAACCTGATCATTTGCAGCAAAGTTCCTCGAGATGATCTTCTTATCATGGTAAGCCTTTGTCCTTTCCTTGTAGATTCTCGAATTCTCATAGGCCGTATGACGAATCTCATCCAGCTCATTCAGTTGTACTAATCTCCTTTCAGAAGCAGACTTGATGTCGAAGTTGAGCAACTTAACCGCCCAGGCTGCTTTATACTCTAACTCCACTGGAAGATGACATGACTTTCCATAGACAAGATGAAATGGTGTCGTGCCTAGAGGTGTTTTGTAGGCAGTCCTATATGCCCAAAGAGCGTCATCAAGCTTGATAGCCCAATCTTTCCTCGTAGTGCCTACAACTTTCTGCAGAATGCTCTTGATCTCCCTGTTGGAAATCTCAACCTGTCCACTCGTCTGAGGATGGTAAGGAGTTGCGACCTTGTGCTTGACACCATGCTTCTTCAAAAGACCATCAAAGACCTTATTGATGAAGTGAGAACCACCATCACTGATTACCACTCGAGGTACACCAAACCTTGGGAAGATCACCGATTTGAACATCTTCACAACCACTCGGGCATCATTAGTCGGGCTAGCCAGCGCTTCAACCCATTTAGACACATAGTCTACTGCAACGAGAATGTATTGATTTCCGTATGAAGATGGGAAAGGACCCATGAAGTCAATACCCCAGACATCAAACAGCTCAACCTCCAAGATGAAATTCTGAGGCATCTCGTTTCTCTTGCTTATGTTGCCTTGCCGCTGACATGGATCACACTTGGAGACGAAAGCATGAGCATCTCTAAACATAGTTGGCCACCAGAAACCAGCTTGTAAAGCCTTAGACACTGTCTTAAAGGTAGCAAAGTGTCCTGCATATGATGAACCATGACAGTGAAACAAGATACCTGGAACCTCTTCTTCTGATACGCATCTTCTGAAAATTCCATCAGAACACTGCTTGTACAAATAAGGTTCATCCCAGAAGTAGTGTCTGATGTCTCTCAAGAACTTCTTCTTCCTGTACCCAACAAAATTATCAGGTTCCCTTTCTGCAGCCAAGTAGTTCGCAATTTCACCAAACCAAGGCATCTCAGGAAACTTGGTTTCTGGCGGTGGAGTGGAATGCACAATATTGCCAATGCTAATGGCATATACGTGCTCCTCAGGTAGGCTATCATCCAAAGGGACATCTTCATTTATACGCATTCTAGAGAGATGGTCTGCAACACCGTTCTCAATTCCTTTCTTATCCTTGATCTCCAAGTCGAACTCCTGCAGCATAAGTATCCATCGCAACAGTCTAGGTTTTGCATCCTTCTTTTTCAGAAGATACCTCAAAGCAGCATGGTCAGTGTGAACAATAACTTTAGAACCCACCAGATAAGACCTGAACTTCTCAAAAGCAAACACAATAGCCAGAAGTTCTTTCTCGGTGGTAGCATACTTACACTGCGCCTCATCAAGAGTCCTGCTAGCATAATAAATGACATGGAGCTTCTTTTCCTTTCGCTGTCCCAATACTGCTCCAACTGCATAGTCACTAGCATCTGTCATAACTTCGAAAGGCAACTCCCAGTCTGGCGGTTGGACAATTGGTGCGCTGACAAGTGCTCCCTTGATCGTATGAAAGGCCTCCAGACAATTACTGTCGAAGTCAAACTTCACATCTTTACACAAAAGCTGTGTCATTGGTCTAACAATCTTGGAGAAATCCTTGATGAATCTCCTGTAGAATCCAGCATGTCCCAGAAAACTCCGAACTCCTTTGACAGAATTAGGTGGCTGGAGGTTTATCATCACATCAATCTTCGCCTTGTCTACCTCAATACCGCTTTCTGAAATTCTGTGTCCCAAGACAATCCCATCCCTGACCATGAAATGACACTTCTCCCAATTCAGCACTAGATGTTTCTCCTCACAGCGTTTTAAAACCCTGCACAAATGAGAAAGACAAACAGAAAAGGAAGATCCATGGACAGAAAAATCATCCATAAAAACTTCCATTATGTCCTCAATCATGTCAGTAAAAATTGACATCATGCATCTTTGGAATGTGGCCGGTGCATTACACAAGCCAAATGGCATTCTGCGATAAGCATAGGTGCCATAAGGACAGGTGAATGTTGTCTTCTCCTGATCTTCTGGATGAATGGGAATCTGAAAGAAACCAGAATAACCATCTAGAAAACAGTAGTAAGCATGGCTAGCCAATCTCTCAAGCATCTGATCAATAAATGGTAAAGGAAAATGATCTTTACGAGTAGCAGAATTCAACTTCCTATAATCTATGCACATCCTATGGCCAGTGACAGCTCTAGTCGGAAGTAATTCATCCTTATCAGTCCTAACCACAGTTACTCCACCTTTCTTTGGTACAACATGGACAGGGCTAACCCACTTGCTATCAGAGATGGCGTATATAATACCAGCCTCTAGCAGTTTCATAATTTCTTTCTTAACAACATCTTTCAGATTCGGGTTTAACCGTCTCTGATGTTCTATAGAAGTGGTTGCCTCATCTTCTAGAAAGATCCTGTGCATGCAAAGGTCAGGTGAAATTCCTGTGATATCATCTAAAGAATAGCCTAAGGCCCTGCGATACTTTCTAAGCTCACACAAAAGCAAAGCAGTTTCAGCATTGTTCAGTTCAGAATTGATGATGACAGGGTAAGTAGACTTAGGGCCTAGAAACGCATACCTTAGCCCAGATGGAAGTGGTTTGAGCTCAACCTTAGGAGCTTTCAGCTCGCTCCATGGATTTGTAGATGGCATAGGAAGGGGTGTTGCTGGAGATCGCTCTACAGCTTCATCCAAACTCGTGTAAGCAACCATCTTTCCCATTGACTGGCTCGAATCCATCATCTTAACATACCCTGTTGCATCCTCACTCAGAAAACTATCCTCACTCACAGACCTTGTCAAAGCAATCTCTAAAGGATCATCAACTAGAATCTCTTCTACATCATTGTCCGAGATTTCTAGTGAATCGTCAACCACAAATGTCTGCCCATCCAGCATAGGCTTCTTCAGCAACTTTTCCATCTCGAACTTCATGATAATATCTCCCAGCTGGAGATCTATTCGCCCATTTTTCACATCTATCACAGCTCCAGCAGTACGTAAGAAAGGCCTCCCCAAAATGAGAGGATCCTTTGGTTCTTCATCGAGCTCGAGGACTACAAAATCTGCCGGAACCAGCACATTACCAATCTGCACATGTAGATCCTCAAGAACTCCAACCGGTAACTTCACAGAGCGATCAGCAAAAACCAAGGAGATTCTAGTGGGTTTGAACTTGGTGAATCCAAGGCGCTTGGCTACTGAATATGGCATCAAATTGACGCTTGAACCTAAATCACACAAAGAACAAGCAAACGTCATTGACCCAATCTGCACAGATAAAACAAACCTCCCTGGATCTCCCAATTTCCTGGGCATCTTGTTATGTAGGACTGCGCTGCAATCCTTTGAGACTTTAACGAAATCTTCTTCTGCAGAGACTTTTCTTGTCACCAAGCCTTTCATATATCTCTTCATCGAGGGAATCATCTGGATTGCATCAACGAGACTGAGCTTCACTGTGAGGTCATCCATCATCTCCTTGCATTTCGCATCTTCTAAATCCTTTCTTGACTTTTTAGGGCGAGTAGGGTATGGAACCTTCGGAGCATAAATACGAGGAGGCAATGATTCCCTTGCAGGATCCTCATGTGCAGTCGGGTTCACCTTCTCAGGTTTTGCATCATCAGTCTCTTTCTCATCAGTGGCTACCTCAGAACTTTTACCTTGCAATGCAGTAGGAATCAACACTTTCCCACTCCTGGTTGTGATGGCACTGACATTTTCAAGCCTAGGATTTTGCTCTCCTTTTCCAGGTAGAACTCCCTGTGGTCTCTTGATTGCCTCAGCAGTCTGAGCTACCTGAATGTCTAACTTCTTCACATGAGATGAGAGAGCTTCAAATTTACCATTGAGATCACTGTACATACTATCCACCTTGACATTGATCTCGTTAGAAGCCTTTTGTTGATTCATTAGAAGCTGCTGCATAAGTTGCTCGAGCTTGCTTTCCTGTGGCGCTGGAACAGAATTCACTGGGGTTTGGAAAGGAACTTGAGCTGCTGGTCTAAAGTTGTTGAATGGTTGTTTCGGCTGAAATCCACCCTGAAATCCGCTCTGACCTGGGTTTTGCACAAACGGTTTCTGAAAACCTTGTGAAAAATTCTTCTGAAATCCCACATTCTGCCCACTGTTTTGTCCTGCAAACCCTTGAGAGCCAGATATTCCTGCGTTTGGCACATACATTTTCTCCTTCCCCTGATTGACCACCTGTTGTGGATAAACCTGGTCCTGAGGATTCTCAACATTTGTGCTCCTGTAGGACAAATTCGGATGATTTCTGTAGTTCTGGTTGAAACCCCTGTTTTGCATGAAACCTTGCCCATTCACATAATTAACCTCCTGCTGCTCATTAGTCTCTCCCTCAGTGTAATCTTGGTAGACAATTGCCTCTGTTCCATCTTCACAAAACTGTACATTCCTCTGATTTTGCTTAAGCAACTGATTGTATTTCTCATTCAACTCATCGTACTTCTGAGATTCAACGCCACTGACTCGCTTAGACCTGTCATACTCAGAAGAGCTAGCGATAGAACTTGCAGCCATATTCTCAATCAGCTCAGATGCTCCTTGCTCACTTCTGGTCATGAAATTTCCATTGCTTGCGGCATTCAGTTGGTTCTTGGACTCTCTGTCAACTCCATCATAGAAGATGCTAATAAGTTGTCCCTCTGAGTATCCATGGTGAGGACACCCTCTCCGATAATCCTTGAACCTCTCATAAGCCTCACCGAATGACTCTCCTAAAAACTGCTGGAAAGAAGCAATCTTGTTTCTCAGAGAATTTGTCTTGGATTTGGTGTAGAAATGATCCAAGAATGCAGCTCTGCATTGATCCCATGTTGTGAGTGATCCAGACGGTAGAGACTTAAGCCATCTTGAAGCTTTGTCTGCTAGAGAAAAAGGGAACAACTTGCACTTGATCCAGTCCTCAGGGACTCCATTTACTCTGGTAGTGCTGCAAATCTCCTCAAAGTTCTCTATGTGTTCCATTGGGTTCTCAGCAGGTAACCCATGGAAAGTGTAATTCTTCACCAATCCTATCAGCTGGGGATGTAGTTGATAGTCCTGCCTGTTGAGAGTAGGCAGACTAATCGCAGATCGGTTCTGATAGAATGTGTGTGGCGTGTTTGCATCACCAATACCAGGCTGAACCTGTTGCAACCGCTGCAGTTGTTCTTGTATCCTTTCAAATTCAGCCCTTGTAACCCCTGCAGTATCAGTCACAGGAGCATTGTTTCCTTCTTCCATGTTGACTTGGTTCGATGTCGTTCTTGCTCTGTTAATTCGTTCTATTCTTCCAAGTGCCTGGTTTTCGAAAAAGAGAAGGTTGTCAGAGCCTTGACTTCTTCTTTGCATAAAACCTGAAACACACAAAAGAACAAAACAAAATTCGTTAGTAACTTCTTAGACTAAATTTCAAACTGAATTTCGAAGGTAACGCTATTGGTCCCCGGCAACGGCGCCAAAAACTTGATATGCTCAGGTTTTAACCCTATCAAACTACTGCAAGTGCACAGCAACGAAGTAGTATTTTAGGGATCGAATCCACAGAGACCAAGTGTTACACTACGAAAGTATGAGATTGAAATTAAGCCAAGATGGTAAAATGTGATTGGTTGCAATATTGAAACGAAAATAGCAATTATAAACGTGTAAACTTATGGAATTAAAAGCGTTAGGCTTAAGGGATATTCTCGGGAGATCATAGATTATGAATCAGACATTTATTCAGGGTACAATTTAGGACAATCTTGAACTCAAACATAATTTTATAACCAATCCACTGTCGTGGCATCAGAGACTTTATTTATCAACCTAGGATTCTAAACTGTCGTTTGAACCTAGAATTCTAAACAAGCATTAACGAACCGGTTTGATAAGTTCACAAATCGCCTTAACATCAGCTTTCGTTGGTTAAGGACAATTTGCTCATCTATGTTCTTTCGGGTATTTAATTACACTTTTGGTGAATTAAACATCCTAACATCAAGAACTAGGTGATCAATCATAATTCAAGCAATAAGAACAACAATAGATGAAGACAAGTACAAATCCCTATTTATGTCTAATTCAATGATCCATGAATTCCTTTGAACACCCACAAGCCTAACTAATGATCTACTCACACATATTCAAAAGAAATTCACAAAGAGATGATATCACAACCATAACTTAAATCAAAGAAAGAGATAAAGGAGTTGAGAAATCTTCTCTATGATACAAGGTTGAAGAAGAATCTCCCAAATCATACAAAGATCCAAGAACAAGTTGTAAACTTAAGAACAAGAGAAGATGAAAGATTTTGATCTAAAAAACAAGAGAAAATTGAAAAGTCTTCTCTCTAGAACAAGAAGAAAAACAAAAATGATAATAATTGAAGTCTACTAGAATGATTGAGTGAAAACTCAGTTTTTAATGGTCTAAACACGTTTTGGTTAAAATAATGCAAGATTAGGTGACTGATTTTTTTTTTTTCTTTGGGCAGTTTTAGTAAGTGGATCGATCGATCCATATGTGGATCGATCGATCCAGTTACTAAAGATATCGATCGACCCAATTTCCTTTGTGCTTGATCGAGCTGCAGATCCCGCGGAGCTGAAGAATTTTAGCAAGCGGATCGATCGATCCGATGGTGGATCGATCGATCCAGTTACTAAAGATACCGATCGATCGATCCTCTTCGTGCTGGATCGAGCCGCAGATCCCGCGATCATTTTGAAGAATTTTAGCAAGCGGATCGATCGATCCGAGGGTGGATCGATCGATCCAGTTGCTAAAAATCTTTATTTGCTTCTTTTGCTCGCCAAACGGACCTGTCTTCACTAAACTTTCCATAACTTTTGATCCTTTGTATTAACCTTCATTTAAACGTGGTTTAACCTGAAAAGACTCTAAAAGTATAGAAAAGACTCGATAAAACTCAGAAATCAATGGTTAGAATGCGTTAAAAACGCAACATATCAGATACTCGGCATGAGTGGTGTCCTTGGATCGTGTAAAGTAAACCAAAACCCACTTTTAACCTTGAAGGAATCGAGTTTTGTGTAACATCATAATTATTTTTTAGTGTAATCTGTAAACTTTGTATGTCTAGTTTACATTCCGATCTGTCTTGTTTTTCTAAAAGACACATAGATATGAGTAAGAAAAATTAAAGGATCATAATGATAATGTACATATACTAAACTGTGATGTTCATCAAACAAATCTTAGCTGATGATGAACATTCACTCAAGACTCGGTAAATATCAGAACGGAACTCAAACGAGTTCGGTTCTGATGGTACTGACTCAATCCAGTCTTTTTCAACCTTCTGAACATGTGAATTCAGCGTCATAACAGCTTCAAGCTCAATTTTGCCCTTCAATCTCTTCAGAGACTTCACTGCGAATACCATTTCAAAGTTCTTGACTTCAGATTCTCCAGTCAGTTGAATCCCAATCTCTGCTCCTTTTGCGCTCACGAATCCAACGAGCATCGGATTGATGTAATGTTGCAGAGGTTGTGGTTTTGTTTCAATGCTGTGTAACTATGAAGATGCCAACAATCTCAAAGCTTAATGCTTTTTACCAAATTTGAAGGAGAAATAAAAAAGGATCAAACTATTCTGCATGTAAGTATTAAATCTCCATGAGTATTCGAGATCGATACCTGAAGATAATCGATTCCGAGGCTGGAAAGGGAGTCTGTAATTCCATGTGAAGCAAGGATGCTCAAGACTCCACCAGAGCCAACCGGGGACTTAAGTATCTCCCATGGGGATTTCATCAAAATCTTGTGCTTTTTGGGTTCCTCTGGTGAGCTACAAACTACAGGAAGGGTTTCCTCTTTGAGAAACCAGATCTAGATATAAGAAAAACATGAATTTTGTAAGTAAAAGCCTGATAAATCTAATAACCGAAATACAAAACGATCCTTTGGAAGAATTCAAGCCTTAACCTTTTCTGATTCAAATCCAAAATGATCATTATCCTGAAATTGCTCCTGCAGAGCTTCAATGGCATGTTCAGGAGAAACTACGATGAGTGGAACACAAGCACGTTCTTCTTCCTGCATGTAACTCAACAGTTATCTAATAACATCATAACTAAATGACATGAAAAATTCATGATTTCGTAAACTATGTATCAGCTAACCTTTAGGAACCTCTGTTCATCATCAAGTAGTGTATGAAGGTATGAGACTGGACCATTCTCACTTTCCAGTTCTTGGGTATCGTGATCATTGAGAACCAAACAAATAGAAACTTTTCCTTCAGAGAATAGACTTTTCCCTTGTTGAAGGAAACTGAAGTTTTCACCCACTTTCTCTTTAGTTGCATCAAAACTAAGGCATTCCCGTGATACATTTAGAGTACATTCCGATACTTTAGCTCTCAGCGCATTGATTTCCTCATTTACATTCCATCTAATTTATCAAGATTCAAATGAAAATGAGAAAACAGACTTCTCGCATTGGTTGGGAAATTTCTGGGAGTTATTTACCTCTTTGATGAGGTCTCGATACTTTGCAAAGCTTTCTGAAGAAGTGTGGAGTTTACGTCAACGATATGATCAGCAAGCAAATTCCTTTGAGACTTTTCTCCGAACCGTAATCCATCAAACACATGCTTTTGCTCCAATTCACATAACTTCTTTTTAGCAGCAATAAGCCGCTTCTGCTGCTTTTTTCTTTCTTTCCATTCCTGAAATGACCAGAACGTAAAGATTAAGAGACCAAGAAAGATGACATTGGAAAAATCTATAAAGACTGATGATCAATAATAAAGAGCACAGAAGAATATGCCTCACAAGCTGTCGCCTTTCTTTCTTGGATCGATCATCAGCTCGCATATTCACCTCAAGGAGTCCCTTCGGTGGAGTTATATACATCTCCTTTCTTTCTAAATCAACATCAGGAACAATTGCGTCCACAAAAGGTATCCACACAAGCTGATTGGTCTTTGCACTCCCGTTGCTGACTTCCATGGATGAATCAAGCAAGACATGTAGAAGATCGTTTCCTCCATTGTCAAAAATATTAGCAACAGTTCCAACAAGTTGACCAGTCTCCTGTATAAATATAAATGATTTAGACTAGAGAATTTTCACATGATCAATGTATTATATAAGAGGCAAATCGAGATATACACCTTGAGAAGAACTTTCATGCCTAGAAGATCATGAGTGTAAAACTCTCCTTCGTCAAGGTCAGGACGATCATCTTCCTCAGCAAGAAGAGTTGCGCCAACGAGTTGTCTCACCTGAAGGAAACAGAACCCCCAAAATTTTATAACAAATTATCTCAAACTGTCTCTTGTGAATCTCTCATGGATAACTAAACTACCTGATCAACGTCGTCCAACCCTCGAAACTTGAGAATCCAACTCTTCTGCGCCGGATGAGGTCTTCCTTCGACTAATTCAACCTCGTCAATCTTATCTTGTCCAATCAATTGTTGTCTCAACCATCTTCTACCAGGCTAATGAAGTAATCATGTCCATGAAAATGCAATGTCAAACTAATATAAAGTAAAAAAAGTTCTTGTTTTGAAAACACAAACTTTCCACAAAAATTTCTCTCCTTTACCTTAGAGAAACGTAACTCAGGAAAATCAGTGTTTGGTTTGATGCAAATCTCGCCTTGTAGCCCATGAACACCAGACAAGAATCCAACCTCAACCAAATCCAATCCACTGTTACTACTAGCTTCCTGAGTAGCTGAAAGATCAAAGAACACAAGAGAGACAATTATATCAAATATCAAAATCAATTAAATTTGAATAAAAGAAAGTCCATCTTCTTCTACACACGAAAATTAGAATAATCAAGTTTCAAAAACCAAAAATTTCGGAAATATTATCAAATAAAGCCAGGAAATGAGAAACCTTAATTACCGGTGCTACGAACGATGAAGCTGGAATTTCCACGAGCCCTCGCGAGACTGAAGTGACATCGAGAAGAAGACAAAGCCGAGACGGGACGACATAGCTCGAAGCTTGGTAAATGAGGGGAAATATTTGGATTGAATAGTTGAATTGGTGTCGAAGAACAGAGAAGCGAAGAAGCCCTAAGCATATCTTCTCTTTTTCTAAACTTCACTTCAGTTGCAAATGGTCGGTCTATGGATATGACCAAGTTTATCTCCGGTTAAAGATTCTAAATGAAGCAGAGTGTTTTAAATGGTAGTCTCATTCTACATTTTTGTCCATGACAGGACCAACGGTCCTTAACTGAGAATCAAACTTCTTGTCGAACCAGATTACATCATCACAACCCAAATTCTGTTAGGTACGAGGCTGAGAGGGCTCCAATTCTGTAACAAGAGGGCCTAGAAAAGAGACTTGACTGATCCAATAGTGAATGCGGCCTTGGTTGGATTAGTAACTTCTAGCAAGGATGAGTCACACAAGCATAGTGACGTGGGAGAGGCAGACAGCTCACGTGAATGGTTTTTTGGTTATTGAAGAAAGGATTATGTTAGTTGTTTGGGTATCAAGTTGTTGATCAAAGCTGTGAGAGAGGATTGCTCCGTTTGTATTGCTCCTGTTTTCATAAATAAAGCTTTGATCGTTCTTTTACATTACAAATCATAAAAACGTGGTATCAGGGCGATGAAGCTACAGTCAGAGAAACAGACGTCTGTGCTTGAGCGGCTCGAACGGAGGATGGTTGCGGAAACCGTTGCGAGACACAGAGAGAGGGAAGCTACTCTAACGGCGGCCCAAATCGGTCCCCACAGGTTCCGACGACGGAATCGAGTGGCGATCACGCAAGGTACACCGGAGTCATCGCGATCGGTCGCACCGGTTGGGACGATCCAAGCGGGATCCTTCCTGCAACAGGTTTGGCGACCTCCCGAGGATCGGAGTGAGCCAATGACACGGCGCTTGGAGCTTCCGCTCTTTGATGGAGAAAACGCCGATAGATGGATCATACGGGTGGGGCAATATTTTGAGTTGGGGAATTTTACGAAGACCCAGATATTGCAGGCAATACGGGTTTGTTTTGACGGTGAGGCGCTGACTTGGTTCCGGTGGGAGAAGGATCGGAACCCCTTCGTGAAATCTGAACTCTTCTTAAAAGCAGCTTCTCTGAATATGTCTGAGCACTGATCTCGTGTCAACAAGAGTTTGCATCATCAATTCTTGTCTGAAACCTAGAAAGGAAATAACAAATAAAATCAGACAGATTCCATGAAGCTCAGATAAAACATCAAATGAGAAGTTGCCATTAGAATAGCAGTAAAAACGTTAAGTCACCTCACAACTTTTCTATCGAGGATGAAGAGAAAGCATATCGAGAAAGCTTTTGTCCAATCTCCCATCAGATAGCATATTAAAGACCAAGCTTATTGTTGAAGCATCTCCGGCAAACCCGCAACTCTTCATTTCTTCGATGAGTTCTGCTGATCCGAATTTGTCACCATCTCTGAGATGTGCCCGGATTAGCGTATTATATGTATAGTCATTTGGGAGAGGCCCGTCTTCTTTCATTTTTCTAAACAAGGCATCTGCTTCCTGCTTGAAACCTTTCCCACACAAGCCTGAGATCATTGTATTGTATGTTACAACATCAGGCTTCACTCCTTTAAGGCTAAGGCTACAAAACAAATCCCACCCATCTTCAACCTTCCCAGCCTTACACATCCCATCAATCATAGTATTATATGTGAAAATATGAAGTTCTATTTCACTGTTTTGCAAATCTTGGAATATGACCATTGCCTTCTCTAGTTTTCCGTTACTGCAAAGACCATCCAACAAAATGCTGTAGGTCCACATATTGGAAAGCACACCATCAGAAACCATCAATTTGAAAACTTTTAGGGCATTCTCACAATCTCCAGCTTGAAAAAACCCTTGGATAAGAGTGTTGTAAGTGATTGTGTTGCCAACCAATCCTCTTTGAGACATCTGAGGAAAGAGTTTCATGCCATCCTCTACTCTCTTAGCCTTACAAAATCCATTAATGAGAGTATTGTATGTCACTACGTCTGGGAGACAATCCTTGCTAACCATTAAAGCAAACATCTGTTTGGCCTCCTCTAGACGATCTTGCATGCAAAGTCCGTTAATCAATGAATTGTAAGTGACAGTACTAGGACTTATAGACCTTTTGATCATCTCCTCATACAGTTTTTTAGCCTCCAAAAGCTTCCCCTCTTTCGCAAACGCATCTATCAATCCATTGAAAGTGATTACATCAGGGTTGATTTTCCTCTCAATCATATCACTAAGTAGTCGAGAGGCATCACTCCATCTTCCGTAATTACAAAGACAATTTATGAGGGAATTGTAGGTATAGACATCCGGTCTAACTCCTTTGTTCTCCATTTCATTGAATAGGTCAAGTGCATTATCCACATTTCTGTATTTGCAGAGACTATCAATAATTGTGCTGTAGATTACAACATTTGGCTCTATTTTCCTTTCTTCCATCTTCTTGAGCAGATTTAAAGCCAAATCAATATCACCTCTCTTACATATTCCATTTACCACCGCACCATAAGTAACCAGATCGGGTTGACAGCCTTTCGCAACCATTCTGTCAACTAAAGCCACCGCTTCTGAAGCTTTGTTATTGAGGAAAAGTCCATGGATTAGAGTTGTAAACATGATGGTATCAAGTTTATATCCCATTTCCACCATTTGATCAACCAGAGATACTGCATCAGAAATTCTATTCTCTTGACAGAATCCATTGAGCAGAGAGTTAAACGTGACAATGCTGGGCTCATACCCGAGTTTCATCATCTTGCCAAGAACAGCTAAAGCATGAGAGAGTTGAGAACGGCGACAGAAACAGTTAATGAAAATACTGTAAGTATAGAGATCATGTGGAATCCCCAACATTTGGATCTTCTCACCCAGAGAGATGACAACATCATACTTCTTCATCTTCGCAATAGAACTCAACAATCTACTGAACTCGACAATGGAAGGTAAAGGACGAGACTTTACCATATCACTGAACAAACAAATAGCATCATCTAACTTAATATCATGAAGAAACCCATCTCTAATCTTCTCTCTGTAACCATAACTAGCTCCAGAGAAAACTCGGTTCAAGCAACAGATTCGAGGATTACCTTTCCCGTTGAGATTCCGACGAACAAATCTCTTCCCCGTCGATCTCATCATCATCTTCTCCGATTATTGAATTCCTTCTCAGTCTCAGTCTCAGTCTCAGTTCTAACTGTAAACTGCATAAACCCTAATATCGAATTTTCATCAGAGCGAGAGAAAATTGATAACCCGAGCTATGGAAACCGGTAGAGTCCCGGTTTAAAACTTATTACCCTAATATCGAATTTTTTTTTGTTACCACTCTTTTTTTTAAGCAACTGTTATTTTAATAGGCAAGCTCGTTGACAAGAATAAACTAAACGGTATCATAAATTTTTCAATTCTTCGAATTTTTTAGTTACCATTCACTTAAAAAATTTGATGAATTTTCACTAAAAGATCAAAGTTGAAGATTTTTTTTCCAATAAATATCAAATTATTAAAGAAGTTGAATAAAAAAAAAATATGAAAATATATTTCTTTCTCGAAACCAAATTGAACCTGAGTTAAAATTACTCGAATCGAATCAAACACGGTTTTAAAAAAAATATTCGAATGGATTTTAAACATCTAAAACTCAAAAACGAACCCGAAACCAAACTGAACCGAAAGAGTATCCAAAACATAAATTAACCTAAAGATAGTTACAATTAAGATCTTATAAGTTTATAGGGACAAATACAAAAATGCCAATTTTTTGTGTGCACATTTGCAATAATGTCACTAAGGGGTGTTTATTTGCAAAAATACCACTAATTATAGATTTATAAAGCTTATATCTTAAAATTCTAAACCTTAAAAAATGTTTTGACCCCTAAACCCCCCCTAAACCCTCAAAACTAAACCCTAATAGAAAATAATTAACCCAAACATAAATAATATAAAGAAAAAATAATTTTCAAAAAGTGGCATTTTTGCAAAGATTTCAAAAGTGTGGCATTTTTGTAAAGTAACATTTGAAAAGTGGTATATTTTGAAATTTCTCAAGTTTATATATATACCTAGATATCTCAGATAAGAAGATTAAAATTCCGGATCCTTGAAAAAACGGATCCGAATAAGAATAGTAAAATTTTAAAATCTAGATATCTTGATTTGGATAAAATTTTAAAATCTAGATATCTCGATATAGATCTGGAGATATTAATATATCAAAAATATTTATGTTTTACATATCTTTAGTTATTTTTATATAAATATAAATATATAAATTGATTTTAATTCTTTTTATAGTAAGATATTTTTTTTAAATATCATTCAAAACTTTCGTAGTTTTAAAAATTAGTTTTACTATTTTCTAATTATTTATTATTATTATTTTTCGGATCCGGATCCGATCCAGCTCTAATTACTCCTCCCTCCGTTTCAAAATATAAAATATTTTGGAGGATTTTTTTTCAAAAATGTAATATGCTTTGATAATACTAATTACTTTTTAATTTTATTGAATATTGTGTGAGCACTAGTATTTTGCAGTTTTTTTGTGATTGGTCAAATTATTTTTATTAGATATATTAAATGATACTTTTAAAAGAAAATTAGTTTTTTAATATCCGCAATTTTAGCTAAAACATGTTACATTTTGAAACGGAGGGGATATAGATTAATTCATAAAAAACGTTTTATCCTAGAAAAAATTGTAATATTTTAAAGACTAGGTTTACAAAGAAATAATTCAATTTTATTAGCAAAATATTATATCATAAATTATGCATATTAATTGTTTTAAGAAAAATTCAGCAAATTTCGCTGATACCATTTAATTTTGATATTATTTAGCAAATTCCGCAAAAAATTATTAAAAATTTAGTAAATTCACCAATTCAGCAGAAATTCAGCGGTAACCATTTACACCCATAATTTACAACGAAAATAATGAACAAATTGGTTAATAAAAACTACTAATCTTTATCAAGTTATATCAACAACAAAAATCAATCTCATCATTTTAATTCTTTTTGCCTAATTAAATAATAAGAAAGCAAAACTGAAGAAATCTAGCTTTATATCTCCTCCGGTTAAGAAAATACCGGTTTTCTTCTGGTACACATGGTTTTACTTTGTGCCTCAATTAATTGCTGCTTCTTTTTCATCCTTCTCATACACACTTGTTCTCGACATCCGAACTTGCTTCTGGTTCGTTCTTTAGAACCTTGAAATTTGTCATCAAGATCCTTTACCATTCTTGAGCATTTCTTCTATCTACATATGTAATTTTTAAAGAAAGAATACAAGAGTGACATAAATATACGATTGATAGTGGCACAACACACAATTTCATCTCTGATAAGATTTTTCGCCGGTTGGGTTTACGGACGGTCAAGACCCACAGTTATGGAGTAATGACAGGAACGAGTAAGACTGTCCAAGGCGTGGGAGTCTGTGAAGGAGTCGAGTTGTGTTGGAGTAAGCTTGAAATAGCTTATGGCTCAAGTTTAATATATTTAGGAGAATCAAAATATATATTTCGTAATGTAATTTTTCTTTTATTTTAGGAGTTATCTAAAATAGGGTTTTGAGTTATAATTCCCTATATAAGGAGGCGTTGAGTTGTAACGTCGCTTATGAGTTGTATGAGCTAAAGTTTGAGATATTTTACCTAAATAAGAGAGTTATTCTTATTGAATTCATATTGTTCTTAAACGAGAATTGGTATCAGAGCAAGACATGGGCGATATTGTCAAACAAGACGAGCTGCCTAAGTCCAAGGAGAATGGATCTTCTACTCTTAAGTGCCCTATGTTGAACGATGCAAATTACACAGTATGGGCTATAAGAATGAAGATTATTCTTAAGGTTAACAAAGTGTGGGAAGCTATCGAACCTGGGAACGAAGATGATTGAACGAATAACATGGCGATTGTCCTAATTTTTCAATCCATCCCTGAAGTGTTGATCTTACAAGCCGGAGAACATGAAACCGCAAAGGGTGTTTGGGAGGCGATAAAAGCGAGACATGTTGGTGCTGAGAGAGTAAGAGAAGCGAGGTTGCAAACCCTAATGACCGAATTCGACAAGATCAAGATGAAAGATGGAGACAAGATAGACACCTTTTCTGGTAAACTTTCGGAGATATCATCGAAATCTGCAGCCCTTGGAGAAGTCATCGAAGAGTCAAAGCTTGTGAAGAAATTTCTCAAGTCTCTGCCGCGGACAAGATACATACATATTGTTGCATCACTCGAACAAGTACTTGATCTGAACACAACAACCTACGAAGATATTGTTGGGAGATTAAAAGCATATGAAGAGAGAATCAGTGAGGAAGAAGAAGAACAACAAGAAGAACAAAGTAAACTTATGTATGTTAATACGGATTCTAGAGTAGAATCTTATGGATATGGTAGAGGAAGAGGCCGACACCAATGGAGAGGCAGAGGCCGTGGGTTCTATAGACAAGGTCGAGACAAAGAGAAAGAGGCAATGATAACTTGTTTTCGATGCGATAAACAAGGTCACTATGCATCCAATTGTCTCGACAGGTTACTTAAGCTGCAAGAAACGATCGAAAGGAAGGAAGATGACACAAAAGGAGCTGATCAGTTGATGATGCATGAGGTAGTGTACCTAAATGAACAACAAGTGAAGCCGAAGGTGTTCGAAACAAGTCTTGATAATGAAAAGGTGTGGTATCTTGATAACGGTGCGAGTAACCATATGTGCGGAAACCGAATGTTCTTTTCAAACATAGATGAGAGTGTGAAAGGCTTGGTAAGATTTGGAGATGATTCGCGTATTAACATAAAGGGCAAAGGATCTATTTGTTTCGTGTTCAAGAATGGTGTGAAGAAAGTGTTACAGAACGTGTATTATATACCGGAGTTGAAGAGCAATATAATAAGCCTTGGTCAAGCTACGGAAGCAGGTTGTGAGTTTCGAATGAAAGAAGATCTACTGGTGTTGTTTGATCGATTTGGACTGCCGCTGGTTCAAACAACTAGGTCAAGAAATCGTTTGTACAAAGTGATCCTGGATGTAGAAGATACTAAGTGTCTACGAATAACAACCGTAACTGAATCCTCTAGGTGGCATGCACGTTTGGATCATGTTAATCTTGATACAATGAAGATGATGATTAATGAAGAGTTAGTAAGTGGTATACCAAAGATGACGATAGAAAAGGAGCTCTACTAGTCATGCCTTCTCGGAAAACAAACAAAGAAATCTTATCCTCAAGCAACTTTATATCGAGCCTCTCAACCCCTTGAGCTTATTCATGGAGATCTGTGTGGACCTATAACACCTTCTACTGCTGCTCAGAAGAGATACATATTTGTTATTATTGATGATTACTCAAGGTATATGTGGACCATTTTACTAAGAGAGAAGAGTGAAGTTTTTGAAAAATTCAAAATTTTCAAAACGCTTGTTGAACAAGAAACAAAGGCTGAGATTAAGACATTCCGAACGGACAGGGGAGGAGAATTTGTATCTAATGAATTTCAAGGCTATTGTGATAAGTATGGAATTAAGAGACATTTAACAGCACCTTACTCACCTCAACAAAACGGTGTCATAGAGAGACGTAATAGAACCTTGTTGGAGATGACTCGGAGTATCTTGAAGCATATGAACGTACCAAGTTATCTATGGGGGGAAGCCATTAGACATGCCACCTATTTGATTAATAGGATTGCAAAGAGATCGCTAACTAAGTCGACGCCGTATGAGATGTTAAAGGGGAAGAAACGTTGGATATGCGAGAAAGGAAGATGTGGGGAGAACAAAACTCGATGATAGGTCAAGACTACTTGTTCATTTGGGAACCGAACCAGGCTCAAAAGCGTATCGCTTGTTTGATCCGGCTACAAAGAGAGTAGTAGTCAGCCGGGACGTGGTATTTGATGAAAGTAAAATCTGGAATTGGAACAATGCTGAAAGAATCCCAGAGATGATTAATTTTGGGAATTTTGGAAGTAAAGGAGTGAAAACTGAAACTCGAGAAGGAACAGAGAATGAAAATGTTGAGACAGAGTCAATAAGTGAAGATGAGAAGCAAGATACTGAAGAAGGTATTGGTGATGAAGAAAGTGAAGATGAATGTGTAAATCAGTCACCATCACCACTAAGAAGGTCAACTAGGCCGAAAATGAAGCCAGCATACCTGAAGGATTATGTTCTTCTCGTAGAAGTTGAACATGAGCATCTTCTCCTAACATTAAATGACGAACCGTGGAACTTTCATGAAGCAAAGGAGTTAAAAGTGTGGTTGGAAGCATGTGATGATGAGCTTTCATCAATAGAGAGAAATAATACGTGGGATTTAGTAGATTTTCCCAGTGGAGTTAAGCCAATAGGCTTGAAATGGGTGTTCAAAATCAAGAGAAACGCTGATGAGAGTATTAACAAATACAAAGCACGACTAGTAGCCAAAGGATATGTCCAAAGACATGGAGTTGATTACGATGAAGTGTTTGCTCCCATGGCACGCATTGAGACTATTCCTTTCATCATTGCATTAGCAGCCTCAAGTAGTTTGGAGATACATCATCTTGACGTAAAAACGGCGTTTCTCCACGGTGAGTTAAAGGAAGAAGTTTATGTCACTCAACCGGAAGGGTTTGTAAAATCGGGAAGTGAAGAAAAGTTAAAGAATGCTCTTTATGGTTTGAAACAAGCACCTAGAGCTTGGAATGAAAAGCTAAACATGATACTTAGAGAGTTAAAATTCCAGAAATGCTTAAAGGAACCGTCTCTATAACTGAAGAAGGAAAGGGAGCATCTCCTTATTGTGGCCGTATATGTAGACGATTTGTTAATCACAGGTTCGTCGTTGATACTGATGAATGAGTTTAAAAAAGAGATGGGAACCAAGTTTGAGATGAGTGATCTTGGGAAGCTAAATTGTTATCTTGGAATCGAAGTTCATGATATGGAAGGTGGTATTACTCTTAACCAAGAAAGATATGCGTTGAAGATACTAAGAGAGGCTGGAATGGATGAGTGTAATCCCTGTCATGTACCGATGGACCCAAACTTGAAGCTGTCAAAGTCTCAAGAGGAGAAAGGCATTGATGAAAGTGAGTATAGAAAGAGCATCGGGTGTCTAAGGTACCTTCTCCATACACGACCAGATTTATCCTATAGTGTTGGAGTTTTGAGTAGGTATATGCATGAACCCAAAGAGTCTGACGGGACAGCCTTAAAGCAAGTCTTGAGATATTTACGTGGAACAACGAGTTTTGGTCTTGTGTTTAAACGATCAGATGGTATGAAACTTATGGGTTATAGTGATAGTTCACATAATGTGGATGAGGATGATGGTAAAAGCACCACATGGCATATGTTCTATTTGGCCGATTCTCCAATCACTTGGTGTACACAAAAACAAGACACGGTAGCTTTATCGTCTTGTGAGGCCAAGTTCATGGCAGCTACCGAAGCGGCAAAACAAGCCATTTGGCTTCAAGAACTCTTTGCTGAGATAACCGGAAAGGAATGTGAGAAGGTGACGGTTAGGATTGATAATAAATCGGCTATATCATTGACTAAGAATTCGGTGTTCCATGGTCGAAGCAATCACATACACAAGAGATATTATTTTATACGTGAGTGTGTAGCAAATGAACAAGTCGAAGTTGAGTATGTGCCGGGAGAGGAGCAAAAGGCGGATGTGTTAACTAAAGCACTTGGAAGAACCAAGTTTAAAGAAATGAGAGAGTTTATTGGAGTTCAAGATGTGAGAAAGGATTGTTACAAGGTTAAGGGGGAGAATGTTGGAGTAAGCTTGAAATAGCTTGTGGCTCAAGTTTAATATATTTAGGAGAATCAAAATATATATTTCGTAATGTAAGTTTTCCTTTATTTTAGGAGTTATCTAAAATAGGGTTTTGAGTTATAATTCTCTATATAAGGAGGCGTTGAGTTGTAACGTCGCTTATAAGTTGTATGAGCTAAGGTTTGAGATATTTTACCTAAATAAGAGAGTTATTCTTATTGAGTTCATATTGTTCTTAAACGAGAAGTTGCGGATGCAAGGAGTAATCATTGTGACTAATTTCTTGCTTTTAGAACTGGGAAGTGCCGACGTTATACTAGTGATATAGTGGTTGGAGACGTTGGGTAACATGAAGGTTAATTGGAAGCTCCAACACATGAAGTTTCGGGTCGATGGCACTAAGATGACGTTACAGGGTGATCCCAGTCTGTGTTGTACGCCGGTTTCTCTCAAGTCGATGTGTACAACGCTGGAGCAGCAAGGCCAAGGAGTGTGGGTTGAGTATGGAGGATTACAAGTAGCCGGGGCCATACCTGGCCCAGCTTCACCAGTCACTCTAGTTCCATGCTGGAGGAGTACAGTTAGGTGTTTGGTGAACCAGAGGGACTACCTCCACAGCGAGGAAGGGAGCATGCTATTGTGCTCGAACCGGGATCGAGGCCAGTGAGAGTACGGCCTTTCCGTTATCCCCAAGCACAAAAAGAGGAGATTGAGAAGCAAGTGGCATCCATGTTACCAGCTGGAATTATCAGAGATAGTAACAGTCCATTCTCCAGCACAGTATTACTGGTGAAGAAGAAAGACGGGAGCTGGCGTTTTTGTGTTGACTACAAAGCTCTCAACAAGGTAACTATGCTGGACAGCTATCTTATCCCTATGATTGATCATCTCTAGGATGAGTTACATGGGGATGTTATCTTCTCCAAGTTAGATTTGAGGTCCGGCTACCATCAGATACTAGTAAAGGCGGAGGACATCCCGAAGACGGCTTTCAGAACCCATGATGGACACTACAAGTTCCTTGTCATGCCCTTCAGCTTGTCCAACGCCCTAGCAACTTTTCAGTCATTCATGAATGATGTTTTCCGGCAGTACCTCCGTAAGTTTGTCTTGGTTTTCTTTGACAACATACTGGTGTACAGCAGATCAGTCCAAGAGAATCAAGAACATCTCCGGGTGGTGTTGCAGCTGCTCTCTTAACACCAGTTATATGCTAACCGCAAGAAGTGTCAGTTTGGCAGTGGAGAAGTTAAGTATTTGGGGCATGTTATATCGGAAAAAAGAGTGTCAGCAGATAAGGACAAGATCCAGGCAATGGTAGAGTGGCCAGAACCTACCAATGTGAAGGGGTTGAGGGGCTTCTTGGGGTTAACTGGCTATTACCGCAAATTTGTGCACGGGTATGGAGGCATTGCTAAGCCTTTGACAACTTTATTGAAGAAATGTCCGTTTCTATGGGACAAAGAAGCATCTACAGCCTTCAACAAACTGAAGCAAGCTATGTCCTCTATATCGGTGTTAGCTCTAGCTAACTTCACCACACTGTTTATCATAGAATCTGACGCTTCAGGAGTAGGTTTGGGAGCGGTACTTATGCAGAACCAATAGCCACTGGCCTACTTCAGCCAAGCCTTCACTAATAGGCAGAAACTCAAGTCACTCTATGAAAAAAGCTCATGGTAATTGTATTCGCCATTCAGAAGTGGAGGCATTACTTATTGGGTCGAAAATTCCTGGTTAGGACAGACCAAATAAGTCTCAAGTTTTCACTGGAGCAACGCGAGGTTAACATGGAATACCAAAAGTGGCTCACGAAGATCTTGGGATTTGATTTTGACATCCAATATAAACCAGGCCTAGAGAACAAAGTGGTTGATGCCCTGTCTAGAGGAGAAACAACTCCTACCTTGTTTGCATTGTCAGTTCCTACTACCATCCAGTTGGAAACCATCGATGCAGCAGTTGACAAGGAACCAGAGCTGAAACAGATCAAAGATGAGATCTTGACAGATGCCACCAATCATCCCGAGTATTCAGTGGTCCAAGGCAGGTTGTTACGTCAAGGTAAGTTGATTCTCCCCAAGTTTTCTAGTCTGGTGGAGTTAATCCTGTAGGAATTCCATGATGGAAAGATTGGCGGGCATGGGGGCATACTCAAGACTCATAAGAGAATTGGGGATCTGTTTTATTGGCAAGGTATGATGACAGACATACGGCACTACGTGGCAGCTTGTCAAGTGTGCCAAAGGCACAAATACTCTACCTTGGCGCTGGCTGGTCTACTTCAACCACTCCTCATTCCTGTCAACATTTGGGAGGATATGTCCATTGACTTTGTTGAGGGACTTCCTTAGTCTGAGGGTTTCAATGTGATTATGGTGGTGATTGATAGGCTATCCAAGTATGCACACTTTATCACTCTTGCACACCCTTTTGATACGGCATATGTGGCTGGGATATTCATCTAGGAAGTAGTACGGTTCCATGGCTTTTCAAAGACCATTGTGTCTGACAGAGATAAGATGTTTACTGGGAAATTTTGGACGAAAATGTTCAGACTGGCTAGTACCAAACTGTGTTTTAGCACAGCTTATCATCCCCAATCTGATGGGCATACTGAGGTGACTAACCGTGGGGTAGAGACTTACCTTCGTTGCTTTTCTAGTGAGAAACCAAAGGGGTGGGTGCAGTTCTTGCCTTGGGTTGAGCTCTGCTACAATACCTCCTTTTATACTGCCATTCAAATGACTCCATTCAAGGTGGTTTATGGTCGTGATCCTCCCTCTCTACTAAAGCATGAACTATGTTCTACCTCTAAAACGTTAACCTTGAGTCCCGACTTCAGGAGAGAGATGCAACACTCAGGCTGTTACAGCAACACTTGCTCAAAGCTCAACAGTTGATTAAACGACAGGCTGACGGTCACAGAAGAAATGTTGAGTATGATGTGGGTAACTCGGTTTTTCTCAAGCTGCATCCGTATAGACAACCGTCATTGGCTCGAAGGAGCAATGAAAAGTTAGCTGCTCGCTTTTAGGGCCCTTATGAGATTGAAGCTCGTGTAGGGGTAGTGGCTTACTAGCTGAAGCTCCCTCCGGAAGCCAATATCCACCCCACTTTCCATGTGTCTCAATTGAAGTCGGCGGTTGGCAGCTCTCTGGTTCCAATTTCACTACCGCCCCAACTCACTGCTGAGGGTATTTTAGAAGCAGAACCAGAGGCGTTCCTGGGGACAAGAGTTAACAGTATCACAGGCCAAGAGGAGGTGCTAATCAAATGGAAGGGCTTACCAGCTCTTGGGAATGGAAGGCAGTGATCCAGGGTCAATTTCCCCACTTTGACCTTGAGGACAAGGTCAATTTCAAAGAAGGGATAATGTTAGGTATGAGGCTGAAAGGGCTCCAATTCTGTATCAGGCGCAAGTCCAAGAACAAGAGGACCTAGAAAGGAGACTTGACTGATCCAATAGTGAATGCGGCCTTGGTTGGAACATTATCTTCTAGAAAGGATAAGTCACACAAGAATAATGACGTGGGAGAGGCACCTGAGAGAGACAGCTCACGTGATTGGCTTATTGGTTATTTAAGAAAGGATTATGTTAGTTGTTTGGATATCAAATTGTTGATCAAAGCTGTGAGAGAGGAGAATCCTTGAGAGGATTGCTCCGTTTGTATTCCTATAAAGCTTTGATCGTTCTTTTACATTACAAATCATAACAAATTCAAATTCAATCGCTAAAATCGGATGAAAAAACCGCTTAGAACCGGTGTCCATGGTCAAATGTCAAACCGTTGACGAAATTTGAATCAGATATTTGATTAGAAAGGTTTCAAAACTGGTTCCCTTCTTGGAGTGTGTATGGAAGGCAAGGAATGAACTGTGCATTCTTCTCCTCTGTGCTATAGGTTGGGTTTTCGGAGATTATAAAGGTTATGTCGAATGGAACAGCGCAGAGGCGTTTCCAAAGTTACGGTCATCCTTTTAGGATCAGAAGCAACATTTTTGTTGTTGCTAACATCCAGAAAACTTTTTTCATAGAAAGCAATATTTTCTAACTGTTGAAAATGTTACTTCATGAGCAAACTGAGAGAGAACCTGAGATTGGTTCAGAGATCTCTGGTTTCCTGGAAAGTTCACTCAGGACAACAACAAAGACACACTAATGAACTTAACCAACAACACACATATGTTAAAAGCTAGGAGTAGGAAATAAACAAAACAAACAAACCTCAGAAATTGATTAACAACTTTACTGAAACAGAGATACATATTAATGAGCATCTGTGTGTACGATCATCTACATCAAACAATGGGGAGGAAGACAAGACGGAAAAAAACACATGTTTTGAGCTGAGTTAAATAACAAAATCTGAAATAACTTTCAGTATAAAGATTACATGGCTTTGTTTTAAGGTCAGAGAGGAGAGAAATAAGAATCAGATGCAAAAGAAGCTTGTTAGACCCAAAAAAGATGGCAAATGGAATGGATTTAACATACTTACTCGTCATTTCCTTAAAGCGTATAATATAGTTAAAGGTTCGTTACTTCGTTGGATGATATCTGCACATAAGGCATGCAAAGATATGAAAACTTTAATGAGGATTTTAGACTATATATATACCATGAGATTGAACCGGTGATCACATAATCAGTATTCCTTCCACCTCGAGGTATGATATCTCATCTGAATGATGCAAAGCCAAGAGGCGAAAAGTGAGGTAACTTTGCTCAGAACCTTAAAAATAAACCACATAACCTGGATGAAGATTCAAAGTTTAAGATTCAAGCTCAACTTCTGCATTATTTATATAGCTTCCTCTGTGTTTATGACTGGAACAAAAAGCAGCTAAAAAAGGGGCCTTGGATTTACCAGTCCAAGCAAAACAATTCAAGGCTAAGTATCAATCAGTATAAGAGAAGTTCATAGAGAAAGGCATGAATGCAACTGCTGTTAACTTTCAAAATGATTTCACGCAATAGTAACTCATTTGTACACATCCATTATCTCAGCTTAACCAACTGTACATTTGTAACAAACTGCAAGATTTTCTAGGATCTATCTTGGCAGAGAAGAACCAGCAAAACAATAGGATTTAAGCCCACAGCTAGGTCTTCTATTCAGAAGGTTCTAAGAAAGCGAGCAAGCAAGGAAAACTTACTCTCACTAGACTCAAAGAGCTTATTCTAATTAACGACCTAAAAAAGCGATATGAGAACTAAAATTAAGGGCCAGTTTATGACTAAAATCCGAGAGGAGAGAAATCAGAATTTGCACTCGATGTATATAGAAAAAAAGAGAAGGAAGCTCTTATTCCTTGTTACCAAATCTCCTGCCAATGATAGGCCGAACATCGTCAGCAACAGCCAAAGACTCCAAGAAGGGAAGTATAGAAATCAAACCATCATCAGTTGGATCATCGTACCAACTTTTGATAGGGATCCCGTTATTTATTTGCAATCTGTACACCTGAAAGAATTAACCAAAGAAAACATTTGGATGATCATCAAAACGGAAAAGATGAGGATCCATGTACACACCAAGAAAGCTTGAAAATCTGTAGTGTGACAGATATTCTCTATACTGAGGTTATTGGTTGTGTTCTTTATGAAATTTAATAGTGTTCTCAGTAACTGAGTATAAATAAACACAAAGAAACACCAGACTTCAATGAAAAATGTCAAGATCCATGAGCAGATACTAAGATAAAGTACCTGCGGACAGTTGTCAATTATAGCCACTTTGGCCAGATCAAGACCCAGAACAGTTAAATCCTTGGTGTATATTCCATCCAAAAGAATGCATGAGTCGCGATAAAAACGCTGTGATATAAACTTTCCGTCTGGGTCCAATATATCTAGAAGTTGTGACGCATAGATGCTGTGGCTAGCAGTGAAGATAACAACATGAAACAACTCTACAACCTTCTCCAAGAACTTATAGAGGTGTGGCCTTTGTTTCACATAGACCGTATTCTCTTGCATGTTGAAAAAAACTCTGAAAGAAAAATCTGCAGCATTGCACGATTCCAGAGTCGAATGGACCAAAGTTTCTGCATTTGAGGGGAAAAAGATATTTGGTAAGTTGAGTAGCACATCCACCTTTAGAGGTAAGTGAAACAGAAATCCAAAATGAGATATAAGTCAGTTGACATTGAGTTTCTAAATATGATTCAATATACGACATAAATTTAAAGGACAACTGTTAGAACGAATGAGCTCATGATGATGAGTACTCTGAAAGGACAAGTCAGAAAGGCATACCATCCAAATCAAGGACAAGTGTCACAGACTTCTTTCTTAGGGTATCCCTAGGCCAATAGTTGGATACAACATCTGATAGTTCCGGCTGATTCTTTATAAAGAGCTGAGGGTCAAACTCTTCAGCTTGCTCAGATTCAGCATGATCCTCTGGTTGCATATTGTGCGATCTTGTCCGGTTGAATGCCAGAAATAAGTCGTGGTTATCGAGACTAATCCTGCTGTCAACATCTGACTTAACGTCTTCTGTGTTGGCTGATCCATCTTCTAAGTAAGGTAGTATCATGTACTGCTCAGGAAAGATGTAATGAGGCAAGGGGCTTATTTCAGTGAATGCATCATTGTTTCCACTCTCATCAAACGGTAAGCTCGCAATAAGAACGTCCGAAATAAAGAAATCAGAAACGTTGCAAGTTTGGTTGTCAAAGCAAATCTTGTTGCTGTTTTCGTCGCCTCCCCACCTAGGAATTTCCCAGTGCACAGAGTTTCCTGCCGTAAATACTGAGGAGCGATATTAATTAGATTATTATAAATCAGACAAAGAAAAACTTTAGATCGAAACTACACCAGTAACAGATACCTCGATCAGTTCCATCCAGTTCATCATTCAGAACAGGTGAAAATATTGTATCCGAGTTTGACACATGATTGCAAGCAATTTCCTGCACAAGAATGCATTCTCCACAGTTAAAAAGTTGCTCATATAGTATCTGTGAAAGAAGGGAAAAATAAAAGTAGGCTACATACGTGAAATCTTACCATTTTTTCAACAGACTCAGAACCATCAACAGAAGATGCAAACGCCTGAGATTTAGAAGCGTCTTCAACAAGCATTTCAGCGGGCTCATTGGTTTCAACATCCCGAGCAAAAGTATCCAAACCTGGAGAAACTGACACAATCATAACATAAGAAATCATTTACTCAGACAATCTAAATCAATAATTTCCAGCTCAATACTTTAACAAGGAAAAGGTTTTACCAAGATGCTGTTTCTCATCGCTGGGGCAAGTATTTGTAGCTGTGTTCACGCTTTCAATGTGCCCTGATATTTTGGACAGAGAGCATGAGTTTCTTGTAGTTGTTTTATGTTTCTTACAGACACCAAGAACTTTGCTTATCTTGCCCTTCATTTCTATATATGGCATTTGCTCTGTATGTCGAATTCTAGCGACCTTGGATCGAGCACATTTACGTGCAGCCAAACCTTATTCAAGGATCAAGCCAACAACGGATGCTGCAAAACAGAGCCCATCACAATCAGCAATTTCAATAATCAAAGACAAAACAAAAAAGAATCTACACAGCAACAAATTAGGAATCTCGGTTTATGGAGAAAAATCGAGAAGACAAACAAAACCAAAAGTCAACCTATCAGAAACAGCAAAAACCCAGAATCTTACACACAGAAAAAAAAATACCTAATTAAGATTCATGAACAAGTCACTTTTCCTAATTCAATCAAAACGTAAACAAATCAATCAGAGAAGCAAAATCAAACCTTAACATGCTCTATTAAACTAGAACTTTCAACTCCAAATCAGAGATACACTAACATAGAATTAAGCAATCGTAAAGCAAAAAAAAAATTCGAAATTTGAAAAATAAACTAGCTCACAACACGAAAATTTCGGTAGGATCAAAAATCAAACATAACCCAGCATAGACAAGCTAATCGAAACCCCAAAAAGAAAATTTCACAAATCAAACTCTTCTCCAGCACAATTCAAACAACCAAAGGAAAAATCTTCCACAAAACCCAGATGAAAAATGACATTTTTTTTTTTATAAGAAATCCGAAAATTCACGTAGGAAGAAGCAGAAAACACAAATCACGAGAAACAAAATCGAAAGCCAAAACAAACAAACAAAAAGAGCAAAATTGAGAAAAATCAAAACGAAATATACAGAAGAAGAAAGCGATCAGAATTTGGAGAAGAAGACGAAGACGAAGACGAAGACAGACCTGAGAAGAGAGAGAGAGGGAGAGAGCTTCTCTTTTGTTTTGGTCCTCTACTTGTTATGGTCTCTCTCTCTCTCTCTTTCTCTCTCTCTGGGTTTCTTCTTCTTTTTCTCACAAAACTTCCACGAACGGTCAATACAGAATTATGACGGCTCTTATTGGATCAAATCGACGGCTACGATTTGTTCCTTTGGTGGGCGCTTCTAATCCAATCAGAAACGAGCACGTGTGTATTAAAACCAGCTGGACGACTCACCCACATAATTTGACGCGTGTTCAAGCCCTCGAGTTTTTAAAACTTTTAGATTCTTTTCTAGATTTTCGGTACAACAAAAAGTGACATACAAAAATTACGAAAAATTTACTAAATATTTTAAATTCTTTCAGTTTCGTCCACTGATACAATTAGGCTTCTATGTAACTCATATAGAACTGATGGAAGTGTCAGAAGATGAATCTGCGACTGTTTCATTTCCTCCAGATTCTTGACTCTACAAGATGAGCATATTCTTTGTAAAACAGTTTAAGAAGATAACCAAAGAAACATGAAGCAATCAAGTTTGGCTTTTGAAGCAAACCTTTTGAATATCACTGTCCCTTGTTGAGACCTGTGGCATTGATGGTTTCTGCTCATCACCTTTTGCTTCTTCTTGCAACTGTTGTTGCTGATAATAGAGAAGATATTGTTGTTCTTGTTGTTGTTGCCACTGTTGTTGCTGTTGAAACCACTCTTGTTGTTGTTGTTGGAACTGAATTTGCTGCTGATTTTGTGAATCTTGGCTCAGTTGCTGTGTATTGAGTTGTACCACCTGTTGAGATTGTGAGTACTGAGTTCCAGCTTGAGATTGGTACTGTTTCGAGAGAAGTTGCAGAAGAGTCTGATCAAGTTGTGGCTGAGAGTTCTGATTTGGTTGTGGCTGTTCAGACAGAAGCTGTTGTTGTTGTTGTTGATAGTAGTAATAGTTATAGTAATACTGTTGGCACATCTGGTTATAAGCTTCATTGCTCTGTACCTGACCTAGATTCAGAGGAATCTGAGTCTGTTGATAAGCAAAGGATGTTTGAACCTGAGATGCAGAGTATTGATATTGGTCCAGCGGATTCTGTGAGTTTGAGCTTTGAAGTGTTGCTGGATTGTCTGAAGGGGCTACACTCATTTTCTGACCAACAATCTGGGTTTGATGATAAGCACTGGATGTTTGAACAACGTGTTGCAGCTGAGATGCAGAGTTCTGCGGATTCTGTGAGATTGAGTTGTGTAGCCCTGCTCGATTTTCTAGAGGAGGACCCCCCATGCGCTGATCGATAACCTCCCGCCCAGTTTCTACGGGAGAATACGACATCTGAGGCGATCTCTCATGAGAACGAGGTTTCAGATCTCTGTGATTCTGGATTAAATCTCTTCTATGGTACCTGTTTCGACCAGCTTGCCTGAGAGACTCTTGGTTTTGGTAACTTTGGGAGCTCCTTGACCCGCCACTAGGTTGGATCTCTAAAGCATCAGAATCCACAGTATCTACTGAACTGGACGAGAAATGAGCTGGTTTAGCGACAAATCCATGTTTTGGCGTGGCTTGGATCGGTAGGCTTACTTCACGAGAGTGTTCACCACCTTCATCCCCCTTTAATCCCATGGACAGATCACTCTGTGACTCGCAGATATTCTGCCTCTCTGTAACATTATTATTTCCTTCAACTTGAAGTCCTGAAGCCAGAGACCCCAGAGTAGGCTCAGTGCTTAAATAGTCAGACCGAACAGCACCTTTAGAGTGAGCACCATCAGCGAAGTTCACAGGTGACTCTTTCTTTTCTTCCTGTGGTGAAACAACTGTGCCACCAATGCCTTTGTCTGTTAATAGGGCTTGATTCAAGCACTCACGAGCCTTCTCTCTTTTCTGAATCAACTCTCTCAATGAATTCCCTGAGGGACGGGACCCATGTGACTTGGATGTAGCAGAATGTGGGAATAATTTTATGTGTCGACCCAAAGCCTTCCTCACATCATGGATGGTTCCAGAGAGGTCAATAAACTGCTCAAAACCGAGAGCAACTATTAAGTATCAAACACATTCTATGCGAAAATGAAATAGAAAAGGCCACAAGCAAGAAAGGTCATTGATTCTCCTATCTGTTAGAGAAACCTTACCTCCATGTATAAATTTGATATCTCCTCCTTGTCCTCTGCATTCAGACCATTGGAAAAATCAGCCTGGTGAGATATTTCTCTATCTATGATAGGATCTAACAAATCCACTTGTCGAGACCCTCCATGCATCATCAAGAGTCTTATAAGCTCCTGTTAGCACAAAGCAAACAGCGAATGAAGCTTCAAACTGTCAATAGACACTTATAAAATTTCAGAGGAGAAATATGATTTCCAAATGGGATTAATTGTTTGAAGAGATTCAAAATTTCAGCCAATAACACACCTTAAGAAGTAACTTGCAGTGAGGAACTTTCTCATTGCCCTCTATCAGAATCTGAGCTGCCTCATCAACATTGTTTGTTATCTAAGAAATGAAGAAAACCGTCAGATAAAGAAAGAGTTCTAAACTATGTGATGCATCGAAAAGAATTTAGTGACCCAAAACAGTTCCCAGAGCGCTAAATGTTGACAAGTTAACATAGACCTTCGCAAGTCATACTTACCATGTACTTGAGGCGAGAAAATTGAACATACAACAGTGCGGTGATTTCCAAGTTTTCTTTTCCAATGAGTGTTTTCTTCAGAGCCTCTCTGTATGTAGTAACAGCCGCTTCAATATTACCCTACATGAAAGACTGCATAATCAGATATTCTCATCAAAACTAAATGGTACCGAGTAGTGTATCATCCATACCAGACGCTTTTCCATGTTAGCCTTCTTAGTTACATTTTCAACGAAACCAAAACCAAGTTCCTCGCCACATCGAGACAGAGCAACAGAAGCAGCAGATGCATCTCCAACGTGTTCCTTGAATCTTGCATTGAACAAATGGATAACAGATGCATTCTACAACGAACATACAAGGGCATCAAATGAATGTACGATCCAAGATGTTCATCTTCCCTGATTCTTAATACACTAAAGCAGTTGTAATCCCATTTACCTTGACAAAAGTTTGTGATGCTCGAGCCAACGCAAAGTTTGCTAGCTCCCTTCCACCGTTGCTTTCAACAAAATCCACATAGCGTAACCAGAACTCAGTGTAATTAGCGCATGGTATTAAGCATCTCTCATAAAGCTTGATAGCCTGCAATTAAAAAATTAAAAAAGTTTAGATATAAAAAAGAAAGGAACAAGAGCCAAACCGAACAAGAACCCAAGAAATTCCCCTACCCAATCAAAGTCCCCATATGTTTCAGCAAAGCTCAAATACGCATGCCAATTTTCCATCTGCTCAGTGTCTAGCGGATTTACATGAAAATAAGGCCTGCGGATATGTGTCTCAAAGCAACTTATTTTTTCCATCAACTGCCGTGAATCTTGATAAAACTGTTCTCCAATTGATAAATATAAATGCATCGCTTTTGCCACAGCCGAGCGAGAGGAAGGACCCATTAAATCTCTTATAACAATAGAGATCTCCTCATCAGTATGACGTGTAGGGACCAAATCTTCTTCCATGGGGTCTGACGAAAGGTCTCCGTTAACATCTATCCTACATTTAATCTTCTCTTTCAAAGACTCTGCAATCTTCCTGAAGCTGGAAAAAAATAAAAGACAAGTATAATGTAATGGAGAAAGACAAGCTTAAGCCACAAGAACTCGAAGTATCAGAACATCGTAATTGTCACTATATTATAGTCTGTCAAAGGACATACTTTTTGTAATAGAAATGCAGCTTTTTGGATGGATATCTCAGGGTCCGGAGATATATATGAGCCAATGAACTCCATTGCTGCTGGGCCAAAATAAATTCTATATATTTGTCCCAAAGAGTGCAGCAAGAATAATCTTTTCCAACAAACGAAAGTCCTCTCTCAAATAATCTGCCAAAACCAAATTAACTGGTGAACAACTTAAACACTTGCAGCCAAATGGTGAGTAAGATTGTCGTTGAGTTCTAAATAAAGATGGAAATTTGAAATAATTAGCCTACTCAAAATTCAGAAATACCTACTAACATCATGAGGATCTTCATACGCAGCAACACCGAAAGTGCAATAGTCAAGCCATACAGCTACAGAATAAGTAGCTGCTTGTACAGCTCGTTCGAAAACTTCAGCAGCATCTTCTAAAGTGCATAACTTTATCTTATGGTAAGCATATTTCCTCCAGTAGCCATGGCACAATGGAAACTCCAACAAGAAAGCATCGTACACTAAACATAACTTCTCAATATCATCCTACAATAGCAAGTTCAAGTATTTTAGTTACTGAGAAAGAAACAAAAATTGAAATTTAAGGCCTAATTTTGGATCACGAAATCAGGTACTTTTAAATGGAATGCGACTTACTGGAAACGAATTCTCTATTTCGGATATTAACAAAGTCCATTCATCAAAATCAAGTCCTCCAGTGGAGAAAGTTTCTTTTAGTCTATCGTTATCGAAGAAATCTGCAAACAAAACCAACTCAATGAGCTGACTTAAGATTCTACTCGCTTCTTCAGAGTAATGGCGGAATCGTTATGCAGTGGGTAGCATCCGAAAACTGATGCAGAGAGAGAGAGAGAAAGAGGTTTAGGGTTTACCACTTGAGCCGTCTGATTCTGACAGCGGAGGCATTGGTTCCTTACCGGAGACGGCGGTGCTAACCTCCGTAGTCACCATTAAAGGACACGACTTTAAATTTTATTTCTCAGTCAGGGGATTTCATATGACTGCACTTATGATTTGTTACCCCTTAATTTAGCTATAATTTAGTTGATGCCCCTAATGTTTTATTTATTTTTGATACACCCAAATTTGGCAGCTGCATTTGCGTTACACATGGATGTAGTTATTATTAAATGGTCTTTAAAGTTAGCCAAAATTAATTTTTATCCCCATATGTTTCTTCTCGTATCTTGCACGCCCAAACTTTACATGACTGCAATTATTATCAAATGGTCCTTAGATATAATCAGAATTTCATTACCACCACAAATGTTTCCTCTTATGAGCGCAGTTATTATATGGCCTTTAAGTTTAGCTAAAATATAATTTACACCCAAATGTTTCCTTTATCATTAAGATACCCAAAAAATTGGCCAAGATTTCATCAGGTCTCAGCTTTGTTGGAGAATGTTGCACTTGGACAAACGTTCTTTCACTTCATCCCAAGCTGCTTTATCATATTGTATCATCAAATAAAAGATTAAAACGAGATTAATAAATTAATGAATGTTCAAATGGTATAGAAACAAAACAAATTAAGATTCAAGAGACTCAAAAGATTAGACAAAAAAAAAAATAGAGTTTCACTAAACCTGGTAAATTTGTGAAATCAGGTTCAATTCCACCACCATTGATGTCCATATGGTTAGGTGTGACATACTTTCCTATTGTCACAACAACTCCTGAACCATCTCGGAGTTCAAACACCGACTGAATCAAACCCTGAAACCCGTAATTCAATCCACAAGAATAAGATCACAAGCATTTTGAGATCGATAGATACGCTATAAACCTATTTAGACTTTGGAACTAACCTTTCCGTAAGTTCTTTCGCCAACAAGAACTGCTTTACAGTTATCATGAAGTGCAGAGGCCACCTGTAAAAGCAGACAAAATCATTTCGTTTAATGATCCTGAGTAAGACGAGCTTCTATGTTTTATCGATTGAGATTTCTCACAATTTCACTAGCACTTGCTGTTCTGTTATTCACCATTACCTGCAAGCATGATAAGGATTCAAATCAGCTCATGATGCAAAAAAAAACATTATAGTGGGAAAATTAAATGGCTTACATGATCCATCACGTACAATAAGTGGGGCAGTGATCAATGGTTTCCTATCTGCAAGAACAGTTTTTTGAGACTCAGCGTCTCTCCCGGCTGTATATATCACCTGTTACGCAGTTGAAACATACAAACAGGAGTTTAAGTAAATTGCGATGAATCTCTTCATGTAGGTTGAACGAAGCTATTCTTTTTAATGTTCCTGAAAAACGAACGATAGAAAATGTTTTGAAAGTTCTAAATGATTATCGATTTACCGTATCCCCTTCGTCTAGAAACAGCTTAGCAGTTTCTATTCCAGCCTGAAATAACAAAAATTAAGAAACGAGGGCTAAGTGAAGAATCCAAGTGTCTGTAAATCATATACGAGAAGATATGGTCTTAAATTACAGTTGTTAAAAGAACCTGCACAAGTCCACCAAGGTTATCTCTAAGATCCATTACGAAATAAGATGCACCTCTGTCTTGGAGTCGTTTCATTGCTGCAAATAGTGAAAATTAGTAAGCATAAACACAAGTACATAAAAGGATGGAACCACAAGTTGAAAACTTGGATGTGGCAGGGAAAAAATGGAAAAGGCTTACCAATCACCAAATCTTTTCGTGCCAAGGCATTGAACTCTTTTAGGCGGATATACCCTACAGAGATTTTCCCGTTGTCAGCTTTTTCTAACCGATAAGAGACTGGTGTCCGCGCATTAGCTTGTCTCTGGACTTTAATTGACTTCAGAGGTCCACATTTCCCATGCTTCACCTAAAATATGGATACACACCATAAAACTTTGAAGACATACTCAGCTTAAATAAAAAAATCATGTATTTAGTTTACATTATATAATTAAGAATAATAACCTTGAGTTCCACATAAGTTTTACTGGGGCCTTGTAACAAAGATGATACTTCAAATGATGATTTCCCACTAACATCCATTCCATTTACAGCAAGAATTTCATCTCCCTAGCAAGAGAAAGACATTGCACACTTTTAAGTGAAATCAGCATCCAATAAAACTACTAGATAGAAACTAACTAGACTGGTTCTCACCTGTTTCACGCCAGCGATATCAGCAGGACCATCCAATACAAGACCAAGAACCTTCAACTTTGCATTTCCACCACCATCAGAAACTTCTCTAAGGTTTATTCCAATACCGGAGATGTCATACTTAGACATCCTGGAAAACTTCAACAAGTGATACAACCAAAGAAATGTGTAAGTAATACAACTTAAGACTCACCCATCAATCAAATTCACAGAATCCAAATACTGAACATAGAGAATCTAAAAACCTCATCTGGTGAGAGAAAGCGAGTGTATTGATCACCCAAACTGGCTAACATTTTCTTAATCACTTCATGAGCCTTTGATCTACTCTTAATTGGACTTGCCAATATCTCTTCCTTCTGTTTCTGCAAAGAAACAACAACAACATCCAAAAATTTCAATCTTTACACATAAAAGATTCTTCCTTTATCCACCCATCAAGCTATTGAACATACCCACATAGATTATTTAACTACCTGCCAAGTTTCAGGAGTCCAGCTATGGCTTCGAGAATCGAGAAAAGCGTCATTAACAATCTCCCAAGCTTCTTCAACAATCCCTTCATTAGTTACTAACTGCGGCTTGATTTCATCCTCTAGCGTCTCAGTATCAGCCTCTTCTTCATTAGGGCAATCTTCCGGAGACGAATCGAAGTAATTCAGAGAAGAATCAGGCGGATTCAGAGATAGATAAGGGTCAATATCAGCAGCAACGGAGGAAATCGGCGACGAGAATACGAGAGTTAACGAGAGAGCTCCGCTTAGGGCTCCGATTACCGATTTTTTGAAAATTTTACTGAGACCAGAGCAGTCGAATTGTGACGGAGTTGGGTATTCCGGGAACGATTGCGGCGGTGACGTGGCGGATAACGGCGATGAAAATGGAAGCAAGAGCCTCATCTTTAGTTTTAACGGTTTAGTTTTATTGGTTGGTGATGATTGAAGATACGTATTTATATGGTGCAACAGTTTGTAGTAATATTTACAAATATGTCCTCCTTCTTATAAATATTATATTTAAAATTAGTAAACAAAATTGAACAAATATTTTTTTTTTTAAATATTATATTTAATTTACGAAAAATGTAGGATTATTTTTTAAAAAAAATGAACAATTGGCTTAAGAGACTTGACTAAAAATGTCGATAATGGACTAAAATGGAATTGATGCTCAAAATTTCTTCAATAAAGTTTGGAAAGTAATGTTTTTTATTTCTTAATTTGAATATTTTTTCCATTTCCCAAAACCATTATTAAGCCCAAAGATTTGACAGAGGGAACAAAAATAAAAAGAGGGTTTCTTGATACTCGAAGCGAGAGAATCATTCACCTTTTTATTTCTTCTTCTTCGTGTAAAATCGTCGCGACTGCGAAAAAAAGCTCGACAAGTTTCTAACACAGATTCGAATTGGATTTCTTCGTTTTCTGGCGAAAATGGGAAGACTTCCAAAGAAGAAAAGAGCGAGAGACAAAGAGAGTAACTTAGCCGCCGTTGATATTCCGGCGAGTTCGAAGGAGATTGTCCGGACTTTGCAGGAAATCGTTGATTGTTCCAAGCAAGAGATTTACAAAATGCTTGTATCATGTCGTATGGACCCTAACGAAGCAATTAATCGTCTTCTTTCTCAAGGTTTCTTTCAGAAAGTTTCTTCCTTTCTTTCTGGGTTTTTAAAGCTTTTTCAAGGTGTTGAATTGAATGTAAAAAGGTGTGAAAACGAAACCGAAGAAGAAAGAAAACAGAGCAATGCTTAAACCCCTTAAACCCTTTTTCGCATAATCCTTGAAATAGTAATGCTTTTCTTGATTCGGTCCAATCGTCATCTATCTATTTCTGGAAAGACCCTAAAGATCAGTTGTTTCTTCTTAACCTAAAACCAATTGCTACTTCTGCATTTATCTTTTTTACTTTGTGCAATATTGTTTAGTTTTGTGTTGAACATCTATGAAAGTCTTGCTTCGGAATTATCTTGCTTCGTTGGTTTTGGATAATGTTGCTTGGATACCTTATGCAGATACTTTTCAGGAAGTTAAGAGCAAAGGAGACAAGAAGAAAGAGGTACTACGAACAGAATGTAGAGACTTATTGTAATTTGTAATCTGAAGGTCGAACCTTTAATTTCCTATTCCACTTATTTGTTTAGGTTTCGCAGACCAAGGAGACGTCAGATTCTTGCTCTCAAGAAGTTGATAGTAGCATCCAGAATGGTGTATTTAGTAATGGCGATGAATGTGATGGAAGCAAGTCTAACTCAGATGGTAATGAGATGCATAAGACTTATCTTTTTCTATTAATTTTGGTTCTATATGTCTAAACTTATCATTGGGTTTGGTTCAGAGACGAGTAATGTGCAAGGAGCATGTAATCATTTGGCTGGTGCATCTACTACTGCTGGTATCCTTGGTCCATATAAAAGGTTATTTTCATGTCATTCTTGTTAAATGCCTTAGTTTTGTCAATGGATGCATCTTCATCGCAGTTCTCATTCCCGAGCATATAAGTTATGGCATAGGTTTACTATCTCGCTTGTAACATACCTCATTATATCCTTGTCTTTGCAGTGATTTAACAAATGGTGAAACTAAGATAGTGCCAATAAGCTCAGCTGAAGCAGTTCCTTCAATATCTGTGCCATCTTCTAGGTATCGATCTGTTTGGTGCTGTGGTACTTCTGACCAGAGAACAATGGATGCATCTCACGTGTAACATACCTCGTTTGCTCCTTGTCTTTGCAGTGATCTGACAAATGTTGAAACTAAGATAGTGCCAACAAGCTCAGCTGAAGCGGTTCCTTCGATATCTTCTAGGTATCGATCTGTTTGGTGCTATGGTACTTCTGGCCAGAGAACAATGGTTGTATCTCATTTGTAACATTCCTCGTTATATCCTTGTCTTTGCAGTGATCTGACAAATGTAGAATCTAAGATAGTGCCAATAAGCTCAGCTGAAGCAGTTCCTTCGATATTCGTGCCATCTTCTAGGTAACAATCTGTTTGGTGCTGTGGTACTTCTGGCTAGAGAACAATGGATGTATCTCACTTGTAAAATTCCACGTTCTATCCTTGTCTTTGCAGGGATCTAACAAATGTTGAAACTAAGAGAGTGCCAATAAGCTCGCGCAAAGCAGTTCGTTCGTTACCTCGGCAACCTTCTAGGTTGATATCTGCTACTCCTGCCCAGAAAACAATGGCTGATGTTGTGAAGATGAGTTTAAGTTTGTCGAAAGAGAATGTAACTAAAGCTCCTCTCAAGGATGATTGTCCCTTACATGAGAAGTCAGATGTTCCATGTCCATTCGCTAACTCATTAAATGAGTCTGCTGCTACAAGAGATCAACTTCAAGAGTCTGCTTTGGTATTCAACCAAGACTTGCGTGTTAATGATGTTACTAATCCATTCTCTAACTCATTTATTGACTCTGCTGTTAAAAGTGATCAACTTCGAGAGACTGCTTCGATATCCAATAAAAACTTGTGTGATCAACTTGAAGAGTCAGCTTCGGTATTCAACCAAAACTTGCACAATAACAATCTTTCGTTTTTCTCTAAGTCATTTATTGAGGCTGGTGTTAGACGAGATCAACTTCCAGAGTCTGCTTGGGTATCCAACCAAAAGTTCTGTGATGATGATGTTACTAATCCATTTGTTGAGTCTGCTGCTGGAAGAAATCAACTTTGGGAATCTGCTTCAGTATCCAACAATGATTATGGAGGCTTACGATTGCTGTGTGACGAAGACAACAACAAAAACGATGAGATTTACCAAGTGGAGAGACATTCTTTTGAGCTCAATCGAAGTGAGATTTTTTCTTTTCTGAAACCTGCAATAATTTCTTTTTCTGATTGTGTTGTTTGATGTTCCATTTGTTTTTTTGTCAGCCAAAGATCTTCCGGCGTCTGTTGCCACCTGTTTACAGCAACTCTCTCTAGAGACTGATGAGCCGAAAGCAACGTTTAAAGACGACCAACGCGATCACCATCAAGTCAAAACTTCAGAGTTATCGCAATTGACGTTTGGTCGTTTTGGTTTTGGAATGAATGGGTTTGGCCAACCTAGCAGTTTCCCATCACAGTCCTTGTGTGATGACTCAGAAGAGATAGATGAGCCGAAAACATCGGTTAAAGACGGCAAACCCAATCACCAGTAAGTCCAAACTTCAGAGTTATCGCATTTCATGTTTGGTCGTTTTGGTTCTGGGATGAATGGGTATGGCAAACCCAGCAGTTCCCCACCCCAGTCCTTCAATGATGACTCAGAAGATACACCGGATTTCTCAGATGATTTGTCGTTGAAATACTTGATCACAAGGTAATCCATTTTCAATCTGCTCCTCTAGCTTTCTCCGTTTATATGTTCTAATGATTTCATTAACGTTTTCACAGAGATGATGAACCTTATGAAGAAGAAAAACTACGACAAAGGAAGAATGTTGGTAATGAACGAATGACAGAACAAGTGCAGTATGAAACTCATGAAAGTGCTGAAGAAAATCAGTCATCTGCTACAGATTTCACAGTTGACAGTAGTCAGCGGTTGAATCCTGCTCTGGCTCCTTCAGAACCAAGTCTTCAGATGCAGAATTTTTTAAATGCTTTCACCGATGTTATGGTAAAAAACTGTTAACTTTTCTCGCTTGTTCTGTTTCATCTTAATTCATACTTCCCTTGTTTATATCCTTGTTGCATCTTAGGCTCTATAACTAAATCTAGATCTTGTTTATATCCGTGTTTTTTTTTTCTCCATATGTTTTTAGCATCAACAAGCAGATATAAGAGAACTGAATTCTCTGTTCCCAGGTTTTCCGTTCAATCAGTCAATGCCTGCAAAACACAGCATTACCATTGCATCCTCACTTGGTCGTAGGCCATCCGTTTCCATGACCGAGGTAACTCTTTTCTCACAAAGCATCGATCTTTCCATCTTTAAATGACTTCTTTTAACCCATGTGATTCATATTTTAGTTTGATTTACATTTTCTCAGGCACTAAAACCCGCTACTATCTTTGAACCACATAACCACTATTACTCTCAGCCTGAGGTTCCTTCAGGATATCATGGTCATATGATGAACCTTCCTTACTCGAATCTAAATCAGAACAACAGTTACAACTTTTCACCATCAGCATTTCAGCAACATGGTGGTAGAAACAACAGCACTTACCATCACCAGTCTCTAGCATCAATGCTTCCTCAGGACAGAAACCGTAATCTGCCTCAATCTGTTGTCCCTATTGTTCCTTTTGCCTACAGGTTTGGTAGTAACAACAACACTAACCATCATCAGTCTCTAGCATCAATGCTTCCTCAGTACAGAAACAGTAATCTGCCTCAATCAGCTGTACCTATTGTTCCTTCTTCTAATGATCCAGCTTATGAGTACAGAAACAGTAATTTGCCTCGATCAGCTGTACCTGTTGCTCCTTCCGCTAATGATCCTGCTTATGAGAACAAAAACAGTATTCTGCCTCGATTAGTTGTACCTATTGTTCCTTCAGCTAATGATCCTGCTTATGAGTACAGAAATAGTAATCTGCTTCGATCAGCTGTACCTGTTGCTCCTTCCGCTAATGATCCTGCTTATGAGTACAGAAACATTAATCTGCTTCGATCAGCTGTACTTGTTGCTCCTTTCGCTAATGATCCTGCTTATGAGTACAGAAACATTAATCTGCTTCGATCAGCTGTAACTGTTGCTCCTTCCGCTAATGATCCTGCTTATGAGTACAGAAATAGTAATCTGCCTCGATCAGCTGTACTTATTGTTCCTTCTGCTAATGATCCTGCTTACGGTTTTGGCACGTTGAGTGATAACGCTGCAAACTCGGAGTTCGAATATGGCAATGTCTTAAGTTCACTAGTGAGTGGGAACAATCACTTACCACGAATTCAGCATCAGGTAAAACCAATCAAATTCTCTCTTCATGTTTGAGCATTTTGAAATTTCAGTTTGGTTTGATTTTTGTTTCTGTTGGTTTTTTGTCTCAGAGTGCAAACTCAGATGTGTGGATTCCTCAAAGACTAACCGACCCGGGTTTGCTTTCGGAAAGGGAATATCACAGCTTAATCTCAGGTCATCAGAATTAGCAGTCGCCAAGTTTCAGACATAGCCAACCACAACAACAACAACAGCTTTATAGACATCTTGATGGAATAAGCAATCCATACATTTTACCTCGGAACCAATACGATCCTAGAAGCGACTCATCTAAACCAAGCCAACCAATGTTCTGGCCAAAAGACATGTACTAATCATCAAAATCAACCAGAACCAATCAAGCTTATGGACCTTTTTGCTTTTGCTAACCCTTTTTTGTAGTTATTAGCTCATTTGTTAATGTTGCCTTAGTCTACAAATACTTATACTATGACGTTTCTCTGATTTTGACCTTTTTTTACTTTTCCTGTTAATAATACTACTACGTTCGAATTCATGCCATCATTTTCTACTTTCCAATATTCAGATCTTTTTTATAGTTTTAATGTTAAACTTAAACTATTTTCATAAATTTTGTTAGGAACATAAACGTTGTATTTAAAATAAAATAAAAAATTATTGAAAATACAATTGACAGAAAAGGAAAAAAAAGAATCTGCCAATTATACATGAGTTTTTAGTTGATAAGTTGATATAATTCATATGAAAGAATACACATGATGTTAAGATTATGTTGATCACGTGTTGAATGTGTGGAGATCGTTGGGTTATGACCACTATTTTTTGGTGAACTCAGTGGGTCTCAGTGAAGGTTTAGCATTGTTTTGGAAGAATACACGTGATGTTGAGATTTTGTTTGCGGATAATAGAATCATTGATACCAAGATTAAAGTGGGTACTATGGTTTTCTTTAGGTCTTTTATCTATGGTAATCAAATAAGACATAAACGACGTTTTGTGTGGGAAAAAATAACAAGTATTGGACTGCATCGAGATGAGGCATGGTTCTTGGTTGGGGATTTTAATGAAATAAAGCATAACTCACAGAAGATTGGAGGACCACAACGACTTGAGTCAACTTTGTATCTTTTCCGATCATTAATACGTGACTGTCAAATTAAAGAGGTTCCAAGTTGTGGGAATAAATTTTCATGGGCTGGAGCAAGAGAAGTGTTACAACCAGATGGCTCCAAAGAAAAGGAATATATTCAATGTTGCCTAGATCAATCATTTGGTAACGCTGCATGGTTTAATCTTTTTTCGAAAACTCAAACTGAATTCTTAGCAAAATACGAATCTGACCATCGACCGTTATTTACAAGACTACACTCGAAAGTTGAAGGAAGATGTGGACGTTTCTGGTTTAATTAGCTATGGCGTGGAAAACCAGATTTTGTTGAATTAATCAAGAAATGTTGGACCGGAAATCTTGATTTGAATGTACGATCAGTTTCAGAGCGTATCTCGGACTGTAGGAAAGAGATCTCTAAGTGGAAACGAGGGAACAATTTAAACTCCAAGTCCAGATTACGAGAGCTCAGATATGACTTAGATGCAGAATCTTCCAAGGTGAAGCCCAATTTCGAACGTATGCGGAATCTTAAAGTTGAATTAGAAAAAACAGCTATTGAAGAAGAAAAGTTTTGGAAAGAAAAGAAAAAAGCTAAATAGATGGGACATGGTCATAAGAACACTCGTTTCTTTCATGATAGCGTACAAATCCGAAGATTGAAAAATTAGATAGGGTCCTTGTTTGATGCTCAAGGGAACGAACATTTTGATGAAGAGGCTAAAGGTGACATAGCTGTTAAATATTTTACAAATCTTTTTCAAACCTCGAATTCAAGTGATACAACGGAACTGCTACAAGAGCTTGAGCCGAAAGTTACGTCTAGTATGAATCGAGAGTTAATCAAGGATGTGTCTGAGGTTGAGATTTATAGAGCAGTCAAGGCAATAAAAGGAGACAATGCACCCGGCATAGAAGCCATGAGTGGAAAGTTTTTCATTCGTATTGGAAAATCATTGGAACGCAAATGACTACAGAGGTAAAGAGGTTCTTTGAAACAGGTTGTTTCCCATAGGATTGGAACCATACACAGTTATTCTTGTTATCAAAGAAGCCTAATCTAAGTCATATGTCGGATTTGAGGCCGATCAGCCTATGTTCGGACACATAGAATTATCTCAAAATTTTGTGTACTCATCTGAAGCGGGTTTTGCCTCACATTGTTTCACCAACACAAGGAGCCTTTGTGGAAGGAAATCCGACAGGGTGACCCTTTGTCCCCATTTCTTTTCATCTTGTGTGCGGAAGCTTTAGTTAAAGAGGTTCTTTGAAACAGGTTGTTTCCCATAGGATTGGAACCATACACAGTTATTCTTGTTATCAAAGAAGCCTAATCTAAGTCATATGTCGGATTTGAGGCCGATCAGCCTATGTTCGGACACATAAAATTGTCTCAAAAATTTTGTGTACTCATCTGAAGCGGGTTTTGCCTCACATTGTTTCACCAACACAAGGAGCCTTTGTGGAAGGGAATCCGACAGGGTGACCCTTTGTCCCTATTTCTTTTCATCTTGTGTGCGGAAGCTTTAGTTCATTTTATGAATAAAGTTGAGAAAGATGGAAAGCTTACCGGAATGCGGTTGACAAAATATTGTCCCCCAATACAACATTTGTTATTTGCCGATGATAGCCTTTTTCTCTGTCGAGCAAATCTGGTGGAATGCTCGAAATTCCTGCGATGTTTGCGGTTGTTCGGATGACCATCAGGGCAGGGATGTTGATCCAATTATGAAACGACTGATGGCGAGCCTTTTGGACATTGAGAAAGAGGGTAGAGAATGAAGCTATTTAGGATTGTTGAAATGTTTCAGTGGATCGAAGCAAAAGATGCTTGCTTTTATCAGTGAAAAGCTTACGAAGCGGCTTAATGGATGGTATGCCAAAACACTTTCTCTTGGTGGAAAAGAGGTCCTCCTTAATTGTGTTGCGATGGCGCTACCTGTTTATGCGATGTCTTATTTTCGGCTTTCAAATTTTCAATGTGAGAAGATTACAAGTGCTATGTCTTCGCCGGAAAATGGAAATCAGATGTTTTTCATAATTTGTTTCCTCCAAAGGACGTAGAACGGATTGAAAGGATGCAAATTGGAGGTGTCAATGATAAGTTCATTTTGGCTTATAATGATTATGGCTCTTACTCGGTAAAGAGTGGTTATTGGCTCGTTTCTAACCATCCACCTATTCCTCATCCTTTAAAGAGTTCTCTGGAGATTAGGAAAATTGCAATAAAGAAAAGGATTTGGAAACTCAATACTCAACCAAAGATCTGGATGTTCGTTTGGCGTGTATGCTCTGGTGCTTTGGCAGTCTTCGTCAGATTGCAAACAAGGGGCTTAAGTTTTGATACCACGTGCAAGTTGTGTCAAACTCAACCTGAAACAATTAACCATGTTTTGTTTGGTTGCGATGTAGCTCAACAAATCTGATCTTTTGCTAAAGTAGCAAGCTCAAGCAATGGTTTTTCTTCGTCTCTTGAAGATAATCTCACATATATCCTGGATTAGATGGAAGGTTCAACGAGTGCAAGAGAATCCAGTCAACGATTCCTTGGATCATGTGGCATGTGTGAAAGAATCGTAACTCACTATTATTTGCTCAGTTACAGGAGCCTTTAGAACGAGTGACTCAAAGAGCTTCTGAAGAATCATGTATGTGGAATGAGGTGAATAAGAGTGATAATGAAAGCCAGGATAATCAACCAGTAATAGATTATGCAAATAATCGTAATTAAATTGTGTAGATATTTTCAAATAATTAGGAAAACGTATATTTGAGAATCTCTGATTAAGGGAAAATCCCTGAAATTGTGTAACCTCTTGTAATATATATTGAGATGAATGCAATGAAAACGATTCACGGGAAACACTTTTACTTTCATCGTATCAGAGAGTTCAATTCCTGAACCTATATCTCTTCTCTAAACACCTTCTCTTCTCTTAATTCTCTCTGCTTTCTTTTCTTCTCCAATGGCTCAAGCTCCTCCTCCCGCTACCAACCTTGAGCGTGCCTATGGGGTCACAAATATCAAATCTCACATTCCATTCACTTTGGATATGAACGACCACAACTATGATGCGTGGAGAGAATTATTCCACATCCATTGTTTAAGTTTTGACGTGTTAGGTCACATTGATGGCACTTTGGTGGCCACTAGCGATGACGATGTTGCTTGGAAAAAGAGGGACGGGCTGGTCAAGCTATGGCTCTATGGAACCTTAGCAAAACCCCTGTTTGAAAACGCTTTCCACCCCGGTGCTTCTGCTCGTGAGATTTGGCTACGTATCGAAAACTTGTTTCGCGACAACAAGGAAACTCGAGCCATTCAACTCGACAATGACTTACGCACCAAAGAGATAGGAGATCTCTCCGTTCTTGACTATTGTCAAGAGCTCAAATCTACTGCAGATCTCTTGGCGAACGTCGGAGCCCCGGTCTCAGATCGTACGCTGGTTATGTACATGCTCAATGGTCTCAATGCCAAATTTGATAACATAGTCAATGTTATCAAACATAGACAACCCTTTCCCACCTTTGAACAAGCCAGATCTATGTTGAAAGATGAGGAACATCGCCTTACAAGGAAACCGCAACCATCGCTGGCGCATCATGACTCGTCCTCCTCCAACACCATTCTTGCTGCTGTAGCACCTCATGTGCCAGATTTCACTGCTCCTCGTCCTTCTCAGCCTAACAAAGGCACTCAAGCTAGAGGAAATCGTGGTCGGAACAACAATCGGTCCAAGGGCAGAGGAACCTATCCGCTAAGGAATCCATATCCACAATGGCCTGCTCCGCTTTGGCCAGGTGCTTATCCTTATTGGCAACCTCCTCCTTACCAGCAATGGAGTCCTCAACAACAAGCTCCTTTTTCTAATGGTGGTCTTCTTGGATCTCGTCCATTCATGCCAACACCATCTCTTCCACGTTTTCTCGGTCCAAGCAATGTTAAGTATGAGCCTTCGGTTGACTTTGCTCAAGCCTTCAACACCATGACTCTCACCGATCCAACTAACAATCAGTGGTACATGGATTCCGGTGCAACTGCGCACTTGACGGCCTCCGCAGGTAATCTTCACTCTGTTTTTAATTTGAGCATTGGAAACTCGGTCACTGTTGCTAACGGAAGTCGCATTCCAATAACATCTTCCGGTTCCTTCTCCTTTCCCACTATTACTCGTCCTCTTTCTCTTAAATTTGTCCTTATTACACCTTCTATAATCAAAAACCTCATTTCGGTTCGTCGATTTGTCACAGATTATTCATGTTCTATTGAATTTGACCCTTTTGGTTTCTCTGTGAAGGATCTTCAAACTCGGAAAGTGATACTCCGCAGTGACAGCACCGGTGATCTTTACCAGTGTTTCCAACTACAAACAAATCATCTCCACAACCCACTGCTCTAGTCACCACTTCTTCCAATGTTTGGCATCGCCGTCTAGCTCATTTAGGCAACGACTCTCTCAAGTTTCTTATTTCCAGTTCAGCTTTACCGTGTAATAAAAGTACTCTTTCTCAAATTTGTATTGTGTGCCAACTCGGAAAGCACATAAAAACCCCTTTCTTTGCTTCAAACACTGTTGTTCAATCTCCGTTTGATATCATTCATTCTGATATATGGACTTCTCCAGTTCCAAGCATTAGTGGCATACGCTACTACGTTTTATTCTTGGATCATTATTCTCAATTTCTCTGGGTTTATCCACTTCGACATAAATCCGAAGTTTTTGACAAATTCGTACATTTCTCTAATTATGTACGAAATCAATTTCACAGAGAAATCAAAGCATTGCAATGTGATAATGGAGGAGAGTACAACAATGCTCATTTTCATGAATTCTTTGCTTCCAAGGGAATTACATTTCGATTCTCTTGTCCACATACGTCTCAACAAAATGGCAAATCTGAACGAATGATCCGAACCATAAATAATGCAATACGTTGTCTTCTCTTTCAAGCTCATCTTCCCTCTTCATTCTGGGTAGAAGCACTTCATACCGCTGTTCATATACTAAATCTTCTTCCCTCTACAGCCATCAACAATCAAATTCCATTCTCAACTCTATTTCACAAACCAGTCTCTTACTCTCATCTCAAAGTGTTTGGATGTCTCTGCTTTCCAAACATTAATCACAATCATCTTCCTAAACTATCACCACGCTCAAGTCCCTGCCTCTACCTTGGATATCCAACCAATCATAGAGGATATCGATGTTTTGATCTTAAAACTAAGAAGATCATCATCTCTCGTCATGTTTCCTTTGATGAATCTGTTTTTCCTTATCTTTCTGATTCACAACCAAAGGAATCTGATTATCAATTTCTAAACACCAGTGACGATGCGTCTCCGATATTTAGACAGATTCTCGAATCACCTCCTACTCTTCCTTTCCCGATTGTGGAACCAGAACCTGCACCGTCTTCTTCTTCTGATCTTCAACCTCCTCCTGAGCCTATTCCCTCTGCTCCGACACCACAAATAAATCCCATGTCAACCCGTTCCAAACATGGAATTAGAAAACCCAAGAAAATCTTTAATCTCCATACTTAAATCTCCACTGAAATTCCAAATAGCCATCTCAAAGCACTCTCTGACCCTTCTTGGAATGCGGCAATGACTGATGAGTACGATGCTATTATTAAAAATAGAACTTTTGATCTTATTCCGAGGCCTGCAAATGCGAATATCATTTGCTCCTTATGGTTGTTCAAAAACAAATACCATTGCAATGGGACCTTGAGAAGACACAAAGCTCGTCTTGTAGCTAACGGTAAATATCAGGAACCTGGAGTTGACTTCGACGAAACATTTGCTCCGCTTGTAAAACCAGCTACGATACGAACCGTGTTGGATGTTTGTCTTGCTCGAAATTGGCCGATACATCAACTTGATGTGAAAAATGCATTTCTTCACGGTGAACTTGATGAGACAATCTACATGTTTCAACCGCCGGGCTTTGTTGATCCAGAACGTCCCGATCATGTTTGTCAGCTTAAGAAATCGCTTTATGGACTTAAGCAGGCACCACGTGCGTGGAATGCCAGATTTACTCGGTTTATTACTGATCTTGGTTTCAAGCAAAGCAAAAGCGATGCAAGTTTATATGTTTACAAGAACGGTGCTCAAATATCATATTTGCTCCTCTACGTAGACGATATCATTGTCACCGCCTCTGCTCCAACACTCCTCAATTCAGTCATTGCATCGCTCAAGAATGAATTTGAGATGACTGATGAAGGCCAATTACATTACTTTCTCGGCATATCCGCAACCTTCAATGATGACGGCTTGTTCCTCAGTCAAACCAAATATGCAGAAGACATTCTTCATCGCGCGAACATGACGGATTGTAAGCCATGTGCTACACCATGCGATCTAAAGTCCAAGCTTCCGGCAGCCGAGGGTGAAAAACTAGCCAACCCGACTGCTTATCGAAGTCTCGCAGGCGCTCTTCAATACTTGACATTCACCAGACCGGATTTATCATATGCCGTGCAACAGATTTGTCTACATATGCATGATCCAAGAACAATCCATCTCCACGCATTAAAACGCATCTTGCGATATCTTCAAGGTACCAAAGGTCACGGTCTACAATTATTGAAGAACCAGAAGCTTGAACTAACGGCTTACTCTGACGCTGATTGGGCTGGTTGTCCAACAACAAGACGATCCACATCCGGTTATTGTGTCTACTTAGGGAACAATCTCATCTCATGGTCCTCCAAGAGACAGCAAACCATTTCTCGATCAAGCGCCGAAGCTGAATACAGAGGTGTTGCGAATGCTGTAGCGGAGACAACTTGGATTCGCAACCTTCTTCTTGAGATGCATTGTCCTCTAACTAAAGCTACATTGGTCTTTTGTGACAACATCAGTGCCGTTTACCTCTCCACTAATCCAGTTCAACACCAGCGAACCAAGCACATTGAGATAGACATTCACTTCGTCCGTGAAAAAGTCTCCATGGGTCATGTTCGGGTCTTACACATCCCCTCTGCCCTGCAATATGCAGACATTTTCACCAAGAGTCTACAATCTACTCTCTTCACTGGTTTTCGATCCAGTTTAGGCGTTTTGGACCCCACGCTCAAACTGAGGGAGGGTAATAGATTATGCAAATAACCGTAATTAAATTGTGTAGATATTTTCAAATAATTAGGAAAACGTATATTTGAGAATCTCTGATGAAGGGAAAATCCCTGAAATTGTGTAACCTCTTGTAATATATATTGAGATGAATGCAATGAAAACGATTCACGGGAAACACTTTTACTTTCAACCAGATCGTCATGATCAAGCCAGTCGATGATAACCCCCTTTAATAGGTTTCATCAAATGTAATCTAAACTCAAATTGGCGAAATGCATCACTACATTGTGGTGGGGCATGGATTGCAAGAAACCACAGTGGCAAGGTTTTGTTTCATGCTAGGGAAGCCTTCACTTGCTCTCTAAACCGCATTGTGTCAGAACTACGGTGTGTGATATGGGCTCTACAAAGTATACGGGATTTACGTTTCTCGGATTTGGTGATTGGTCTAGATTGCCTAGCGGTTTTCAAAGCACTCAATAAAATTTTAGAATTGCCCTGGGACCGGGTTTTGCTTCATCAAATCCAGCTGCTTTGCTCTTGCTTTGCTTTTTGTATGTTGAGCTTGAATGAGTTGGAGCCAACTCGATGGCTCGTGCCATTTTATCAAGTGCTACACATGATGGACGTTTCAACTCTTATCTAGCCATGGGAGGTCCGGCTTGGTTACACGATCGACTTTTACGGGAAACAAGATTATAATCTCTCTTTATTCATCCTCGATGGTTTTTGAGATTTGTTTTGTTTCTTTATTTTTGATTCTATGTTTTGACTCTGTTTTTGGCAAAGTTACTCTGTTTTGAGTGTTCAAACTTTTTTCTGTTTCATTAATGGGAAAAAGTCTAAAAATGTCACATTGGCATTTTATAATTACAAAATATGTCACATTGTAGTTTCTAATTACAAAACTATCACATTGACAATATTCGAACGAAAATGCTCCTGCTTTATCTTTGTTCGAGTTGCATCTAATGCTCCTGCTTTATGTCAGATTTCATGCATTTAATCTGAATTTGACTTCTCAATAAGAGATGTGCACACTATCCAAGCATACAAACTCATATAAACATACGTACACTATCATGTACACAAAGTCATATAAACCTCCGTCATCCGTTATGTACACTAAGTATACGAACCTCGTACATATCGAACTGATTGTACATGAATAGTAATTATATTCATGTGCACTCAATGGTTCCATGGTTACAGTGTATGCGCTAAAATTACAGGGTATATGGTGTACGTATGCATATACCGTATAATTGCGATTACAAATGTACGTCTATGTGTGGTTTTACTGAGTGTACATGAATGGTGACATCAACCAAAACTTGGTGTACATCATCGAAAACTATTTGTACATCAGCGGGACGTGGACGTACATCATCATTGTATGTCAATAACGGATTCGTGTACATGAATAACATATTCGATGTACATCTTTAATGTTAAGGATACATCGCTAACTCGTTTTGTATATCACACTCATGTACGTATATTAGCACCATTTACATTAAAGTGTACATTGTTTTTATTCTCTCTGTACCAAATTCTCGACGATAACTACTCTCATAATTCTTTTGTCTTGTTGTTGACTGCCAAAATATTTACGTCGATCTTCAAAATTCGCATCTATGGTATACCTGATATTTGCCATGTGATGACGACAGTGTACCAACTTACATAAAGTTGGGTACATCTTTCACCTTTTACAACAGAGGGTTACGTCGAGTGACGGCGGTTACAGAAAGACGAGTTTGAGTAGATATGGATTCACTTCTGATTGCGATTCCATTGTCGATGAAATTTAGCTCTGTAATGCCCTCCAACGTGTCCACAGTCTTACTGAGAAGGGCTTGGAATAAACATTTAGCTTCGCAGAGGAAGGTAGTCATAGGACCGGAATAGTATTTTCGATAAGAGATTGAGTTGGAGGCTAATCGCCGCTGTTTTCGGTTCTATTTTTCAGAACTATGGTTTTCGTTGAAGAAAGAGAGAAAATGACTTTTGGTTTTTTCATAAATGCCTTTAAAAACTTTCAATTTTTCTTTTTACAAAATCAATTTCTTAGACTATGTACAATGGTATATAAATTCAACATCCTCTTTTTTATTTTTAACACTTCACATCATTTTTTCTCTTCCACCTAATAATTCAACACTTAATCCATTATTACCATCTACAATAGTCTCTGTTTAATAAAATTCAATATTTTATCCTATTGTTTTTATTTTTATAGGTTTACATCTGGTTTTATATTTTTAGTTAACTTTTTTTTTTTAAAAATACTTAAAAATATAGATAAGAGTTTATGGGAGAATAATTAAAAATATTATAATTAAAAAAATATTTTTTTATGTCTAAATCAAATGAAACAAATCTCTATTTATATATTAAATAAAATGATGAATTTTGATATAAAAATTATAAAAATATAAAGTTTTTTACTATAAATAATTGATTTTAAATAATGAAATTTTTTATAAAAAATCTTAACAGCCAATAGATAATTTTTACGTGGGACAATTTTTACGTGGGACAATTTTTTTATACATGCTAACGCACGTGCTGGCCAGTGTACCACAAATGTCTTGCGTGTTGCATCCAAAACGTCACACGTGGCCATTGAGAGAGTACTTTAGTCATATGACATTTTGGAGTAAATATCCCTTCATTTTTTTATTTTTTATTTTTTCGACAAATATCCCTTCATTAATAGTATAATACTACGTCGAAACAAAAAAATTTGATTTTTTAGTTGGAAGTTGTTTACATTCTTTAATGGAAACGTGCCTACCAGTAAGTAGCATCTTTGGAAGTCATCAAAATCCTCAAAAAGGTTCGATCTTTGGAAGAAAGTTTCTTCTTTTATCCACTCTTTTTGTTTCCACTCAAATCACCAGCAAACCACCCTGGTTTCTGCTTTTTCCGGTTTCCCGGCGAGAAACCCAGATGGCGAACCCAGAAGGAGAATCATCGCTTCTCCTCGACGCTCTATCTCAAAACCCTTCGCCGTCATTCTCCGATTCATCAACCCTAGACCTCCTCCTTCTACCTCCGGAACACAATTTACCCGCGCAAAAACCCAAACCGACCCATCATGGATTCCACCGGTCTAATACAGCTCCTGCTATGGCTGCAATCAACGATCTAACTCACCCAATGGATCGCAAAACAGAGCAATCAGATTCGAAATCCATTGTAAGAAAAGCTGTTGCTTTGCTTATTGTGTATCTCTCTTTAGGTGTGCTTATCTATTGGTTGACTCGAGATAGCTACGCAGTGATTCACACTCATCCCGTTGTTGATGGTTTATACTTTTGTGTTGTAACAATGTGCACAATTGGGTATGGAGATATTACACCGGATAGTGTTGTTACGAAGCTGTTTTCGATTTTTTTTGTGCTTGTTGGGTTTGTTTTCATGGGAATGTTAATTAGTGGGATGCTTACTTATGTTCGTGATCTTCAAGAAAAGTATATGTTAGTAGAAGCTGCGAGGATGAGGATTAGGTTCAAAGTTGGATTGGCATTGTGCATTTTGGTGTTATGCATTGGTTTTGGAGTTTCGATTATGCATTTCATAGAGAAAATCGGGTGGTTGGATTCGTTTTATTTCTCGGTTATGTCGGTTGCTACAGTTGGGTATGGAGATGGGGCTTTTAAGACATTGCCCGGTAGGCTTCTTGCTGCGATATGGCTTCTTGTGTCTACTTTAGCTGTTGTTCTAGTGTTTTTGATTTTGGCTGAAGCAAGAGTGGATAACAGGAATGGAGAGCGGGCGAAGAGAGTGCTTGGTGAGAACATGTCTATCTCTCAGTTCTTTGCTGCGGATATTGACCACAATGGCTGTGTGAGGTACTTACTCTCTTCGCTTTTGTAATCAAATTCATGCGATGTTTGATGCATTCTACATTCAAAAGTTTTGTTCTTTGAAATTAGTACTTAAGTATCATTCTTGTTAAGGTTCTTGAAATCATTAGTTTCTGAGATTCTTGAATCTGTTGGACTGGGTGGTTTATTGAACTCGAGGAACTTAGACCATATTCAAAGATTGCGTTTTACCAAAAGTTTTGAAATTTCCACATATGCACCATTTTTTCGTTTCTAAGTTCTTGAACTAGTTGTTCCCTCGATACAAAGCATTTCTCTTGTCAATTAGCTTAAGAGTTTAGTTCGGTCTCCTGCTTAAAATCTGTTGTCTGAGATGCCTTGAACATTCTTATTGCAGTAAAGCAGAGTTCCTGATATAGCAACTTAAGAAGATGGAGAAAATAACCGATATGGACATTATCCCGATCGCTAAGCAGTTTGACAAGCTTGACCAAACCAATAGTGGAAGGATTACACTTTCTGATCTCTTGGAAACCAGCGCCAACGATTTATCTACTGTGACTTCTGTTTAGGAAACCAACATTACAATATGATTGAAGATGACAATGAAACATCCGCGGTTTTCCGGAACCGATTTAAATTCTTGTTTGCCAAAATTGTGTCACCTTCTCACCTAAGATGGTGATGAGAACAAAGAAGTTTGATGTTTGAGTTTCCTTGACTGGTTTGATGTCATACCAAATGGTTATATACTATTGGTTTACTTCGGTTTGATGGATATAGGATTCAACCGATCAAAATGTGTTATAGGGTTTCTTTCATGTATGTATTTCTTAATGTTGATTGATACTTGGGTTTTATCGAAACATTTTGTTACGGTTCGTGCACTTAGGAAACGATTATCACAGCTTAATAACATCAGGTCATCAGAATCAGCAGTCGCTGTGTTTCAGACATATCCAACAAGATCAAGAACAAGAACAGCTTTATCGAGGTCTTGGACTCTTGGCCATGAAAGAAAGATAATACTAATAATCATCAAAAAAAAATCATCCAAAACCAATCAAGCTAATGACTATTTTGATTGTTTACGTTTTGTGTATGAATAAAATTAAAACAAGAAGGGAAACAAGTTGCCGAAATTGTCATGAGTGTAAATTTAATTTCTTTTTTTTTTTTTTTTGCATTCACTTGTTTTCCTGATGAAATTGTCAGTGGAAATATTCCTTTTGATTGATTGTGTTCTTAAAATCTGAAATTGTCATTTTTTTTTTAATTTTTAAATGTGCAAGGAAGTAAGAAATTCTCAAAATCCCACTTTCCGGAAACCACGTCATCTGAAACGGCGAAAACGACACGTCGTGCCGTTTCTCTTACTCAGCTAGAAAGAGACACCGTGCCGTTGAGCGTTGACTATCAAATTTGATCCTTTCAATTCTTTTATCTTATATCCACTTATTGGCACGAATTTCTATAGTTTTTAGGTTTTGACCCCTTCATTTATAATGATATCACCCTCACCTAGCACACAATACATTACCAATTGAATATGAGTAATTGAGTATAATGGAAGAAAAAAAGACTTGTTCATTGCACACTTAAAACTTAAAACTTAAAACTTAAAAGAAGATTCTTTTTTTCTTAGCAATTTAACATTTGATTAACAAACCGTTAATAGACAATTTATCTATTTTTGGGAAACTATGACACTTACCAAACATATTAAACCACTTTTTGACAATATCGAAGATTTTGAAAAGTCTCATAAAATTTATAACTCAATTATGTCTCTTTCTCTAAATATTAATTGAGAAGACACTAAATAAAAAAAATCATATGTCACTCAATAAGAATTTTAATAAACATATCAATTAAATGAATCAATCAAAACATTCTAATTAATTATATATGCCATGTTAGAAATCTCTTTATATTCACATTAATTTTTTAACATAACTTTACAAATACATATGTTACTAATTTAAATCCAAAAATATAACATTTAAATATTTAAACATTATATAACATAATGTTTTAACGATGAATCATTTACCGATATTAATTACTTTATAAAAATTATATTTATGTCTATTTGGATACCATATGTGATTGATCAAAAAATTATTTTCTTTCATATTGTTTAATTGTATCCATATTACTATGATTAAAGTTGCGCTTTTGTTATAAACATACAACATTACAAATCAAATATTAATGGTTGAATTTCGAATATCATCATTTTCAATTTTTATTATTTCTTTGATTTTTTATTTAAGATTTACATAGTAATGCAATTTTTTTTTTGGTTTGGTAAGCTCAAATAAGTTTGAGAAAACCCATAATCTCAAACGTATTCGATTTACATTAAAAATGCTTACAGTCAATCTAAGTGTCATGTAGATTAATTTTTGTAAGATAAATATATCTATCTATATGAGAGATATACCATTTGATCTTTTTTGTTTTTTTATTTTTTCTATATATATAAAAAATTATAATTTTTCATTTTTAAATATTTTAATACCGCGTTTGACGCGGGAAAAAAATCTAGTACAAACATAAACAAAAATATTGATTCAAAATTGTTACATGAAATCGTTTCTCTTCTTTTTATATATACTATTTTAAATAAAAATTATGTTTGTTATAAAAAAAATTAATAGTATATAATTTGGTTTCACCCATGAAAAATTGATTATAAAAACTTTAAGAAGTTGATTAGATGTTACAATCCTCACTCTTAAAATATAATAAAAAAACATTAATTAAATTTTAATCATTTTGGATGTTATGGTGCCAATTTATAATTTATCAATAATGCAGGGTTCGTTGATCAAATAGTTACAACCATAAACCAAAGACAAATCTTCGCATTCGAGTATCTTATCATCATCTAAATAAAATATGAAAAAGCTGTAACAAAAAAATATACATAACTTATCTATGTTGCGAAAGCTCCATAAATCCAGTGATTTGACAGAAAATTTATTAATGATTTTATATTTACAGATATAAATTAAGGAAGACAAAATTTATAAGAAATTTCCAGCATGGTGCAAGGAGAGTCGTTCGAAATAATCTCGCATGTCAAAACTAAAATTGTCCGTTGTGTAATCGTTTAGGTAATAATTCACATAATTTCTAATAATTCTAGATTATTATAAAAAAAAACTCGTCTATAAAAAAAAACTCATCTATATTATCGTTATTTAAAAACTAATCCCCCCCCCCCTCCCAAAAAGTTTTGTCTTTATCGAACTATATGTATCACAGTGCTTAAGAACGATTCTCTAACTGAATAAGCCATCAAAATCCCCAAAAAGGTTCGATCTTTGGTGGGGTTCTTCCGAAGAAAGTTTCTTCCTTTATCCACTCTTTTTTGTCCCCACACAATCATCGTAAAACCACTTTCCGGTTTCCCGGCGAAAATCCCAGATGGCGAACGACGGTAATGGCGGTAACGACACAGACCCATTACTCCAATACTTAATTAGCCCTAGAACCAACCCACGACCGCCTCTACTCTCCTTACCGGAGCACAGCGACGTCACGATTCCGATGCCGATGACACCATCGGAATTCAAAAACCGATTAATCTTCGGTCCATTTCCTCGTTCTCAACTAGACACGTCGCTTCTCATCGACGTAATATCTCAGAACACTTCGCCGTCATCTTCCGCTACAACTTCATTCTCCGATTCATCAACCCTAGACATTCTCCTTCCGCCTCCGGAACACAATTTACCGGCGCGTAAACCCAAATCGACCCACAATGGATTCCACCGGTCTAAAACAGCTCCTGCTATGGCTGCAATCAACGATCGAACTCACCCAATGGATCGCAAAACAGAGCAATCAGATTCGAAATCCATTGTAAGACAAGCTATTGCTTTGCTTATTGTGTATCTCTCTTTAGGTGTGCTTATCTATTGGTTGAATCGAGATAGCTATGCAGTGATTCATACTCATCCTGTTGTCGATGGTTTATACTTTTGTATTGTAACAATGTGTACAATTGGGTATGGAGATATCACGCCGGATACCATTGTTACGAAGCTGTTTTCGATCTGTTTTGTGCTTGTTGGGTTTGGTTTTATGGATGTATTGCTTAGTGGGATGGTTCAGTATGTTCTTGATCTTCAAGAAAACTATTTGTTAGAAGCTGCGAAGAACGATAGCTTGGATGAGCCGGATAAAAAGAGATCGTATTTAATCGATGTTAAGAAAGGGAGGATGAGGATTAGGTTGAAAGTTGGATTGGCATTGGGTGTTGTAGTGTTGTGCCTTGGGTTTGGAGTTTTGATTATGCATTTCATTGAGAAAATCGGGTGGTTGGATTCGTTTTATTTCTCGGTTATGTCGGTTACTACAGTTGGGTATGGAGATCGGGCGTTTAAGACATTGCCCGGTAGGCTTCTTGCTGCGATTTGGTTGCTTGTTTCTACTTTAGCTGTTGCTCGAGCGTTTTTGTATTTGGCTGAAGCAAGAGTGGATAAGAGGAACAGAGAGCGGGCGAAGAGAGTGCTTGGTGAGAACATGTCTATCTCTCAGTTCTTTGCTGCGGATATCGATCACAATGGCTGTGTGAGGTACTCACTCGCTTCGCCTTTCGTATCAATTCTTTAGCTTTTTCACTCATTTTCTTATAGTATTTATCCCAGTTGATCCGCGAGGTTTGATGCATCCTACATTCTAAAGTTTTGTTGTTCTTTGAGATTAGTACTAAAGTTTCATCCTTGTTAAGGTTCTTGAAATCATTACTTCATTAGACATTTTTGTTTCTTCGGGTTTATATGTGTTTTCTTTTTAACTCGAGGAACCTTGATCAGATTGTGTTTTACCAAAGTTTTGGAATTTCTTTAACTAGTTGGTTCCTCGATACGAAGCACTTTTTTTAGATTCAATTCCATTAGCTTCAGATTTTAGTAGATTCGCTTACCATTTATTTATCTAAATCCCACGGTCACGATCTGTTATCTGTGATGCCCTGAACATCTTTGATGATATCATGATCTTTGGTCCAATAATCAAATCTTCTTATAAGTTTTTGTTTGTTTTTGCAGTAAAGCAGAGTTTGTGATATACAAACTAAAGAAAATGGAGAAGATAAAAGATAAGGACATTAACCCGATAGCTAACCAGTTTGACAAGCTTGACCGAACCAATAGTGGAAGGATTACTCTTTTAGATCTCTTGGAAACCAGCACCAACGATTTATCCACTGCAACTTCTCTTTAGGAAACCAACATTACAACATGATTGAAGATGACAACGAAACATTTGTGGTTTCCGGTTTACTTGAACCGGTTTAAATTATGGTTTGTCTTGACCTTTTCTTATAGTAGAGAGTGTCACCTTCTCACATAAGATTATGATGAGAATGAAGTTTGATTTTCAGGCTTTCTTTGACCGGTTTGATGTCATACTAAATGGGTATATGCCATTGGTTTACTTCGGTTTCATAGCTAGGAACAAGAGTCATAGGGTTATCTTTCATTCATGTATATATTCTTGATTTCTGATTCTTACTTCGGTTTGATCGAAACCTTTTGTTCCGGTTTGGAGTAAATAACTTGTGTTCACAAATACTATGAGAAGAGTGTAAATGTTAATGTGAAGATATTTGATACTTTTTATTTTTTAATCAAAATCTCTTTTATGTATGCTCAACTATTTATGTTTTATTTTCTAAATAATTTCTCTCTATACGTAAATTTTAAAATTTTGGAACAGAATTTTTTTTTTTTTTTTTTTAAGTTTGGAACAGAGAATTGAAGTGAGTTATTCTTTTTTCTTTCGTACGGACACACCTGACCTAACACCAAAACTCTGCCTCAAGCATGGCAAAGGTCAACAATTTCATCCTCTATCAGATCTAAGAATCATAATCATTTTTGTTAGCATTTTTTTAATAACTTCAAATAATAAATCATTATGATTTCTGAATCACTTACTATATGACAGGTCAAAGAAAACCAATGAAAGAAAAATCCTACTCAAGAACAAAAATATTGAAGTTTGGTGCATCCGTACATATTCCACAAAATTGGTCGTAAATTTCAACTACTTCCATAATGTATTATTTGTGTAACCTAACCTGTAATTATTGACGTTTTTGGCCCACCGAGAAACATGACTCATTTACAGTAGTTGCTTTTTTGGGGGTCATCGCGAAACTATCAAAAGATTAATATTATTGTACGTACTTAGTGTCTCAACAATTTTTTTTCCATCTTTTTCTAGTTTTTTTCAGAAACATTGAACTTCGATTTAAACCTTCTACTATAATCAGGTTTCCCTATAGACTAGTCTACATGAATGATTCGTAATATTTGAATTGAAAAACCGAGTAACAAAAAAATATGCAATTCATGTAATATAAATTTTTTTGATTGAATATAATTTAACATTTATTTCCAAAAAAAAAAAAATTAAGTACATGAGGTGAGCAATTTAATAAAGTTTGATTCATAAGTTTCTACCGTGGTTTTTTATATTATTTTATTATTATATCATTTCTATGACCTTTCATTATGATTATTTTTTATCAGCTATATATTTTCTTACTGTTTTGTATCATATAAATATGATAATACAAAAAGTTCATGGAAAAACAATTTCTCTTTAAAAAGAGATAAATAATGTTCTTTTGACCGTACAAAAGTAAAAATCAATATCTTTTCATTTCTCATTGTCATTTCCGGTTAGGAATCATGTCTCTCTCTTTTTTTCTCTTATACGTTTTCCATCAATTCCATATTTTTGGCAAGTTATAAACTATTAATTTTTTTGGGGATTAAAATGAATTAAATTTTTAAAGCTTTAATACATTAGATCTATTTTTCTTGTTATTTTAATGTTCATTTTGCATGCGTGAAGAAAGTTCTAATGTGAAAACTCAACAACAAAAAATCTAATCAGCGTGATGACATTGGTAATCCGTCAGCATTTCAGCATACCCATTTTTTTCCAATATAATAATGGTTCATAAATTCTTAAAAAATTTCATAACGTTTAAAAAATTTTATTCTTTTGTTTTTGTTCGAATACTAATAAGTTTAATCCCATCAATCATTTTACCATTATTAATTTCAAAAAGAAAAAAAAGTGAAAATTCTCATGATCCAATGATTAATCAAAAATTCATTAAGACTTCTACACTAAAAAAGTTTGAGGTTCGAATTCCAGGAAATACAATATAATATTATGCAGATTAAAAGAAGTTAGTTTACGCGTGAGACAATATAGAATCGTCTGGCGTAAAATTGTTGATGTAACAATTCTCATTATTTATGATAAAATAATAATAAAAACTGCAGCATTAAAAACAAAAATTCAAAAAAAATGATACGCAGATGAAAAATTTTCATAAAAAACATGACATACAAAATAAAATTAAAATCCATGTAAATAGACAAAATTATAGCCAAATTTTAATATTAGGCCACCGAGAGATACTAAAGATATGAAACCCTTATTAATTTATGCAGGCAAACGTTTTTTACTTTAAAATGAGATTTGTAAAAATTATTTACATTGATTTGGAAGTGCATATCTAACAAATTTTAACAAATCTTAAGTTTAACATAAAAACCTGGTAATGAAAAGTTTATATGTTTTATAGAAATTGTTAAAGAATGAAAAGTTAGCCTTTTTTTAATGGAATTTTTTATGTTTTTTTTTTGTCGTCCAATGTTTCATTTCGTTACCAAACGTTACATTGATATGGATATAAATTGGTTCCAATTTGTTTAATGGAATTCGTGAATTTTCTATGTAAATTGGTTCCAATTTGGTCAAAATTATATGGATATACATATATATAATGAATGTATTATATTGTCACCTCTGCACCTTTGACTTGGAATATTAAATTAATAAATTTAACGTCTGATATTTATTAGGGTTGAGGAACAAGATGGAAATAGTCCACCACGTGCCAGGTCATGTGTCGGTTACGGTCAATTGACGGTGCCAATATTATACACGTGTCGCCCTAGTAACCTCATAAAAATTTCGACTTTTTATCTTTCCTTCGTTTAAATTTTTTGACTTGGCTCTCCTTCTTCACACAAAGATGACCGGAGACTGACTATTTCCGGTAACCGGTTAACCATTAATCAATCCTTCTTTTTCACATCTTTTTTTTTGTCAATTCTTTTTTTTTGGCATCTAAAGAAACGTAGCAATGTAAAGAACCCAAATTTGTACCACATATTTATGAAATGTACATATATATTTTTACATAGTATAATTTATAAATCTCAAAGAAGAAAGACCTGCATGCAGTTGTAAATTTGCATATGTTATGGATTGGATATTGACAAACAAAATCATCAGCGTATTAAAAGCTAATAAACTTTGACTTTGAATTTGAATTAGAGGTATTTAACTAGGGATGTATATATGCTTTTTTTTAACGCTAAATTTTATTATAATTTTATTATAAATTATGAAAATTGTTACATCGACGATTATACAATAGACAAATATTCCATTTGATCAGATAATTCTACCTTATTTTATGCTGAAGATCTCCCGTAAACTTATCTCCATTAATTTACATAAATAATTATAAATCGCATCTCCTAAGATATATATATGCTTTTGAAAAGCTTGAAAAGCTTAATCCGCATAAAATATGCTAAAATAATACATTTTATAAAACGGAAGCAGTATAAATTAACAAAAAAAAAACTCAAGTAAATGTTCATCCCAAAATTAATTATATCCGAATATCGCACCAATAAATAGAAAAGCTTTAAAGAAGTTCATTTATGATCAATGGCTTTCATATATGTTCACATTAAGCCTTTTAAGAAACAAAGAGCAAGTAATTTATGTTTCCTCTCTCGAGGCCACTTTTGTAACTCTCCATTTGGGAGGTAAAATGCTTTTTGTCAACTCAATTTTATAGTAAAAGTTTAACGTCAGTCAAACCCCAAACCTCTTTTTTAAATCATTTCACACCCTAGTACTAATCCAACCTTAGATTTTCACAAATAAGACGACAAAAATCAGATTTTAAAACGCCATTTTACCATATTTCTTCAGCAAGACATATTATTTAATATATTTTTTTTCAAAAGGCATAAATACGAGAAGACCCAAAAGTCTTATCACCAAATTTAGACCGACTAAAAAAAATCATAAACGTAAAAAGTTCTTTCTTTCTTTCCTTCTTCTTCTTATTCAAGCTCATCTCTTTGTTCTTTGTTTGTATTTGGTTTGAAATTTTCTCTCTTTGTTGTTAATCATGTCTAATGAAACCAAAGATCTTAACAACTATCACTATACTTCATCATATAACCATTACAACAACCAAAATATTACTCGTCTCCCTTACGTTTCTGGTCCATCTACTTATAATGCAAACATGATCTCATCACAAAACGGTTCTAATCTACACTTGAGTCCTCAAGGAGCGTACGATTTGGGTTTCGAGCTCTCTCCATCTTCTTCCGAGTTTTTTAGTTCTTCGATCGATCAAGAAAACGGTTTTTACGATGCTATTAATTATAATAGTAGCCACAAGAGTCCTGATGTTGTCGGTGCAACCGTTAAGAGTGAAATTAGGGTTTCTGCTTCTCCTTCATCTAGTGAGGCCGATCATCATCCCGGTGAAGATTCCGGCAACATCCGGAGGAAAAGAGAAGCTGGCGACCGAGGAGAAGATGAGCAACGTTCTCAGAAAGTGTAAGTTTCATAAGTACTTTTCTTATTAATCTTTTATTTAGTATAGCAAGATAGGTATATTAAGAGTCCATATGATCAAACTTAACCAAAAGAAAGCTTTTTTTTCTTTTTCTTACAAAATATTGTTTTCTAGTTAAACGGAAAAATCTTATGTGTAAAAAGGTAAAACACAGATTTCTTGTTCTTCTTTTTCAGGGCCAAACCAAAAATCGTTTTCTTGAAAATGCTTTAGCTTATACAGTACTACATATATTGAATAAATAATTTTAAATATTTACATGAAATATTGTATCTAGCGTTTGAATATCATAAAATGATTTTTTGTAAAGAATATATAACGTCGTGATTTTTTAATTATTACATGTGTCTGTGAATATGTAATTTTACATAATATTTTTAGGTAGAACTTTATTTTTCATAATTGAAAGAAAGGTAGATAATATTACTTCGATCATACTATTGTTTTTTCTTTGAAATGAATGTTAAACTTTTTCACCAAAAATAGCATCTTCATAATAAGTCTTTCACAACAAACACTTCATATAATCGATTGATTAGAATTAAGATCTAACCAGAAAACTAAATAAAACCCGATTTTCGTCTTAACTTCGAGCGACAACCAATTTATGAGACCTTCTTCATATTGATGAATTAATCTGCTATGCTCCCTAAAGAAATTAACTTAAACAAAAAAAAAGACGTGCATGCCCCATTGTTGGCAAACTAGTATCACCTAATATTAATGCATCATTATTACTTATATCGTAAGTCCTAACAATCATTTAGTGTGTAGCATTATTAAATATATTTCAAAGAACTTTAACAAAAAAAAAGTGTTTCAAAGAATCAAAGTCAAATGTTATTAAATACATTATTAAACATTGATTTAATTTGAGTAACAAATGGTTTTCAGCGTTAAAACAAAGAAGAAAGAGGAGAAGAAGCAAAAGGAGCCACGAGTCTCGTTCATGACTAAGACCGAAGTTGATCATCTTGAAGACGGCTATCGTTGGAGAAAGTATGGCCAAAAAGCAGTCAAAAACAGTCCTTATCCTAGGTAATTTAATCAATCTAAATTATAGTACTATATATTGTTATTTTTTAAAAAAAATATAGTACGATATATTAAAATAAAATAAAAGTACAATGAATCGATAAGATTTTAATGTGTCTTTAATTGTTGTTTATTGATAGTTTAGTTTCAATTTTCTACTTTGTCATTGTTTTTAAAATTTAAAATTTATTTTCCTACTTTTTTAAACATCTTTTTCAAATGATACTATCGATAGACATTTTTTACGCGGAATATTTAATTTTCTGTTTTACACATAAAAAACTTAGTTAACTCTTAGATTACACTTCAAGTTTTTATATTTAATTTTTAATCATAGTGAATCATATTTTTTGTTAAAAAAAATTCAAAAATGGCAGTTTTTTTATAAAACAAAAAGAATGGAGTTCATCTAAAAAGACACCTATTATAAAACGGAAACTATTTTTTTTTATAAAGTAATACCTTTTCACATTTACATATATACATTTATAAATCTCATCAAATTTAAACTATTACTTTTATCAAACTTTTAGTATATCGATAAAGATATTTTGGTCAAGTTCTTTGTGAAACCACTTGTCATGATGTTTTAAAGAACTACTTTTCAATATATAATTTTTTCTTTCTCACTTTTTAAAATATAGCTATATATACCATATAAGATTCTGAAATTGTTTCAAAAGCCTATCAATGTTTTTTTTTCGTTAAAGGGTCTTCATTTGTCAAGCCTATCAATGTTTAAGTCTATCAATTTTGCTTATAACAATATTACAAAATTTTCATGTAATATTGTAACCGACATTATAAGTCACATGTTAAAACAATAGTCTTTTACGAGAACAGGAGTTACTATAGATGCACGACGCAAAAGTGCAACGTGAAGAAGAGAGTTGAAAGATCTTACCAAGATCCAACGGTCGTGATCACAACTTACGAAAGTCAACACAACCATCCTATTCCGACCAGCCGCCGCACGACAATGTTCACCGGATCCGTCGCATCTGATTATAACTCATCGTCGTTATCTCCAATTTCCGATTTCATCATCAATACTCCAAGAAGCTTCTCACATGATGACCTCTTCCGTGCACCGTACGCTAGTGTGAATGTAAACCCTAATTATCATCATCAACAACAAAACCCTGAGTTTCACCATGAGAGTGAGTATGAGCTTTTGAAGGAGATGTTTCCTTCGGTTTTCTTCAAGCATGAGCCTTGATCACATATATATAGTTATTATATTAATCATATAGAAACAATCCGTAATAAGTGATATATACATGTTATTATCTATTTTTGCATGTATATATATATATTTTGTTGTGACTAGAGGATATAATGTAGAAATGTTAGGCAAGGATATTATGAAGTGATCTCTTCGAGTTATTAAAATAATTTTCTTTTGAGTAATATTTTATACCAAAGGTCCTTGATGGGTCTCGCTCTTTCATTACGCCTGCTTTAGATAACGTACCAATGAGGAAAAGGACACACCTTCATATATCTAAATATAGTCGAATAGTACTAAAGCAAATGAAACTTTTTTGAAAATTGAAATTAAATAGAATAGAAGGATAGATCAAACATCACTACGTTTGACAACATCAACCAAATTAATAGAGAATGTACATACAAATATGAAATACGATACGTACCAAGAAATAATTGGGTTTTTACTTGCAAATTCATTTGATCTCATGTGGTTCTCCATGCGTGTAACGGCCGATTATATTGATTACTAAATCCAATCAAACTTTAAATTATGTTATAAGAAAATGAAATTCTACCAAGTAAGAATTAAGGAACTAACCTAACGAGTTTGATCATTTTTGTATTGACACTTATTGATCATATTCATACATATTATTGTTGTATATTTGATTTGATGATACAATTATTCCCTTAGCGTATCATGTAAGGGATGTGATCGGTTAGTTGCTTGACAAGTCATCTTGAGATCCAGGCTTTGTTGGATCCACAAACCACAATAGTTTAATATTTATTTTCGACAGTCACATTTTTGTTTTGTTTTTTTATTTATCATCAAATTTTAAGATTTCTCCAAAATTTGAGTTTTTTTTTATGGGGTTTCGAGTTGAAAACTAAAATCTACTAATTTAAAGACTAAAATATGTGAAGGCCAGAAAACGAGACAACCGTTGAAGAATTTTTTCTTCTCAGAAATGGGTCACTGCCACATCACTTCCGCCGCCGTGGCCGTTTTCCTGGTGGCTGAAGCCATCGCCTCTTTATCCACCGTGTCAGACTCCTCTAGTTTAATCGACTCATGTCTCCGGTGAAAGCAAAGCTCTTCTCGTGGATTTCACCTCCGCGGTAGCCACCAGATCAAGGGTCGTCTTTTTCGCTTGGGGCAGATCCGGCGACGTAGGAGCTTCATCCTCCACCGGAACCTCCAGACCCACCTGATAAATCTTTGTCTATTATCTCTTCTGTTTTGCGGCTCTTGATTGACTTCTCACAGAGTGTCTCAACATCAAATCTGAGATTGGTGTTATCAGATTTGGTTTGGCTTCCAGATCGAGGGTCATACGACTTTGCTATTGACTCTCTTTCCTCTTATAGAATTTGCTTGGGGTGTGTTACGATAAACAAGGTAGGCTTCTACTCCTCATCCTCTCTTTCTCTTTCTTCAGAAAGATTTGGGATGTTCTTTGAGTGTGAGGTTTTGTCTTTGTTAGAACCGAGTATATTGGGTTCGTGTGTTGCTTCTTTCACAACAAGAAAACAGGCCCATTTGCGAGGACAATTTGCGACTAGTTTTCGGCCTCGCAACTTTGCGTCTCATTTGCGTCATTTTTGCATTGTTAGACGCCAATTAGACGCAAACTTGCGAGAACTATTTTCGTCGCAAAAAGAGTCGCAATTTTGCGTTTCTTTTGCGTCTTTTTAATATATCGACGCAAGTGTGTAGCAATATTGCGACGGTTTTGCGGTGAATGATATTTTTAATGTTTTTAGACGCAAAATCGCCGCAACATTACGACGGGTTTGCGTTGAAAGATATTTTTCTGTGAAATCTTGGTTATAGACGCAAATTTGACGCAATTTAGCATCTAATTTGCGTCATCTAGATATTTTCTTCGGTTGCGTCTGTATTGCGTCGAAATTAGGTACAACACGTTTTCAATGAATTTGGACGTGTTTGTCGGCTAAAAATATAGTCGCAAATAACAAGCAAAACTCACGTAAATTTTCATTTTGTCGCAAATGCGTTACAAATTAGTAGCAAAATTACTCTGATCCACTATAAATAACGAGGGGTTGGAGAGTAGAAGCGAGACACCAAAAAAAAAAACATTACGACAACATTTTATGCAATTTTTTTTTAAAAATTGTTTTTCTTGAAAAAGTTTTTAATATTATCGATCAACGATCATGTCTTCACATCATGAGATATACACGATTCGGGCATGGATGTACAACCACCGAGATCCAAATACCGGTGAAGTGACGAAAGAATTTAGAGATGGTCTTGACCAGTTTTTGACCAAGGCGACAAACCAATCATTCGCGCAGGACAATGGTAAACAACTTATTTTTTGTCCTTGTGTTAAATGCGAGAACTATGATCAACATGATACACACACTGTTTGGAAGCATTTATTTACGAGGGGGTTTTTACCTAACTACTATGTTTGGTTTTCGCATGGAGAGGATTTTGTTGTTAATGTTCCTGGTAGTTCAAGTACGGGTTATCATGGGAATCAAGATGGCGCTAGTAGTTATGATGATTATAACTATCAACATCAGCATCAAGATTATAATGAATATGGATATGGTAATAGTGATGGGAATAGGTTTCATGATATGGTTACTGATGCATTTCATGAAACTACTGCCTCATTTAGTGATAATACGGTTGAAGAACCGAACCCGAGTGCTAAAAAGTTTTACGATATGTTAGACACTGCTAATGAACCTATCTACGAGGGATGTAGAGAAGGTCTTTCAAAATTGTCATTAGCATCTAGGATGATGACAATTAAAAGCGAACATAACATTAGTGAAAACTGCATGGATAAATGGACTGAATTGTTTAATGAGTATTTGCCGGAGGGTAATAACTCAGCGGAGAGTTACTATGAAATACAGAGACTGGTAGCAAGTCTTGGTTTACCGTCGGAGATGATCGATGTTTGCATTGATAACTGTATGATTTTCTGGAAAGATGATGCGAAGTTGACGGAATGTCGTTTTTGCGGGAAACGAAGGTATAAGGAAACGGGTGGTCGCACGAGGGTACCGTTCAAGCGTATGTGGTATCTTTCGATAACGGATAGGCTGAAGCGATTATACCAATCAGAGCAGACAGCTGGGGCAATGAGGTGGCACGCAGAACACTTTAGTGAAGAAGGAGTGATCTCTCATCCATCAGATGCGAAAGCGTGGAAACACTTTAACACGGTACATTCTGAATTTGCTGAGGACCATAGAAATGTTTATTTGGGTCTTTGCACTGATGGGTTTAGTCCGTTTGGAATGTCTGGTCGGCAATACTCGTTGTGGCCAGTCATAGTAACCCCTTATAACTTACCTCCGGATATGTGCATGCATAGAGAATTTTTATTCCTCAGCGTTCTGGTACCAGGGCCTAAGCATCCAAAAAGATCTCTTGATGTCTTCCTGCAACCTCTAATCCACGAATTACAAGAGTTGTGGCATATCGGTGTACAAACGTTTGATTCATCAAACCGTAAGAACTTCAACATGAAAGCAGTGCTTATGTGGACGATAAGCGACTTTCCAGCGTATGGGATGCTATCTGGATGGACAACTCATGGAAAATTATCATGTCCCTACTGTCTAGATAAGACTGATGCATTTCAATTAGCGAATGGACGCAAATCTTGCTGGTTCGACTGCCATCGCCGTTTTCTGCCAATACGTCATCCTTATAGAAAGAACAGGAAGTTGTTCACCAAAAATAAAACCGTGAAAGTTACCCCCCCGGTTTATCTTTCAGGAGAACAATTAGAAGCACAGATAGATGAATACGGTGGCCAATTCACTGCAAAAGTTGGGGGTAATTGGCAAAGTCTCCCCGGTAATATGCCTAGTGGGTATGGACAGTATCATAACTGGCATAAGAAGAGTATATTTTGGGAGCTGCCCTACTGGAAAGATCATCTATTAAGACACAATTTGGATGTCATGCACGTTGAAAAGAATGTTTTTGAGAATATCATCCACACATTGTTGAATGTTCCGGGTAAAACAAAAGATAATGTCAAATCACGTTTGGATCTTCCTGCTATATGTGAACGACCTGAGTTGCATATAACAAGCGATGGTAGGGCACCGATTCCTAGTTTCCGACTGTCATCTGAAGCAAAAAATGCTTTATTTAAATGGGTTAAGGATGATGTCAAGTTCCCAGATGGATATGTGTCAACGTTCTCAAGGTGTGTCGAGCAAGGACAAAAATTTTCTGGTATGAAGAGCCATGATTGTCATGTATTCATGCAACGACTACTACCTTTTGCATTGCAGGAGCTTCTACCGAATCACGTACACGAGGCACTAGCAGGTACTTTTAAATATATATTTATTTGTTACTTTAATTGACTAATTAACGAAGAGAATTGTCACTTCAGGTATCGGAGCATTTTTCAGGGACTTATGTGCGCGAACATTAACGGAAACCGATATCTTAAAGTTAAACTCAGACATTGCACCTACTATTTGCAACTTAGAGAAGATATTTCCCCCTTCGTTTTTTGATGTGATGGAACATTTGGTTGTCCACTTACCTCATGAGTTAGATCTTGCTGGACCTGTCCAATTTCGATGGATGTATCCGTTCGAGAGGTTCTTCAAACATTTGAAGATGAAAGCAAAAAATCTCGCAAGGGTTGAGGGATCAATTGTGGCTGGAAGTTTGACTGAGGAGACATCTAACTTCTCGAGTTACTACTTCAGTCAAACCGTGAAAACCAAGAAAACAGGTCGTACACGCTACGACGATGGTGGAATTGGGCGTACATATCCTTTAGAGGGTGTACCTGATGTTTTCTCGGATATAGGCCGAATGGGTGGCAAAGTTACGACAACAGAATGGTGTGATTACAAGCATTGTCAAGCAGCTCATACATATATTTTGCTAAACTGTGACTACTTTCGACGATATGAGAGGTATATATAGTTGAAAATAACTTCTTTTATCCATATAAAATAAAATAATTATAACTATATATGTGGTATACAGGATGCTCGAACAGCAAATAAGTGATGCATTTCCGGGTCTAAACGACGAAGAAGTGAGATCATATGTAGAACGTAATATTGCTGGATGGATGCGAGATAAGGTAACCAAGCATATTTTCATATACCTATATATAAGTAATGTTACATTGAGGCTAATAATCAAATGAATTTGGTTTTGTAGGTGATGAAAAACTCGAGGCGAAGTTGGCCTTTATGGGTGCATGAGTTCGTGATGGGACCTATCGCAGATATAAGAATCGCTAAGATGTATTGTACACGCGGATTCATTTTCCATACCTTTTCCCATGGACAACGAAGGGCAACTGCAAATTATGGTATCCATGTCCCTGGCGAAACCAACTACTATGGTATCTTGAAAGAAATTGTTGAAGTTGAGTATGCTGGTATGTTGAATCTTAAATGTGTTTTATTTCGTTGTGATTGGTTTGATCCAACGATCAGGGTCGGAGTGAGATCCAGCAAATTTGGAGTTGTGGACGTACAAGGACACCGGAGTTATACCGCCAAGTTCGAGCCATACGTTTTAGCATCTCAAGCTGAGCAAGTAGTTTTTATTCCTTACCCTCGTCCTCGTCTCCGACGTGATCAGAATTGGTTATCCGTTATTAAAGTTAACCCACGGGGCCGACTTGTGGGGGGCTTAGCTGATGGTGATTATGATCAACCTCCTGTGCAACCTGAAAGGACAGAAGAAGTTTGTATTCCAATCGAGGCGAACAATGATTTGACCAGAATTGACCCGCTACATATGGGACTTGAAATGATATTCGAGGATTCTGAAGGTGAAGAGAATTCTGATGAGTTTGTTGAATGCGAGGAAATTGATGATGAGGAAGAAGACGAAAATGGAGAGACATACGTTTCCGAGCACGATGTGGACGATTAAGAAGAAAATTGAGAGACGAGTGTTATGTAATGTGTGGATCGAGTATATATATATATATATATATAATGTTAAGTTTGTTTTATATATAAATAATGTTAATTAAGTGTGTTTTATATAATTAATGTTAAGTGTGTTTTATATATGCGTAGTATCAATACCGACGCAAAACCGATGCAATATTGCGACTAATTTGCAGCGTAAAATCAATATAGACGCAAAACCGATGCAAACTTGCGACTAATTTGCATCGTAGTACCACCATACCGACGCAAAGCCGATGCAAAATTGCTAGTAATTTGCGTCGCATTATCAATATCGATGCAGATACAACATTGCGACTACTTTGCAAAACTACAAACCCTATACCCTAAAATGTTGTGATTCTTGTTACTTTCATAATACCTTCTCGTGTGTTTATTAATCATTAGTAATTATTGCCCTTATATTGTTCGATCAAACGTTGTTGATAACAAAATTTTGCAACAACACTATTGTTCAACTAATGAATGAATGTACATGTAACTATATCAACAAACTATATTCAATTGAATTTTTTTTACGATTTCTCGAATTATTTATATATATACTTTAAATTTAGCTTGAACTATCAATTTACATTAAAACACTTATGTAATTAGCTTGATTTAGGGTATGATTGATATCTAAACCCTAAACCCTAAATTTACCCTATATCTAATTTGTTTCGTTTTTGCTTCTTATTAGCTTCGAAACCACGCTAATCCGTCGCAAATACTAATGTTTTGCGTCTAACTTGCGTGAATTATAAACTTTGCGTGGTTTTTGCGAGTTAAACGAATAACTGATTTTTTTTATGGTGACTAAATTTACAGATTTTTAAAAAATTTGATGATTGATTTTTTGTTTATTTTGTACGCTTGCGGCTGATTTGCGACGTAATGTCGCAGTAACAAAAAAAATTTAATTATTTTCGTTTTGTCTGCGTCTTATTTGCGACGGTTTGTGGCGGTAATACAAAAAATTTCAATAATTTTCGCCTATTTTGCGACGGAGTTGCGAGTAAAGTTATAAAAAATCTGATTGGGTAAAAATTATCGTCTAGGTTGCGACGGAGTTGCGACGATTTAAAACCTAGTTTACCAAACAAATTTCACTCAGTCGCAGAACAGCCTCTCTCTCTCTCTCGTTCGTTCTTCTTCTCTGGTTCGACCTTCTTCTTCTTCTCTGGTTCGAACAGCCTGCTTTCTTGTCGAATTCGAGGATTTCTCTGCTTCTGTCTCTCACTCGGTTCGTCTCCTTCTCTCTACTCGTCTCTGTCTCGTGTATCTCCTCTCTCGTGTGGGGAGACATAAAAATCGGCTTAATTAAGTTATTTAGAACCCAAATTTCATTCGATTTTTCCTTAGAATTGTCGTTTATAGTCGCGATAATGATGTTTGCATGTGGTATTGGTGGGTTTTGTTAGGATTTTAGGATTTTTGATGTTAGGATTTTAGGATTTTGGTTGGCGATAATGTTGATGTTAGGATTTTTATATGTTTGATGAAAAAAAAACGGATTTATATATGCATTTTGTGATGAAAGAAAAACGGATTAACAACGGTTTTTAGTAATGGTTTTGGTGATCAATGGTTAAGGATAATTTTATTGTGTATGGAATTTTTGGAATTACATTGGAATTTTTGACTTGGTGATCAACGGATTTACATTGGAATTTTTGCTAATATTTTGTTTTTAATTGTAGATGGCAAACAACTCCTACACCAATTATCTAAATTCTTCAAATACGCCTTTCCCGCAAGGAGTTAATCAACAACGTTCGAGAACCTCTCCTACTATCCCGAGTTTTGTTCCCGAGACGCAACCGGGTCATCATCCTCCACAACTTCACGAGAATGACGAGGAAAATGTCGAGGATGCCTTGGACAATGACCAGGAGAATGCGGAGGAGAATGCCAAGGGTCTTAGCCACGAAGAAGTTGAACGGTGCAACCAAATGACACTAGAGGAGCTTCTCGTTAGTCCCGCACGAAAGAAACTACCGAGATTGGAGCCAAATCCTCTAGGAAAAGCTTTATGGTAATAATATATATTTTTTTTAATTATTTGAATAATATTTTTTAAATTATTTGATTAATATTTTTTCAATTAAGTCTTTCTAACATAATTTTGAATTTTATTAGGTTCTCAAAAGGTGTCGTTGGAAAGACTATTAGAAAGATTATTGAGCGGGACTTCAAAATGGTTCACCCGAGTTGGAAAAAGGTTGACGGGGAGACGAGGAGTAGGTGGTATAAGACTTTCGCGGTAATTGAATTCGTCCATTTTATAATGTTATTATGTTTATTTTGATTTATTAACCTTATTAATTTATTTATTATTTATTTTTTGTAGCAAAAATACTATTGGGACTATGAAATCAACACACTAGTCCGGGAGAAATTCGAGGAGAAAGGCAAGAAACGTCTCACCGATCAGGTTGGCCGATGGAAGAAAAAATGGGAGGAAAATCCTGATCCGGAGTATTGTATGCCGCGTTGGTTTAATCCGGATGTTTGGAATGGTCTCGTCGCGTATTGGCAGTTGCCCAATTCCAAAGTTACAAGCCAAAAATGCTCAAATGCCCGTCGCACAAAAGTTGACGGGGTGGAGATGTCTAAGCATGTCTCGGGCCAATTATCATTTGAGGAACAAGCACGGCGGATCGTAAGTTAACTTTCATTTAAATTAATTTTATTTCTAATAAAATTAAAATTATAAGTTTGTTCAAATTAACATAGGTTAAATTATAAGTTTGTTCAATTTAACCTAATTTAATTTTTAGGCACAAGACAAAGGAGCTCCTGCTACAATGCCTGAGCTTTGGGAGAAGACCCATAGACGCGGAGACGGGACGTGGGTTGATCAACGGGTGGAGAAGTTACACGGTGATGTGACTGCTCGAGTCGCAGAAATCACATCGCAACCTACTCCTGATGGTTCACCCTTAGAGTTAACTCCGGTGGAAATAAACCGCATCGCCTCTCAAGTAAGAAAATTCTCATTTTTCTAGAAAATTCTGATTATAATTTTATTACTTACACAGTTTAGTTAATTTTTGTTTTTTTAAAATTTATTATTTTACAGCTTGCTCCTCGTACCAAAAAAGGGAAGATGGCTTTTACGGGTTCTATTCCGATCGATGAGGAGGGAGTTCCCTATTGTCCGATTTCGTCTTACGCTTCTGATCCCATTAGAGACAAGAAGTTGGAGCTCGCAGAACAAGAGATCAAATCATTAAAGGAGGATAATTGCAAGCTAAAGGAGGAGTCCAACAGCTTCAACGAAATGTTTGCGGTACTTGGGGCAACGAATCCAACAATTGCCGAGATGATGCGGAAGAAGAAGGAAGCAGCAACAACGACAAGAGGAGACGGTACATCCGGAACATCGAACGATTTTGTTTCAGGATTGTTTGATATTAACTCGAATTAGCTTTATTTTGTTTTCGTAAATATTCGGATTTTTTTTTTGTAACATCTACTGTTATATATTCGGTTATATATATAAAATGAATTTTTTTGAATTTGATCATTTTAATATTTTTTTACAATTAAATTAATTAAAAACCAATATTTATAAAAAAACTCGGATCAAATATTTAGCCGCAAAACTCTCGCAAATCTAATAGACGCAAACTTCTCGCAAACATAATAGACGCAAATACATCGCAAAACTACTAGACGCAAATACATCGCAAAACTACTAGACGCAAATACGTCGCAAAATAATACGACGCAAATTCGTCGCAAAAAAATCAGTCGCAAACACCACGCAAACAAAAGAAATCGCAAATTCCCCGCAACAAAAAGAAATCGCAAATTCCTCGCTAAAATATCACACGCAATCACGTCGCAAATAATAGCGTCGAATTTGCGTCAAACCCATAATTGCGGCGGAAATGCGACGATTTATGATTTGCGACTGGGCCCTCGCGGCAATTTAAATTAACTCGCAAATATCTCGCAAAATGGAATTTGCGAGTCATTTGCGACTAAAAATCGTCTCGCAAATGGGCCTGTTTTCTTGTAGTGTTTCGCCAATGTGCAACTCTCTCCTACTGCAGTATGCAGCCCTTGTTTCATCGACTATTTGGAACATCTAATCTTGGCTATGTTAGGTCTATGCGCTCTGCTATCTAGGAGTCCTAGGTACTTTATATATGAGAAGAATATTGGAGCTAGTTGCTGTTGTTTGAATTGTGAACCATATGCTTATACTGCATCAACGATTGCTTGTCCTCTTGTACCAGAAAAATCTGGGTCATTTCTCTTTTCTATCCGTCTTTGTGATACTTTACTGTAGTATGCATGTTGTCATCATGATTCTCTTTGACTCTAGCACTTGTCTCGCTTGAGTTTAAAGGAAGATTGCTCTTCATTGTCTTTGGTCCATTAAGTCTTGGTATATTGGACATATATTGCTCTAATTACTCCTTTATGGAGGTTGTTTACACCCTTTCATTCTCTTTTGTTGTGAGGTATTGTTTTGTAGGGAAAAAAGAGTTGGAATTTGCTTTGCTATTTGCAGAAGTTCTTACCTTTAGTATCGCAAAGAATATTTCTTTGCATCAAGTATTCTACACTCGCAGCTGATACCTCCGGTGTTAGCAGCATAGACTTCTACTCAAAGCCGCATTATTAACCGCTTCAACTATAGAGATCTGACACTTTATTGTGTTCTCGGTTTCTCCGTCTCTTATCAACCTTCTCAAGTGTGGAATTGTTGTCAATGAGCAGAAAAACATCTTACATAACTTTGTTGGTCTATTAGGCACCTTTCTCCTATCCTTATTTTTCATGCTTGTTATACGGCATATGTTTAGCCGTTTTGTTAGTTATGTCTTCCATATTAGACTGTAACATTTTTTTCTTGATTAGAGTTTAATCTATTTATAAAATTTGGTTTGATAAAAAAAAAAGAGTCTAAAATCTAAAGATCATTCATTATCTATTTATACATTTGCTAAGTTATGGAAAAAAAGGACTTTAATAAAAATTGCCATAACCATAATGAAAAATACTTCTATACATAGTTGTACAAAATAAATAAATACAAGGAGTCATGAAAAAAAAAAAGTTAAAAAATAGAGGGAGCTTTACAACGAAGACTTTACTATCTGAGTAGGCACAAAAAAAACAATTGTCGCGTCACTGTCTCTAACCAGCACGCCCAACCACAACCACCTCAGAGAACAATCGCTCGGGAACTTCATTTGCCGGCGATCGAAAATGACGCCTCGTCCGACATCTTTCTCTCTTCTTCAAGCAAACACTTTCACATCTCTCTCTCTCTCTCTTTCATATTTATTATGATCTTCTTCTGCTAAAGATCACTTTCTCTCGATATCATCATCTTCTCCTCACTTAACGTCTTCGATCTCTGGTAATTTCAAATCTCTGTAATCGTTTCTGGGTTTTTTTTCCAAGTTTCAGGATTGTTTGATTGCGCATTGTTGATTTTGGATTCGTTCATCGTATTTGGTGTCTCTGCAGCTCTGAGTTTTCATAGCGATCTACAAAAATGGTGGATCCGGGGCCGATTACGCCGGGCCAGGTACAATTTCTCTCTCGTACGTTCTTCTACTTCCGATTCAATGCTGAGCAGATTTAGTTGACAAGGTTGAAAATTTGTCGGTACCATTATGACTTATTTCGTGAAAAGCCGCCATTTTTAGTGGAAGGAAACCTAAGAAAGTGACTCTTAATCTGAAAGTCAGCCTAAATCATAGGACAGGTTCTTTGGTCTCATCAGCACACAGCAAGTACAGTGTCTAAATCTTTCAGTGATGGATCATAAAAAATTAAATGATCAAGTCTAAGTCTAGCTAAATTGAGTCTTCGTTTGTAGCTTTGTACTAGCTTTGAATCATTTTAGAGTTGAGTGGATACTGACCCCAATCTGCAGGATTTAACTTTGTAGTGAAATTTTTGTAGGTATCTTTTCTACTTGGAGTAATCCCAATATTTATCGGTTGGATATACTCAGAGCTACTTGAGTACAGGAAATCTATGGTTCCATTGAAACCGTAAGTTGTTGCAATGTGGTACTCTCAGTAATGAAGCTGAGTTTAGCCGTGAAGCACCTTCTATTGTGCTTCCTCTCATTTGACTTAGCCTTAAAAAGAGTTCTATTATTTTCATGCAGTCACTCGGACAATAATCTGGTTGATTTGGGAGATGTACCAGAGAAGGACGATGAAAAAGCTGATTTGTTGGAGGGAGGTCTTGCCCGATCACCATCTGTAAGGTTTCATAATTCATCCATCAGAACAAACATAATCAGGTTGGTGTTTTCATCTCGTAGTTTTTTTCTAGTTTGTTTATTACAGTTCTTCAGCAGTTCTCTCATGCTAGGGTATCGATGATTCCAATCACAGGTTTTTGAGTATGGAAGATTCGTTTTTGCTGGAACACCGAGCTACCTTGAGAGCAATGTAAGTGAAGTTAACTCTAAAAACTTAAGAAGTGATAATCTCTTTTTTCGTTATCGTATGTTAACATTCATAGTCATACTTAGGTCGGAGTTTGGAGCAATCTTAATATATTTCTATATCTGTGACCGTACGGAGTTGCTTGGAGATTCTACCAAGGTATCCATGTCCTTCAACCTCTTTGTATCTTAAATCCACTAAAGAATATCTACTTCAATAGTTGAACGCTTTTGCTCATAGGACTTGGTCTCATTTGACAGAATTACAACCGCGACCTTTTCCTTTTTCTCTACGTTCTTCTGATCATAGTATCAGCCATGACATCTCTCAAAAAGCACAATGACAAGTCACCCATAAGTGGGAAATCCATTCTTTACCTTAATCGCCACCAGACAGAAGAGTGGAAAGGATGGATGCAGGCAAGTTCTCTTGGTTATTGTCGAATATGATCATTGCCTTTTTTGTTGTTGTTGTTGATTACTGTATTGTAGCTCTTATTCCTGCTTTCTACATTTTGTTCTCATATCTTACTCTTTAACAGGTTTTGTTCTTGATGTATCACTACTTTGCTGCGGCTGAGATATACAACGCAATCCGTATCTTTATTGCTGCTTACGTCTGGATGACTGGTTTTGGAAATTTCTCATACTACTATATCAGAAAGGATTTCTCTGTTGCACGTTTTGCGCAGGTGATATGATTCATTCCGTAAAAAACTCGTCATTGTACTTTATCTTGCACATCTAAAATCTTGTTCTCTTACAGATGATGTGGAGGCTGAACTTCTCTGTAGCATTTGCCTGTATTGTTCTCAACAATGACTACATGCTCTATTACATCTGCCCAATGCACACTCTCTTCACCCTAATGGTGTATGGAGCTCTGGGTATCTTCAGCAAGTACAACGAAGTTGGTTCAGTGATGGCTTTGAAGATATTTTCATGTTTCCTCGTTGTTTTCTTGATGTGGGAAATTCCTGGTGCTTTTGAAATATTCTGGAGTCCATTAACATTCTTGCTAGGTGGTTAATTTCTCTGGATCTGATCATGTGCTCTATATCGAATGAAACATGGAATCAAAGGGGTTTCTAATATTTGGAAATTGCATGTGAATAAATGCAGGGTACAGTGACCCTGCGAAGCCTGATCTTCATCGATTACATGAATGGCACTTCAGATCAGGCCTTGATCGCTACATATGGATCATTGGAATGATTTATGCCTATTTTCACCCAACTGTAAGTTCTTAAACCTAGACACACATTCAGTTTTTTTTTTTTCTGGTCTTTTGCAGTGTTGATGTAATAAACTTCAAAACTTGCTATGATTCTCTAGGTGGAAAGATGGATGGAGAAGTTAGAGGAATGTGAATCGAAGAAAAGAATATCAATCAAGACCGCTATAGTTACTATTGCCGTGCTTGTAAGTACTTTCAGTCATCTTTTAGCTTATGATTGCATCATCCAATTATACTCGATTGATATATATTTCCCGTTTGGTCACATTTTAGGTTGGCTACGTGTGGTATGAATGTATCTACAAGCTAGACAAGACCAGTTACAACATGTATCATCCATACACATCTTGGATCCCCATAACGTATGTGTATATAACCTCTCTTCCGTTATATGTTTCTCTTATTTTACTGACTGAGACTCAAACATGACTCGCCGTTTGGTTTCTTCTGGGATCCAGTGTTTACATTTGCCTTAGGAATTTCACCCACCAGCTTCGGAGTGTGACATTGACTCTCTTCGCGTGAGTGAACTCGCACTTGCATCTAAGCTAAATCCCGGTTTGATATATTCCCTCATTTCCATGTAATACTCTTACATTTCTTTGCGCAGGTGGCTTGGCAAGATCACTTTAGAGACTTACATTTCCCAGTTTCATATATGGCTAAGGTTTGTTATCCGCAACTTAAATCTTGTTTTCCTGGAAACTTAATTAATTCGATCTCTTGCTGACCAAACACCAATTTTCAGATCAAACATGCCTGATGGGCAACCAAAATGGCTTCTCTCTATTATCCCGGGATACCCTATGCTCAATTTCATGCTCACAACCGCGATATACGTCCTAGTAAGAAACTGGAAGAACTTCTCTCTTCATATTTTCTATTATCAAACTTTCTGAAACATTTTCTGTTTCTTCTTCTTCTTCTCCAGATATCTCACCGTCTCTTCGAACTAACCAACACACTCAAGACAGTTTTCGTACCCACAAAAGACAACAAGCGTCTGTTTTGTAACTTCATAGCAGGGATTGCGATCGCTCTTCCTCTTTATTGCTTCTCATACGTTCTTCTTCAAATTCATCGCTAAAACCTGTGAGTCCCCAAATCATCTCATTGCCATTTACTCATTGAAATCTAATCCAATCCACGTTCATGTTTAAAACTCTGTAGAGATCTATCATTTACAGGTAGAAAGAAGTGTTGTAGTCTGTGTTTCTTCATTGGGATCTCATCAAAGCAAAGCAAAATAAGAAAGTGACAAATTTAGTTTTGAGGAGCATTTTCTTGTGCACATTCAGCTTCAGAGGTTGTTCAACAAGGCCAGGACCAAGGACTCACAGAAATCGACACTGCTTTGCTCTATTGCCATACAATATCAAAGTGGTTGATTTTGATTCAAATTTTCATTTTTTGTGTGTGTTTGATAGCTTCTTTAGATTTTGTTTGTAAGCATTAATAAGCAAACAATCTTTGTGGTTCGTCCAAAAATGTATAGTGATGTTAAAGAATTAACCAAGTTACAAAAAAGGAGAAAAACAGTTAACTCGAAGTCTCTTCACTCTTTTCATAATCCAGAAACAGATTGTTCAGACAGAAGTAGCTTGGAGCTTCCTTGACCTGGAAAGTACAAGAAGATCACAGTCACATCTAGACTCAGACAAAGATCCTTGTACTGTCTGAGTCGATGCTTAATGATCTTCTTGTTCACACCAAAGTTTTCATTTCTTCTTTTCAAAATTGAAACAAAGTTAATCTAGCTGTTTAACAACTACATAGAAAGATATAGACAATGACATTGCAACATAAAAGTGCTTAGAGGATATTAAATGAGAGTTTTTGAATCTTCTTTGATTTCTTCTAACTTTGATGACTCTGCAGAATCCATTCAAAAAAATCTATAAAGAAAGAATGTAAGAGTGACACTCAGTTTTGGACCTTTGTGATCCATTTTTTTTTCCATTTATATAATACTTGGTATTACACAATTTCGTCCCCACATTTTATAAATATCATGTTGTCCACATCATGCACCATACCTTCCACTAGGAATTTGTGTCAGTGGGTAAGATTTTCAAAGTTACTGCTAATAATGAAGCATCAAGAACAGAACAGTTTTAAACATCTGAAAACATGTATAAATCTTTCATAAATGCGTTGGTCTCTTTGGTTTCCTCAGTTAAACAGACCACAAAATCAAGCAAAACCTAAAAAAGATCAGAAGAAGGAAGATCATAACCATGGATGGTGAATCATCATCAGTACCTACATCGAAGAATCGTAAGAGATGGCTTCATATCTTTATATATTCTTTCTTTGTTCTCTCATGTCAAGCAACAGCTACAATTCTTGGTAGATTATACTATACAAATGGTGGAAAGAGCAAGTGGATGGGATCTTTAGTTCAACTTATTGGTTTCCCTGTTCTTGTTCTGTTTCGATTCTTTTCAACCATCAGAAACCAACCCGAAACAACAACAACAAACACAAGATGTTTCATACGTTTGTCTTCTTTCACAACCATTGGATCAGTTTACATTGGCATTGGATTATTAGTATCAGCAATCTGTTATCTTTCCTCATTTGGCTTGCTCTACTTACCGGTTTCCTCGTTCTCTCTCATTTGGGCTTCGCAGTTAGTTTTCACCGCTTTCTTCTCATATCTTCTCAACTCGCAAAAGTTCACTCCTTTCATTGTGAATTCTCTGTTTCTACTCATCATTTCCTCTATTCTCCTTGTGTTCAACAATGAGCCACAAGCCACAAGAGTCTCTAAAGGAAAATATGCAATCGGTTTCCTATGTACCGTCGCTGCTTCTGCTGGCTCTGGTCTGCTTCTATCTCTAGTGCAGCTGATACTCAGAAAAGTTCTAAAGAAGAATACATTATCAGTAGTCATAGACATGGTTTTCTACCAGTCTCTAGTTGCAACATGTGCACTTCTGGTTGGTCTTTTTGCTAGTGGGGAGTGGAAAACTTTAACCGGTGAGATGAAAAGCTACAAACTAGGAGAAGTTTCATATGTAATGACTCTGGTTTGGACAGCTATTACTTGGCAAGTCTACACAATTGGCGTTGTGGGATTGATCTTTGAGTCATCTTCTCTGTTCTCCAATGCTATAACCGCAGTGGGATTGCCTATTGTTCCGATACTCGCAGTGGTAGTGTTCCGCGATGAAATGAATGCGACAAAAGTCATTTCTATCATTTTAGCTATATGGGGCTTCATTTCATTTGCTTATCAGCATTACCTTGATGAGAAAAAGTTGAAGAATCTTGAAGGACTTCCTGATCTACATGTTTCCTCACTAGCCAAAGAAGATAGACACATTAAACAAGAAGCTGCGGATAGCGAGAAAAGCATAGAGATAGATATGATTCACAATAATAATCTGTGAATAGTTAGTTGTGTGGTTTTGTTTATATTTAGAGCAAATGTTTCTCTATCCAAGCCAAAGAAAGGTATAAAGAACAATGATACAACTTACATAATAGCTATAGAATGCAACATTGATCACACAAGATAACCAATCTCATCTTACACAAGACATCTTATAAACAAAAGAGGCAGCAAAAACGCTATTGATAACAATTCACCAATACGAAATGCCTCTCTAATAAGCTCAATACGAACTTTGAGACTTAAGGATTTAGTTAAAACCAATGTTTTCACGCCCGGCCCGGACCGGCCGGTTCAACCGGTTGAACCGCGACCCGATCACTATTACGGTTCGGGTTATATGGTAAAATCCGCTAATAAAAAACCAGTCAAAATCCGGAAAAATCCGCTATTAACCCGCGAACCGGTTGGTTGAACCGGCGGTTTGGATTTTGAAAAAAACCTTACCATGAATTAGAGGGTTTGTTTTTAGCTGTTGATATAGGGTTTCATCTCTTTCAAATTTATACTTTTGAGATTTAGTATTATTTTTTCTTAAACTTTAGAGTTTAGATCCTTTATTTTGAAATGAAAAGAAAAAGTTTTAAAACTTTATTTATTGTATATATTTACAATATATATATAATATATATATAAATTTTTAATAATTTATTGACCCGCGGTTGATCCGCGGTTGGACCAGTGACCTGATGATCCGATAGATAAGTTGGTTCGCTGTCCGGGTCGAGTTTCAAAATATTAAAACCTTAGATCACCCACATTGATAAACATAGTGGGAGGGGTCTTTAAATATAAAACTAATAAAAAAAATAAAAAATGATAGAAATGGAAGATAAGTGTCTCTAGGAAGACACTTAAGACACCCTCCTAAAGACATTTTAAAGACACTTTAAAAACACTATAGATTATTATATTATTAATTATATAATATTTTATATTTAAGACACTTAAATTTAGATGTCTAATGTGGTCTTACTCTCTCTTCTCTCAAACTTTAAAAGTGAAGATTTTTCCATAATCATATTGTAGAATAAAAGAGATGGGCCTTAATCTGGCCCAATAAGTCATGGAAAAATGAGTCAATGCCTGATATGCTCCTCCTGGGAAAGTCAAATCCCCATATACTCCTGTTATATCTGAATTTTTATTTTTCAATTTTTTTAATCCCAAAATAATGAAAATGACCAAAAACCCAGATGAATAATCACATAATTACGAACCCAACCCAATTTACCCACCCGACGTTTTATGTATCCGGGTCGAAACCGGGTCGAGACAAATAAATCCCCAAATCGATCTGTATATCAGTTTTTACTCCCTTTTGAAACCGAAAATCAGTTTTTTATCTCTCGATCTCCCTCTACACTTCAACAGGAAGATAACTAGGTTAACTAGTGGATAAATCGAACGATTTGAAGATGGTGAAGACATGCATTGGACGGCCTCGAAAAGGGAAGAAGAAGACGAAGTCAAAGACGCCTTACGATCCTCCACCAGAAGTGATGGAGGCAAGAATCGAAGAGCCCGAACCAGTTCCACCAGAAGAGGAAGAAAGAGTCGAAGAAGAAGCAAGAATCGAGGAAGAAAAAGCAATAGTAGATGAAATTGGTCATGGCGGTTCTGGAAGTAATGGAGAGGAAGAAGAAGCAATCGGCGATTCTGGAAATAATGGAGAGGAAGAAGAAGCAATCGGCGGTTCTGGAAATAATGGAGAGGAAGAAGAAGCAATCGGCGGTTCTGGAAATAATGGAGAGGAAGAAGAAGCAATCGGCTGTTCTGGAAATAATGGAGAGGAAGAAGAAGCAATCAGCTGTTCTGGAAATAATGGAGAGGTATGTACATCGGAACATTATTTTTGAGAGTTTGCGTTTAGGAGTTTTATGTATTTGAAGTGAATTGTGATTCGAATTGTAGGATAATGAGATAGAAACTGAACCAATGCTGCCTTTCGAGATGTGTTTCCCTAAGAGTGAGTATGGCAAGTCTGTAAAAATCATAACCAGCTGTTATATTGAGCACGCCGTTTCGAATATCACAGCTACACTTGAACCGGAGGAATTGGAATGGTTCCTTGATCACCCTTAGTTTAGTCATTTCTTTCACATGCCAAAAAACAAAAACCACATGACGATGGGAATGTGGATGCTCCTCCTCCGTAAGGTGAAGACAATTGGGAGAAACGAAGCTTGGTTTGTGGTGAATGGGGTTCCAGTACGATACTCTATGAATGAACATGCACTCTTGTGTGGTTTAAACTGTCTACAATATCCAACAAATTATAAGAAGTTTGGGAATGTGAAGTTTGTTGAAAAGGTCTTCAAGAAGGTTAAACCAACCTATGCAGCTGTTGAGAAGAAGTTGATGTCAATGAGGCGTTCTGATGATAGATTGAAGGTGGCCGTACTGTACTTTTTAGCAAGCATCATCAAGGGAAATGCTAAGACAGGAGCCGATGCACCTGCAGTAGAAGAGTTTTATCAGAGAGCCGTTACTGATCTTGAGTGGTGCAGAACGTTTCCATGGGGTCGACTGTCTTTTGATCACACTATGCAGAGGTTAAATCATACTGTGGACAAAGCCAAAAAGTTGTCCAAAACATATTGGATCTTTCCAATGTTCATAACTCCTTTGGAGATAAGTATCTTCATAGCTGTTTTTGATTAAGTGTTTAGTGTATGCATTTTTGCTTATGTGAGTATTTGGTTATGTTAAAATGTGTAGATTTTAGTGTTTGAGGCGATCCCTGATATGATGAATTCAGAGAGCCGATTATACCTCCATCGCCTGCGTGTCCTAGGATGTGCAAGAGTGCTTTCAAATCAACTAACTTGAAAGGTTTTCCACTTTCGGAGCTTAATGATGCACTTGGCAACACAAAGGTTAGTGTAATTACGTTAGATTCTGTTACATATTGATCAATTCCAATGATAGAAAAATTTATTGGACTTTTTATGACAGGACATTCATAGTATCGTGGAACCTACGATGGAGGAGATTCCTCTTTTGGAGGAAATAATTGATGGCATTGAGGATAGAAGTTGTGATGTAGTTTTTGATGGTTGGATGAGAGTTCTGAGTCAGAACAAGAAGATATGGTTTGAAAAGTTGTACAATGATGATGTTGAAGGTAGGAACATGGAAAATGAGGTTGTTGGTACTGCTACTGGTAAGCGAAACACAAAAGGGAAGGAGAAGGAGACTGAGAGTGATGATGGAGGTTTTGAGAGCTTAAAGAACCTAATGGAAGCTGGATTGAAGGACCTTGGTGAGAAGATGACAAACATTGAGGAAGAGGTGTCCGAAAAGCTTGCTTTATTGGAGAAGAAGGTGAATTATGTAATGAGATTTGTTCCTCCGATGGAGGAATATTTGCGTAGGGAGGAGGAGGAGAATGCCGTGGGTACTGGTCTGGAAGTAGAGAAGGAAGTGTCTAGGGAGGAGGAGGAGGAGGAGGAAAAAGAGAAGGAAGTGTCTAGGGAGGAGGAGGAGAAAGCTGAAGAGAAGGAAGTGTCTACGGAGGAGGAGGAGGAGAATGCCTTGGGTACTTCCCGCAAGAACACCTCTACTTCTCGCAAGAAAACAAAGCGTTCCCACAAGAGCACCTTTACTTCCCGCAAGAACCCAAAGCGTTCCCGCAAGAACACTTAAACTTGTCATCTTGCTTTCTTGCTTTCGTTTAGAGTTTATGCACTTGGTTTTCATTTTGGATGTTTTAAACTATTAGTAATACTTTGTTTTCATTTCGGTATTCATGCACTTTGTTTTCGTTTGGATGTTTTAAGCTATTAGTAATACTTTCATTTTGGTATTCATGCACTTTGTTTTCATTTTGGATGTTTTAAGCTATTACTAATACTTTCATTTTGGTATGGTAAACTACTACTTCAAACAACACTTTAGTTAAAACTACAAAACAAACATTTTGTTCAAACATTCCCACCGAAATTACAAACCAAATTAACATAGTTCCAGAATTTTCATAGTTCCAGAATTTGCACTAGAGCATCAACCGTGATTTTAAGGTCAGCCACCATTTTCTTGAGTTCAGTAATTTCCTTAGTAGCTGTCTCGACTTTAGCTTCTTGATCACCCAGCTTGTTCTTCACTGCGTCAATCTCCTCGACGAATGCTTCGTCGCAGAGTTTCCAAATGTGATCCTGATCGTCCTATTCCAAAAGTACAATTCCAATCACAAAAAGTAACAATTCCAATTCCAATGAGAAAGAAAAATTATTTCTTGTGTTGCTTACATTGTTATCTTTCTCACAACTGTAGAATTTTTGGTGGGGGAAGACACCAAGCGTGTGATGCAAAACTACGACTTTGCCTCCACAGTGACAACGAGTCGGAATTCCTTTTTAGTTGGCTGCCATTCTCTTGGTGGGGTGTTCAAGTATTCCGAGAAGGTCTCTCCAAAGATATCATCTTCCGAAGATGTCTCCCCATAGTAGCTCCTGTTGGAGCCGTTATCGCACTCGCCAAGGATTGATAGGTTTTTCCACTTTGGCATTTTCCCAATTCGACGAACCCTAAATCCCCAATTCGATTCGGTGAACCCAAATCCCCAAATCGATGAACCCAAATCCCCAAATCGATGAACCCTAAACCATAGAGATAGAAAGCTAACCTGAGACACGAACACGACCACACGAGAGGTCCACCACACGAAATGAGTGAAGAAGAAGAAGAAGAAATGAGAAAACGAAGGAAAAAGGAGAAGAAGTGAGCCGAAGAAGAAGAATTGTCCGAAATAAGAATAAATAAGAAGGAAAAAGAAATGAGAATGTTAAAAACGTGTTAAATATGTTTACCATTTTTTTTTTCTTTTTTTACACGCAGTTGTATCTAGTTTTTGATTGTCAAAACCGTCAAAGCAGTTGTGTTTTTCCACATTTTCAATATTTTATAGTTACACCATGGACAATCTTTGATTTTTCAGTTGTACTCATGAGATATTGCTATTTTAGGTTTGCCCGAAGGTTTTTATGTTTTCATATGCGCAGAAACATATCGTATACATTATTTCTGTTAGTATAAGTGTAGTGATCAACTAATTGATCATAATTGTTACATGCTTTTGTATGTCAAATGTGATCAACAAAGTGATCGTCATGGTTTTTGCTCAACAAACATGATTCAATATGAGTGGTTCGTATCACATGTTTTGAAATCATGATTCAATATTATTGTTTTGAAATCATGATTCAATATTATTGTTTTGAAATCATGATTCAATAGTATTGTTAAAAGTACAATAATACATAGTTTTACCAGTTTCCAGAGTTATCTAGGCAGAGAGTTTGGAAACATAAATAAACCAAACACAAGGAACAATAATACATAGTTTTACCAGTTTTCAAAGTTAACTAGGCAGAGAGTGCAAACATAAATAGACAAAACACAAGGAACAATAATAAATAGTATTACCAGTTCGTATTGTACATTCACGACACTATCCATTCACCTAGACTTCTTCCTGGGACATACTTGTTATTCGTCTTCCTCTTCTTCCTACGAAATTCTCCAGGATGAGTAAACCTGTTTTCTCGACATCTTCCCCTTTTTTTCGGATACAGCGGGGGTAATGACACCTTTGCAAGTACGTCTGCAGGAATTACCCATTGACACTCGTGTGGGACAGTATAAATTGTCTCGGAATACGCCAACGCCCACGAGGTCACCGTAAAATAATCTGAGCACAAATCATAGACATTCATGTCTACTGTTCTATCTACCATTTTCCCGTACACAAGCACAGACCCTACAACGTGCACACAAGGGTACTTATCTACATCCAAACGTTTGCAACTACAACTTAAGCTCCTTAAGTCAACGTTGTACGCTTTCCCGTCTTCACCAATTACACAGAAGAGACGCATAAATGAGTTCAACACAGTCACCTTCAACTTGTTTCCTGTCTTACAATTAGGGTGCAATTCATTCTCCACAAAGGGGACCATTTTGTGGGTAGTCGGTATACTACCGGCCACTTTCCTGTGCTTGTTAAACCACTCAGAAATTTTTCCAATAATCGAGTCAATCATAGGCAGTAAAGCATACATCCTTGCTTTCTTGAAAACATTATTCATAGATTCTGACATGTTAGTAGTTTCGATGTTGTACCTTGCTCCTTTGGAATAACACCTTGCCCATTTGTCAACAGTTACACTCTTAGCCAAAATTCTCCAACTTTTGGAAACCTTCTCTTGAAATCAGCATAACCCTTCTCGAATTCTGCCTCCGTGTAAATTCCCGCAAGTTCTCTGAATTTCTTCCAAACATAGTCTTTATTTCCGCTAGGAGCTCTTTCTTTCACATTCTGCGACAAATGAAACGTACAAAATCCATGGGTACACTTCTTGTACACCGTAGCAATTGCCTTTATGAGGCTAGCATTCCTGTCCGAAACAAAAACCAATTCTTCTGTATCTGGTACAACTTTCAGAAGCTCCTTGAAAAACCAGTCCCAATTAGCATCATTCTCACTATCTAGAACCCCAAATGCTACTGGATAATGATGACGGTTAGGATCTTGAGCCATAGCAAACACTAGAACACCACCATACTTTAGGAAAGTTGCATCCACACTTATAACTTTCCTCATCACCTTATACCCTCTGATGCAAGCACCCAACGCAATGAATAAGTATTTGAATCTATTTTCTTTATCCAACAACAAACTGGTTATAATACCATCATTGGTCTTCTCTAATACGTGCAAATAAGCATGCAGTTTCTTGTAACTATCTTCTAGACCACCACGTATAACTGATGCAGCTAGATGTCTCCCTCGTCTTGCGGTTTCATATGACAACAAAACTCCAGCTTTGGAGTGAACCAAATCCACCAGAACTTTAGGCGGTGGCGTTTCCATTGAACCTGAAAATTCTTCATGTATAATATCAGCAACTAGTTGTGGAGTCCCTTTCTTTTTACTGCTACTTGAACTCGTAGTTGCACGAGAGCATGTATGCAGCTTCCTGTATGTTTTAACTGACCAAATCTCATTCACTGAAAATTGAGGCCTTGACACTCATAAATACCAATCACATCCTTCAGCACTACATCTAACCACGTATCTCCAACTGTCAGAGTTTAGAATGACATAATCATAACACTCCTTAAGTGCAGCTCTCAACAATAAGTTTTGAACTTCTTCTTTTGCCACAAACTCTTGCCCTATTTCCAGTCCACTACCGTCTTCCCACACATCTACAAATTATTGTCCTTCATGTCCTTCTTCATCAGGAAGCTCAATATATGGTACAAGATCCCCACAATGTTCCATCGGAGTGTCATTGTTATCTGCTTCACCAGGGTGATCCTCAATCTCCGCTTCACCATTCCCCTCTATCCCTACTTCATTTCCCTTTTTCTCTGCTTCATCATTTTTCTCTACTTCTCCAACCGAACTCTCTTGTGTTATAACTTTCTCCTTCGATTTAATTACTTACACATTCAGAGAGCTCCTACATTGCTTTTTATCCGTAGCCCATAAGTATCCATCAACATCATCATCATCTACAATTACACAAATTCTTGCCGGTTTCAATACCAATGGTATATAACTCAGTTTTAGCTTTGTCGTAGATTGATCTACTCCAATCTTCTTGCATATCCTACCCATTAATATCTCAAATGTTATCTCCTCCTTAAACGGTAAAACGCACACGGTAGCTTCTCTTGAATCCCATCTAATCTTATCTCCTTTCCCCACGTATTGCCCTCCGTATTCAGCATGTATCACTGTTTTGTTCATTGTACCTGCACAAAATTAAATTCAAGACAATGCTTAACTAGGACTAACTAACCACACAACCAATCACAACACAACACAACACAACTGACCAACACAACCGAATCTTTAATTCAATCCAAAAGTTACACAACCAAATCCACCGATCCCCAAATTATCAAAATCGTATTAGCTAGAATTACATTTCAATATCAAAATCTCAAATCTATTAATTCTTTAATTGAATCACGAGCTTTCACATCTACAACTCACCTCAATCACCATGCTTAAAGCTTCAACTGCTAGCTCGAAAACCGTCAATTGCGAGCTCTGGGAATCAATTTCCAGAAATCAATTGCGAGCTCCAGAAATCTTGCCGAAGCTTTTGCGAACTACCAGAACCTTGTCAGAGCTCCTACCTTCTACGATCTCGATGACGACGAAGCCAAAGTATTGTCGATTAGCCGACTCACTCCGTTTTTTGTTTTCCCGATCCCGTCAAACTCATTATCCCGATCCCGCCAAACTCATTATCCCGATCCCGATTCCGCCAAACTCGTTAGCTTATTTTCTGGTTTTTATTAAAACAAAAATCAAATAAAAATCAGACACTCCCTACGAAAGAGAGAGTTCACTAAGGTTAGTTTTGGTTTTTTGCATTTTCTGAATTAACAGGAGTAGTTTATTGTTTGCAGGAGTATAATAGTCAAGAGCATACACGTTTTGGAGCAAATGAGGAGTCAAATTCTAATATGGTGTTAAGAAGGAGCATAAAAATCTCAATGGTGTTGAAATGTTCTACATGGTGTTGATAAATATGAAAAACCATTTATATCCTTAATGAATCTTAACTCCTTTTCTTTATTTAAATTTTTAATAAAACAATTTAAAAGAAAAAAAGAGGACACGTGAGAATCTGAGAAAACTCATAGTTGGCGACAGCTGGCACAATACTACTAGGACAACTAGGACTACTTGTGTGGTAATATTAGGACAACTAGAACTACTGTATTGGTAATATTAGGACAACTAGGACTACTTGTGTGGTAATATTAGGACTACTTGGACTACTTTATTGGTAATATTAGGACGACTAGTACTACTTAAATGGTAATAGTAGGACAACTAGAACTACTTGTTTCCTGACACATGTGAACTACTTATTTGAACATGTTGTACCCAAACATATATTTCACAAACACAAATAAGTCTTACAAAGGTACAACAACACAAATAACATATGCAAGAATCTTTTAGGATCTTTTATGATGGACTTTTAAAATGTACAATCAATGGAATGTAACTTAACTGAAGCTTTGTCGTAGCTGTATATACTATAATCTTCCTACATATTCTATCAACCAACCGAGAATAGTGACATCCGAGTGTCTCCAACAATTGAGAATCTAGTCACTTATTTTCTACCTTTCTTTTTCTCATAATAGGGAGGTAAGACACATTCAACTTGTATCTCCTGTAAAATATCCCAAGTAGAATTATGAGATACTGAATAAATAAATCATTGCTCGATCCAGTATCATTTGGAGCAAAAATCATGAATATTAGTCTCCACACTGAGTTTTCTATGTACAACCCTAATTAGTTGTACCATTTATACTAGTCGTACTTCTAAACAAGTTGTAATTGTGCCAGCTGTCGCCAACCCTAATATTACCAAATTACTTGAATTTGTGTTGAATTTATGTTGAATTTTATTAATATGAATTTATGTTGAATTTTATTAATATGAATTTATGTTGAATTTTTTTTTTGGTTCAACTAGAAATACTGGTACAACTAGCAGAAAACAAATGAGCATTAATGAATTAAACACGTGCTAGCCGACAATTAATTACAAAACGTGCGCCGCCTTTTAATGGTCACGTGCGCCGCCTTTTTCTTTTGTAGTTGTACCAATATTGTAGTTGTACTATTTTCTGCTAGTTGTACTTTGGGTGTTTTTTAGGTTTAATTAGTAGTACCATACTTTATATTGAAATTTTTTAGTAGTACTTCGAACATTTACTATATAAACTACATTAACCATAATCCCAGACCATAAAATTTATAAAAAATACAATTTTAAGTCATTAGTCATGTTAGTGTGGTTAAGTTTTGAAAACAAACCTTAGAAGTATAAGGCATTTCATGTACACATTAGATGATCATGTAACCAATTCCAAAAAATTTAATTTATTTATGTAGTTTATGTAAATTATGATGTTTTAATGGCCAATTTGATGTGGAATAATGTTTACAAATGTAAGTTTACATCATTTCACTAACAATACATCTAATCGGTAATAATAGAACGACTAGTACTACTGTATGCGTACTACTAGGACTACTGTATTGGTACGACTAGTCCAAATAGAACTACTTCAACCGTAATAATAGGACTACTGGGACCACTGTGGAGGGTAGTACTAGGACCAATGGGACTACTTGGTAGGTACTTCTACGACTACTAGTACTACTGTGCGGGTAATACTAGGACAAATGGGACTACTTCCCTGATACATGCGAACTAGTTTTTTCCAACCTGTTCTTACAAACACAAATAGGTCTTACACATACGAAATAAGTTAAAAGTTACACAAAACACAAATAATCACTAATATAAACAAGTAATTCAACACATAACAGAAATAACAACATCATTATATTATACAAGTCAAATCCTAGAGCATCTGCAGGCTTCTTCGCTTCAGCTTGAGCATCCTTCTCCTCTTGCGTCTCCGTAACAGACTCCTGAGAGAAATACAAAACCGTAAGTTTGACGTATCGAACTAGTAGTCCTAGTATTACAAATACAGTAGTCCTAGTAATACTAATCCAGTAGTCCGAGTAGTCCTAGTATTACAAATCCAGTAGTCCTACTATTACCACATTAATAGTCCTAGTCGTCCCAATATTACCAACACAGTAGTTCTAGTATCACAAACACAGCAGCTCTAGTTGTCCTACTATTACTAACCTGCAATGCTTCTTCTTGAGTATATGGAGGTTGACTCGGAGGTTGAGTCGCATCATCATCTTCCTCATCATCTTCCTCATCCTCATCCTTCTTCTCATCCTCTTCATCCTCATCCGAATCCTCCTCCTCCTCCAGCCTTCTCATACTCATCTTCGCAGCCTCCTCCTCGGCTGCCTTCTTCTCCGCAGTAGCCTACAAATGGGTCTTCCACAAGATTGGAAGATGTCTTGGCTGTCCGATAAGAAGGTTTCTGAGATTCATTCATCTCTGAAGTTGGCCTGTGCAAAAGAGTACAGCATCTTTCAATTGATAAAGAAGTTATGCATGCACCTAAAACCAAAATGAAAGTTGAAGCTTTTGGAGACTTTTCTAAACATCTCTCCCTCCATAAGCATAATAAAGCTAATGCTACATTTCATGGAGTCATTTCACGCAAGCAAGCTCTCAAGTCAGCTCTAGGAGAAACAAAATATAGCTCTAAGCTCTAAGCTTTAAGTCATTTCACGCAAGCAGTGAGCCCTAAACACAGATTAACTAGAAGGCTGAAAAAAATACCTTTTAGTTGGAGGGGAGCTACTCCGACCAAACCCGGGAATCAAATCATCGAAAACGGAGCTACCCTTGCCCTCTCGCTCACTCTCTGTCTTGTTTGGTTTCCCCAAATTCCCCATCAGATCATCTAAGGGAGAACTGTTCTGTTTCCTGTGCTTTGAAGGTGACGAGATCGAAGAGAAAACGTCATCAAATCTAGCTGACTGAGAAGTGGATGGGATTTTGAGCTCAGGAATTGCTTCATACACATCCTCATCGAACACCGGCTTGTCATAAACCGGCATGGAAGAGGCTGGTTTGGGTGTTGTCCGCTCCTTGAACATAGCATCGTAGTCAAAGGCCGGAGCAGACGGCTTCGGCTGAGAACGAGAATCGGAGGATCCGTACTTCTGTGGTGCGCTAAAGACGTCGTTGAAGAGGAGATCATCACCATCGCGACCAGGATCGTCGAATACCGGCGACGAATCAGACTTCTTCCTGCCCGGAGACGATGATGGATTCGCGAAGCTGTACGAAGATGCGAAACTGCTGAAATCAGCGGCAGATGAGTTCGATTGAGGAGCCATCGGAGCAGATTTTCCTTGGGGCTTCAATCCGAAGTCTCTCGCTAAGAGGCCTGTGAAATCATCCATGGATTCCTTCGATTCCAAATCGGAATATCTCTATTGATAAATTTACCACCAGAAATGACGAAGAGGAAGATTATGCTCATCAGATCTGAATATCCATTGAAGACGAATCCATGAGTAGCAAAGCAATCAGATTTGAAAGAAAGAGTTTGATCCAAGAAGGAGATAGTGGACTCAGAAAGAGAGTTTGATAGGTTTTTTATGGTAAATAATTTGAATGATAGAGGGCAAAACTGAATTTTACTTGGTTTTTTATTAATAAAAAAATATCTAATTTTAACAACACCATTTGAGATTTTGAGATGGGTTCTCAACACCATCTCAGAATTTGATTCGCAAATGAGAGGATTGTCCTGGAAAAATGCACAAAGATAGCAAAACGTTTTATTACATTCAGTTTTCGTAAACAGAGTAGACAAAATTGTCGAAGGAATTCCAATTGCTTAAACCATCCTTTAGCTTGCTGCTAAAATTCCCGATCATGGTTAGGGTTCTGGAGCTGAATTCATCTTTCTTCTAAGCTTCATGAGATGTGTAAGGATCTCATTCATATTAGGTCGATCTTCAGGTCTAGAGCTTGTACAGTTCAAACAAAGCTTCAACAGATCTTCAATGGCTTCTTCCTGTTTCCGAGACGCGATATTATCCCCAATTTCTGAATCGAGAACCCTAATTATCCCTTTTTCTGTTCCGTCTCCGATCGATTTCTCCACCAATTGACGCAGAGTCATCATCGCCTGAGATTCTTCATCGTTCAACGAAGTCGGTCTCTGTTTCGTCATTAGCTCCATCATTATGATCCCGAAGCTGAATACATCGACTTTTGTTGTCACTTTGCTCATGTAAGCGAACTCTGGTCATAAGAAAAAAAAAAAAAGAGTTTCTCAGGTCAATCAATGGCGGAATTTGGATTTAAAGAGAAGAGATTAGGGTTTGTACCTGGTGCTAAGTATCCGATTGTGCCTTGGAAGGCTGACGAAGAAGCTGTGGTGCTTCCATCTTCACGCAACCCTAGAATTCGAGCAGTTCCGAAATCGCTGACGTGAGCAACTCGATCGCCGTCGAGGAGTATATTCGCCGGCTTCAAATCGCAGTGAACGATTGGGAATCCAAACCCAGAATGAAGATAGTCGATTCCGCTCGCGATATCGACGCAGAGATCGATTCTCTCAGAGAGCGATCCAATCGGTCCAGACCCATGAATCGCACTCTCCAAGCTTCCATTCTCCATAAATGGAAGCACCAAAGCTTTCATGTTTCCACTCTCCCAAGCAAACCCTAAGATCTTGACCAGGTTTCGATGCTTTAACTGGCTTAGTGTTTTGGCTTCTGTGTAGAACCATTTATCTGATTCTGCAGAGAATTGCTTCAGATTCAATACTTTTACTGCAATCACTGTCCCATCTTCTAATTCACCTTTGTACACTGTGCTTAAGCTGCTTGAACCAATGATGTTTGCTGTGTTGAAACTATCTGTTGCTTGTTCCAACTCTTTCGGATCGAATCTCTTTAGCTTCAGAGCTGAATCCAAATCCGGTAATGGAGACTCTGATGTGTTTTTGTTCTTTTTCTTGCGCCAGGTGAGAATCAGAACAAGAAATAGTACCAAAAGAAGAACTGCAGCTGATCCAAGAACAATCACGATGATCGTAGTTCTTTTCGAGAATTGGCTTGACTTCTTCTTGATCATACATGGTTTGAGAGGCTTCTTGTTACCACAGAGATCTGTGTTTCCCACGAGATCAGATGCACTGATGTTTTTGAACACCCCAGATTCAGGAACATGGCCTTTGAGGTGGTTTGAAGCTAGTTTGAGATGTTTCAGAGTCGAAATATTTGCGAGACTCTCTGGAATTTCACCTGTTAGATTGTTACTAGAGAGATCCAGAGAGACTAAATGCGTCATGTTCCCCAAGCTCTCGGGGATTTCGCCAGAGAGACTGTTCCTTGAAAGGTTCAAGCTTGTGATCATATCCATGCCTCCTTGTTGGAAGACTTCATCTGGGATCTGACCCGAGAGATTGTTCCGCGAAAAATCTAGTAAGATCATATTTTTGCAGGCCTGTAAAGATCTTGGAATAGACCCGGAAAAGAGGTTGTTCGAAAAGTCGATTTCTTGAACCATTTCAAGCTTTCCAAGCTCACTGGGGATGGTTCCTGACAAGAAATTGTTTGAGAAGTTGAGGGTAAGCTGTAAGTTTTTCATCGAAGATATTAGCTCGTCAGGGATGGCTCCGGTGAGAAGATTGTCGGAGATATCTAATGTGTTGAGTTGCGAAAGTGACTTAAGGCTTGCAGGGATAGACCCGTTGAACTTATTTCCATGAAGACCCAAGTAAATAAGCGATTCAAGCTTCGAGAATAAGACAGGAATTGGACCTGAGAATTTGTTGTTGGATAGCTTAAGTACTGAGAGTTGTTTCATATTAAACATTTCCTTAGGAATTGGACCTTCGAGATCATTCCTATGCAGCCCAAGCCCCTGGAGGAGAGTGAGATCCGATATCTCCCTCGGGATTCTTCCCGTGAAATGATTAGCTTCAAGTTGCAAGATATTTAATTCTCTTAGATTCCCAATCTCTCGAGGAATCGTTCCAGTAAGAGAGTTATATGACAATTGCAATCTCCTAAGTTTCTGAAGCTTTCCAATTAATGGCTTCAGAGTTCCAGTGAAGTTGTTCTCTGACCAACTAAGAGTTTCCACATTTGAACAGTTGAAGATATCATCTGGAATTTCGCCGGTAAACCGATTCTTCCCAAGAGAAATAAAAGTAAGATTAATCCGTCCTAAACCGCTCGGAATCATGCCAGTCATCTGGTTTGTAGACAGGTCCAGGACGCTAAGACCGGTGCAGTTACTTATGCTGGAAGGTATTGGTCCGGTAAGGAGATTGGTGTTCGCTGAAAGGTTCCGAAGATTTGTAAGAAGCCCTAGATCCCCCGGGAGCTCTCCGGAAATACGGTTGAACCCCATCGTTATGACTGTCAAGTTCCTCAAGTTTGTGATTGACTGTGGAAACTTCCCTGTAAAGTTGTTGGAATGAAGCGTAAGGACTTCCATTGACTTGAGAGAACCGATTTCTTCCGATATCGGTCCAACCAACTGGTTTTCTGATAATCCCAAATGTGTTAACCGCGTTAACCGAAACAGTGAAGATGGAATTGTGGAAGTAAGCTTGTTACTGTATATCCGGAGTGCTTCCAGCTGAACCAAATTCCCTAATTCAGCTGGTATACTCCCGGTTAACTGGTTACCATACAGCTCAAGTTGGTTCAGGCTCGTGCAGTTTCCGATCTCAGCCGGTATTTCTCCTTCTAGCAGGTTATCAGTTAAAACTAGAGACTGTAAGTTTGAAAGATTTCCCATCTCTCTTGGTATTTTACCGGTTAACTGGTTACCACTCAGGTCTAAATCTGTCAGATTAACCAAAGTACCGATTGATATCGGAATCGAACCACTGAACCGGTTTAAGTCTGCCAAAAATATCTGGAGATTAACTAAATCTCCGAAGCAATCTGGTATTTCCCCGGTTAAGTTGTTGTTTCCAACTCCTACTAATGCCAAAGATATAGTTTTGCAGATTGCTTTAGGAAAATCACCGGTCAACAAATTATTTCTCAGATCAAGATACACAAGATTCTTAAGTTCCCAAATAACTGAAGGAATCGATCCAGAGAAATAATTCAAGTAAAGAATGAGCTGGTTAAGCTCGGTTAGTTTCCCGATTTCAACCGGTATTTCGCCGGTAAAATTATTTGAAGTGAGATCAAGAACCTGGAGATAGGTGAGATTTGCTATGGCGGGAGACAGAACACCCTCAAGTTGCTGCTCCATCAAGATAACCGAGACAACATGACCGGTACGATCACAGATGATTCCGGTCCAATTGCAGTGTCCTACCGAACCGGTGGTGGTCCAATCCGAGAATACTCCTAAAGGGTCGTTGGAAATGCCTTTCTTGAAGGATCTTAAAGCGTCCATCTCTGGTTCAAAGCTCTGTTTCGCAAGTGAAAAGCCAAAGAAGGAGAGAATTAAGATCAAAATGGTCTTTGAGAGTGACTTCATGGTTTAGATGAGTGTAAATTGGTGAGAAATTGTTATGAGGGAATTATCTATATATATACATATGATATGCACAAGAAGATATGGATTTGAGGGATCATGTCACGGATGTGAAACGAGCCAAGACGAAATAACATAATTCCATAATTGATAGCTCGGTCAAGTTGCATATAATGTCACCACTAAATGCATTCCCACTCGTAGACATTTTTTTTTTTTTTCCACCACTCGTAGACATTCTTATATCTAAATATTGTTTGTATTATTATATATCATATTCAATTAATTTCACGATATATATATCGAATCATATCATATGATTACTATGTAGCTTACTACATTTTGCGATAGTGTTACTACATTTTGCGATAGTGTTGTTTATACAACGAAATATTAATTATTAAAGCATACGTATAATGCATATTATTACGTGTATATATCATATTCTATAACATGTTTAAGAAGATTTTTCAATTTAGTTATGAACTGTTGATAAAACATAGTGAGATTAACTAAGATTAATTCATTTTTTCTGCATACAAACTTTAAATTTTATTGAATTTAGATTTAGATTCTGTACCATGGAATATATAGAGTTTGGCAAATGAAAAAGAAAACCTTTTTGGTCTAAGTGTAGCATCATTGAAATTGAAACCATTGTGCTCAATACAGTTTTGACTACTGAATAAAAAAAAAATTTCTAAAGAAAATATGCATTTCCAGTTTTAGGTCTATTTAATTTAATTTATCGACACGTTTTTTTTTAATTTTATCTAGAGAAAGAAAAGTGAGATATTTCAGTCAACAACTTCAACGGGTTTTATGGCGCTCGAGTTGTGTATAGTTTTTTTTTTTAATTACCAGGAGGTCCTAGATCAAAGTCCGTAATCTTCACAATCATGAAACTACATAATGTAATATTAGTTTCGTCTCAAAGCCACTCGAACCAGCGGCCTCTAGGATTTGTCTGAGATCTTTATCAGTTGAGCTATTGGCTTTTGGTAGTTTGTTTCTGAGATCTTTACCAGTTGATCTATTGGCTTTTGGTAGTTTGCTTCTTATGTTGTTTTGTTAGTTACAAATAAATAATCCTCTATGATTTATACGTTAGTTTTTTTAGTAGACGGCTAAGTTGGTGAATAGATGGATAGCCAAGATATGGAGAGGCGATGAGGTTACTATTCATTTTCTTTACATTGTGAGATTTTTACGGTAGATCTAGTTGTTTATGTAAACTATTAAAAGTACAATGGAAGATGAAACCCTAGTGATGTTGATCGGATAAATGAGATTTTTCGAGATTTTTTTATATCTTCAAACGACTATTAAAGCAATGAAGATGATGAAAACAAAAAAGAAGAGTTGATGATCAGTTATCTTCCATATTCTATCAGATTATGTTATATTTTTAATTAAAATCTAGTTGTGTGTTTTTTTTTTTTTTCACAATTATTTTGTTGTTGATTCATTACTATCTACTGATGTACGTTGAATTGGTTCGCTTTTCTTTATCCTTCAATGTCACCACAAACAAAGACTAAAGCAAGTGTTAAATTCAAAGCTTGTGTTATATACAAAAAAAATATTTGAATTTTATTATTTAGAATTATTAAGGAATGGATTTGAATTATGGAATTTATTGGTAAACATAGTATGAATTGATTTTATAAAATAAAGAATTTTTTTAGCGTTAAAAAGTTAGAGAATCAAAATTCATTGGCTGTCTTGAGATATATATAAACAAGTTGAGTTTTGTATGACCAATGCCAAACATTTTTATTTGTCTTCTTGCCCTTATGCCAAAAAATAAAAGAGAAAACAAAATTCTTCTGTCAATTTTATATTTGATATCTTCAGATAAAAAGGTCCTTGTGACAAAAAGAAAGAAAGAAAGAAAGAAAGAAAGAAAGGTTAATCCTATTATGATATTATCTCGTTTACTTATTATATTTATTTACTACAGATTTTATTAATGTAAAGGATATAGATTATAGGTCAATGTTCCTAGATTAGACAAACAAATGTAGTTAATGGGTTAAAGGATTTATTGCGAGGATAGAGCAGGGACATGGTAGCAATTAAACATTTGCTTTTCCCTCCGTAATTTATAGGAAAGCCAAAAATTGTTAATTTTCTTGTGTAATATAGTTAAAATAATTTTTTTATTAAATATATTTTATTCTAATTGTTATCAAATCTATTTGAAAATTGGGAAGATTGATTTGCGTTTTAAAAATAAACTATGAACGGTCGACTTCGAATACCAAAACAAATTAGGGATTTAGGACTGGAATTTCAATTGTTAATAAAAACAAAGTTTTCTCAATCGTGTTCTATCTTCTAACTATTTTCATTTTTTAATTATCTTTTTTAGATAACAATATCACTCACACTTTATTAAGTCAGATACCAAGGTGAAATTTTGTAAACTTGCTTTCTACACAATGGCTCTTGACACATGTTCACCATAGTTACAAACAATTCACTATAGCCTTGAATGTTAGCGTTTTGTGCGGGAAGAAGAGCGGGAAAACAATTTGTCTCCATTCTTTTTTTTGTTTTTGACTCAACTTCAACTCTTAGTTAACCAATGTAGATTACACATATGGCTTATCAGCCTCAATACATGGTTTTAACCACTCAGATGCTAATGAATACAGTCTTGGAGTATTATTCCCTAAAGAGATAGTTTTCTGTGCAATTCGATCAGCAACCTTGTTTTCGTCTCTTGTATAGAACTTGATCTCAAAGTTGTCCAAACTTTGAAGGCCTTGCTTAATTTCATGATGAACAATCCGAAGTACCGGCAACACATTCTCGTCCTTCAACCCTTCCACTAAACCTTTTGCATCCGTCTCAAATATTACATTCTTATAGCCAAAGAAGCCATTGTTCGTATAGCCCATTTAAGTGCTTATGCCTCAGTGTAAAGAACGGATTGCAACTTTGGTAAGTTCTTTGCCCCGCACCATAACACACTGCCCTCTTCATCTCTAAGGACCCACCCTAGTCCACTCCTACTGCCTTCTCTTAACCAAGCTCCATCTGTATTGCATTTGAGCCAACCTTGTGGAGGTGGAGTCCAATTATGGACGGCTCTGTTTGCAGAGGTTACTCCTATGCCTCTATCATTTTGATTCAAAGTCTACTCCTCTTCCTCTCTTTCTTTCCACTCAGCTAAATCCTCTTGTGCCTTTTGTATCACATGCATCGCATCGTATTCAAATCCTTTAAAGATCAGGTTATTACTATTCTTCCATAACTTCCAGAGGATCCAAGGGAAGAGCTTATATGACTCGGAGATCTCCTTATCAGCTTCGTGTGAGTTTTTCAACAGTCTATACAAGTTAGTATAGAGTGATTGTTTCTCCATCATCGGTGCAGCTGGTATACCTGATAGGGTCCAAACCAACCTGGTAAAGGTACATTCAAACAATAAGTGATTTGTTGTTTCAGCTCTGTTCTGACATCTCAGACAATTATCCTCCCTTTCTAGGTGCCTATACTTAAGATTTGAGGCCACTGAGAGGCAGTCACTCATACATTTTCATAACAAATTGTCTCCATTCACACATGTATAAATTGCATTCCAAAGTGGGAAAAAAATGGTGCGTTCCAACATTTTGCCTTAAACGCACAATGCCACTATCACCTTCACTAGAGGTGTTGTTACGTGCGTTACTTTTTTGTTTTTTTTCTTTTTAATTCAAAAATATATGAATAATTTATACAAATAAATTTGGTTGATTAACACATTTGTACTCAAAAGAGGAAAAATGGTTAAGTAGGAGAATAACACATTTGTGAAATATAATTTAGAAAATATCATGTGAAAAAATAATTTAGGTAATTAGCAAAAAGAAGAAAATATTTGACAAAAATACCCCTACATTAATTATTTTTGGAATATAGCTACATATTCTATTGAACTCAGAACATAATTAACTACATCGCAATATTGATGTTACTATCTAAACATAGTTGACTATTTTTTGAAAATAGTTAACTATATAAAAACAATAGAGATTGTCCACGTGTTGCGTGGATTTAAAAATTAACTTGCTAAAATATGCAACAGTTATAGTTTATTGATTATTTGTGTATTTAGTATTACAAACAAATTGTTGTTGTCTAGGTTAGAAGATTAAGCATTTAGAGCAATTTGTTGGACATATACAATGTTATATGTGAAAAGAAATAAATTGTTCATTAATAAAAATTACAGCGTATGCATATGAAAGATATCTTCTTTTGCACAAATCCTCAACTTGTATGTCTTTAATTTATCAATATTCACTACGGTTCCCTAAAACAAAAATAATTGGTCATCTTTTTTCTTGCATCAAATACTTTTGTAAAAAAATTTATTGATCACACAAGTTGTAGTATATATTGCTTCTATCGAGACATCTGCATTATTTCAACACAGATGTTGGAATGCATCTTTGTGTTTTATTTTGTTAGAACCTTAAATTGTAAGGAAAGAATAATTAGTGTTTGATTTTATTTTTTTTGTTTCACTCTTTTTATCGCTTTTCTACGATTTTTATCTTTCACATCGATTCATTTGTGAATTATTATGTTTTTCTGGATTCACAATTTGTGAAGGAATAACGTTTTCTTTCGAGAGTATTGTTTAGGAGATGATTGACAACTTTAGCATTCTAACAACTTTAAAATTTCTAAAATCGCTAATTAATTTTTTCACACCATTTTTTTTGTTAATGTTACAATTCTTTTTATTAAAGCTTTTTGTGAATTTTTGTTTAAAAATCATAGTTACATACCTAAAGTTTTAAATGTTTTTGTATAGTGTATTGCTGGATTTAATAAATAAAAAATATATTTTTCAAACCGTTAAAAATTTACAATAACACATTTAATTTGGAATTATAATTTTTGGTGGATGTCAAAAAAAAAAAAAACTGAAATTGGTCATCATTATGTTACACTTTAATTTTTGGAATTAACTTACATTAAACTTAGCTATTAAATTGTAGAATTAATTGTTAAAGTTATTAAAAACACTTAATTTTTTTCTTTTCAATAAATAAATCTAAAAGATAAATTTCAAAAGAATAGATGACACATAGCATCCTCTCATGACTTGAGTTTAGAAAAACCTTAAAATATTGTATAAGATAGTTAACTATATTCATAGCATAGTTATTTACTCTATTGATTTTAGAAGTCCATAGTTGACTAAATATAAATGTTGTTCTAATAATTACTTACTAGATTTTGCCCCACACCAAGTGCGGGATTATAAATTTCAATTATAAATTTTAATTATTTTGTAATAAATAGAAAATATTGAAAAGATAAAACTATATGAAATAAATTTTAAATCTATTGTTTCGAATCATATACATCCATAAATATTAGATAAGTAGTTGGTATATTTGACTTATGTAGTTCCAAACTAATGTAAATAAGTTTGATACTACGATTTGTGTCTAGTGCTAAAAAGTTAGTAGTTATATACATATGTACTTTAACCAACAAAAAACAAAAAAATATGTAGAGAACTTTACCATGATATATATAATTAATTAGAATATTGGATTGGTTAATTTACTTGATGTATCCCTTAAATTTTTCTTTGATTGACACATAGGATATGTAGAGATCTCCACCATGATAAATATATAATTAATTAAAATGTTTTGATTAGTTTATTTAATTGATGTGTTTCTTAAATTACTCATTGATTGACACATAAAATTTTTTACCTTAGTGTCTGCTCAATTAATATATAGAGGATTTAAACAAACATAGTTACTATTTTTCAATACAAAACAACTATGTGATATATAGTTTGCTTAATAATATATAGTTAACTATTAATATATATATATATACTAGGTGACTCCCCCGCGGATAATGTATTTTTAATTTTACACTTTAGATTTGTGAAATTATATATTGGTTTTGATTTTTATTATAGATATTGTTGTTGATTTTTTTGTTGTTGTTGACAAAATATATTTTTGTTGTTAATTCTTTTTGTCTATTGTTAGTATTTAAAATTAATTTAAAGTTTAGTTTTACTATTTTATTATTTCATAATTTTACTATTTTTACGTAAACGTGTCATCTTATTACTTTTATAAAAAAAACAATACTTGTGTCATCGTAGCAATACAAACAATGTCAAATTGTTTTTAAATTATTATGAGATTTCTCTCATAAAAGATTGATGTCCATGATCATCTTATAAAAAAAAGAATCATTTTCTTCTCATTGAATTTTGAATAAAATTTGAATTCCACATTTAAAAGACTAATATGAGCAACTCTTTGTAAATAAAAAATCAATTACAACATAAACCAAATGCTCTACCATTTGATGTTTTTTATTTTTGTAAAAAAAACAAAACAATACCTGTGTCATCTTAGCAATACGAACAATGTCAAATTGTTTTTAAATTATTATGAGATTTCTCTCGTAAAAGATTGATACTCTTATTTGATCATCTGCTAAGAAAAGAATCATTTTCTTCACATTGAATTTTGAATAAAAGTTGAATTCCACATCGAAATATTAAAAGATTAATATGAGCAACTCTTTGTAAACAAAAAAAAAATCAATAATTTCATACAATATAAACCAAGTACTTTACATTTTACTCTTTTTTATTTTTTTATTTTTGTTGTTTTTTATTTTTCTTATGGTTAATGTCTTTTACACTTTTCACATTCTGTTTCAAAAAACAAATTTTATTTATTTGGGATAATTAAAATTTTTTTAAATATTTAGATATCAGTTTCACGCATCGAAGATTTACTATGACCAGTCTTTTTTATTCCATATTGAACTTTTCATAGTGGTTTTTTATTAAACATTAAATATAATATGACAATATTAAACTGAATTATTTTATATGTAAAGTTGAATATTACTTTTTTTTAATATTATCATATAGATATATGTAATCGTTGATTTTAAACGAAATATAATTATTTTTTAAATAAAAATAAATCAATAAAATATATTTATATAAGAAGTGTTCTAAAATTTTGTTGTGACATAAATTAAATTTTTTGAAAAATGTCACTTTTCAAAAATGCCACATTTTCAAAAAATTTGCAAAAATGCCACTTTTTCAAAATTATTTATTCATTTTATCATTTATGTTTGGGTTAACTATGTTGTATTAGGATTTAGTTTTGAGAGTTGATGGGGTTTTAGGGGTCAAAATATTTTTTAGGTTTTAGAATTTTAAGATTTAGGCTCTAAAAATCCATAATTAGTTGCATTTTTGCAAATGGATAACATATAGTGGTATTTTTGCAAATGTACATACCAAAAATGGTATTTTTGCAATTGTTCCTTAATTTTTAAATATTTTTTGAATGAAAAACGAAAATGTTATTAAATATTAATTAAAAATTCTTTTGATTTATTTATAGAAAGAATAAATTTAATTAAAGCTTATGAGTCATACTTGCCATGTCATAATTATTTGGTAAGAGTGATTGTGGAGTTGACATGTAAACAAACTCCACAAATCACTTCCCAAGTAATATATAAAAGATAGTTAATTATAAAGTTTACTTGTACTACATATATAAAGAAATATTTACGTCTACATGCATTTTTAATAGAAATATGGGTAACTACATGTAAATATATCAACTATATTAGTGGTATAGTTAGCTATAATGTGGGTATATATTTACAAATATGGATAGTTAACTACGTGAATATATAATCAATACATGAATGTTTAGTTAAATATTTTTGAAATTTGGATAAACAACATGTAAATATAATTAATTATATAAGTGTATAGTTAGCTATAATGTGGATGTATAGTTAGAAATATAATGAGAAATTTCAAAAAATGTCACTTTTTAAGTGCCACGTTTTAAGTGCCAATTTACAAAAATGCCACATTTTTGAAATTTTTACAAAAATGCCACTTTTTAAAAATTATTTTTTCTTTATATTATTTATGTTTGGGTTAACTATGTTCTATTAGAATTTAGTTATGAGAGTTTAGGGGGGTTTATGGGTCAAAACATTTTTTAGTGTTTAGAATTTTAAGATATAGGGTTTAAAAATCTGTAATTAGTGGCATTTTTGCAAATGAACAACCCTAAGTGACATTTTTGCAAATGTGCACATTTTGCAATTTCCCCAAATATAATTAGCTACAACAATATTAACTATTTAGTGTATAGTTAGCTATTTAGTTTTGAGAATAAGCTAAGAGTATAATCGGTAATTCACAAAAGAAAAATGTTAGTTACTAAATTTCAAATTCTGATATGTTAGATGTTTAATTTTATACCCAATTCCTATTATAGAACCTAATTTCCCCAAAAAAAAATCGAGAACTTGAAATGTCAAAAATAATTAATCAAAATTTAATAATTATTATATTCATTAATTTTCACCATTCAAATATTTTCCTGCACCGCTGATTCCGCACCAACCACATTTATCCCGCATTATGTGTTTCTACTACACGCATTGCACTTCTGTCCCGCACCCAATCCGTCGTCACCATTCGAAGTCATATTTTAATTATGGTTAACTACTCCGTACATTAATCATGGCTGTTATTGCACGTGTATTCATGAATTAGTATTTAAAATGTTTATGGAAAAAATATTTAACATCTTATATGTCTCAGGAACTAGTATAATTTTTTTTTTGGGCAAACAACATTTTCATAGATAAACTTACTCTTCATTAAATTAGAAATTGTTTACAAAGTATGAAACTAAAGCGATGAAGGCCATCAAGGACAAACCTACAAACGCAAAACATAATGCATAGAAGAAAAAGATAGATGCGGTGAAAACGCTTAAACAATTAAAGTCGTGGAGGAGATCTACGTTAATGTTGTTAAAAAGTGAGACGACGCCGGAAAAAAAGAACACACACGGGGATCCGATGCCCGAAATTGAAAATGCAACTAGGACAAAATAATCAATGATGATTTTGGCTACAAGCGCAAATATATGTACACTGGCTTATTGAGCCTTTGAATAGGGTGAGATCCGAAACAATTGTAATCTACGACTCTAAACTGCCTACAATGAAATCACTCACAAAAAATGAGAGCATTGAGAGAAAAATATACTTCATAACGGAGAATCCAAGGCAACAAATGCGCAAACAAACCATATTCACTGGAAAAATGACATTAAGATTCACTGAAAAATGGCATTAACAAGCTCATTCTATTTAACCTATCATAAGGAAAGCTAGAAGAACTTCATAGCACCAAAAGTCAGAGAGCATAACAAGCTCTAAATTTATTATTTATATATATAAACTAATTGAATTGAACAAATTAAGGAGTAGAGAAATCATAAAGAGAATCACCATAAAAGAAGTAAGACACATAAAACAGCAAGCCGCAGATAGCGAGAAAAGCATCGAGATGGATAGGATTAACAATATCTGTAAGTAGTTAGTGATCTTTCATTTTTGGTGCGATAAGAAAACATATAAACTACGCATATATAAGTTAATGCATATGTTATCTATGTAGTTGGTTTTGTGCTTTTGTTTGTATTTTGTCTTTGCCATAGAGCACGTATCACTCCATTCAAGCAAGAGCAAGATATACAGAATGCAATACAAGCAAAATGATAGAGAGATTATAGGCTTTTGTTGCTAACTAATTCTTCATATTAGCTATTAGCACGAAGAATAACAATTATGGTAGTAAAAACAGATGTTGATTCATCACAGAATGCAATATGATGAATAAAGCAATAAAACCAATCGCATCTTCCAAGAACAATGACTTTCTCAAGAAAATTAGAGTATGATATATTATCTAAACCAGAGATAATTGATGGAATAAAGAGTTAAGGAATACTAGTTAAACTTTTTCTGCCACAGAAATAGAATCATCAAAAAAGTTTTCTCAAGACTCATATTACCCGTACTTCAAAAAAGTTTTCACATTTTAGTCATATGATAAATCTGATGGAAAAAAAGAACAATTTATTATCTCTTCTTACCAGAACCAAGAACAGTAAGATCATCTGTAACGAAGAGGCGCGTACCGGTTCTTGTCATTAAAACCCAAAAATAATAATTAAAAAACAAATTAACTGAGCAATTAAACGGTGAGACAGATCAATATGGTGAGACGCGTGATACGTCTCAGCCTGCCACGTGTCGCGACTCTATTGGACGACACGATTTGTGTCGACGCAAGCGGAGAAGGAAAAAAATTTCATTTCTTCGTTTCTCTTCTTTTTTCTCCTTCGGCGACGAGAATGGCGATTCTCCTCCGCCTCTCTCTCTTGATCGTTGTCGGCGATTCTCGTCGCCGATTCTACTCTCCTCTCTATCTTCTTTGTTCGTATAATGGTGATTCTCCTCTACTCTTCCTCGTTGTGATAGATCTGGGCATAGATCCAATCTCTTTCCTGCATGTGTAAGAAAAGAGAGATTCGAGTGAGAAAATGATCATGCCGATGAGTGTAAGTCCTCTCTCTCGTTCTCTGGTTGTAATTAATAGGGTTAGAATGTTCGATTATGTGGTTTAGAGTTTTCAGAAATCAGATGGTAATCTGAATCGATTCCTTTTGTTTGAAATCGAATCGACTTGTGGTGTTTCTGATTGTTTTGTTCCTAATTCAATTCATGGTTAAAAAGGCTTCGCCTACTGCTGAAAACTTGGTACCGATTGGATTGAAATTACTCAAGGCTAATAGGAAAAAGAAATTGGTCGATCAACTTGTGAGATTATGGACTTTAAAGAAATGTTAGTGTGAAATTAGTGTGTCTTTTCTATTGTTTGGTATTTATATGTTTAGAGAATTTGATTGTGTTTCGTTTTCGTGGCTTGTATGGAAGAAATACTTGGACTGGCGTATTTGGGCTGCTCTATTTGGAAGTTTAGCTACTTCCACAGAGATCATTGCACCAGGATCTCTTCTTCATTGTTACAACTTTGACAGGTCAGTTTTCTTTGTGGTGTCTACATTATCACAAAGTTTGTGTTCTGCATACAATGAAACTGAATATTCTTTTGTTTTTGCAGTGTTTTGTGAGTGACATCTTTCCCATTAATCATCTCCAATGGTCAGAAGGTAATCCTCCAATCCTCCTGTCTTTTAATTCTGTATTGTACACAACTGCATTGTTGTTACAACAAGTGAACTAAACTAGGTTTTTAGTGTACTAAAATAGGCTAGAGTAACTGAACTAAAACTGACCAAACCATAAGTAAATTGAACTGAATCTTCTTGAAATTTATGATGATGGAGACATTACCCATCTAATAAGTCATTGACTTAAATTGGAAAACCTAACCCAAATTTAATACAAATTAGGTAGCTCATTTAGTGAGCCTTTGCCTTAATGACTTTATTTCTCAATGGATCTTTGCCTTTATAATGACTCTATTTCTCTTGATTAGTTTTTTTACGGATCTCTTGTTTATTTCCTTCCCACCTTCTGATTCATTTAGTTCATTTAAATGGTTTCTTCTGATCCATTTTGTTCTTCTCACTCCTTCATTGATCTCTTGAATAGCCAACAAGAGATCAACACCCCTAAAGCTTATTCCCAAACAAAGTCACCTGCAAACCAAACCCAACCAAACACAGTCACAAAAACTTCCCCTGACTGTAGAGAAGCTAGGCATAGATGGACTCTCCGTGAAGAAAAAGTTCTTTTAAGCGCTTGGCTAAACACAAGTAAGGATCTCATAGTGGGGAATGAGCAGAAAGGAGGCACATTCTGGCAAAGAGTTGCAGCTTATTATGCTGCAACTCCTGCTGTCTCCAAGCTTCTATTGCGAGAGAGCAATACATGTAAGCAGAAGTAGGCAAAGATCAATGAGAGTGTTAGCAAGTTTGCTGGATGCTTGACTATGCATCGCGTCAACACCACAGTGGGCAGACAGAAGATGATATTTTAGAGCTTGCTTACAAGCTGTACTTCCAGGATCAGAAGGTGAAGTTTACCTTGGAGTGTGCTTGGAGACTACTTCGATCAGATCAGAAGTGGTGTAAGTTGAGTACTTCAAAGAGTAATACAAACTGAAAAAGAAGTAAGCTCAATGATGTGTTGCTTATTCCTCCAGCTCATGTGGAGGAGGAAACAATGGAGAGGCCTATTGGTGTTAAGGCATCGAAGGCCAAAGAGAAGAAGAGAGTGAAGATAAAGACTGAAGAAAGTGAGAGGAGTTCTCTAAAGAAGCTTGAGGGGTTGTGGGTGATAAAGGAGAAAGACTTGGCTATTAAGGAAAGAATCTCTAAGCAGAAACTGCTTGATAGTTTCATTGCCAAATCTGAACCACTTTCATATATAGAATTAACTCTCAAGAACAAGCTCATTACTGAGATGTTGTAATCTGGTTTGGTAATTGATTCTGCTTGTTTGTATAAGTCATTTGATTCTTTGTTAATCTGGTCGTTTGGTTAGTCATTCGGTTAGTCTGGATTTTGTAGACTGCATCTTTGTTAATCTGGTTTTTTTGGTAATTGATTAGTTTTATTGCTGTCAATGCAGGAGACATGACCGTGGATGTATTGGGAGACCAAGTCATTTGGTAAGTCATTTGACTGTCTAGTAATTTGGTTATTTGGTTAGTAATTGATTAGTTAAAGACTGTTTGTTGTAGACTGTCTAGTAATTTGGTTGTTTGGTTAGTAATTGATTAGTTAAAGACTGCTTGTTGTAGACTGTCTAGTAATTTGGTTAGTCCTTTGGATTTGTTCAATTGCTTGTTGTAGACCGTCTCTGGATTTGCTTATTTGGTTAGTCCTTCTTTGTTTTGTACTTTGCTTGATTAGTTATTTGGTTAGTCAATTGCTTAATGACTAACCAAATAACCAAAATGAATGACTAAATGAATACCTTCGGATGGGTGAAACAACTGCGAGCAAATGCTTAGAAAATTTTGTGAATGGAATTATACATTTGTTCGAAGATGTGTACTTGAGAAGGCCTACACCGGAGGATCTCCAACGATTACTAAATATTGGAGAGTTTCGGGGATTTTCCGGGATGATAGGAAGCATTGATTGTGTGCATTGGGAGTGGAAGAATTATCCAACGGCTTAGAAAGGACAATATTCACGTGGACATGGAAAATCCACAATCTTTTTAGAGGTTGTGGCTTCACATGATCTCTGGATTTGGCACGCATTTTTGGACCTCCAGGTACATGTAACGATATCAATGTTCTTGACCGCTCACCAGTTTTTGATGATATATTATAAGGGCTAGCTCCAAAGGTCAATTACTTTGTTAATGGACGGCAATACTATATGGCTTACTATCTCACAGATGGTATATATCCGAAATGGGCAACTTTCATCTAATCAATTTCTCGGCCACAAGGTCCGAAAGCATCATTATTTGCTAATTATCAAGAAGGTGTGAGAAAAGATGTCGAGCGTGCTTTTGGAGTCTTACAAGCTCGGTTTGCTATTGTTCGAAACTCAGCTCTTACTTGGGATAAGGCAAAAATAGGCAAGATAATAAGGGCATGTATTATATTGCACAATATGATAGTAGAAGACGAACGAGACCAATGCACTCCATATAATTTATCAGAATTCACAAGTGGACTACACGTATTCTACGAAGACATGTACAAATGTGAACAATATGATGGCCAATCGAGCGAGTTCATGATGACATAATGCATCAACAATTGAAAACTGATTTGGTTGAGCATATTTGGCAAAAATTTAGCACAACTGAAAACTAGAGCCGAATTAATTGTGTTCTTGATCATGCTTTTATATGTTTTCTTTCATTCTATGTTATTTTGATTTTACTATGTGCGATTTTATGTTTCAGTTTGTTGTAACGGATTGTAATCTACATTTAAAAATTATAAAACATAATAAATTAGTGTTTTATAGAAGCTTGTATACTAATTTGATTTTCTTTTATTTTATTTTTTATAAAAACTAAATTATTTTTTTATTTTTTAGATACCCATTAAGTATCACTAGTACACATACAAAAATTAAAAAAAAAACTTAAAGAGTCTCAAAGATTAATAGTAAATTAATGTTAATGATCCTCTGAAATATCATGCTCTAAGAGTACTAATTCACATGGTTTCCCGTTTAGTTTGGATTGGATCGATCAGATATGTATATGACTAAAAGTCTAAGGGAAATGGGCCAATATATGGCCCAATAGGCTATCGCAAAAGGCATTAAAGAAACGCAGAATTTAGAAATGTTTTACATTTGTGTTTAGAATAATAATAGAAAAAAAAAAAAAACGGTTTTTAAGTTGCTTCTGCAAAACTTCTCGATCGATCACCACCATTACGATTCTGGAGCTGAATTCATCTTTCTTCTAAGCTTCATGAGATGTGTAAGGATCTCATTCATATTAGGTCGATCTTCAGGTCTAGAGCTTGTACAGTTCAAACAAAGCTTCAACAGATCTTCAATGGCTTCTTCCTGTTTCCGAGACGCGATATTATCCCCGATTTCTGAATCGAGAACCCTAATTATCCCTTTTTCTGTTCCGTCTCCGATCAATTTCTCCACCAATTGACGCAGAGTCATCATCGCCTTAGATTCTTCATCGTTCAACGAAGTCGGTCTCTGTTTCGTCATTAGCTCCATCATTATGATCCCGAAGCTGAATACATCGACTTTTGTTGTCACTTTGCTCATGTAAGCGAACTCTGGTCATAAGAAGAAAAAAAAAGAGTTTCTCAGGTCAATCAATGGCGGAATTTGGATTTAAAGAGAAGAGATTAGGGTTTGTACCTGGTGCTAAGTATCCGATTGTGCCTTGGAAGGCTGACGAAGAAGCTGTGGTGCTTCCATCTTCACGCAACCCTAGAATTCGAGCAGTTCCGAAATCGCTGACGTGAGCAACTCGATCGCCGTCGAGGAGTATATTCGCCGGCTTCAAATCGCAGTGAACGATTGGGAATCCAAACCCAGAATGAAGATAGTCGATTCCGCTCGCGATATCGACGCAGAGATCGATTCTCTCAGAGAGCGATCCAATCGGTGCAGACCCATGAATCGCATTCTCCAAGCTTCCATTCTCCATAAATGGAAGCACCAAGGCTTTCATTTTTCCACTCTCCCAAGCAAACCCTAAGATCTTGACCAGGTTTCGATGCTTTAACTGGCTTAGTGTTTTGGCTTCAGTGTAGAACCATTTATCTGATTCTGCAGAGAATTGCTTCAGATTCAATACTTTTACTGCAATCACTGTCCCATCTTCTAATTCACCTTTGTACACTGTGCTTAAGCTGCTTGAACCAATGATGTTTGCTGTGTTGAAACTATCTGTTGCTTGTTCCAACTCTTTCGGATCGAATCTCTTTAGCTTCAGAGCTGAATCCAAATCCGGTAATGGAGACTCTGATGTGTTTTTGTTCTTTTTCTTGCGCCAGGTGAGAATCAGAACAAGAAATAGTACCAAAAGAAGAACTGCAGCTGATCCAAGAACAATCACGATGATCGTAGTTCTTTTCGAGAATTGGCTTGACTTCTTCTTGATCATACATGGTTTGAGAGGCTTCTTGTTACCACAGAGATCTGTGTTTCCCACGAGATCAGATGCACTGATGTTTTTGAACACCCCGGATTCAGGAACATGGCCTTTGAGGTGGTTTGAAGCTAGTTTGAGATGTTTCAGAGTCGAAATATTTGCGAGACTCTCTGGAATTTCACCTGTTAGATTGTTACTAGAGAGATCCAGAGAGACTAAATGCGTCAAGTTCCCCAAGCTCTCGGGGATTTCGCCAGAGAGACTGTTCCTTGAAAGGTTCAAGCTTGTGATCATATCCATGCCTCCTTGTTGGAAGACTTCATCTGGGATCTGACCCGAGAGATTGTTCCGCGAAAAATCTAGTAAGATCATGTTTTTGCAGGCCTGTAAAGATCTTGGAATAGACCCGGAAAAGAGGTTGTTCGAAAAGTCGATTTCTTGAACCATTTCAAGCTTTCCAAGCTCACTGGGGATGGTTCCTGATAAGAAATTGTTTGAGAAGTTGAGGGTAAGCTGTAAGTTTCTCATCGAAGATATTAGCTCGTCAGGGATGGCTCCGGTGAGAAGATTGTCGGAGATATCTAATGTGTTGAGTTGCGAAAGTGACTTAAGGCTTGCAGGGATAGACCCGTTGAACTTATTTCCATGAAGACCCAAGTAAATAAGCGATTCAAGCTTCGAGAATAAGACAGGAATTTGACCTGAGAATTTGTTGTGGGATAGCACAAGTATTGAGAGTTGCTTCATATCAAACATTTCTTCAGGAATTGGACCTTCGAGATCATTCCCATCCAGTGTAAGCCCCTGGAGGATACTGAGATTCGATATCTCCCTCGGGATTCTTCCCGTGAAATTATTAGATTGAAGTAGCAAGATATTTAACTCTTTCAGATTCCCAATCTCTCGAGGAATCGTCCCAGTGAAAGAGTTAAATGCCAATTGCAATCTCCTGAGTTTCTGAAGCTTTCCAATTAATGGCTTCAGAGTTCCAGTTAAGTTGTTCTCTGCCAGATGAAGAGTTTCCATAGTTGAACAGTTGAAGATATCATCTGGAATTTCGCCGGTAAACCGATTCTCCCCAAGAGAAACATCCTTAAGATTCGTCTGTCCTAAGCCGCTCGGAATCTTGCCAGTCATCTGGTTAAAAGACAGGTCCAGGACGCTAAGACCGGTGCAGTTACTTATGCTGGAAGGTATTGGTCCGGTAAGGAGATTGGTGTGCGCTGAAAGGTTCCGAAGATTTGTAAGAAGCCCTAGATCCGCCGGGAGCTCACCGGAAATACGGTTAGACGCTATTAGTAACACTGTCAAGTTCCTCAAGTTTGTGATTGACTGTGGAAACTCCCCTGTAAAGTTGTTGGAATGAAGCGTAAGGACTTCCATTGACTTGAGAGAACCGATTTCTTCCGATATCGGTCCAACCAACTGGTTTTCTGATAATCCCAAATGTGTTAACCGCGTTAACCGAAACAGTGAAGATGGAATTGTGGAAGTAAGCTTGTTACTGTATATCCGGAGTGCTTCCAGCTGAACCAAATTCCCTAATTCAGCTGGTATACTCCCGGTTAACTGGTTACCATACAGCTCAAGTTGGTTCAGGCTCGTGCAGTTTCCGATCTCAGCTGGTATTTCTCCTTCTAACAAGTTATCAGCCAAAATTACAGCTTGTAAGTTTGAGAGATTTCCCATCTCTCTTGGTATTTTACCGGTTAACTGGTTACCACTCAAGTCTAAATCCGTCAGATTGACCAAAGTACCGATTGATACTGGAATCGAACCACTGAACCGGTTTAAGTCTGCCAAAAAGATCTCGAGATGAACCAAGTCTCCTAAGCAATCTGGTATTTCCCCGGTTAAGTTGTTTTTTCCAACTCCTACTAATGCCAAAGATATAGTTTTGCAGATTGCTTTAGGAAAATCACCGGTTAACAAATTATTTCTCAGATCAAGAAGAACCAGATTCTTGAGTTCCCAAATGACAGAAGGAATCGAACCAGAGAAATAATTCAAGTAAAGAATGAGCTGGTTAAGCTCGGTTAGTTTCCCGATTTCAACCGGTATTTCGCCGGTAAAATTATTTGAAGTGAGATCAAGAACCTGGAGATAGGTGAGATTTGCTATGGCCGGAGACAGAACACCCTCAAGTTGCTGCTCCATCAAGATAACCGAGACAACATGACCGGTACGATCGCAGGTGATTCCGGTCCAATTGCAGTGTTGTACCGAACCGCTGGTGGTCCAATCCGACAATACTCCTAAAGGGTCGTTTGAAATGCCTTTCTTGAAGGATATTAAAGCTTCAATCTCTGGTTCAAGGCTCTGTTTCGCAAGTGAGAAGCCAAAGAAGAAGAGAATTAAGATCAAAATGATCTTTAAGAGTGACTTCATGGTTTAGATGAGTTGAAATTTGTGAGAAATGATTATGAGGGAATTATATATCTATAATTATATACACACAAGAAGATATGGATTTTAGGGATCATGTCACGGATGTGAAACGAGCCAAGACGCAATAACATAATTCCTAATTCACATAATTGTTAGTTCGGTCAAGTTGCATATAATGTCACTAAATGCATTCCCACTCGTACACATTCTTATCTCTAATCTAACTATGTTTGTATTAGATATCATATTCAGTTAATCTCACAGTATATACCCAATCCATATCATATCATATTCATATTTAAGCATGCATATTGTTACTTGTATATATCATATGCTATAACATATTTATGTAGAGTTTTCGATTTGGTTATGAACTGTTGATAAACACACAGTGAGATTCACTAAGATTAAGTCATTTTTTCTGCATACAAGCTTTTTTTTGGGAGTTAAAATTCTGCATACAAGTATGATACAACCCAACTCTATATTCAAAATTTAAAAATTTATTGAATTAAGATTTAGATTCGTACAGTGGAATTCAGAGAATTTGGCGAATGAAAAAGAAATGCCGTTTTCGTCAAAGTGTAGCATCGTTGAGTCAACATAGTATTTGACTATTGAATAACAAAAATTATATATTTTCTAAAAAGAAAATATACATTTTCGGTTTTAGGTCTATTTAATTTAATTTATTAACACATTTTCTAAATTCTGACAATAGGAATCGAAAACTCATTGGCTTTCTTGAGATATTTTATAAACAAGTTGAGTTTTGTACGACCAATGCCATTTTTATTTGTCTTTTTGCCATTTTGCAGATAAAAAAAAAAGAGAATACAAAATTCTTCTGTCAAATTTATATATTTCTCATTTATATATTTTCATCTTCAGATAGAAATGTTAATCATATAGTGATGTTATCTCGTTTACTTATGTTTATTTACTACATATTTAATAATGTAAAGAATAATGTCGTCGGTTATAGGTCAATGTTTCTAAATTAAACAAACAAATATAGTTAAAGGGTCAAAGGATTTATCGTGAGGATAGAGCATGGACATGATTGGCTTAGTAGCAAATAAACATTTGCTTTGCGCTCCATAATTTATAAAATTTAGAAACACCAAAATTGTTAATTTATAAAATTTTACCAAGTGGATCTTACTCTAATGGTCATTAAATGTACTTAATATCACTAGTTTAAATTCATTTAAATGGAGTGATTTACACTATAAATGATATTATCAACGACAAATTTTGAATAATAGAAAGATTATGGATCTAAAGTCTAAAATTTCACGGCTATCAATTTTTTTTCTTCAGATATGATTATGTAGGTTATATTCTCTAACTCCATATTTTTTTTTAAATATATTTTTGGGTACAATATCGCTCATATTCTTTTGTTCAAATACCAAAGTCCAATTTTCTAAACTTGCTTTGGACACCAAGACTCTAGACACTATATATAAATAATATAGTTGATATAAATGACAATTACAAAAATGGCATTTTTTGTGTGCATATTTGCAATAATGCCATTTAAAGGTGTTCATTTGCAAAAATGTCAATAATTATAGATTTATATTTTAAAATTCTAAAAAATGTTTTGACCCCTAAACCCCCCCCCCCAAAACCCTCAAAACTAAACCCTAATAAAACATAGTTAACCCAAACATAAATAATATAAAAAAAATTAATTTTCAAAAAGTGGCATTTTTGCAAAGATTTCAAAAGTGTGGCATTTTTGTAAAGTGGCATTTGAAAAATGGCATTTTTTGAAATTTCTTTTGATATAATTGATTTGTCGACAAATTTAAGTAAACAAAATAAGGAGTAGAGAAATCATTAAGGGATCACCAATTCACCATACATGATATAGTTGATTTGTCGACAACCTGTTTTTGGATACTATGCTTACATGACCTTGAGGTGATGAGGTCCTTGACCCATTTAACAATACAACATATTAACAAACAAAAAAAGAAAAACGAATATACTATGCGTAATTGACCTTATATTTAGAGATTTAACAATCATATTTAGAGATTTCGGAAGAGTGTTGTTGTTACGGGTTTTGTAAGTGACGATAAATCCCAGTTTAGAAACCACTGCAAGTTCGAAGATAGGGTAAATCAAAACCTAGGAAATAAATGATTATCCCGAAAAACTGAGATTCAGTGTTGATGGAGGAAGATGATGATCGATAAAAGAAAAGATATTGAGAAGATAATTTGTTTGTTCTTTTTGATTTATTGTTCCCAATTAGCGTGAAACCTTATAAATATTGTTTGTGATCGTATCAAATTGATTAAATAATTTAATCAAAATAGTTAACCGAAATATTGTTTTATCCTGTAACAGTTGTGTTATATTGATTTTAAATAAGACAAAAAAAGAATCGGCAAAAAAATAAAGGATTTGACAGCTGTGGGATTTGAACCCACGCCCTTTCGGACCAGAGCCTAAATCTGGCGCCTTAGACCACTCGGCCAAACTGTCACATTGTGGAAGATGAGTCATTTAATAATAAATATAACTGGATTACATAAGTGGATTATTAGAGGCAAAGAGAGGATATTTTTTGTTAGAAAATTAGATATAGTGAAATCCGCATGGTGAGAAATATAAATGCCGCTCAAGGTCACTATAAATTGTGTCTTTATTTTTTGGTTTAGAAATCGTTTTTTCGAGGGTGTGATTTGGATTAAAATCCTAACAGTTTAGACATAAATTTTCACATGCATTGGCTATAAATTCTTATATAAATTAGTTCAAGAATCATTTGAGTTCTTTTTTTTTTGCTCAATTATATGTAAGTTTTTTTTTTTTTTTTGAAAAAGTAATTATATGTAATTTAACCTACAATATTGATTCAAATTTATGTAAACAACAAACCTAAATCTAATATGGATTCCATAAATTGCTTGGACTCACGATGAGATATACTCATCAACTTTGAATCAAACGGACATAGTCATAAAAACTTTTGGAAATGTTTTGCCTATTGTTCATTGGCGGAAATATATACTAAATGCGATATTATCTCTTTATTATCGGATTTAGGATCTAAGATTGTAATATTTTTGGGTTAGAAGAATAAAAACCAAACATTGGCTATCAAACGGCCGGCCGTTGGTGTAATTTTTCTCGGTATTAATATTATATCTAGATGAAAAATAAAAACCCCGGCTAACGTCCGTCAATTAAGAAAAGTTCAATGTTTCTCTTTTGATCTATTTATAAATTTGTTTGATTTTAAAATTTTATTTAAAATTATGGAAAAAATGATGGCAACTTTTTTTCTTGTTTTCTTCACGTATTGATATGTCGTGGTTGATGCGCATGTTTAACACGTATGAATTACATTGAAACATATAAATGTATGTATATATAGAATAAAATCCACAAGTAATTTAATCATATTAATAATAGTGCAATATTCATGTTTTTTTCTTTCAACGCGTACTAAAAATATTAATTTAATTGTATGATTTAATATATTTTCACTACCTTTTCACAATTTTCTTTACTATACTTCTAAATATGTATCTCTTGACAGAAAATTGTGATACAACTTCCCAAAAAGAGTTTTTTTTTATTTATTAAGATATTTATGGTATTAAACTACATGAAAAATGTGAATTCAAATATTTTAATTAAAAAAAATATATCAACATAGATAGACATTTCAGTGTGTGTTTTAACTTATTAGACTTAATGCATCTATAAGATGGGACAATTGTAGAAACGAAAACAACAACAACAACAAAAGAAATTTAGATAAAAACTTTTTCTTTCGTTCTTACAATCAAAAAATGGGTCGTAAAAAGTTTGAGCTGAAATACATTGAAAATAGCATCGCAAGGCATATATCTTTCTCCAAACGCCGAGCTGGTATTTTTCAGAAAGCTGATGCGCTTGCAAAGTTGTGTAATGTCGAAGTGGCTGTCTTGATCAACTCTCTTGCTGGACAACCAAACATATTTGGATATCCATGCTTCGAGGGTGTGATTAAGCGTCTGCAAAAGCCTAATGCTATAAAGAGATCTTCTTCATTCTCAGTGAAGCAAGCTAGGATTCTAAAGAGTCAAGCCAAACTCGACCGTCTCATGGAGGAATTGAAACTTCAGAAACAACGTGAAAACGTAAGTGTCCCATTTTTAATATTATTTCTTATATCTCTTTTTGTTATACAATTAAAATTTGGTCTAATTAAACAAGACAGAGTTTAATTACAAACCTAAAAAAATCCGGATTTAAAAAAGATAGTTGAACCAACTAGTTTGAATCATAAGCTATAGCAGTTGAACACATTTATCCCATCATCCATTGTCGAGTTGTAAATTTAATGCTTCCTAATACGCATAGTATTGTATTTTTTTACGTTTACAATTCTAAAAACCATTAGAGTGTTCGTGAATTTTAGGTTTTGAAGAAGGCGCAAAAAGAGAGGCTTGAAAATTACGATATGAAGGAGATTATACATCTAAAATTGGAGGATTTAATGACCTTCAAGAAAATGCTTGATGATCACCGAAATAATTTAAAGAATTGGAGATTATACGTTTTTTTTTTTTTTTTTTTTTTTTGCTTTTTGATGGGATTTTCATAATGAATAAAGTTTTCGTTTAAAATTGACAAAATGTGCGATTATGTTCATTCAAAAGTTTGCATAACATGTTCTTTAAGCTGCCGGTTGGTTCTACTGTCCTTTTATTTGGTCATGTGGCATCTCTTAAGAACTTCCGTGTGACCGCATTATGTGGATTTGTGTAAGAAATATTTATTAATATTTCATTTTCCTATTATGTGGTCTTTAGTGATCCGTTTTCTATTAGAATAATGTTATTCCATAATATATTTGGTAACCAATTAAATGGAAATAATGGAGTTAATTCCTAATAAATCTCTACTTTGATGGACGGTTGAGATTAATCTTAAGGAAACCCTAAAGAGGAATTAGGTCCTCTCTCCACCTATAAATATGTGCCTTTAGCCCATCATAAAGGCATCCTAATACACAACACCTAAAGAGAAGTTTATAGGCAAGGGGAGAGAAACCTAACTCCTACCTCAGAGATCAGGCTTTCCATCTTCCATCAGAATATCGTTCAGGAAGATCTCTCCACTACAATGAATGGAGGTAATCCGATAATCCTCCTCATATATTCTATTATGTGATTAATCTAGATGTTTAAAGATCTTAGGGTTAATGTAAATTATGACTTACATGTGGTATCAGAGAATGGTTGTAAAACATCTGTTTAATCCGTTAAGAATGATAGATCTATGATTTGATTTGAATAATGGAACATTAGAGATCTGCGAACTAGGTTGTTGGCATATATGATTTTTTGTTAGAAAATCGTCTGTGCAAATTTCGGGTTTCTGCGAATTATAGTTTTTCGTGTAGATCTGTTACTGTGCAAAATTCGTGCGTTCATGAATTTATGTTTTCCGCAATTATGGTTTCGTGCGAATTTTGTCTGTGCGAAATTAGGATTTTTTCGCATATTATTTTCTGTAGAACTGTTTCGTGCATAATCGGTGCGAATTCTTATATAAACATATTATGTGCATAATTCGTACAAAAACGTTCTGTGCATATCTCGTACAGATTAGTGTTATGTATAAATCGTACAGATTATTCTGTGCATAATTCGTACAGAAACGATTTATACATAATTCTTACACAAACGATTTGTGCATAATTCGTACAGAACATATGTTTAATATAAAAAGTGCAAAGTTAGGGTTTTGGATATCACCACAGTGAATTCATCCTATTATGATTTGTATATTCGATCTATTCATGTAGTAATTAGTTACCCACAGGTAGACTATAAACATGAGATATGATTGATAACTTATGGAGTGATTGTATATGTGTAGACTTAGGATATCCACAGATAACTTTGTCTAAATAATTGAATACATCACTCAATAATGCTTTTCCTGAATCTATGACTTTCTTTGAGATTCTGGTGATTACCCACAGGAACACCATAGTTTCTTGTCATATGCATTCAATTAATTATGTGTTGATTATGTTTTAAAAGCCTAATTAGGACTTGTCGTATCTCTAAATCGGAGCTTTTCCTGCTAATTTGTCATCCATGGTCTCTGCTGTTCCAATCCTCACGGGAACCAACTTCTTAGAATGGAAAGAGAAAGTTGAGTTCACATTAGGAGTACTGGATTTGGATTTGGCACTTCGTGAAAACGAGCCAGCTCCACTTACTGCTATCAGTACTGAGGAACAAAAGACTCTCCATAAAGCTTGGGAGAAAGCGAACAGATTGAGCATCATGTTCTTAAGGATGACAATAGCTAGCAACATTAAGACTTCCCTACCAGTTGCAGACAAAGCTAAGGCTTATCTGACAGCTATAGAAGAACGGTTTAAGACTGCAGACAAATCCCTAGCAGGGAAACTTATGGCAGATCTTACAACCATGAAGCATGATGGGGCAAGGTCTGTGCATGAACATTGCATTGAAATGACCAACCTTGCAGCTAAGCTGAAGAATTTAGGAATGAGTGTGGATGATTCTTTTCTTGTCCAGTTTATCCTAAATTCATTACCTCCTCAATATGGACCATTTCAAATCAATTATAATGCAATTGATGAGAGATGGACCTCGAATGAATTGGCCAATAAATTGGTTCAAGAGGAGGCTAGGCTTGGGCGTGAAGGTATTAAGTTTGCCCATTATGTTCAAGGAGCTGGACCTAAAGCTGGGAAAAGGCATCAAGTAAGCCATAAAAGAGCACCACCCAGAATGAATGATTCCAATCAAGCTGAGAAGAAAAAGGCAAAGAAAGATGACCGATGCAACTTTTGCAATAAGTCTGGTCACTTTCAGAAGGAATGCCCTAAAAGAAAAGAATGGTTTGAAAAGAAAGGTAATCCTATGGGTTTCGTAAGCTTTTTCGAAACCAATCTTACTCATGTTTCTTCTAACACTTGGTGGATTGATAGCGGTGCTAATGTACATGTTACGAATTCCTTGCAGGCATTCCTTACGACCCAGACTATAAATCCAAGTATTAACTACTTATTTATGGGAAACAGAGACAAAGCGCCAGTTGAAGCTATTGGCACTTATCGTCTCATTTTGGATAGTGGATTTTGTTTGGATTTATTTCAGACTCTTTATGTTCCATCTATTTCCCGTAATTTAGTTTCAGTAAGCAAACTTGATTTGGCTAGTTTTAAGTCATCTCAAGGAGATGGTTGTTTCAATTTATTTCTAAACTCTAATCGAATTGGTTCTGGAATATTAGTTGATGGTCTTTATAGATTAAATTTGGCTGATCAACCTTTTGAAACTCATCTCACCCTGCAAGATAAACGTGGACTTAAGCGTAAAACATGTTCAAATGATTCGTATAACTTGTGGCATAAAAGGCTGGGACACATTTCCAGTGAAATAATTAAAAGATTGGTAAAAGATGGAGTCATTCCGAATCTTGATTTTACCAATCATAAAGAGTGTATAGATTGCATTAAGGGAAAGCAAACTAAACACACTAAAAGAGGAGCCACAAGAAGTACACAGCTTCTTGAAATCATACATACAGATATTTGTGGACCTTTTGACGTTCCAACTTTTGGAGGTGAAAAGTACTTCATTACCTTTATTGATGATTATTCACGTTATTGTTACATCTATCTATTGAAAGAAAAGTCTCAATCTGTGGATGTTGTACAAGTGTTCATTACTGAAGTAGAGAGGCAATTAGATAAAAAGGTGAAAATCATTAGGTCAGATAGAGGTGGTGAATTTTATGGCAGGTATGATGAAACAGGACAACATCCTGGACCTTTTGCCAGACTTCTCCAAAAATTAGGAATCGTTGCTCAGTACACAACGCCTGGTTCTCCATGGCAGAATGGTGTAGCTGAAAGGCGTAATCATAGTTATATGGGAATGGTTAGATCCATGATGAGTCATGCTAACTTACCTATATCCTTGTGGATGGATGCATTACGTACTGCAGTATATATCTTGAACTGTGGAAAGGCTGGAAACCAAGTCTGTCACATCTTCAAGTTTGGGGTTGTCCAGCTGAAGCAAGAATATACAACCCACATGAAAAAAAAAATTAAACTTAAGAACGATCAGTGGTTTCTTTATTGGTTATCCTGAGAAGTCTAAAGGATATAGATTTTATTGTCCAACCCATAGTACGAGAATAGTAGAAACCAGTAATGTCAGATTCTATGAGAATGGCGAGTTCAGTGGGAGTGATAAAGTACAAGATGTGAACATTCAGGAAATTAGGGTTAATATCCCTTTACCCTCTCTTCCGAATATAGCTGGTGATTCTTCTGTTGTTGAACCGTTAAACAACGATGAAAATCCAGTGAATGATCATTCACTCCATGATGATAATATCGCCAATAATGATAATGAACTTGTAGTGCAAGAGGAACCAGCATTAAAAAGATCTACTCGTGAGAGGAAATCTGCTATTTCTGATGACTACATGCTTTACCTAGTAGAATCTGAAGGAGGGAATATTAAAGATCCGGTTTCTTATTCATAAGCCATGAAAGATGTTAATTCTGATAAGTGGAATGATGCCGCAAAGGATGAAATGGAATCGATGGCTAAGAATGAAGTCTGGGACATTGTTCCATTGCCTGAAGGATACAAAGCAGTCGGGAGTAAGTGGATCTTTAAGACCAAACTTGACTGTAATGGCAATGTTGATCGATATAAAGCTAGACTTGTAGCTAAAGGTTTCAATCAGAAAGAAGGCATTGATTACAATGAGACTTTCTCACCTGTGTCTAGGAAAGACTCTTTCAGAATTATCATGGCATTAGTAGCTCAGTATGATCTTGAGTTACATCAAATGGATGTGAAAACTGCCTTTCTTAATGGAGACTTAGAAGAAGAAGTCTATATGCGTCAACCTGAAGGCTTCATAGCCGAAGGTCAGGAAGTCATGGTCTGCAAACTGAAGAAATCAATATATGGGCTGAAACAAGCTTCGAGGCAATGGTATCTTAAGTTTGATGAAACCGTTACGAAATTTGGTTTCAAAGAAAATGTTATAGATCCATGTATATACCTCAAGATCAGTGGGAGTAAGTTCATATTTTGGTGATGTATGTTGATATATCTTATTAGCCTGTAGTGATCTTGGTCTATTACATAAGACTAAGAACTACCTCTCAGAGAACTTTGACATTAAAGATATGGGTGAGGCATCCAATGTGATAGAAATTTAAATATTTCGTGATAGATCACTTGGAATTTTAGGTTTGTCTCAGAAAGCATATATTTTTAAAGTTCTTGAGAAAAATGGCATGATGATGTATTCTTCTATTACAGTATTGGTACGTTCATATTAAGATTTTGAGATACTTAAAGAAAACAAGACATATATGCTCACATGCTGAAAATCAATACATCCACAGATGGTTGAGTTTTCTAACTCAGATTTTAGTGGAAATCATGGTTTTAAACCACTACATTTAGGCTATGTGTATCTCATTAGTAGAGATATCATATTATGGAAAAGCTTGAAGTTGTAGTTGCTTTATACATTCACTAAGGAGACTGAGTATGTGGCAAATTATGAGGCTTCTATTATGAAAATATCGTTGCAAAATTGTCTTTGAGTTCGAGGTCTTTAAGTCTTCAACTCTTTATGTGACACTGAAAGCTGCAATGTTCTTTCAAAGTAAGACATGATATCTAAAGGATCCAAGTATATGGACATTAAGCTTAAATATATGTCGATAAAGCAAAGATGTCAAAAGAGAAAAGTTTGTCAAAGAACATATAGGCATTGATGTTATGGTTGCAGACACATTTACGAAAGCTTTACCTTCTAAGACATTTCATAAGCATGCTGAAATAATGGGTCTTGAGGATAGCTCTTAATTACGTTGTCTGATTTTGTTTAGCCTATTTTGACATTTATTTGAGATCTTTTAATGATTTTTTACATCTTTTGTATTCTGTTTCCAATGTGCACACACATTATTGGTTGTTGGATTATGATAACAGAATGAGTCTTTATTTAAAGACATAAAAGGGACCATTACGATAACTCCAACTTATGTTTATGGTCTAGCTATGAAGGTAGTTAGTGTAGTAGTACATGGAAGGGATCATGTTGCAGAATGATGTGCGACCGCCATGACTCCCATTGATTACTAGATTAGTCAAGACACTTATGATGACCAAATGAGGAATAGTGAATAACATATTATGCCAGCCTTATGATTCTTGGAAGAAAACATTAATGGATCGTACTAGCGACCAAGTGGGAGACTGTAAGAAATATTTATTAATATTTCATTTTCCTATTATGTGGTCTTTAGTGATCCGTTTTCTATTAGAATAATGTTATTCCATAATATATTTGGTAACCAATTAAATGGAAATAATGGAGTTAATTCCTAATAAATCTCTACTTTGATGGACGGTTGAGATTAATCTTAAGGAAACCCTAAAGAGGAATTAGGTCCTCTCTCCACCTATAAATATGTGCCTTTAGCCCATCATAAAGGCATCCTAATACACAACACCTAAAGAGAAGTTTATAGGCAAGGGGAGAGAAACCTAACTCCTACCTCAGAGATCAGGCTTTCCATCTTCCATCAGAATATCGTTCAGGAAGATTTCTCCACTACAATGAATGGAGGTAATCCGATAATCCTCCTCATATATTCTATTATGTGATTAATCTAGATGTTTAAAGATCTTAGGGTTCATGTAAATTATGACTTACAATTTGAACCCAAATGATAACATAATGACAGTACTAACACAAACCACCAAGACTACATGTATTGGTCGACTAAAATCTTTATGTTTTATGATAATTATAAAAATTACATTTAAATTTATGAATATAATGAAAAGAACAAAATATCAACCAAAAATGCAAAATGAAATGTGTGGGTATAAACTAGCCTACATCAAGGACATGAAACCATTGAAATTTTATTTTGCCATATTGGTTTTGTAAGGTCATCCTCAAAGAGCATAACATTTTAATATATCCCTTATATATTAATTGAGAAGTAATTTGTGAGAGATTGATTATGTGTCATCTCCACAATCACTCTAAAAAAAAAATTATGACATGGCTAAACAAAAAATGTGACATGACAAATTTGAATATGAATTTTCTATATTCCCTTATATATTAATTGAGAAGTAATTTGTAAGAAATTAATTATGTGTCATCTCCACAATCACTCTCCAAAAAAAAATTATGACATGACTAAATAAAAAATGTGACATGGCAAATTTGAATAGGAATTTTCTATATTAAATTTAAATTAATTAATCATAATAAAATCATTTAAAAAATCTTTCCATAAATAAATTTACCTTTATTTCTTTAAGTAGATTTACAACATTTTATTCTAATTTTGTTTTTCAGATTAAAGTTTGTTATAATTATTTTTGTCACAAATAAAGTTTGAGGACATAAATATTTTTATAATAAAGATTTACCAAATTTTTTAAAAGATATTGTATTATGTTTTGTGACAAAATATTCCAAAATTTATAAAATCCATGTATATATATATTTTTTTCCTAAAGAAACGTTTTTAAACATAAAAATATTTGAAAATAAAAAAATATGAGTTATAAATAATGAAAAGTGACATTTGAAAAATGACATTTCTAAAAAAAAATTCTTCAAAAATAAATTTAACAATGACATATTATGTTTAATGTTAATAAAAACATTATGAAAAATTTAATATAAATAAAAAAGTTCGTTGAGTGAGTGAAATTGATCTCTAAATCTAATATTTTCCTAATTATCCCATAAAATTCTTCGTAAAGAAAATTATATATTTTTTAAAAAGATGATCAAAGGGTTTAATCTTTTATGAAATAAATCTCAACGTTTTATAATAAATTACGCACTCTCATATATAGATTATTATATATCTTATTTGACATATTTACGTATATAAAATAAAAATTAGAATAATAAAATGATAAAACTAAACTTCTAAAAAATTATATTATTAACAAAAAAAAGTTTACGACAAAATATCAATAATAATATCTATAGTAAAAAATAAAAAATGCATTATTTTAAAGTATAATTTAAAAAAAAATATTATAAATGCATTATCCACGTATACGCCGGAAAATCACCTAGTTGTTTCATATATAAGGAACAATAGACGCGTGTCGACATGCGGATAAACTTGAAACTAATTTCACTTTACAATATATTTTGTCTTAACAATAGATTATTTCTATATATTTTGGTGATTGTCATGTACTAAAATATATTTCTATAAAAGAGTTGGTTTTTTTGTGCCCCGGGTTTAAACCCTTTTAGTATGGGTTATTCTTTAAATCAGAATATCTAAAGGCCGATTCCGGATACCAAATAGACTATGAGCTAAAGATTCGAAACTCCCACGGTTTATTAAAAAAAAAATCTATATATTATAAGGCATGTGTTTTATAGAAAATATTAATATTCTTATAAATTTATAACACATGCCGCGTAATATATATGAATACATTTCATTACATGCATATGCCATATGGCATGTATAAATTCACTTTTAGAGTATACTGGATTTTTTTTTCTTTTTCTTGTCAACGTTGGATTAATAAGCATTTTCCAGTGACCGTGTTTTACGTTCTAAGTCATCGAAGTAACCAAACCATAATCCAAAGAGAGAGGAGCTTTGAGAATTATGGAGATTGTTCAACAGACTGGTAGATAGAAACATAGTCAAGGAGAGAGATAAATTATTACAAAATACTTAATACTTGATTATGAGAATCCTATTACAAAAGAGAGAGAAAAACGACATGACAATCTTCCATTATTATAAGTCACAACCCAAATTATTCCATTAAAAAAAAAGTTTTGAAGGAAGAAATAAACGAGAATTTGATCATAGATGATAATATAATGATGATTATCATCATATACACTACTAATTCTTCTTATGGTTGTCCCCCAAGTGCATCGATTGAGATAAGGAAGCTTCCTCCTCCTCCGCGATACGGTCATTTACTAGTTTGAGCTGAGCGTCGATTAATTTCACCATTTTTAGATGTGCAAGCTCTTCCATGTATTGCATACTTATAATCCTTCTGTTTTTTGTAACGAACTCAATCACCCTCTCCTCCAAATCCTATGTTTTACAGAAACCTAATTAACGTTTTGAAAAACAAGAGAAAAGGTAATTAAAACGAACACTTACCCTCACATACTCTTCATCTACTTCTGATGCTTCCTTGACACGATCGAGTTCGGCTTTAAGCGCAATACTCTCAGCCATTATAGGATCCATTTCTTGACACTGTCGAAAGAGTTTTGTCGAAATTTCTCTTTACTTTGCTGCTTCATTTTTGTTAATGTTTTCTTCCATTTATACATGTATTGTGTCAGATAGGTTAAAAGCTAATGTCCATCCATTTTGATGTTGTTCTATCTCAAAAGTCATTGATTTTACTCTTTTCATCTTTTTATTTATTTATTTATTATAAGTAATACCACAAATTTTTTGATTATAAAACTCTAACACATTTTTATTTAATATTGAAATTTACTTTTTATTTGAAGTTATTATACAAAACCATTGTAATTATTCAAAACCAAAGTAATTATTCAAGACCATAGTAATTTGTTAATTTGCAATGGACTAAATTTAAAGTTTTGTGGAAACTCTCTGTTTAAAGTTAAAGTATATTGATATATAATTTGGTTGTCAAAAATAAAAAGTCAAAGTATTGGCAGAGTACTTATTTTCAGACCTGACTAGGTGACTCTCTGCGTTATACGCGGAAAAATACACTAAAAATAAAATAAACTTGTTTTATATTATGTTTAAATAGTAGATATAAATCATTTTCTATATTTTCTTGAATTATTTTACGTAATATATGTTTACTATTTCATATTAATATATTTTATCTATGTACTTTCTCTTAGAAATTAGTTTTCATTTTATATAGAGTTTCAATCTTTAATTTCCCTTGTATTGGATATTCAAAAAGATAAACACAAATTAATATTTTTACACATAACTTTTCCATCATAAATTTGAAATGTTCATTTTCAAATACACATAAGGATATATAAAAAAAATACATTTGATTACATAGAAATATTTAAAAATTATTATATATGGCATTATGTATAATAATAAAAAATTGGTAAGATATATACAAAAGAATCACGTTGATTATATTAAAAAACATAGATCACTTCGAATCATAAAACAAAAGACATGCTATTGAAAAACATATATAAATCACTTCGAATCATATAAGCTAAAATATTGATATAGAAGAACGTAGCTTTGTTCAATGAACATGATAAAAAAGTTTGATAAATTATGGAAAAAGTTATCTACGAAACCTGAATAATCGACATGATAGGATGATAAACCCAAACCAAACTATTGAAGAACATAATATGTTCAATGAACATGTAACAAAATTTGATAGAATACTCAAAAAAAATATTAATTTTTTTTATATTAAATATTCCTAATAATACATCATTTTGTATTTTTAGAATTAAAAATAACTTGTTCCGATTTGGTTTCCAATTTTTTTTTTTTAATATAGTAATTTGTTGGGGTCAAAACTCCCTACGACAGTTATTTTCAACAAAATGACTAAGTATCGAAATTGGCAGAAAATGAGACTATACCGAGCCCATTCTAGAGACCTGGACAACTCACCAGACTAAACCGCTTCTGCCGACCCCAACTGCGACCACGCCGACCACTACGGCCGAGTGTTCTTTGTCGAGCATTGCCTCGCCAACCGTCGCTGTCGAGTGCTCTTTGTCGAGCACTGTCTTGCCGACCAATAGGCGGCTGATGTCGCCGTTTGGAGTGCTCGACAAACCGCCGACACAGTCATCCGAAAGAGCTAGGCAATGGGCCGAGTATGGTTTAGCCCACTTGGCCTGAAATGCGACAATGGGCCGAGGACAACAAGTCCAAGGCGGCGAGATGGCAAGGCCAAGCCAAGAACAACAAAGCCCATGACTAGCGCCGACGTCCATACAAGAAAATCCCGAGAAATAAGGAAATCTTCCTTATCGACTCAATGGAAAGCCCTGGCTGACTTATACTTATATAAATACTCTTGTAATTCTTTTGTAAAAGGGGATCCACAATTTTACGCAAAAACACTGAGCACAAATCAATAAAGTTTTCTTAACAGCAAGTTCAAATATTTGGTTTTTGTTCTTGTGGTTCTAACTCAGAGATCTCAGCTTTCCGTAACAAATTCGATTGTGTTGGTTTGACCCTCCACAATTTGGCGCCGTCTAAGGAGACCCTTGAGATTTTCTTACACGAAAGAACCACTCGACGAACGATCTAACGGCGATGACTACCGGCGACGAACTCGAAACTCCCATGAAGAATGGCACCGACAACACTAGCACCAAGAAGAGCGGAGTCGACAACACCAGCACCGGGAACGCTGGCGCCGAGTACGCCGGAACGAACCAAGCCGCTGGAACGACGATAGCGACGCCGGAATTCCTCATCGAGATAAAGGCGATGATGGAGCTACCAATCCAGAAGCCGGCTGAACAGGATGTGCGAAACGCAGCGATAGACAACGAACGGTGGGCGTCACCCAGGACAAGTCGGGTCCGAGGAGGAAGAACATGCCACGTGCCGAGATCTACGACGCGCGTCGACCCTACGGCGCTGAAGTTCTCCAAGCCAGGGGGTGCGCAGAGGATCCGCGGGTTACCACCGATCAACCCAGCGTTCGACACTGCCGAGTCGAACACAACAACCAGCGGACCGGCAGACAGAACACCATCGGTGATCAATCTAGAGGACGACCTGAACGGCGAGCACAATTCACGAGAACATGGTGACCTTGGAGAAGGACGAACGCATGCCCGACGAAACAACAATGACTTCAATCCAAAACTCGTCGAGGAAGAAGAGAATGTCCGCTGGGTGGAGAGGTCCTAACTCGACGAGGAGCGAAGAATTCTGGTTCAAGCTGAGAAGGACGAGATGGCTATAATGAGAGCTGACATGGACCTCACCGCCGCCATCTGAAGGATGTTCAATCACAGATGCATCGAGCAACCAGTAAGGCACCTGAGATCGACCAGGTACTCGAAGAAGCCCAAACTACTCCCCTCACAGCTCGAATTACCACGGCAAGAATCCCTGATTCGGGAAGGATTAAGATTACTGCTTACGATGGAAATACTGATCCTAAGGACCACTTCTTGACGTTCGCAATAGGGACGGGACGAGCTAATTTCAAAGAGCACAAAAAGACGTCGGCAAGTGTCTCTTGTTTATCGAAAGCCTCAAGGGATCAGCTCTCCAGTGGTTCTCTAAGTTGGAAAGAAATTCGATCGATTATTTTGACCAGCTCTCCTCTGCATTCCTGAAGCACTACGGAATATTCATGGAACGATGAACGTCCGATGCTGATATGTGGACCATGGTGCAAGGACAACACGAATCTCTTCAAAGTTTAATCGAGCGATACAAAGCTGTTCTATCCAAGATAGAAGGACTTAGCGAAAAATCGGCAATAGAGGCTTTAAAGAAGGCTTTATGGTTTGAATCGGACTTTCGAAAGGAGATTTTCGTCAATGTGCCATCCACAATTTATGATGCTTTACATCGTGCAACTGGTTTCGCGAAAAATAAAGAAGAAGTCCGGATACTAGCACAGAAACACGGCAAGTCAAAACAAAATAACAATGCCACCCAGGCCATGCATCCTCTGAACATAAAAAAGAACAATAACCAAGGATCCAGTTTCATCCAGCACGAGGGAGGATTCAAAGGTGCTCATAACTTCCAAATCGACTCGCCAGGCTATGGCCGAGGACGGGGTCAAGGCCGCAGACGATGCGGCCGGAGCAATAGTTGGACAAGAAACCAAAGTAACTACGACGGGATGGCATACTATGAGCACCACTGTGTCTTCGTGCACACAACTGCTAACTGTCGTGTTTTAGGCTTAAAGCTCGCCACTAAGCTTGCAGTTGGAACCCTAAAGGGTGATATCAACCTTAAGGATTTTGAGATGGAAACCACTGTTGACGAAACCGGGCTCGCTAATGATGTCCCTCTGAAGAGGGGAAGGAGGAATGAAGAGCCAGACCAAGGCGGACCTCGCCAGCGAATTAACATGACCAAGGGGGTTCCCACTATTGTGCCGATACGGTGACCGCAATAAAAGCATATCAACGACGTGCTGACGTCAACTTCAACTGGTCTGTACCCTCTAAGTACCCGAACAACGTGATTACCTTCGAGCAGCGCAAAACCGATGGCATCGACCGACTGCATAGCGATCCTCTCGTCATACAGTTAATTGTCGATGACCGAGATGTAGCATGAGTTCTGATCAACACGGGAAGTTCGGTATATGTAATTTTTCATGAGACTCTTCAAAGGATGAGCATTGACCTCTCCAAAATTCGGTCCTCACCCAAACCAATAATTGGCTTCTCTGGCGCCACATCAATGACCATGGGGACGATTAACCTACTTGTCCGAGAAGGAAACCTCACCAAGATTGTCAAATTTTTCATCACAGATCATCCGACGATTTACAACATGATCATGGGGACTTCCTGGATCAATTCGATGCGCGCTGTGCCATCGACTTATCATTTGTGCATTAAGTTCCCAACCCCCGACGGTGTGAAAACGATTTGGGACAACCAGAAGGAGTCTCGTATCTGTTTCTTGGCCGAGCATAAACTCCGACATTCTTTGCCTGATTCGACCAAGGAAGGAAAAAGGGAGAAGATGAAGACTGATCGCGAGCTTGCGAAGGCTCGCGCCGAATTCTTATATCAATTACATATTGACGAGGATCGCAAGAAAAAAGGTCCTCTACCTACTAGCGATCCCGTCGTCTCAGTCTGTATCGATGACGACACTCCAGACCGATTTGTCGAGATCGGTACCAAGCTCGATAGAAAGATCAAGGAAAAGCTTATCGCATTTTTAAAGAAAAACATCAACACATTTGCCTGGACTGTAGAAGATATGACTGGCATCGACATCAATATCGCCAATCACGAGCTAAACAAGGATCCAACGTTCAAACCTGTCAAATAGAAAAGGTGTAAACTAGGCCTTGAAAGAGCCAGGGCAGTTAACGATGAGGTAGAAAGACTTCTGCGAGTTGAATCCATAATGGAAGTTAAATACTCCGACTGGCTAAGTAACCAAGTCGTCAAGAAGAAAAACGGGAAATGGCGAGTGTGTGTAGATTTTACTGACCTGAATAAATCTTGTCCAAAGGACAGATCTCCTCTCCCTCACATCGACCGCCTCGTCGAAGCTACAGCTGGCAATAAACTCTTGACATTCATGGATGCTTTCTCTGGGTACAATCAGATCTTCAGGAATCTAACGACCGCGACAAGACAGCTTTTATTACAAATCGAGGAATCTACTGCTACAAAGTTATGCCATTCGAACTAAAGAATGCTGGCGCAACGTATCAAAGGTTGGTCAACAAGATGTTCGCCAATCAGCTCGGGAAAACAATGAAGGTATATATCGACGACATGCTCGTCAAGTCACTCCAGGAGGAAGACCACATTAGCCACTTAGAAGATTGCTTCAACCAACTGAATATGCATAACATGAAGCTCAACCCAACGAAATGCCGATTTGCGGTCACTTTAAGAGAATTTCTCGGCTATCTAGTCACTCACCGCGGCATTGAGACGAATCCGAGGCAGATCGATGCCCTCATCGAGATGGTCTCGCCAAGAAACACGAGGGAGGTGCAGAGACTAACAGGAAGTGTCGCCACTCTCAACAGGTTCATCTCTCGTTCCACCGATAGATGTTTACCTTTCTACAACACTTTAAGAGGCAACAAAAAATTCTAGTGGACGGAACAATGCAAAGAGGCGTTTCAACAATTGAAGATATACATGGCTAGCCCTCCCGTACTCGCAAAACCGGTCGATGGTGAACCACTGTTTTTGTACACCGCAGTTTCTGCGATAGCAGTAAGTGGAGTGATAGTACGCGAAGAGCGAGGGGAGCAAAAACCAATCTTCTATCTGAGCAAGACACTTACCGATGCTGAAACAAGGTACCCTCAAATGGGGAAGTTGGCAGTTTCTGTCGTCATGTCTGCCTGGAAACTAAGACCGTATTTCTAATCCCATTCTATCGTCATCATGAGCACGTTCCCACTACGCTTCGTCTTGCATAGCCCAAGCCAGTCTGACGATTGGCGAAATGGGCCATCGAATTAAGCAAGTACGATAGCGAATATCGGGGAAGGACATGTGCTAAATCACAAGTGCTGGCCGAATTTCTGATCGAGCTTCCAGACGAAGATTGCATCATCAAAAATCCGAGTTCTACCTGGCAGTTACACGTGGACGGATCATCATCTAAAAGCGGTTCAGGCGTTGGCATACGTTTAACATCGCCAACATGGGAAATTCTCGAACAATCATTCCGCCAAGGTTTTCGAGCATCAAACAACGAGGCCGAGTATGAAGCCCTCGTCGTTGGTGTGAAGCTTGCCCGGGGACTGAAGATTGAGCGGGTTAACACCTCATGCGACTCGTAGTTGGTCGGAAATCAATTCAATGGCGAATATGCATCCAAGGACGATGGAATGGAAGCCTATCTCAAGCTAGTCAAAGAATTGGCCGCACAATTCACAGAGTTCACGTTAACAAGGATTCCCAAGGGGAAAATACCAATGCTGATGCGCTGGCAGCCCTTGCTTCGATGTCCGATCCTCACCTGAAAAGAATAATCCCGGTTGAGTTCCTCGAACATCCAAGTGTCGCTCCACCTCACGAAGTGAATGTCCTCAAGCGTTCTCAAGCTGCTAAAAAAATCAAGGAAAGCGAAGAAGCAGCTCCAAATGCCGATAGTATGGATGTGGAACCACCTTTTGACACACCCCTCCCCGCTCAAGAAAAAACAAGTAGTCACGCCGAAAGTATGGATGTAGAGCAACCTATTCCCACCCCATCCCCTGCTCAAAAGGAGCGGCTTCCACCAAACAAACAAGTCCACGCCCAAGAGACGTCTCTAAACCACAAGCAGACAAACCCGATGCAGTAGAACGTTCAGACGAAATGGAAATCGATCCTCCAGCTGCACATGAATAGGTACGACCATATGAGAATGTCACGATAGAACCTTCTAGCCCTCTTCCAGAAGATAAGGCTGTTGGTACAGACGACGATTTAGGGGACACCGAATATGGTTGTGATTGACGTTGGCTGCATATAATTCGGAGTTACATCACCGACGGCTTCTTGCTTGCTGATAAATGGGCAGCACGAAAACTCCGAGCACAAGCCACTCGTTATATACTTCTGGACAGAAATGTGTTCAAGTGGCGACTATCTGGGCCATTGCTCTCCTGCGTCGAAAGCAACGATGCCAGAGAAATAATGAAGGAAACCTACAGCGGCTCGTGCGGCAACAATTCCGGTGGCCGAGCCCTCGCCATTAAAATCAAACACCACGGACATTACTGGCCTACCATGGTGCATGATTGCGAAAAGTTCTTTGCTAGGTGCGAGAAATCTCAACGCCACACTCCAAATATTTGTCAACCAGCTGAACTTCTCTCGTCAGTTACCTCACCTTACCCATTCATGAGATGGGCTATGGACATTGTTGGGTCAATGCATAAATCTCGGCAGAAATGTGTTTTGTTGGTTTTGACTGACTATTTCTCCAAGTAGGTGGAGGCTGAAGCGTTCGCCAGAATTTGAGATGCTCAAGTCGAAAGTTTCATTTGGCGCAACATTATCTGCCGACACAGAGTCCCCTATGAGATCGTCACTGACAATGGCTCCCAATTCATTTCGACGCAATATGAAGCGTTTTGCGCAAAGTGGAAAATACGTTTGAGCAAGTCCACTCTGCGATATCCTCAAGGGAACGGTCAGGCCGAGGCAATGAACAAAACTCTTGTTGGGGTCAAAACTCCCTCCGACAGTTATTTTCAACAAAATGACTAAGTATGGAAATTGGCAGAAAATGAGACTGTGCCGAGCCCATTCTAGAGACCTGGACAACTCGCCGGACTGAACCGCTTCTGCCGACCCCAACTGCGACCATGCCGACCACTGCGGCCGAGTGTTCCTTGCCGAGCACTGCCTCGCCAACCCTCGCTTCCGAGTGCTCTTTGTCGAGCACTGCCTTGCCGACCAATGGGAGGCCGATGTCACCGTCTGGAGTGCTCGACAAACCGCCGACACAGTCATCCGAAAGAGCTAGGCAATGGGCCGAGTATGGTTTAGTCCACTTGGCCTGAAACGCGACAATGGGCCGAGGACCACAAGCCCAAGGCGGCGAGATGGCAAGGTCAAGCCCAGAACAACGAAGCCCATGACGAGCGCCGACGTCCATACAAGTAAATCCTGAGAAAGAAGGAAATCTTCCTTATCGACTCAATGGAAAGCCCTGGCCGACTTATACTTATATAAATACTCTTGTAAATCTTTTGTAAAAGGGGATCCACAATTTTACGGAAAAACACTGAGCACAAATCAATAAAGTTTTCTTAACAGCAAGTTCAAATATTTGGTTCTTGTTCTTGTGGTTCTAACTCAGAGATCTCAGCTTTCCTCTAAAAACTGTAACAAATTCGATTGTGTTGGTTTGACTCTCCACATAATTTAAAGCAAATACGTAGTAGACCTTATTTTAAATGTTGTGTATTTTATCCAAAAGAAAATTTTGTAAAGATAAGTTTGTGTTATTCAAAAATTTTAAGATATTTTCGGTTATTCAATTTTTCATTTTTAAAACGATTGATTCGAATTAATTTTTAAGAAACCGTAAGCAAAAATTTATAAAGATATTTTTGTGTTATTCAAAATTTTAAAAGTAAGAAATTAATTGTGTTTTACCACGTCACAATAAAAGATATGACATGTAATCATTTATTTGGGAGAGTGATTGTGGAATTGACATGTAAGCAAATTCCACAAAATCACTTCTCAAATAATGTATAAGAGATGTAATCCACCTATAGAAGGATAATTTTTTTTTTTTTGATAAAGAAGACAAAAGTAATTTGATGGCACTATTCAAGTTTATAAAAAGCGCTCTAGACGCTTTCTTGAGTTTATAAAAAGTACTATATTGTGCTATAAAATGATCATAATTAATAAATATAATATAAATTTTATTTTTTATAAATCATGAGTTTTTTTAATTTTTTTGTAAAACGTTTAAACCGCCTATAAAAAACCGCATGAGTTCCAATTAAACGTTCTAGACACTAGATTAGACGTTAGTGTCTAACACTTTCTTGAACATTGAATTAACTTTACATAGTTTTCTTAAGAATGACTTACTAGTGAGATATGACCCCAAAAAAACTTACTCGTGAGACATTTTCGCATGAATATGCTTAGAACGCATGTCAGGTTTGAGTTGATTTTAAGTTTAACAAATACGCGGGGTTATAAATCACATGTAAATACTAACAAGTGAAATATATATTAATTTAAAAAGTGTTGTGTGATAAAGAAAGTTACGCTGAAATGTCGATTTTTAGAGTAATGCCAAGCAATGAGCCAATATTTTTCATGGCCCCGAAGTTGGGGCGGGTATGAAAAAAGAATTTCCCCGAAAGGTCGATGGCCATATGGTTTGTTTCTTTAATTTGTAAAATCAGTGTATGGCATTTTTCGTTTTATGATTTATTTATTACACGTATAGTTTAGATTTGTAAATTAACGCTTAGATACTAATGGTGTTATATGACTAACGGATGACAAAACTTACCATTTAATATATCCTATGAAACGACCGTATTTCTCCATTATAACGAAAAACTCAAACAAACAAAGAACTTAAAAATCATTAGGGTCCCTAATGACTAGGAAACAAAATGAATGAATTTGGAAACCCTAATCCCATTTTGGAAAAGAAAGAAACTCAAAATTCTGATGAAGATTGGAGTTTGAAAATTGGAGTTTGTTCACCATAATAGAATAGGAAACAAAAGATTTTTGTATATAATTTAGTATCTCATTGATTAGCCTCCAACAGCTAGTCTCCTAAGCATTGTGTATATAATATGTGTGAATAATATTCTTCAATCCATCGATTGGATTTAACTTAATCAAACATGGTATCAGAGCAAAACTTTTTCTAATCTCTCTATCACCTTCTTCAACCTCCTTTCTTCTTCTTATCTTCCTCAGCCCCTATCTCTATCTTCCTTCTATCTTCTCTTCTTCTCAATTTTCTCCCATAATGGCTGCCACAACTCCGACTCCAACCGATCGCTCTTTGAGTCTTACTCAAATCCGCGCTCATATCCCCATCATCCTCGATATGAATCAGATGAACTACGACATATAGTGTGAATTATTCGAAACTCACTGTCATAGTTTCTCGGTTCTCGATCACCTTGATGAGACTTCTCTTCTAGCAGATGCTGCCGATACTAAATGGTCGCAGATCGACGACACCGTCAAGATGTGGATCTATGGTACTCTATCAGAATCTCTCCTCAAATATGTCTTGAAAACAAAGTGTTTCTCTCATGACCTTTGGATCACCATTAAGAACCTATTTCGAGACAACAAGGAGACACGAGCCATACAACTTGAGAACGAGATCATAACACTTCAAATCGGTGATCTCTCAGTCCACAACTATTGGCAAAAAACTGAAAACTCTCTCTGATCTTCTCGCCAACGTCAACTCCTCCATCTCTGATCAAGCTCTTGTTATGCATTTTCTCAACGGTCTCAGCCCAAAAATTGATAACATCATTAACGTTATCAAACAACGATCTCCGCCGTGCACATTCAACAATGCTCGTTCTATGCTTAAAACAACAACCACAATCCTCTCACGCTAACCATGCCTCTACGCCACAAGTCCTTATCGTCTCATCAACTCGCCAGTATGACGATCGCTCCAATTCTTCGAAAATCAGAACAACCATGGTAATCGTAACAATCGTGGAAATCGTGGCGGCAGCCATAACTCCAACAAAGATCGTGGTAATTCTAATTGGCAAGGAAACAATTGGGTCTTTGGTTCTCTTCCACCATGGGCTTATCCCAATTATCTTCAATGGCCCAATACAACTCTATGAAAAAATTAACCCATTTGGGCCAATCAACCTTCGATGAACTCACGTAACCAGAGTCGTCATCAACATTTGATGTCGACAACACACCTTGTTCTGGAATTCTCGGTCATGCTCCTTCTTCAACCCGTGCTACTTACCTCTCCACCATCAATCCTTCCGCTCCATCGCCTCCACAAGTCCTGAATTCCGACTTCATAGCAACACAACTTGCTATTGCTTTTAGCACAATGACGCATTCAGATCCTTTCGATGCAGGTTGGTACATGGACACCGGAGCTACAGCTCACCTCACTGCTCAATCTGGTACACTCTACTCTATCTCATCTTCTTCTTATCTTCCTCTTATTAATGTTGGAAACGGTTCGGTTTTTACCAGCCATTGCGTCTGGAAATTCAATGATTTTGTTTCTCTCACGTCCCCTCTACCTTAACAATGTTTTTTTATGTCTTAAAATTTTTAAAAACCTCATATTTGTTCGTCAATTTACTATTGATAATCTTTGTTCTATTGAATTTGACCCTCTTGGTTTTCTTGTTAAGGATCTCCGTACCAAAGCGCCACTCATCCGATGTGATAGCACCGAATCTCTATATGTTGTTTGCTCACCATCTTCATCCATATTGCACCATGCTCATTTCACCACTACACCTGCTTCCATTTGGCATCAGCGCTTGGGTCATCCCAGCAATGCCGTATTTCATTTTTTTACTTTTTCTGATTTTTTAAGTCTTCCAAAACTGATGTGTCTTCTTTCTGCCACGTTTGTCAGCTAGGCAAACACATTAGACAACCATTTTATTCTTCGCATTCTGAAGTTTCTACACCATTTGAAATAGTACACTCTGATGTTTGGACTTTTCCCATCTCGAGTGTTAGTGGAATAAAGTATTACGTTATTTTTCTTGATCAATTTTCTCACTTTGTTTGGATTTACCCACTTCAACAGAAGAGTGAAATTTTCTCCAAGTTTGTACATTTTTATAATTTTGTTAAAACTCAATTTCAAATTCCTATAAAAGCTTTTCAATGTGATAATGGTGGTGAATTTAACAATCGAATTGTTCTTGATTTCTTTTCTAATAATGGAATTTATCCCCGCTTCTCGTGTCCTAACATGTCACAGCAAAACGGTAGAGTAAAATGCACATTACGTATTATCAACAATATTGTTCGTGCTCTTCTTTTTCATGCAAAACTCCCAAATACATATTGGGTCGAAGCATTGAACATGGCTGCTCATCTCTTCAATCTCTTACCATCAAGTGCCATCAACAATGTGGTTCCATTCACAAAGATTTTCAACAAGCCAGCCTCGTACTCTCATCTACGCGTCTTTGGTTGTCTCTGCTACCCCAACTTACTCCCAACAAGCTCTCACCTCACTCCACTCGGTGTATATTCCTCGGGTACCCAACGCATCACCGCGGATACAAATGTCTTGACCTCTTAACTAATCGCATCATCATCTCGCTCCATGTTGTCTTTGAGGAAACCACTTTTCCATACAAATCCGCCACACAGCCTCCAACGGTACAAACAGCGGCTTCTCTCACTTACCCGCTACCTCCTCTTGTCACACCGCTGGCTCCTTCACCAGATTCTTCAACTCCATCTTCACTGACTGTATCTGCTTCACCTCAACCTTCCTCGCCTGAAAACTCTAGCTTTTCCTCCATGACATCATCACCATCACATTCGGCTCCTTCATCACCTTTGGCTTCATCTTCCTCGTCTCCATCTGCCTCTACTTCCACACCATCGCGTGATCTGCCAAATCCCCCTCCAACAATTATAACGGCTCCGTCTCCTCAACCTCCTCCTCCTCCACCAGCGAGAATGGCAACTCGTAGTCAAAATGGTATCATCAAAAAGAAGAAAATTATTTCTTTACATATTGCTCTTGTTTCTCCTCTTCCTAGGTCACATATTCAAGCCAAACAAGATCCCAATTGCAATCCCGCAATGAAAGATGAATATGATGCTCTTCAGGTAACTAAAACATGGGATTTGTTACCACGTCCACCTAATGCAAACATTATCAATTCCATGTGGCTTTTTAGACATAAATTCAATGCAGGCGTAACTCTTTCTCAGCACAAAGCTCGCTTAGTCGCAAACAAAAAATCTCAAGAAGTCGATGTTGACTGTGACAAGACATTCAGCCCCGTTGTCAAACCAACCACAATCCAAACGATTCTACATCTTGCTCTCTCTCGAGATTGGCCTATTCACCAACTTGACGTAAAAAACGCCTTCCTCCATGGTAATCTCGAAGAAACCGTCTACATGCACCAACCACCGGGTTTTGTTGATCCATCAAAACCAGATCACGTATGCCTCCTCAAAAAGTCACTATACGGTCTTAAACAAGCTCCTCGAGCATGGTTTCAACGCTTTACTTAATACGTCACTAAAATTGGCTTTGTTAATAGTAAGAGCGATGCATCTCTCTTTGTGCTCCGCCACGACAACGACTTCGCATCTACTTCTTTATGTCGACGACATCATTCTCACAGCCTCATCGGATGCACTTCTCAAGTCTATTATTTCCTCTCTCAAAACTAAATTTGCTATGACTGATTTTGGTTCGCTTCACTATTTTCTTGGGATTTGTGTGCAGAGGAATGCCAGCGGAATGTTTCTCAGTCAACATAAGCAATTGCAATCCATGTACCACTCCCGTAGACACATCTACCAAACTCTGTGCTGACGTCGGTGAACCTGTTGAAGACCCAACGCTTTATCGAAGCCTTGCTGGTGCTCTTCAATACCTCTCCTTCACACGTCCCGATATCGCCTACGCCGTGCAACAAATCTGTTTATACATGCATGATCCCCGTGAACCCCACTTCTACGCACTCAAACGGATCATCTGCTATCTAAAAGCAATAATCAAGCAAGGTCTACACTTCTCTCGGTTTCCAACAACTACACTCACCGCATACACAGATGCTGATTGGGCCGACTACCCGAACACGCGTTGCTCCACATTTGGTTATTGTGTATTTTTTTGCGACAATCTCATATCATGGTCCTCCAAACAATAACAAACCGTCTCACGATCAAGCGCCGAAGCTGAATACCAAGGTGTAGCCAATGCCATGGCCAAAACGATATGGATCCGTAACCTCTTACTTGAGTTCCATTGTCCCATTTCCACAGCAACCATCGTCTATTGCGACAATGTCAACACTGTCTACTTGTCCACAAATTCTATTCAACATCAACGCACTAAGCACATTGAGCTTGACATTTTGTTAGTTCGAGAACGAGTTGCACTCGGTCAAGTTCGTGTACCCTACGTCCCTTCCCCTCATCAATATGCCGATATCTTCACCAAAGGTCTACTTTCTACCCTCTTGCACAACTTCAAATCCAGCCTAAACGTTCGAAGCACATGACGTTTTGACTGAAAGAGGGTAATAGAATAGGAAACCAAATATTCTTGTATATAATTTAGTATTTGATTGATTGGCCTCCAACGGCTAGTCTCCTAAGCATTGTGTATATAATATGTGTTAATAATATTCTCCAGTCCATCGATTGGATTTAACCTAATCAAACACACCACAGAAAGTTAGATAACAGGAGAATCCAACAGAGAACCCAAAATTATTATAAAAAAGATTTGTTGATTAATTATGTAAATCCTATATATTTCGAAAAGAAAGATAAATGACATAACATCTTTTCATTATTAAAACAAAACCCAAAATAGTTATCCCATAAAAGCTCCGAAGAAAAGAAATAAATGAATATTCCTTCTCTTCTTCGTCATCCGAGACAATTGATTGAGATGAAAAATCCACCTCTTCCTGCACAGTAGAATTGTTTGCCAATTTGAGCATAGCGGCAACTAATCTATCCACAATTTTGTTTTTTTCAGCAAGCTCTATCATCTTCTTTTCCAACTCCTAAATTTTACAAAAATCTAATTAACATTTTGTTCACCAAATAAATAAATAAAACGAAAACAATATAAAGTTATAAGATTGTTAAAAATGAAAACTCACATTCGCTTGCTTTTCATCTATATCGCATGTTTCTTTGACACGATTGCATTCAGCTCTTAGCTTGAGAGTCTCTTTCTGTAAGAATCATTTCTCTCTTTTTGTTTTGTTTGGTACTAGAAGAAGAGTGAAAGACTTTTGTCTAATTTTTCTTTGCTCTACGTTATTGATACATGATGCTCAATTTATAGATGAAATATGTCCACTGTCAAGTAGGTGAAATGCACTGAGTATGTGTTTCCATGTTGAGGTTATACTTCCACAAAAGGCTGATACGTTGCCTTTTATGTATACTTTTGTTAAAACCACAAACCTTTTTTACAAATATTTACCACTACTAAGAGTATTAAATATTAAAATTTGATGAGTTTATTTTAAATTAAAAAATCCCTAACAAAAACGATAAATCATAAATGAATCTTACAACAATTGAAATATGTGTGAATAGTTCACAAAGAAATGTTGTATAAATGCGTGTATCTAAATTAGTCTACAATTGTGGAAGCCCTTTTGGCCCAATTGTTAGGTTAAAAGTTCATCAATGATTCTACACCAGGAGATCTGGGGTTCGAACCCCAGAAGATGCGATTTATTTGATATTGATGCATATTAATGGAGGCAAGTTTACATGAGATTTTCAGCGTGGGACAAGATATAATCGTTTGACGTAGATCAATACAGAAGACTTGTTTATTGTAGAATCGTCGATGTAACAGTTTTCATAATTTGTAATTGAATAACAACAATAAATTCATGATACTATTTGAATTTTCTTTTGTCACATTAGTTTTGTTAGGTATTCTCAAGGAATTACACATTTTCCGTATATTGTTTCTATGTAAATGAATAAGATACATACGACTAATGTGTAAATGCCAGGGCTAGCCCTGGACAAAGCCTAGTGAAACATTGGTTTTGGCCCCAAAATTTAATTAGCCTATTTAAGTACAAAAAATTTATATATATTTAATATATAAACAATTGTATGTCCATTATGATAGTAAAAGTGATGAGTTTTGGGGTTTTTCCAATTATATGGTGATGAAAAAAAACATAAAATTGAAAGCCCAAAACAAAATATCCATAAACAAAAAAACTATTTTTTTTTTCATTTTCTCCTCTATTTTTTTAATACAAAATCCTAATATTATTTGGTCCATTTTATATGTGGTCCATTTTATTTTTTTTGTTTATGGCCCCAATTTTTCCAGGATCGGCCCTGCAAACGCGTGCCAAGATGCGAATAAACTGCAACTATTTTGTCATTCTTTGATATTTATCTTTCTTAAAAATAGATTATTTTATATATATTATAGCGGGTGTACTGAGAAAAAAATATATTTCTACATAATATAGTGCAAGATACTTGAAAAAAAAATTCTATATATTAATATAGTGTGTGCCATCTTACAAATTGTTTTCACATTTCATATATTATTGTGGATAATGTTTCATAGATATACAGTTCCTCATGTCATAATGTGTATCATATTATAGAAAAAATAACTATGTACTCTTCACGAGGCGTCATTCTATAAGTGAGAGTTTGAGAGAGATATCGCCTAGTTATCATTAGAAAGCTGCATCAATGTGACTTATCGCACCTGAATGAAATAATCTCCATCTACAGTTGTTTGGATTTTGCATTATATTTTCTGATTCCAATTTGGTTAAAGCTCTGTTTAACTGTTTTGGGCCTCAAATTCACCGTGGTGAGCTTTCAGTTGTTCCAATTTTGAATAATTTCAATTTTATATAATAGATAGAGTATCTAAATATAGGAGTGGATAATGACGTATCCACGAAAATTCTTAGGAAAAGAAACAGGTGCTCTCACGTCAGAACACCTACGTTGATCATTGGAAATTGAAAACGCGCTTCTATATTCTCTAATCGACGACTAAAATGACCAAAATACCCTTGACCTAGGCTTGTATAAAAACTAAATATTCGTCTTCGAAGTCTTACACACCTGAAACAGAACAAAAACATAAACCCTAATTCTCGTCTTTCTTCGATTGATCCATTTGTCAGGAGCTGAAAATTTATAAGATGATGAGTAAAGGGAGATTTTCGATATGGAAGACGACGAAGGAAAGGACGAGGTTGAAGTTTTTAGGACTTGGAGGGATAAAATGGAAGAGATTGAATCTGAAGATGACGTTTTTCGAAACCTTGAGATTCAGAATCATGTCTGTAATCGAAGCAATATTTTTGGTCTCTAAACTTGCTTTCTTCTTTCTTTGTTGTGGTTGCAGATTCTAACACGTTAGGTTTTTTTTGGGGGTCAACTCTGTATTTTTTTCTGTATTCTTAGTTAATATGTAAAATTTGATTTTTTTTTTTATTCATTCAATTAAATATGAAAGATTCTTAATCGTTTCTGCTTTTATGATTTTTACCTTGTTAGTGTTAATTGATGACTCAAAAATGCAAGTTTTATCATGATCATGGTGTTAGAATTACACAGAAGCATGGGTAAAAATAGTTTTTTTTTTTTTTTGAAAACATACTTTTAAAAATTAGTACTCTGCAATCGTAATCGTAATGTGTTTGGTTTTTTAAAAATAGTGCGAGATATTAAATACAAAATTTTATAAAGTGCTTTGGAATTCCTTTTTCTTATGTTGGAATAAATTTATGTTTACGCCCAAGTTCGTGTGTCCAAGTAAATACAATAGGAAAGAACTTTGTAGATGCTTAAAAGAGGTTTAAAGGTGGTCACGCCATTACTAATGGAGAGTGTGCATTTGCAATAAATATGTAGTAGTCAAATGATTTACAAAAGTGTTTTTGAAAAAATTAAATCGTAGTAGTATCAAATATTTAAAAAGTTTTTCGACCAATATTTGAATCATTCTACCTAAGAAAAATAATAGAAAAAGTTGTATGGAACAAATTAAAAAAAAATTATTGTGAAGAAAAAATAGAATAAATTGTCATTGTAAATAATAATAAAAAATAAAAAAAAATTCAAATAATAAAAGAAAAATATCTAAATACATTTCTTTTTTTCTTTGTCAAATTAGATGAAAAATATTTTTGTTCTATATTATCTAATACTATTAAGAATGAAAAGAAACGACATAAAATCTTTATTACTTATAAATGATAAAAAAATATTATGAATAAGTAGGAATGTTATGTTCCTCCCTATTCATTACATTCCTAATGGTTACCATTTAGAGCCTAAGTGGTGGTGGGTTATTGATTCTATTTGGGATCAGAAATTCGTTCTTTTCAGTTGTGAAATTATCTAACTACATTCATTTTATTGCGTATCTTTATACTACTATTACATTGCAAGATACTTTTTCTAGTTTAACGCGATTTCATTTTAAAAATATATAAAATAGTAAGTTCAATTTTCAATATTACAAACACTAAAATCTAATTTTCTAATCAAATTTTTATATTCTCTTTGTTTTGTATTAAATGATGTTTTAGCCCAAAGAAATTAATTCATATTTTTGTACTCAAAATTACTTTTATTTTTTTTGTGACAATTTATATTTTGCAAGATATCATTGAATGAATTGTTTTTTTTTAAATGAATGTTAAATTATATTCAAACCAAAAAAACCTGTTTTATATGAACTGCATTTGTTGTTTAAATTTAATCAGCTAAAAACTCAAAAAATAAACGCATGATATTAAATCGGTGTTGTGTAAACGAGTTCCGAGTCATAAACTAAAACCTTCATCATAGTCATGGTCCCCTGCACGTCGGATGGAGCTCAACCGATTACGTATATTTTTTATCCACGATTTTGATGATAGCTTCAAAAGAGTTCAGATTTTTTCCATGACGTCGATAATTTCGCTTTTTCCAGATATGGTAAATCATCGTCTGAAAAAGATACCTTATTAGAAAAAGAGTGAGCTTGTCAATGGTTTGACTGGTTAGGAGCGGAAGGAGATGGGTCCAATCGGTTGTGTAATGCTGGTTTAGTAGTCGTAGCGCCAGATTATTCTATATCGCAGTCGCATACTCACACTTGAAGAACAAATGATCACGAGTTTCATCCATTTGATTACAAAGCATGCAGAAAACGAAAATATTCGGATTCCAGGCTAGCATTCGATCAGCCGTGGAGAGTCGATTGAGAATCGCAAGCCAAGTGAGAAAAGAGAATTTAGGAGTAGCATATTTGAACCAAACACCTTTTGATCAACCAGCTGCTAGATTCATAGATCGGATTTGTTGCCATGTTCCTTTGGCTGTAAATTTCTTCTTCAATTTTTCGAATGAATCCTGCCATAATGCCACATCCGCCTGCTCTGTTCTCAACGTTTTGAATTTTGCTATTTCTCTTTCAATCTTATTTAAATAATCAGCACGATGATTCTTTGGGCGATACGTATTCATAACCTCTCAACATTAGCATTTGATGGTATTCCCACATCAATATATCTCCGTGTGCCTGCTAGAATTTGAATTCTATCCAAACCAGACCACACATCAAACCAGAAAGAAGTTGTAGCTCCATTGCATATCTTAATTTCATGAAACTCTTTTGCCACTTCCCGATACTTCAGAAGCTTCCGCCACATCCAAGAACCTAGGGCCGGCTCGTAGGGAGGGATACGTGGCGCGATGCCCCGAGGCCCATCACGTGTTCCATTAATTAGGGGATCCAAAAAAATTTTCTTCTAAAATAGTTAAAATTATGTAAAAAATTAATTAAAAAATAAAGTAAAAAGGACCCATATTTTTTTTAATGTAGTTTACGTTTTAGTAACAAAATATGTATTAAAAAAAACTTATATAATAAAAAAACCCTTTAAAAATTAAGTTCAGAGGGCCCAAATTTTTTTTTGGTGTCCTAGGGCCCATAAAAACTTTGAGCCGGCCCTACAAAAACCCGTGGATGTATTTGCTTTAATCGACCAAAAGGAGCCATGGCGAATGAGTGTTGTTTGAATCCAAATGATCCATAAATACGGTTGATTGGAGATAATTCTCCATATTAGCTTAAAACATCTAACCTTATTAACATCAATAATGGATTTAAAGCTAAGCCCTCCTTCATCTTTTGGCTTACAAATCACTGATTGAACTGTAAGAAAATTAATAAATGATGTCTTAGTTTATAAAAAATTAATTAGTTTTTAAAGTTATAAACATCATTTGGAGGGAGTATTAAAGTTCAAACTAATAAAGTTATAGTAATCATGCGATGGTTCCTAGTGATTCCAACGAAATCGAATCTCAAATAGTTCCACGGGAGGGGTCAAAAGTCTTTCTTTTGGTGCCGAGCAGTTTATTTTTAATACAAATTGAGTCGATGTGATGTAGAATTGACTCATACGTAAGGTACTAAGGTGGTTGAATGAGTCAATGCAGAGTTGTACAAATACTATTCCAAGTCTCTACAACGTCTATATGTGTATCATATGTGCTCTCCAAGGCTAAAACTACTATTTTTATATTTCTCAACAATATTTAACACCAAAGCTAACTGTAATTAGAGTTTCTCGCTCCGTCTGCATTAGTGGCGAACCTACATGTATGTATAGTAGGTCACTTGAACCATCCATTTTTTTGTTTTTTTTGTTATTTCATTACGTTTTTCTGTTTGAACTTGGTTTAATATATGTTTTGAACTTGGTCCAATTTACTTTTTGTGGTTAAGTTTATATTTTGAACCATAAACAAACATATTTCATGCCCAATCTAGTGATTTTAGAACCAAATGTGATCCACTTTAATAAAATTCAATTTTTTTTTTAAATTAAAAACAAAATTGAACCCATTTGTAACTTTTTTCTTTTAACTATAACTAGGGATTATCCACGCTATGCGTGGATTTAAAATTTAACATGGTAAAATAGACAATAATTTGTACCTTATTGATTATTAGTGTATTTAATATTACAGAAATTTGGTACGTATAGGCTAAGCACTTGTAACAAATTATTGGACATATACAATTTCTAATGTATAAAAAAAGAAAGACCGCGTAATAATAAAAATTGAATATGAACTAACTAAACTCATGTAAGTTGGATATATTATGTGAGTTGATCACTAAACACATTGTAACATTGATAGAACCATACCAAAAATAATTCGCAGCTTGGATTTAGAAAAACCTTACTATTATATGCTTTCATGTTTTCTCTATTCATATTAAAACTATGAATTTATTATCATATTAAAAATTCATATTAAAATATATTAATAAAATATAAGGATTATAAAATTAGAGTATGACTATAATCAATTGAATGTATATACTCAATTTGCTATATATCTTTTTTTATTTGTCTTAAAATTATCAAAGCAAAACAACATTAATTAGTGTCACTTATTAAATGAAAAGAGAATGACACATATCAAAAAATTATGAGACACATGGCAGTGTCTCTTAGCTTAGGTTTTGAAAAATCTTACAATATTATATAGGATAATCTAAACCGTATTACATGATTGAAAATTCTCCCCCGAATATTCAACTGTCGATTATGTTTGAAACTATTATAAATAAAACCATCATAAAAAGGTTTTAAAATATGAAAAACCGTAGGGTAATTATGTAGAATATTTTTTATTTTATCAAAGATTTTTTTAAATATTTAAATATTTTTAATTATATATATATATATTCTTTTCTTTTTTAAAAAAAATCTTGGTGAAAAAAATTTCTGGGTTAATTTTATATTAACGTTGATGAAAAAAGTTTCTAGGTGCGCCACTGGTTTGCATTTAGATTTTTGTGTTACGATTCATAATTTCCAATACTGAGACACTACAAAATCGTTATTTTATTTATAAAAACCAAATCCCTTTTTAAAAAATAGCAGCAACACGTTACACGTATATTAAACATTGTCGTGAATGATCAAACAATAAGAAGATACACAAAATAACAAGAATAGCTATTGCATGTTTTTAAGCAAGAAAAATGCACACCAGTCACAATTATAAGATCTCAATTGTTTGTTTTCACGTTTATGTTTACATACATTTTTTTTTTCTCAAGTGAACGCTTAATCTTAATTTTTTAGACCAAAAGTCTTGTAAGTGTAAATAGTAAAAGAAAACAGAAAGAGAACCTTTCATTTGCGTTTGATGTTTGAGTTTGACATTTACGTTTGTACATAAAAAATATATATTTTATGAAAATTTTAAATCGTTTTCTATTTGAAAAAATTTATTTAAAAAAAAAAATTCCAAGTAAACAAAAACGAAAGACACAATTGAGTATGAAACAACTAAAATCTACACCAACTTTTGTTGAATAGTGACAATTCTACATTGTATCATTCAAACAAGTAACATTATATATATGTGCTAGAATCACTTAGAGAAGTTATAGATTTTGATAAAGAAAGAAAAAGAACTTAGGTGGTGAACAACTAATACCAGCTTCCTACTTACAACTTTCATTCTTGTCTTCGCTAATTTAAGATCAATGTCCCCACGTGAATATCGGTTCACCTACCTTTACCCATCTCTATTTAATTATTACATTTCGACTATTTATTTTCCGATTACTTGTTGTACATTTTAGCTAGTTTATATGTTCTCAACTTTCAAAATCAGAAAAAGGTAACATTTTTAAAACTTCACGCTCAACTGTGAAATATCTTATGTTATGGGGTCTATTTTGTTAACGCAAGTGAGGCAATATACAGTGCAGAAAATAAATGACACAAATTTTTTTTAATTAGGGTTCATTTTTTATTCTCCGGGACCAAATCCAAAAATCAAATCCACTAAAACCAGAAAACAAATACAACTTATTCGCAAACGCGTAAATCAAGTACAACTTCTTAATTTACCGCTATGTTCAATAACATGGATTCTTCAGGATAACCTAATCCTGAACCTAGACTTGAGTTTTGTGGAATCTCCACACACCAACACCAACTGTTGGCAACATCACGCAGCCACACAACCTGCTAGCAGCACCACACCAGAACACTTGATCAGCTTAAGCAACACGACGGCTACAACAGCAGACAGCAACAACACACAACAAAGAACAAACGAAGACGCATTCTTCTCTCAATGAACTTTTTATATTTTCTCTATTCTCTGAGGTGTGAGGACACTCAACCACCATGCTTCTCTATATATATTATAGAGAACATTTCAAAACCTTAAGAAATTTTTATTCCTTGTAGTTATCTTTTTCTTTTTTTATCTGAAATATATTCTTCAAATATATTTTTTATTTTTCTCCAAGCAAATTTTTTTTTCCTACCCTAACCAACACTTGTGAATCTCAATACACGAACTCTTCTTCATAAATCACACAACTCAACTTCATGTATTACTTCTTGTAGTGTCCTCTGTAATATTCCCGTCTGGTAATTAAAAAAATTCAAATAACTCTTCTTCATATTTTATGAGGAAATAGAAGAACTATGAGAAAAAAAGAAGAAGAGCAATTGTAAGCATTTAGGATCATTCAGATAAATTGAGCCAAGTGGTTGTTTCATCTCTTACTTTGAGCACGAGAGTTCCATTCAAGTTTGATATGGTGGGATCAATTAATAAATTGAAAGATCAACCTTATAGTTGAAAATTTTAGTTTAAAAGACTATAAAGATGTTACCGAATTAATTTTAAGTAAACAATTGAGCCAAAAATTGTATTATTCCCTCTCTGAATATTATCATCTGAATAACCAAAGCAAAGTTGATTAAACAACTTTTCTTTTTAGAAATTTTAAAACAAAAACAGAATTCGAGCCAACCCAAAAAAATTCCGACCCAAAGTGTGAATACATATATACAATGCCATCATTTATAAATCTAAATAAAAAAATTAATTTAATCCAAAATAAAAAAAACAAACTAAACTATTTTGAAGATAAAATAATGTATCATTTAAAAACCCAAGTCGAACCAAAACTATATTTTTATATTTGTTATTAAGTTAAAAAAATGCTTAAAATACCAAAAAACTCAAACAAAAACGAACTAAATTGCAGATGTTAAAAAAAAAAAATTAACTAAATTGATATGGTAGAAAAAAACTCATGGTGGTAATACACATAGTTACTATTTCTTGAGTTTGGATTGTGAAATCATCTAATAGTCTTTTCCTAACTCTATCTTGCAACATTTTTGTGAATACATAAATTTGATTTTGAATATTAAACCATAAAAGAAACAAAATCATATCATAATCCCTTTTTGTAGACCAAACAGTAAAATAATATAACTACAAGGCTGAAACTAAAACAGTAATAAATATACAAGGACTTGTAAAGAAAACTTTCTTCTAATTTTTTAGGTGTTTTTATAATCAGAGTACTCCTGAAATCTGACGAACTCAAGCTCTTTCGCAAAACGCACATCACACACCATTTTCACAACTTCGTACTTATCGCCTCTCCTTCGCTCTCTCTTCTCTCTCTCTCGATTCGCCATGCAAGCTCTTCAATCATCATCTCTCCGTGCTTCTCCGCCGAACCCACTTCGTAGACCTTCGAATCTCCAATCGAATCAGATTGCAAATGCAAGACCCATGAGAAGACGCTCATTCATCTCCGCAACAGCTTCTGTTTCCGCTCCTAAACGCGAGACAGATCCGAAGAAAAGGGTTGTGATTACTGGTATGGGTCTCGTCTCTGTGTTTGGTAACGATGTTGATGCTTACTACGAGAAATTGTTGTCTGGTGAGAGTGGAATCAGTTTGATTGATCGATTCGATGCTTCCAAGTTCCCGACTCGATTCGGTGGTCAGATCCGTGGGTTTAGCTCTGAAGGTTACATTGATGGGAAGAATGAGCGTCGTCTTGATGATTGTTTGAAGTACTGCATTGTCGCTGGTAAGAAAGCTCTTGAAAGTGCCAATCTTGGTGGTGATAAGCTTAACACGGTACATTTCCATTCTCACTATCGTAGATCGGATTTGAAATGGAAGTTGATGAATTTGGATCGATTAGGCATATCTACAGGTTAAATTGAGCATTTTTGGTTTTGGGTTTATTGCAGATTGATAAGCAGAGAGCTGGAGTACTAGTTGGGACTGGTATGGGTGGTTTGACTGTATTTTCAGATGGTGTTCAAGCTCTGATTGAGAAAGGTCACAGGAGAATATCTCCGTTTTTTATTCCTTATGCTATAACAAACATGGGTTCTGCTTTATTGGCGATTGATCTTGGTCTTATGGGTCCAAACTATTCGATCTCAACCGCTTGTGCCACTTCTAACTACTGCTTTTACGCCGCTGCGAACCACATTCGTCGTGGTGAAGCTGATATGATGATTGCTGGTGGAACCGAGGCTGCCATTATTCCTATTGGGTTGGGAGGTTTTGTTGCTTGCAGGGCATTGTCACAGAGAAATGATGACCCTCAAACCGCTTCAAGGCCATGGGATAAGCAAAGAGATGGCTTCGTCATGGGTGAAGGAGCTGGTGTTCTGGTATGTATCAGAATTTCTTACGCACATTGAAACTATGAAGTTACATACTGTTGGTTCTTTTGTGTTTGGATGTTTGTATATCGGAGCCTGTTTTGGTCTAAATGAAACTGTTGTGTTTGATACTCTGCTGTCTTTAGTTGAGGACCCTTACTCCTTTTGTTGAAACTTTCGTTTCAATAGTCGATTAGGTCGGGAAGTGTCCTTGCACTTGCATTGTACTACTCTACAAAGTTGTTTTAATTCACCATGAGATTGGCTCATACATGTGACATGTTGTTTCCGCAAGCCCATTGATTATATTGATATATTCTGTGTTCTAATAGGTGATGGAAAGTTTGGAACATGCTTTGAAACGTGGTGCGCCAATTGTTGCGGAATATCTTGGAGGTGCTGTTAATTGTGATGCTCATCATATGACTGATCCAAGAGCTGATGGGCTTGGTGTCTCTTCATGCATTGAGAGCTGTCTTGAAGATGCCGGTGTATCACCCGAGGAGGTAAAAACACTAACTTTTCATGCTTTTGAAGTTTTATGGCTATTTGATGAAACAAAGGATTTCATTATACCCTGTTACTCTCCTACTCATATTTAGCTTCTGATTCTCTCCACTGTTTCAGGTAAATTACATCAATGCCCATGCAACTTCCACTCTTGCTGGTGATCTTGCTGAGATTAATGCCATTAAAAAGGTATTCAAGAGCACTTCAGGAATCAAAATCAACGCCACCAAGGTTCGTTCCATCCTAATACCGATATTTTGAATGTTCTTTTCCTCCTCTATTTCTTGTATTAGTTTGCTTTTCATTTCCTATAATGGCAGTTTTGTGAATGTATGTTACAGTCTATGATAGGCCACTGCCTCGGTGCAGCTGGAGGTCTCGAAGCCATCGCCACTGTGAAGGCTATTAATACTGGATGGCTCCATCCTTCGATCAACCAATTTGTACGTCTAATCTCTCCTTTTCTAATGAAATCACCTTTACAAGCTGGACATCATAATCCATAACAAGAACCCAAGAAAAAAGGCTTCTTTGATTCCGCTCCCCATAGATTTAGATATCTCAATTTAAACTGTTGCAAGATTTTTGAGCTTTGCTTTTTAGATTCTTACTCTCTGTTTGTCATTGTAGAACCCAGAACCAGCCGTGGATTTTGACACGGTCGCAAATGAGAAGAAGCAGCACGAGGTGAATGTTGGTAAGTGACGACATGGCCACCTTCTCATTTGATTAAACCGACGACAGTTTCTCTGACCATGTCATTATGTATTTTTACTGCAGCCATATCAAACTCGTTTGGATTCGGTGGACATAACTCAGTCGTGGCATTCTCTGCCTTCAAGCCCTGAATTTCTTCAGACCTTTAAGATTACCTGCCCCATCTGTGACATCACCAACACAATCATCATCATCATCTTCTTCGCAGCTACTTGGTTCACAAGTTTGAGCTCTCTCTCTTTCTCAGGCCTTAGAGCGTTTGATTCACATTTTCCTTATTGTTCATTGAGCTGTTGAGATTTCAGATTTTGCTTCTTCTCTCTTTGTACGGAATGTTTGTATCTTACTTAGTTCGCTCCATATCTGCCTAATTATTATAAACACAAGTAAGAAGAATCTTTGTAGTAATGGTGTTTAGTGTCTCAGAATAATTCAATCCAATTAGGCGATTTTCTTCTTATTTCGCAGCAATTTATTACCACTGTTCTCTCTTTTTTTGGCAGACACAATTACAAAGTACAAACTCGTGAATTATTTAGGTCAAAAGTGCGTAGATAAAGAGTCTTTATTTATATGAATAGAGAACCCGTTTAATAAATGGGTTTTAACAGGGTACCCATTTAAACTCAAATGGGCATTTATTCACACTAAAGACCCATTAAAAACCCGCGAAACTGAAGCCCATATTAACATCCCTAATAAAGACCCAATTTACATATCCCGCGTAAAGTAAGGCCCAGTTTAGAGTAAGGCCCATATACATTCCCGCCAAAAAGGGAACAGGTCATCTCACAATTTCCCGCCAGAACAATGCCTCCTTTATCCCAGCCTCAAATCGATAACCAGGTTTCACGAAGAAGAAGCGAAGAAGGAGATTTTTGTAAGAAATGGATGTGCCGGAAGAAACGAGGCTTCGCCACAAGCGAGATTTTCTCCAGTTTCTCGAAGACGTAAGTCCCATCTCTTTCTCTCTCTCTCTCTCTCCCCGATACATTTCGGGTTTGTGTTCGTGTGTAGTGATTACTCCTCTCTTTTGTGAATATGCTTTGTAACTGGAATTTGGTGTGTTTTTGATGGATTTTAGACTTACATGGATGAGATCAAGGCTTTGGTGCAGCACAATCGTCACCGCCTCATCGTTAATGTCTCTGACATTCATACCCACTTCCGTGATTCTGCCTCTAGGTCAGTCACCTTCTCAAATCTCTTCTCGATTCTAGATTCATCTCCTTCTCTAGGTACAAGGTTAATCCTTTCGATTCGTTGGTCAAATTTAGGGTTTTGTTATTCTTGGAGTGGTTAGGCCCAGATTCATTGATGTGAATTTGGGGATTTCATAGGAAATTGGGATAAGAAAAAGCCCAATTGGGGATTTTAGTTGTTGTCAAGTTACAGAGTCATAGTTTTTGTAGTATGTGTGTTTCTAAGTTTATTATTGCTTTGTTTTGAGTAGGATACTGAAGAATCCGATTGAGTACATGCAGTCATTTTGTGACGCAGCTACTGAAGCTACCCGCAATATTAACCCTAATTACTTGAAGGAAGGAGAGCAAGTCCTTGTTGGATTTGAAGGTCATTTTGTTTCTCGTCGTGTCACGCCTAGGGAGCTTCTCTCTGAGTTTATTGGATCTTTGGTCAGTGTTGAGGGCATTGTCACCAAATGTGAGCCGTTTCCTTCAAATCTCTGCTTCCTTCTTGTTTGTCTTAAGAGTTCAAATATTTGACATATGCTTTGCTTTCAGGCTCTCTTGTGAGGCCAAAGGTTGTTAAAAGCGTACACTTTTGTCCATCAACCGGTGAATTTACCAATCGAGAATATCGAGACATAACGTCTCACGCGGGTTTACCCACTGGGTCTGTCTATCCAACAAGGGTAATTACTTGTTTTTTTTTTTTGTTCATCTACATTTATTTCTGAAAGGTTTGCTTGTTACTGACTTTTTGTTTTCAGGATGATAATGGCAACTTATTGGTGACTGAGTATGGGTTGTGCAAATACAAAGATCACCAGACCTTGTCAATTCAAGAAGTGCCTGAAAATGCTGCTCCTGGTCAGCTTCCACGAAGCGTTGATGTCATAGCTGAGGATGACCTTGTTGACTCATGCAAGCCAGGAGATCGAGTGGCTATTATCGGCATTTACAAAGCTCTTCCAGGCAAAAGCAAGGGTAGTGTAAATGGAGTCTTTAGGTGCGTGTTCTTACACATCCCTATGTCCAAGATGTTCTTTTCATTGCGGTAATCTTGACTAAGCTCTATCTGTGTAGGACTATTCTCATAGCCAATAATATCGCTCTGCTCAACAAAGAAGCAAATGCACCTATATACACCCCGCGAGACCTAAAGGAGATTAAAAAGATTGCAGCAAGAGATGATGCATTTGATCTCCTTGGTAGTTCTTTAGCGCCTTCTATTTATGGGCACGCTTGGATAAAGAAAGCAGTAATCCTACTGATGCTTGGCGGTGTTGAAAAGAATCTCAAGAACGGAACCCACTTAAGAGGGTAAGTCTTGCTTGAAATCTAATTTCAGTTTCTGTTCACTGGATCCTTTTTGTCTAACTGATTTTTTTTTTCTTCACTTGAAAATAATTTTTGTGCTTTTAGGGACATCAACATGATGATGGTTGGCGATCCATCTGTTGCCAAATCTCAACTTCTGAGAGCGATAATGAATATTGCACCATTGGCTATATCAACCACAGGCCGTGGTTCTTCAGGTGTTGGGTTAACTGCTGCTGTGACGTCTGACCAAGAAACAGGTAAAAGCATACAAAAGCATTTTGACCTTTTTTTTTTCAAATGGTGAGAATTGAAGTTAGAGAGAGGTCAAAGTGCTAATTGTCATGAAAAATTAATTCTCTGTTCATCAGGGGAACGAAGACTAGAAGCCGGTGCAATGGTCCTGGCTGATAGAGGTGTCGTGTGCATTGATGAGTTTGATAAGATGAACGATCAGGACCGAGTTGCTATACATGAAGTGATGGAGCAACAGACTGTAACAATTGCCAAAGCCGGTATCCATGCATCACTGAATGCAAGATGCAGTGTGGTTGCAGCAGCAAATCCCATATACGGAACTGTAAGTTAGCACAGAACTGCTTCGAATCTGTTTGACTCTATTGATTAGTATCCCTTGTCTTAATATCGTACTCTTGCGCCTGCAGTATGACAGATCACTGACTCCAACAAAGAACATTGGACTTCCAGACTCTCTGCTTTCTCGTTTTGATCTGCTGTTTATTGTGTTGGATCAAATGGATGCTGGTATCGACAGTCAAATATCAGAACATGTCTTGCGCATGCATCGTTACAAAAACGATAGAGGTAGGCTACAAATTATGCTTCTCTGGTGTACCAAACATCTCACAACCCATGTCTTGAAACATATCTGGCTTTTGAGTGAACCATAGGTGAAGCAGGGCCAGATGGGAGCTTGCCATACGCGAGAGAGGAAGATGGTGAAAGTGAAGTGTTTGTTAAGTATAACCGAATGCTTCATGGGAAGAAGAAGAGAAGAGGCCAAACGAACGAGAAAACTCTTACGATTAAGTTCCTGAAGAAATACATTCACTATGCCAAGCACCGTATTCAGCCAAAGCTCACTGATGAAGTGAGACACTGAACTTAAAACATTCAGATTTGTACGTATTTGATATCTGTTAAGTTTTTCCACTAAAATCTCTCTTTTGTTATCGAATTTCCAGGCATCTGAACGCATTGCAGAAGCATACGCAGATCTCAGAAATGCAGGTTCTGATACTAAGGTAATTCATTTCATAACATAACATTGGACGCTGAGTGTTGTGTTGTCGTCTTAGGAATTTATAGTTGACATGACTATCAACATTTCTGCAGACTGGAGGTACGCTCCCGATAACAGCAAGAACTCTAGAGACAATAATCCGTCTTGCCACGGCACATGCTAAAATGAAGTTAAGCAGAGATGTAACAAACAAACTCAAAATCTTTTGTTTTGCCCTCCTTGTCGTAAATGATGTTTACTAAAGATTCACTCTTAATATTATCTGTGTTTGGAAAGGTTACTAAAGTCGACGCAGAGGCTGCCTTGAAGCTTATAAACTTTGCAATATATCATCAAGAACTGACAGAGATGGATGAACGTGAGCAAGAAGAACGTCAAAGAGAACAACCAGAACAGGAAAGAGCACCAAGTGTTGGTCGTAGAGGCAACCAACGCAGCACTAATGAAACTGGAGAAGAGAATGGATCTGCAAATGCCGAAACGTAACTAATCAGCTTTGATCTCCTCCACTGAAACCCATATCACAGCTATCCTAACGCTAATACATTGTTCTTTTTCTTTTCTTCGGGTACATCCAGTGAAACAGCAGATCCAATGGAAGTAGACGACCCTCCCGCGGAACAATTCAGTGGCACGGTCTCTGCAGCAAGGATTGAAGCATTTGAGCGAGTGTTTGGGCAGCACATGAGGACACATAGGCTCGAAGACATTTCTATTGCGGATATAGAGACGGTAGTCAACAACAACGGAGTTGGAGGTTCTCGTTACTCTGCAGATGAGATTATGGCTCTATTAGAGGTACATAAAGAAATTAAGAAAAAGATTTCTCATTCTTTTGCTTTAATTTATCAAAATTTCATCCATGACTTACCCTATTGTGGATTTATGCAGAAACTGCAAGATGATAACAAAGTGATGATCAGCGATGGGAAAGTTCATATCATTTGATCCATCATGAAGAAAGGCTTTTTTATATTTTGTAACTGTCACTTGGATTATCCTATGATTAAGAGCTGTTTTACAAGGTCATGTTCATGGACTATAGAAATTCCATATGTATTTTTAACTTAATGCTTATTCAAGAAGCTCAATTCCACTCTTTCGTATTACACAAAGGTATGTGGCTATAGTAGCCAGAGGAAGACGAAGCCAATTACTTACACATAAAACATACATATAGACGTTTGTGCTTACCATATAAGAAAGTTCTCCACAGATGAAAACCCATATTCGCACCTTTCTTAAATCTAATACTTCTTTTTCTTCTTGTCGGTACATTCAGAACCAATGGAAGTAGTTATCATCAAGCTGGTTAGCGTGCAATTGAAAAGAGGAATTTTCATGAAGATTACCAAACCACAGGACACGCGGCGACAGGAGAAATAGATAAACATCTTATATCAACCAACATGATGATTTGTGAGCTGATTGATATAACATGTTTATCGTTTCTCTTTTCACCGTTTGTCCCTCGTTTCGTAATCTTCAGGAAGGTCATCATTCTGTTCTCATTGTGAGTTTGAAGGGGAAAAAATTGAGTATTGGAAGGTTGTGAATTGAGAATGCCAAAGTGTGAGAGCTTCACTTATAGAGAGAGTTGAGTGGTTGGTCATGGATCCGTGATCCTCATAATTGAGACAATGGCCTCCAACTGAGTAGTCACATGCATGATTTCCAATAAAATTGGACATTTCCATTTTTTACATGTATGATTCAAAGAAAAAGAACCAAGAAGGTGGTGATTCCAAAGTTTTGATTTTTTGTAAAAAGTGTTGGGTTTCTTTGTTATTCAAATTATATTGGTTTCTATAATATCAAATTTAAATTATCAGGTTAATGTTTAGTTTTAACTGTTAATTTGGGGTTTTGACAAAAAATTATTTGTAATTGTGAAAACTAGAATACAAATTCACATGATTTACTCATATAACTTAAAATAGAAGAAAATATTAAATTTGACAAATAAAAAATACTTCTCTATTTTGTGTATAGTTTCATTTTGGAAGATAGGTAAATTGCACATGCAAGCATGCATATACTAAAAACACACTAATTTACAAACTTATTTTTTATTGTATAATGTGTATATAAATCACTTACGTAAAAGAAATGAGCAGCATCTACTCAGCACAGACGTGGATTGTTTTGTAATATTTCCAAAAAAAATTTCACTAATTATTATTTCTAACGTTTGTATGATGAATTATTGGAAATCACAGCAATGAAAAAACAGAGTTACCGTGGGTTAACCAGTTGTTAGGTTGATTTATTTTACTTTAGTGTTAATATTAATGTAATAAAATTAAGACAATTTAATCATTTTTTGCTGTTAATCATTCATTGGTCGTATCATTACAAAAACAGAATTGCAACAACAAAAACTTTGGGTTGCTTTCAAAACGAAGTACAAGTTGTTTTTTCGTCTATGTTGTATCATTGTTGTGGTTATTTGAAACATGCGTGTAGATTTTCGAATTGAGATGTTGTGTAGAATTTGAGCTTTCATTTGACATCTACAAAGTCTTCTGAATCCTCCCTACTTTGGTATTCTTATTTTTTTTATGTTTGTTAATTGTAAGTTTTGTTGAGAGAAGTATAAATGTTTTGGAAATAAAAAAAAAATTTCATGGAAACTTAAAAAAAAACAAATCAAAACTTTGGAATCACCACATTCTAAAGCTTTTTAGAAAATAATGCATGTACAATTATCATTGTTGTCCTGTTATTTTCCTGTTACCTTGGAATTTCAACCCAAGATAATTGTTCTTCCAAGTTATGTTAATTTTATTTTAGTTTAGTGTAATACTAATGTGATATAATAAAGAATTTATTTGTCTTTCTTCGTTTTGTTTTTTTGGTTATCATTCATTAGTTGTATTATTACAAAAACAAAAATATAAATATAATTTTTGATCAATATTGTAGGTATATATTTTTGGGAAACATCGGCTATATATAATCTCACATTCATTCTCTCAACTCACCACAAATAGGCTCACCTTCATTCTCTCAATTAACCACAAATACATTTACCCTCATTCTCTCAACTCACCACAAATAATCTCACTCTCATTCTCTCAACTTACCACAAATATTATATCACCTTTATCTCAACTCACCACTTTTGTTATATAATTTTTTCTGTAAACACGTAGAACGATGAGATGGACTCATCAATGAGACCATCAATCCAGTCATAAAGGCATTTAACCGTGTGATTAAGAATGCAAACTCGGCTCAAGCTCACAAAAATGATTACTTGCCATTATAGAAATGATAAATGCAAAACTTATCATGAAAAAATTTCGTACAAAAACTATTGTTGTTTTGTTTTGAAGATTTTTCTTTATTTTACCTATTCTACATTAACTTATAGATTTGAAAACTTAGAATCATCATGTATAAATTTCATATTGACTAGATAACAACAAAAATTAAACCAAAGTTCTTTTTTTTTGTTTTAAGGAAATTCTTTATTACAAACAATATATATATATATATATATTTTTTTTTTTTTGGTTGAAAGAAATGGAGGAGAGGTAGTATTAAACTACCTCAAAGACACATGCCGCATTACTATATTTCAGCAAGAGGCAAGCCACGTATTGCTTTATTGCAGCAAGGGACGGGCAGATCTATGGGATTATACTAGGATTTGAACCCGGGTTAGTTGCCACGTCCCCGAGGCTCTAGTGTATGGACACCATTTGAGCAGTGAATCCTAGTGTGATATTACAAACAATATATTAAAATATATTTTTCATAATGATACGAGTAAAGATATAATGTAATTTTAGAAAATATTTCAGTATTTAAAGGTTACAAATGGATCTTGTTGTTGATTAAATTTAGTTTATAATTTGGATATGTTCTAATAAAAAAAAGATGCTTGTGTGTGTGGATGTGGGAGAGGAAACATGTCTAACAACTACTATACTCAATCATTCGAAATTTGTTATTTATAATTTATATTTAAATATGGTTGACAACATTCTAATTTTCTGAAATCGTCATGATCATTTCTAAAATTTTCATTTTAGTTGTTGAAGATGTAAATTGTTCAATAAAACTGAGAAATTCTAACAAATAACAATTGTTTATCACTTTATCACTATGTTGTGAATTATTTATGAAAACAAATTACGAAATAAGTTGTTTGAGATGAGTTGCACACTTAAGATGGAAATATTGATATGTTTGGACTCTAAAGATACTATTATAGTACTTTTGTCTTTCATTCATAATTTTTAAATTTGGTGAGGACAATGTATTACATTATTTTGGCATGATTGTTTGTGATGAACACAATAAACCTAGTTTGAATATTTTAGCCAAGTTTTGCGTTACCATCGACATAATTTACTGATAATAAATATAATGAAGAAAAGATAAATTTGCTTATTCTACTTTAATGATATTTTGAAAGTTTTCAGTCAGTACAACATTTTTTAAAATCTATATACATTAAATTTAGTTTTTTTCACTTCTCATGATATACTTCATCGTGTGTGTATATACGTTAAATCTATATAGCATTTTATTTTATTTTATATTTTTATTATTTTTTTGGATCAAATCTATATAACATTTTAAAGATGCGAAAATTAGAACACAAAACTTTATTGAAGCTCGTGCCAAAATTTAATTTTTTTCGTGTGTCTTGTATTCACATTATTCACTTATATAGCTTAAAATAGAAGAACACCTTAAATCAGAAAAAAAAAAAAAAAAAAAGATTTCTCTATTCTGTGTAGTTTCCATTATGGAAGATAAGTAAGTCTATAACTTCGTACTTAGAGACTCTAAAAATAATTTATACGTAAAAAGAAGTTTTAATAGAATTTGAATTGAATAGTATATCAGAGGAGAGACGGTCATCCAATTGTCCAGCCCATTTTAAATCGAACTCTATTTTTAAATTAGGTCGTCGGACATAGGACATAGGAGACTCCAATAATTATATATAAATTTTTGGTATGTACTGGATAGTTGAATTTGTTCGTGATTGGATTATCAGTTAAGTTGGATATCTGGTGAGTGTAGTGTAGGAGATTGATCACTCTGGGGCAAACCAAGCTAGTTCTTGTAATCGACTGGCAAATAAATGGAGTATGAACATCATTTGACAATTCCCTTTAACAAAAACATCATTTGACAATTTGTGGTTCAGGAGGAATATCTACTATATATTTAACAACTTTCTATTTATGGAAAGCATATGTTAGCATTTCACAAGATGAAGAAAGTACGCAGTGATATGAATATTTGGTTCGCGCGTAATATACTTTTTCAAAGATCATCACTTGAACATCTTTTAATAGATTTTCAGTTTTTTTCCTCTAATTAAACTTTAAATTTGAATAAATTAGTTGCATACCAGTTGTACGTACTAGTTATACTTGTACATTTTTATCAGTTGACTAATTAAGCATACATATAGTTAGTTATATTTGGTTTGTATAAGTCAGTAGTTGTACCTGGTTACCCATGTCGGACATAGTTGTATATATCTAGGTTTACTTGGTTACACTTGTTGTATTCAGAAATGCTAGTTTCTTCATACATATTTGAAATTATTATGTTTCACCGATTCGATTTCAGTAATATAAGAACAACCAAACTAATATAATTTTTTGGTTCATACGGGGAATACCTTAATCACTTGGCCTCAAAGCATCGCTCAATAGTCTTTGCAAGTGTGAAGAGCAGCAATTCTTTGACTTCAAGTCCAATGCTTTATTTAATAAGTTTAACATTTACATTTACAATGCTTAATCGGAGTACACAATGCTAATTCCTTAGATTCTTCTCGATCAATTTCTAGTCTAACAATTCGCCAAAAAAAAATCTCATCCAACTGTGAATCAAAGGAACGAACACCCACCTCTCAGTTTGATCGATGATGGTTCATCGACTGTGTAAGTTTAGGGACTAAAGAAGTTCTTTAGAATACTTTGGTATACCAAAAATATAAGAGAAACCACCAAGTGCTCAAGTGTTTCATTTTTCTATCCAACAGAATTTTACCATTAACAACAACACAAAAGCTTGGATACCAAACGTGAAGGTTTTTTTAGAGGACTTGTAGATGCCAAAAAGAAGCCCAAATCCCACACAACATCTCAATTCTCATAACTACACACTTTTTTTGGGAAACAAACCCACACAATGATACAACAGAGATGAGAACCTATCAAACCTCGTGACTGGTTTGAGCAGATATGGGAGGAGGAAGAAGCGGTTTACCACGCCCTGTTGCAAACCCTCTCGTCCCATCAGGCATTTTCGGGCCAGGCGGACGCTTTGAGACCTCAACAACAGGATGATGATTATGATGGGAGGACGATGAAGCTGATGGTGCAGTTCCATGTCCTGTGGCAAAATTACAGAAATGGGTCTCAACATTTCAATTATAGTTTACTTAGTTCCAACAAGTGGATTTACTCTAAAACAAGTACCAATACCGTTTCCACCTTGATGATTCTGTCGTGTTCCCCGTCCCCGACCTCTGCCTTTGTTCCCATTTTTATGACCCCCATCCTGAAAACGGTTAGACAGAAAATATGCAACTAAAACAGCAGTCTTGTGTCCTGGTGTAATGGAATATCATAACTATGCAAGTAGGTAAAATCGATTTATTCAGCTCCTAAATACCAGACCGTAATGTTACTTCCAAAAGCACTTTCCAATAGAGTAATCAAAGATGAAGGCATGTGGTAGTAATATAGGTAAGATAAACTTACCTCATCAGCAAGAGTATCAGAATGATGGTGACGGTGATGCTGATGTTCATTTGGCTTTTTGTTCTCCTCTCCTCCAGTTCGATCATGAACTCGGCCTGTCTTGTCCTTCTCTATATCGACTTCCTTCCTAGCTGGTCTTCTCTGTGCAAACTTTCCCTATGGTGAATAAGAAATCAGATTATTAAAGCTATAGTCTGATTCCATATGTATTTTAAGTTTAAGCTTCGAGGATTACTTACTGTTTGTTCGAGAAGCTTAACTCGCAACCCATTTCTCCAGTCTTGCTCATCGTTCAATGTAGATGCCTGCACCAATTAATAAATGCAGATAAACACACGCATTCCTTAGAAGAGAGTTGACTGGAAAACCCATACAGATTGTAAGTCTTATTTGACGCTCACCGCCTTTTCAGCTGCCTCCACTGTTTCATATTCCACAAAGGCATGTAACTATAGCCAAAAAAGAAGAAGCCAGTTAAATACACATAAAACATACATATACGTTTTTGTGATTCCATATAAGAACGTTCTCCATGAAATTCCTTACTCTGGTTCTGATGAATTTGTCCTTCTTACAACCCTTCTCTGATTCTTCAGCAGCATTTGGATCACAGACAGATATACTTTTAATGCTACAGTTGGAAAGAATGTTAATCAGTAGTATGCATAAATGAGATAACCAAGATGTAGCAATGATATGAAAGGAGAAAAGGAGTGACTACATAAAAAGACAGATAAAGTTAAGGCCTACCTTCCAGCTTTGCCAAAAATCTCACGAATATTTTCGTCTGAATGATCCTCTGGCAAATTTTCTACCAAAACAGTGAAAATCTATGGTACACCAAAATTAGGAGCGAATATATCTCAAATTAAATACATAACACATTACTTAGGAAGAGATAGAAGGATGATGTTTGCGGCACTTGATACCTTTGGATCCCTGACCTCAGGAAGAGGACTCAGACGCTTCACCTTCTTCCCATCCTGGCTAACAACCTGCAGGTTGACCAGACAGATACCAAAATCTGTCTGAGTTTCATCTGGTATTTCATTTTCCTATCGCTATATGATTACTCTTAACAATTTCCATTCGTAGTATTTGTAACGACTATGAAGAAGCTTACAAGAGATGACGCCTCCTTTAAGGCTGATACAATCAAAGCATGGTCTCGAGTAAGCTTCTTCATTTTATGGAATGTAGCAATGGTAGATATGGGAACTGCATAGGAAAAAGAAAGCCATTGACATAATTCTTACAATTTTTCATGAAGTAACATTATAAAGAAACCACATTATTTCATCAATCAAATAACGAGAGATTTTATCAACAATTTGAGGTTAGCCAACTTTAGATACTACAAGAATAATCATACAGATACAGTCCATCCACAGAAGTTTGGCACAGGAAAGCTGGCTGCACCAGAAAACAATCCGAGAAGTAAAACTGCCTTAACCCTTAAGTACCCACTTTAGTTCATCAATTGCAATATCTCTATTCAGGAGTGTTTTTTTCACTCAACTGTGCATTAAGCAATGATCACAAAGTTTCAACCTTTCAATGATCCATGTTTCAAATATCAGAAAGTTTATAACTACATGAGTGAACCCTAAAATCAAGGGTCTATTGCCTGTTTCAGGGTCAAAGAAATATACTCACCAAAGCCTTTTTTGTTTTTCTTCATAGCATTCAGAAGAAATTTGTCAGTAGGCAAATTCTCGTCACTAAAGTAGTATTCAACCTGCAACAATTACACTAGATTCAGAACTCACCATATAACAAACAAAATCTTGAAGAACAGAACAATAAACCCAAACTCGAAAGCATCTAAACAGATGCTTAATGAAATGCACAAGGAACCCTTTGAATCAAACACCGCAAGATGATTTAAAAGTAAAACTTAATTTAATCCCAAAATTTCTCGATCAATTTAGCCAATCAATCTACTTAAAGAAGTAAAAACGCAATAGAAATTTCAAGATTTCAGAATCCGTACCTGTCTAATGATCTTTTGCTTCAACTCATCGATGGGAACAACAACGTCGGTCTCAGCCAGATTCTCGACCTGATCCTGATCCTGATCGCGATGATCCTCGCCGCTATTTCTCTCGTGGTCAAAATCATCATCTGAGGGTATCTCCGAGACAACAACATCATCGGAAGATCCAGCATCCGCGGTTGAGGCAATCGCGTCTTCGGCTGCCTGCAAATTGACGGCGGCGACGGAAGGCGTATCAGCCGGTTCCATCTTCCACGGAGCGAAGAGGAAGAGACGACGAAAGATCGCCGGAGAAGAGAGAAGAATTTCTGGGTTTGGGAAAAAAAATCCTCCCGCTTCTTTTTTTTTTCTCTTCCTCTTACCTCTCAGCCGACGCGTCTTCCATGTTCCTCCATTTTTATAAGACTTTTTCGTGTTTATTGGTCAAAGGTTAATTTCGTCATTTAACTAAAACGACACCGTATTAGGTCTTCTTCGATCGAGGTAGATATATGTATAATGGCTTTTGATGGGCTTGAAATATATCCAATTTAAGAGGCTTTTAATATAGCCCACTACTCTTTTCAGACTTGGTTACAAGAAAAACGATGGATATTTTATATTTGTAAATGATGTGACAAAACGGTTTTTTTTTTTTTTTAAATATTTTCCTTTATTTATCTTCCCATAACGGGCATCATTTAAAATTACAACAAGTTGGAATAATACTAAGAATAAGAATTACATATCAATAAAGTTTAGAACCACTCGCGAAACAACAATTTGTTCAACAATTTAATACTAAGGATGTGACAAAACGTTGGTTTGGATTTAAACCCTAAACGATGAAGACATGAGAGAGCTACTAATCTTTAGAAAAACTCAATATATTGGAATGATGATGACTCGGAGATTGAAATTTTATAGTCTCTCTTATCAACCACTTAAAAGGAATGTTGATCTATACACTAGCATATCATCAAATTTTATATACCCAATGATCATTATACATGTTGACAATGACCAACTAAGAGTGATTTATTAAGTACTATAACTATATATATATATATATATATATATATTTGGGTTTTTATGTAATAGATTAATCATTTAGAAACCACTTTATGATTATTGCCGTTGGTAATATATATATATATATATATATATATATATATATATATACCTAGTATACATATATATATATATATATATTTATATGTATGTATATTAGGTATTATACTAAAACCACTAGGTTGGAGAGAAATATAAATTGTCAAAATGAAAATGAGATGTTATTTGTACAAAGGTTTTTACTAACTGTAAACTAAATAAAGAATTATTCTAACTAGATAGTTATCCGCGGGACAATATGATTAGCGAGTAAAATTAATATAGTTTTAATAACAAAATTTATCTATAGTTATTGAAAAAATTATTATACAGAATCCAAAACTCATTTATATATATATATAAATTTTACAATTATTTTGTATATAAATGTGTTTCACCTGTTATTGAAAACAACAAATTTTTAATTTCTTATTCAATATATATCTTATTAATAAAATATATTTATTTAATATCATAATCTTCAAAAATACGTTTTATGATTTAAATATAAAAAATGAAAGATTCCAAATATAAGTTAAATCTTATATGTTTATAATATTATTAGAGTAACTATATAGTTTTTAAAATTCAAATTCAGATTTAATTAATTGATTATAAACAGTTTTAGGTGCTATCCTAGTAGAAACTTTAGTTGCTATCTTAGTAGAAATCCAAAACTCATTTTATATATGAAACCAAATTTACAGTAAATTAGAAACACAACTAAACATTATTACTTTGTTTACATATTTAATATTTTGCGAATTAGTTATGTGATTTTCAAATGTTATAATCATATTAAGTGTGAAGAATAATGAATATATGTACATTTTGTAATGTTCTAATCATAAACTTGTTTTAGGCAAAATTTAATGTCAAAATAAATTGTTTTAGGCATGTTTACAAATATATTATAATGTGTTTGGTAATTTGGATTTAGAGTATTCAGAATAAGTATTTTTGGTAATAAATGTGTTTAGTAATTAGTATAGAAGAATTAAATAAATAAAATGATGAAAAAATTTTGTGGAAGTGACACATCATAAAAATGTCATCAAATGTTTCACTTTTAATATATAGAGGATGGTCTAACCAAATTTAGTAAAATTCAAAAATAACAACAGCTATGAACTATTTTTTTTGTCATCTAGCACAATATTAAGTTTAAATTTGGATTATTATATGAAGGTTGTGCGCTAGTACAAACAATTACAAAATTATAGTTATCAATATTACAAATATTATTATGTGAACTTCTGAATTCATCCTTGTATATATCTAGTTTTAAATGAATTGACTGTAAAATTGGTCCAACAATATTAATTTCCATATTGAAAAATTATAAATGCATGCCCTCGTCTTCTTCTTGCTTACCTTGAGATGCGATTGGCTTAATGTTATTTTTGGTCCACATTTGGTCCTCCACCAAATAAATGAGAACAAATATATTCTCTACTCTCTTTCTACAATTTGTATGGAGTCTATATCAAGTACAAATTCTTAATACTTTTGGCTGCATAGGTGATCAATACATTGTTTGATCAAGAATGTTGTTGATAATATCAATAAAAATATTATTATAATAATTAAAAGTTTGTTTTAGGGCATCTCATTAACAATCAGTTGATATCGTACACACATGTTGTTTTCTTTTCTAAATTAGAATATCTGATGTAACAACACTAAATTATCACTAGCAATGTAGATAATATTCGACATAATCAAGTATTATCGATGAAATTTGAAAGACTACTTGGCCTGTACACCTATTACAGAAAAGAACATTACTACGAATTTCATAGTCTTGTACTCGATCGGTTATAGTTTTTAATTTATAATCAAATAATTAGTATCTGTTGTATATAATGTGAATTGTGAAGACGTTTCAAGAAAGAATAATAATTTTGTTCCAATTCTTCGCGTAAATATGAGATATGCAATACATATATTCCGATTTGCATGAGGTACTTTATTTGAGCATTTTCTTCAAAACAATTACTAAAAAAAAATCATTGAGACTATTTTTGCTAAAAAAATAAAAAGAGACTTTAGCGTTATGAACTCTATAAAATTCTTACAAAAAAAGTGTTTTAGAAAATCATTAGGTTTTACTATTTTAGTCTCTTTTTGTTGAGAAAGTGGTCTCATAACATTTTGATGATTCAATGCAATTATTAATTTAAAACCTACCTATTTAGAGGTGCAAAAATGGCCAGTGAATTGGTCAAAATAAATAGGAGTCTATAATTTTAAATAAGAAAACAAATATACACGATGTTGGGCATAGGCCATAAGCCATTAGACAAAAAAAAAAAAAATGTACACATTTGTTCTTTTTTGCACTAATATTGAAAACAGAAGCTCTCCCACTTTCTTTCTTTTCCTGAGTAGAAAGATCTAGGTGTGAATCTTTGCAAGAGAACCATTAAAAAGTTATAGCTTAGCAACAACAACAACAAACCATTAAAAAGCTATTTATTTAACAAATTTTATAAAATTAAAAGTTGCTTCAGTATCAGTCATTCCCTAATGAAAACAACAGAACTCAGTGTTCTCAACAAAAATAAACAACAGAACTCAGTGTGTAGCTTTACTTGATTTGTTGATATTGTTTTATTTTATGCATGGACTTTGCTAGCTAAATAATTGAAAAACGAAATTTTATGATTGATGTTGTATATAATTAGCTCTGATAAATAACAAAAATTTCTTTGAAAACAGCTTTTTATATTTTCAATTGAGAAAACATTTCACAGTAATATTTTTCTAAAATACTTCTACTAAATATATAATGTCCCTATGCGTATGCCTATTTTATAATCATCTATTGTAAGAAAATATGTTTTTATATATACTCGATCTTAAAAACTAATCTGTAGCATACTTTATTCTTTTGTCTACCGGTTTCCACTAATATTGTTAATGTGCCATCATCCATAGTCAATCAAACCTAAATGTAGTACAAACAATAACACACAAAATGTTTTACCAGTAAAAGAAAAGTAATTCACCATGACTCACTTTAATAACAAAAAAAAATAAAAACAGTAAATTCTCTAACAAGTTTCCAAAAGATAACTTTCCATGGGTTGCTTGATTATCAATCATGGTATCTTACTTTCTTAATGGTGAATCTAATTTTCTCTTTCTAAAATAAGGACCGCGTAAGAACACATTTTAATTTAAAAATGGCTATTATAATGTCTATGTTTTACATTTTATCTAACTTTTTTCACCTTTAAGGTCTAAAGATTTTCTTGATAATCATAAAAACTTTCTGAAAGAGCACATTTAAATTTTCCACTACTATGGCGTAAAGAACTTTGATAAGAAGAACCAACTACATGAAAAGAATAAGCATCCCCATTATGATCAATAAAATATTTATTTTTTTGAAACTGCAATGAAATATTATAACCAATTTATCTTAATCTATTAGGTGTGGTTGTTATATGTTAATTTCAATAGTTATTCTTCTAGAAAACACTTTTAGCAATTTTTGAAAACCGGACCGGACACCGATTCGACATCGTCATTGATTGGCTGGTCGGACCAGTCCAACCGGTTTTTTAAATATTCATATTTTTTAATTATATATATATATATATATATATATATATACTAAAACTAATAAAAGTAGATAATGTACTAATTTTTTTTAAAAAATTATATATTTTGTTTTTTTATAACTTTATCTCTTTACCAAAATAAAATTATAAGAAAATAATATATTAGACCATTTCAAATTATAATAATAAAAGATTAAATATAATTTATCATGTAGTGGTTATCATTACATCATGTACATAACAAGATTTTAATCTATTTTGTATATAAACATTGTTTTTTGGTTTAAAATACAAATTAAAAATAAATTTAAAAGTAAATTAATACTGATTATAAATTAAAGTTTAAATTTTTCTAACTAAATTTTTTGTAAATTAAAATAATTTTTTTGTATAAAGTAAAGTAAATTTTTTTGGTTCACCGATTTTACCAATTTAACTCAAATCCAGGTTTTAACTCAACTCAGACCCGACTAAATAACCAGTCGGATCAGCCGATCCGGTCTAATTTTCAAAACACTGACTTTTAGTGAAACAATCCAACCAAAAATCTAATGATTCTTTCGTAAGGAATATTATATAGGTCTCACTCTCACGGTCATGATATACTTTGACTCTTGGAAAATATCAACCGATTCCAATATTAATTAGAAACTCTAACAAATTAGTCAATCCAGTTGCCAAACATTTTTCTGTTTATAAAATTCTCCAGTTTTATTTCACAAACTCTCCTATCCCTTACAGGTAAATAGAACTAAATTGAACTCATTTTGAAGAAAGAAAAACTATGTTTTCTTATTAATCTATTGAAATCTATATATTAATTAATCTTCTGAAATCTTCAAATTTTAGCAAGTAAAACCTATTTTATATTGAATTTCTTTATAAGCTAATTAAGATTTGAAATTTCAATATTTCCCTTGATTTCATCAATTTTAGTATGTCCATCAATCACATTTGTTTGTTATAATGGTTTTTTATAATATGAAAAATCTCATATTGAATCACAAATTAATCTCCAGAAGTTGTAAGAAAATCTATTTTTTCTCCACTTAAATCATTTACAATTTTCATTGAGAAACGATCAGTATTGATCAGTAGATAAAAGATAATTGATCTCTAGTTGAAATCCATTAAAAGATCAACACTCAAAATTCATTTCATCGCTTGACCACAATTTCTCGGTTTAAGTATAACGCTTTTAGTGAAAGAATTTTTAATATCAGAACTAGTACGTATTATAATTTGGGAAAACGGTCAAAAAAACCCTCAACTATGTCAATTAAACCGAACAAACCCTGAACTAGTTACTAAACCCTTTAAATCTCCATCTTTTGTTGACCTGTTCTTTTAATCCTCAAGTTTCGTTGACAAAACCGAATTAACCTCATCGTTAAGTTGCCTAACAGAGTAAATTAAACGGGATTAACATCTATTAACTGTGTCTGTTAAAGCCCAAAACGGCGTCGTTTTGGCACTCTTCCTTCTCCAACATATGTTCTCCCCTGTTCGTGACCTTAGAACACAAAGCCCCAAAATCCCCAAATCGATTTCCTAAGTCCAGAATCGTAATCTCCAATTCCTCCAAAAATCCCCAAATCGATTTCGTGACTTTATAACCCTAATCCCCAAATCGATTTTGCCTTCAAATCCCCAAATCCCCAAATCGATTTTGCCTTTGACAAAGAGAGATGAGGCGGAAAAAACTTGCTCCGCGACGACCCAACAGAAGCCGACACATCAGAAACGACCTAGACGTTGGAGGTGTTGGTGATGATAATGGTTGCTCGGGTGTTGGAGATGCTCCTGGTGGCGACAGTGGTCGAGTGGATAATGTCGAGGGTTTTGGAGTTCCTGACATTGGCGAGGAAGCGACAGTAACTGATGAACAAGAGGCTTTAATTGGAGATGATTGCGAGGTGGTTGGTGACGACGATGCTTACGAGATTGGTGATGATGATATCGATGAGGCTGGAAATGATTTAGTCGAGGAAGAAGAGGCTCAGGCTGCGAGTGATTCAGACAGTGGTGATGATCATGCCTGGAATGATGATGTTATTCCAGAGCCTCTAGTATCAGAAAACGAAGAAGAAGATGAGCGTAGGCGTAGGCAGCTAAACGCAGAACTTGATGAACTGCTAGCTTTGGGGAAAACTTTTGCTTGTGCAGATGATGTCAAGCTTGCTATTCTTCTGTACTCTCTGAGAACAAGGTATGACATTAAGCTTGATAAGTCATCAGCCATGAAAGTTACTGCAAATTGTTCTGATAGTAAGGGAAATTGTCCGTGGCGAGTGTATTGCTCGTATGAGAGGTAGAAACGGAGGTTGCAGATAAAAACCTATGTCAATGAGCATATATGTGTTCGATCAGGCTACTCAAAAATGTTGAAGATTTCATCCATTGCCACTTTGTTTTCAGAAAGGTTGAGACTGAATCCAAAAATGACGAAACAAGAGATGGCTTCGGAGATAAAGAGAGAATATGGGCTGATTGTTACTGATGAACAATGTGGGAAGGCGAAGTCAAAGCTTGTGAAGGAAAGAAGAGCTAGTCATGAAGAACATTTTGAAAAAGTGTGGAATTATCAAGCAGAGATTTTTTTGAAAAATCCAGGATCGACCATGGAGATTGAAACTATTCCAAGCCCAACCATTGGAAGCAAACAAAGGTTTTACCGTTTATATGTTTGTTTTAAAGCACAAAAAAAAGCTTGGAAACAGACTTGTAGGCCTATTATAGGAGTAGATGGTGCTTTCCTTAAATGGGATATAAAGGACATCTTCTAGCTGCTGTTGGAAGGGATGGAGATAATAGGATAGTGCCTATAGCGTGGGCTGTAGTTGAGATAGAGAATGATACTAATTGGGACTGGTTCATTACACATCTCAGTCGTGATTTGGAACTAGATGAAGGAAAAGACATCGCAATCATTTCAGATAAACATAAGGTTAGTATCACATCATATTTTGGATTGTTTTGATTAAGGGTCATATGCCCCATGAGAAATAATTGATGTTATACGTTTGAAAGTTAGATAAAAACGTTTTTAGCAAAAAAAAGAAAAAAACGTATATATTGGTTTGGTAACTTTGAGTAAAATCAAATTTCATTTTTGTTTGGTTTGGTAACTTTGTTTGGTTTGGTAATTTTAAGTAAAATCATATTTCATTTTTGTTTGGTTTGGTAACTTTGTTTGGTTTGGTAACTTTAAGTAAAATCATATTTCATTTTTGTTTGGTTTGGTAATGTTGGTTATGTTTGGCTGGACATATTTTGGATTGTTTTGTTTGGATTTCCACTTTAGTATGCCTTAATCGTTTGGCTCCTTTAGGCCACTTATGCTACTGTTTTCTTTTGCAGAGTATACTGAAAGCAGTCAACAATATTCTTCCACAAGCTGAACATCGAATGTGTTGTAAGCACATTCTGGATAACTGGAAAAGAGACAGCCGTGATCTACAATTGCAGAGACTCTTTTGGAAGATTGCACGCAGTTACACGAGAGGAGATTATAATGAAAACATGGAAGCATTAAAGAAGTACAATCCAGGTGCGTTTGATTCTCTACAAAAGACTAACCCTCCAACATGGTCTAGAGCTTTTTATAGGATAGGCTCCTTTTGCAATGATAACAACAACAACCTGTGTGAGTCTTTTAATAGAACCATTAAGGAAGCTAGGAGAAAACCCTTACTAGATATGTTAGAGGATATTAGAAGACAGTGTATGGAGCGTACTGCAAGAAGGTCTATTCTTGCAAATAGATTGCAGACAAGGTTCACAAAAAGAGCACAAGATGAGATAGAAAAAATGAAAAAAGAGTGCATGGGATGTGTAAGATACATGGCCACAGGAAATGTGTATGAGATAGATGAGAAAGGTTGTAGTTATTTTGTGGACATGGGAGAACAAACATGTGGTTGCAGGAAGTGGCAGATGATTGGAATACCTTGTATTCATGCCACATGTGTTATCACAACCAAGAAGCAGAAGGTTGATGACTATGTGTCTGAGTTTTACACAACACAAATGTGGTGACAGACATATAAGACTAGTATTAGGCCTATTGAAGGTTCCAAGAATTGGCCAGATACGAATAGGTTAGGGGTCTTGCCACCACCATGGAGATTAGGGAATCCAGGTAGACCACCTAATCATGAAAGACGTAAAGGAGTTAATGAAACAGCCTCTTCCTCAAGTAAAACCAAGTTGTCACGGGCAAAACGAATCATGAAATGTTCGAATTGCGATGAAGAAGGACACATAAGACAAGTTGTGAAAAACCAAGTGTTGAGCCTCAACCAAAAAGGCCAAGGGGAAGACCAAGGAAAGATCAGGTTTGTTTGTGTTTGGTTATCATATGAGTTTTGTCTAACTATGTTTTTGAATGTTCATACATATTTTAAAAAAATTTCCACTTAGGGAGGAACCTCACAACAAGGCCAAGGATCACAAGGCCAAGCAACACAAGGATTTTCACAAGGCCAAGGATCACAAGGCCAAGCAACACAAGGATTTTCACAAGGCCAAGGATCACAAGGCGAAGCATCACAAGGAGTTTAAACCTTGGATTATGGTATGCATTTTATGGAACCAAACTTGTTTCGGATTATGGTATGCGGATGTATCTGTTTTTTATGGAACCAATGTTGCTTCAGATTATGGTATGTTTTTTATGGAACCAAACTTGTTCTTGGTTTGGATTATGGTCACAAACCTGTTTTTGTTTCGGATTATCATCTATGTTGGTTTTCTCTAATTTCTTAAATCATATAAGAGAGAGCATGAAGCTGATGTGTGTGCAATATAAAATCAACATGTTGGCCGCTGCGATTTGGGTATTTGGTGGAAAAATTCTATCCTTGCTCTGTTTTTTTTTTCAACAGGGGCTTTGTGTTCTAAGGTCACGAACAGGGGAGAACATATGTTGGAGAAGGAAGAGTGCCAAAACGACGCCGTTTTGGGCTTTAACAGACACAGTTAACAGATGTTAACCCCGTTTAATTTACTCTGTTAGGCAACTTAACGACGAGGTTAATTCGGCTTTGTCAACGAAACTTGAGGATTAAAAGAACAGGTCAACAAAAAATGGAGATTTAAAGGGTTTAGTAACTAGTTCAGGGTTTGTTCGGTTTAATTGACATAGTTGAGGGTTTTTTTGACCGTTTTCCCATTATAATTTGTTAGCAATGTTCTTGAATGCATTTATTTATTTATTTTTATACTTTTCTGGTTAGCAAACTATACAAGATGAATATATTTTTGTTACTATATTTTATTTTCTTGGATTTTCTTATTGAAAATTTTTAGTGCTATCATAATTTTTTATAAATGCTATTTTAATTTTTTTTGTCGGATGGAAATTAAAGCACCTAAGTTTCAGGAAAAAAGAAAAAAAAAAGCACTTAATTATGGGGAAGAAAATTAAAGAGCAAACTAATAGAACTTTTTGGTCGTGTGGTTCCTAGAAAAAGAGAGTTTTAAAAAGTTTAAACCGTTCTTACTTCACAGGCTCTATATATACCTACCCAACAAAAAAACAAAAGATGTATGAATGATTTTAATTTTGCTTTATAACAAAAAGTTTCCCACGTTGTAGGACAATCATGAGGAATTTTCTCACGATTTTGACCCTACCCGTTTTTAACCTAATCGCGTTGGAGTTTAGACACACAACCTACCAACATTATTAAATCGAATTGATCGTAGGTTTTAAAACCTAGCCAAGCTATTAATGTCACGCTCAATTGTGTTGATCTGCTTTGAATATAAGTCCGTTGTTTGCCATATAGCACGAGGTCTTGTTTTCGGTTTTTATTTGCAAAACAAATTAGATTATGGTTCATTAGAGGTTTTCTAGAAATATTTGTGTTCACCCTAATCTGTTATATTCTAAAATAAAGGTATAACGCCTCTACTAATAAAAACGGTTTTTTTTGCGAGTAAACGTAAGTAGTACTCAGGGGCGGATCCAGTGTATTGGATATGGAGGCACGTGCATCCACTGAAATGTTAATATTACAAATTTAATATCAAAAATCATGAAGAATTTGTTAGATGAGATGGCAAAAGTCTATAAGTGCACTCTATCATCTTGAGTTCAAACCACCTTTAAAGCATTTTCTACCAATTATACACCCACGAAGAAAATCTTCTAGATCCGCCCCTAGTAGTACTTTGTTGGTGAAACACCTTTTTGTTATGTTTGCCGTTATGTTTCTTATCCTGATTGTGTAAAACTCTTAGATATATAAACTATTGGTGCAACTTCAAAGTTTCGTATTTAGTCAAAAACATTATGCAAAAACAGTGAAAATTTGTAAGTTTTCCACAATAACAAATGGGGACCCATGTTTAGTGTTTCGGAAGATCATAGGCTCATATTCAGCCTAACTAAGGCTCATATTCAGCCTAACTTTCAAGACGACCAAAAAATCTCATTTTCATTATGCCGACATTACAACATTAAACAGAATCACTTTTAGTTTGTCTAATACTCGTTAATTAAATCATTTTTTTCATTTCTTAATTACATGGGAGAATTAACTATATGGATTATAAACATTTTCTTAACAACATGTATGATATAGAAACTTTGAATTTCGATGATAGTACAGCGACGATATTAGAACAAGTTGTAAGAATATTTATATTCTTATGTGACCTATGTGTCTTTCGGTTTAATTATTAAAGATCAAGTTCATATTAAAGTTAAAGATTCTAATATTAAAGACGACATCGTGATAGACTGGTTTCGATTAATGCATTAGAATTTGGATGTATTGATAACCCTCCTCCCTTACCTTATTATATTGTAAAGGCCTTTCTCTAATGTGTGTATATATATTGCATCCGTATGTTAATAAAGTAATAACTACATTTGGATGATGCTTTATATATAAAATATAAGGGGCGGTTACTCAAGTGATGGTTACGTGGAAGTGTTATGATGAACCATCGCAACTATTAAGCATGCATCACCACTATTGAAATCTATAAAAGCTCCACGTAAAGTAAAGTAACAACACACGTTCTTTTCCGCAAGAGAATAGAACATTGATCGAAACAAAACAAATAGAGAAAGGAGTTGATTCTTTCTCCATCAAAAGGAATAGTACGGAGTGAAAGGTCAAAGGGAGGAAAAAATAAATTGGTGAATTGATTCCATTTCAAACCAAACAAGCAATGTATCAAGGTTAGTCTTTCTTCTTCTACAAGAAAGTGTTTGTGGTTGAGTTAAATCAAATCTAGATGATCTTGGGATAGATTTCATAATTGAAATCATTAGGAATAAGATTACACAAACTGCTAGACTATATAGACATTAAAAACCTTTTAGTTCAGTTTAATGGTGATCATGAATTCATGATGAGTAATAGTTGACTACATAATTATATAGACGTTAAAAACCTTTTAGTTTAGTTTAATGATGATCATGAGAAGGGCTTTGAATACAATAGTTGACTTCTAATTTAATGTGAAATTTACTGGAAAATGTCTCTATCTGTTATCTAGTATTGGACCGATTATTAATAGGTATGCAATATATGTGGGGTACCAAATCCCAAGAAAAATCAGGAATTTCTAGATAACATATTTAATCAGAAAAATAATTGTAGTGGGATAGACCAGCATGGATTAGCCTGGTCGTTTCTAAAAAGACCAATGTAAAACAGACCCTCATGTTTTAGTCTAAATCAATCTAATATGACTATAATATGGTTTCGCAAATCAATTCGTGGTTAACCATCGAGAAAACAATAATGTTTAATATCTTTGGTTCAACTCGGTAGTTTTCAAAACCCGGTTTTTTTTATTAAAAAGAACAACAGAAACCAATATAGTCGAGACCGATGACTTAACTACATGTACATGTAACAGAATGAAAGTCAGCTCCAAATTTTGTTTCAAGACATATATAACCGGTTTAGTCCAACCGGATTGGAAGACTGTAGGCCAACAACAAAATCTTGAAGACCAAAAAAAAAACTAAGTTTAGGGACCCTACGTCACTCTTGAGCATGTGAAAACTTAACCGACTTAAAGTTAAGCCGTTAACATTAACGACCCTACTTGCACTAGAAAGACAGCAAGTGGCAAACTAACTCTGTTAACGACTTTCCACTATATATATAGTTCCTTTTTATTCATGATGATTCAAAAAACTATGATATGTTTCGGTCTATTAAAATTTGTATATCGAAACCGAAGATTTAAAATGGCAAGTACATTGGTTCATTAACTGAACACTTAAATTTAGTCTACTGCATACTAGTACATTTTGTACGTGTATTTTACAAACAAATCATTTATGAACAAATTAATAGGTGTTATAGGCTTTGAGTACACGTTTTGATGAACCAAACTATAGTATGGACAAGTTTTTAATAGACATAATACCAAATATTTATATTTCTAGTACCATACTGTAAAAGTGGTAGTTCCAAAAAAATAATTGAAAAAGGTTAGAATTAGTAAAAAAACATTTCTTTAAACCCAAAATTTCTCACGTTATGGTAAGGTTACTAGTATTAAGTAATAACGTTAACTCATATTAGCACCACAGAAAAGGCACCAAACAAAAAATCAACAAGGAATCATGAAAGATACATTCGAACGGGCTCAAATCGACGCAGAAACAAAAAGGTTTTTAAATGATTTATTAAAACAAATTTGGCGTAAAGGTTTGAAGAATTTATACTTGGCATTCTTTTCTAGCGAACGAAAATAAAAGTTTAGTCAAATTATTAGATTTAAACTCAATATTCGTGTACGAATGTTTTTATTTTATGTACCATGATTTTTTCCCAAAGGACTATAATGACACTTGGTAACTTTATTCACAGATATTTCATTTTTTTATTCTTTATTTCGTTCTTATTATAGAAACACAGCCTTTATCCTATTTCTATGTATACTAGTGTTCCAAAAATCAGCCACCTAGTGGTCAAAATCATATAGATGGTTAGATTTTGGCATGTCGTTCAACAGAAATCGATTTTTGAATGCTTAGACACTTGATTAGAATTTTTATAATTATTTGGTTCTATCATAACATAAAAGAATGAAAAATCGGGAAAATATCAAAATTGAAAGTACATTATATATTTAACATCATATTTTTTTATTAACAATATATATATGCATGATGTCATAATTGAATTCGAGTAACACATTAGCCCAAATCATTAGACTACAAATCATGATTTATTTGACATCATATTTTATTTATTAAACAACTAAAACGGAAATACCAAAAACAAATTGTTCAAGTGGTTAGGCGCTACACTCTCTTCTAACGTCCAAGCAACGTTTAAGCCATATATACTAATCTGTCCGTACTCTATATTTAATCATTTTTAGTTTATTAAATTATTAAACCTATCTAAAATTTTACTATTGTTTGATAAAATGTCATTTTTAAATTATAAATAACTTTTACATTTTTGTTAAAACTTAAAACTAATAAAATTGTATTCTGAATTTATTGTAATGAAAAAATCTAGAAATGATTATAACATGAAGGAGAGAGTGTGGGCCACCGAACCGAGGGGGATTGGGACGGACGAGTAATAAAGTGTCATGACTCCACGAGACACACATGCAAACTCCACCGTGACGGTGTCTACTTCTTAATAAACTAAACTCAAAATCAAAACCAACTCACAAAGAGATTTGGGTTCTCACTTTTGACTTGAGAGTGTCATGGTGACCAGCTAGATTCGGCTTCGCCACGCATAGAGTCATAGACCCGCTATTGGTCCACATGGTTTCAGTAATTTTATAAACTGTTCAGGTAAAAAAATTGCGTTTTTTTGCATTCAAATGATTAAAAAGCGTGTAAAACGATCACCATAAATATTAGTTTTAAAAACGGTTGTTCTAGATGATCGTAATCATCTGAACGTTCTAATTTTTGTTAAATCGATTAATAGAAAGTCAATAATTTTTTCGTCTAAACGACCATTATTTATAACTTTATAATTTTTATCTGTGAAATGTAAAAAATTGGAAAAGGTTTACTAAAAATATATTCAACTCTATTTTAAATTCTTAGAAGAAAAATACCGTTGACCAAAAAAAAAAAGGAGAAAAATACCAAAAAAAAAATCTTTAGTTTCTGGTTATTTGGTTAGACGTTCACTTAAAGTAAGTTTAAAAAGTTTTTGAATGTTAGTAGAAGAAAAATAAACTAAATGATTGGTTTGAGGATGAGAAGAAAAATAATATTAGTAGAAGAAAATTTAATTTTGATTTATTTCTACGCATGGCGAAAGTCGAATCTAGCTGGTTACCATGACGCTCTCAAATCAAAAAATGAAAACCCAAATCTCTCTTTGTGAATTGGTTTTGATTTTGAGTTTGGTTTATTAAGGAGAAGACACCGGTACGGTGGAGTTTGCATGTGTGTCTCGTGGACTCATGACACTTTATTACTCGTGCGTCCCAATCCCCCTCGGTTCGGTGGCCCACTCTCTCCTTCATGTTATAACTCTTTCTAGATTTTTTCATTACAATAATTCATAATACAATTTTATTAGTTTTAAGTTTAACTAAAATGTATTTTTTTTTTTTTTGAAAACAAACTAAAATGTAAAAGTTACTTATAATTTGAAGAATATTAGTAGAAGAAAATATAGTTTTTGATTGTTGCTTCGTAAACAAATGATTGGTTTTGAGGATGAGAAGAAGAAAAAGAATATTAGTAGAAGAAAATATAATGTTGTTTTATTTCTGAAAGAAAAAATTTATATACTCTGGCCCCTTAAATATTCTATCAAATGCCATTTTCTTTCTTTATTTTGCTAGGTCCATTTCTGGATTCCTGAAATGAACACACCATACTTTTCTTGCTCATTTTTGTCCTTCCATTTAACACTCACCAAACACCAAACGTTCCTTTTATGTGTGTGTGTATGTGTCTATATATCACCCCCACCTTCAAATGCTGAGAAAGTGGAATTCACACCACAGTCATAAATCTCATCAAGTAGAAATCTCCAAAACCATTCTTCTTCTTCTTCTTTATGTTGGATTTGAAATCTTCTTTTTCTTGTCAAAAGAAAGAAACTATGAACATTGCTTCCACAAAAACTCAATGTTTACCACTTAAATTATGTCTGATTTCTTGAAAATCTTGATTTCACACACTACTCTGTTCCGCATTTTCCGCTTCTTGTAAACCATTGTTGCTTCTTCCATTGAAACCATTTCGGTGTTTTCGCAGAGTTAATGCCGCACTGACTCTGCATAAAGCCGTTAACCTTTCCCTGCCAAATTCACTTTTTTCTTTCCACTCAAAACCAAAAAAAAAAAATTGGTCAGAGCAAGTTGGCGTAAAGGTTCCAACAGAAGAAGGAAGAAAAAAGAGAACTTTCCCGTGTCATTCGTCACAAGCTTCATCACTATTTATAACTACCTTGCTAACAAGAAAAGCCTTAAACCTTCAAGAAAAGACTTTTCACATAACATTTTCTTATCGAAACATTGAAAAAAATGTCGATTTCTTGTACCCGAAACTTCTTTGGAAGATTTTGTGTTGAGGAATACAATATTGACACCATAAAACAGAGTAGTTTCCTCTCTTCTGATCTTTTACCATCTCTTGGAGCTAGAATTAACCAATCAACTAAGCTCCGTAAACACATAATCTCTCCTTTTAATCCAAGATATAGGTAATTCGCTCCTACATAAACTCAAGTTTATGTAAATTTTAACTGAGTATGCTCTGTTTTTTCTAATCCTCTGTTTTTATGTTGAAGCAGAGCATGGGAGATGTGGCTAGTCATTCTAGTTATTTACTCAGCTTGGATTTGTCCCTTTGAATTTGCCTTTATAACCTACGAAAAAGACGCGATTTTCATCATCGACAACATTGTTAATGGCTTCTTCGCCATTGATATTGTTCTCACCTTCTTTGTCGCCTATCTCGATAGCCACTCTTATCTTCTAGTTGACAATCCTAAGAAAATAGCAATAAGGTGAGACCTAAACTGAAGTTTTCATTAGACGTTTAAACCTCTAATCATTTTCTCAAAATATGTCTTAAAATGTAACATTTTCAGGTATCTTTCGACATGGTTCGCATTTGATGTGTGTTCGACTGCACCATTTCAGCCTTTGAGCCTCCTGTTTAACTACAATGGGAGCGAACTAGGTTTCAGAATTCTGAGCATGCTCAGGTTATGGCGTCTCAGACGAGTTAGCTCGCTATTCGCAAGGTTCATTTCAAAGCTAAAAGACCATATTCTTCTAACGGTTTGATTAAGTAAGTGCTTACTCACATTTTTCCTTTGCTTTAGGCTTGAGAAAGATATCCGTTTCAACTATTTCTGGATACGATGCACAAAACTCACCTCGGTAAGTTCGATAATAGAGCAACAAAGAATTTCACTTTATAAGTTTTATCGTCTAGAACTCACACACGCATTAGTACAATCCATTAGGCTATATATATATAAAGAAAAAGAATTTTACTATACAATGATGCTAGTTGATAATTAAGAAACTTACCTTACATGTGCATTTCGATCTCAGGTCACATTGTTCGCTGTACATTGTGCCGGATGTTTCAACTACCTGATTGCAGATAGATATCCAAATCCAAGAAAGACATGGATTGGAGCTGTGTATCCAAATTTCAAGCAAGCAAGTCTCTGGAATAGATACGTGACCGCTCTTTACTGGTCGATTACGACATTAACGACCACGGGATATGGAGATTTGCATGCTGAGAATCCAAGAGAAATGCTGTTTGACATTTTCTTCATGCTGTTCAACCTTGGTTTGACTGCTTACCTGATTGGAAATATGACCAACCTTGTTGTTCACTGGACTAGCCGAACCAGAACCTTCGTAAGTTTGATCACTTGCTTTTAATCTTGGCTTGTTATTAATCTGTTGAAACTAAGAAAAACAATACTAATTCTTTGTATTCAACAGAGGGATACAGTGAGAGCTGCTTCAGAGTTTGCTACAAGAAACCAACTCCCACATGACATACAAGACCAAATGTTATCACACATTTGCTTAAAGTTCAAAACAGAGGGCTTAAAACAACAAGAAACATTGAACAATTTGCCAAAAGCAATCAGATCAAGCATTGCAAATTACCTCTTCTTCCCAATTGTTCAGAACATTTATCTCTTTCAAGGAGTTTCACGTAACTTCCTCTTTCAACTGGTAAAGATTATATATAATTCTCTTAACTTTTCCTTTCAGTTCAATACAGTAACCATGAGAGGTTTCATGAAGTTACATTTTTCTGTGCAAGGTTTCCGATATAGATGCTGAGTATTTCCCACCTAAAGAAGACATAATTCTACAAAACGAATCGCCTACGGATCTTTACATTCTTGTCTCAGGAGCAGTGGTGAGTGAATTATATCGGTTTTCGCCTTATTGGTAAAAAATGTAACTAAAGGCATAGGAATAACGAAAAAGTACCTTCAAACATTTGTGTAATTGTTGCAGGATTTCAGTTCTTATGTTGATGGACATGATCAGATTCAAGGGAAAGCAATTATTGGAGATACATTTGGAGAGATTGGAGTTTTATGCTATAGACCACAACCTTTCACAGTAAGAACAACCGAACTATCTCAAATATTACGGATAAGTAGAACAGCGCTGATGAGCGCGATGCACGCTCATGGTGAAGACGGACGAGTTATAATGAACAATCTCTTCATGGTATGTGAGTTAAAACCATTTGCTTCTTGAAAACTACTATTTACATAGTTAAAAACAGAACCAAACTCATTTTTTGGTTTATAAAAATTTGCAGAAACTTAGAGGACAACAGTCGATAGCAATAGACGATACAAGTAATGATCAAGAAAACAGAGATTTCCAACGAATGGGATGGGAAGAGTGGAGGGAATATTCAAGAAAAGATGGTTACGTTTCCAATGTTAAAGATTCGAGTAGCGAAAATGGAGAAACGGCTTTAATGGATGCAATTCACAAGGGAGATACTGAAATGGTTAAGAAGCTACTTGAAAAAGGGATTAACATAGAGAAACCAAAGGCTCTTGCAGAACAACAAGGAAATACAAGCATATGTGATCTCTTATCAAGTTATGAAATGTCAAGAGCTGAAGAAGACAAGTTAGAGGAAACAAAAGGCGAAAAATCGAATAGCGGAAGAGCGGGAAAAAGTCATGGTAACGATTCAGATCAACATTGCAGCTCAAGCATCCAAATCAAGCAATTTAAGAGGAAAGATAAGAGAGTTACTATTCACATGTTATCACAAGAGAAAGATAGATTGGAGCGCAAGAATGGGAAGTTAATAGTCTTACCTTCATCCATAGAAGAGCTCCTAAGACTTGCAGGTAAACTCTAAAACTACTCAAAATTAGTAATTAGTTAGGAAACCATATAGAAATTTATATGTCACAATAAATGCATAACAAACTTTTCTTAACCATAAGAAATTGGGAATTATGCAGGTGAAAAGTTTGGAGGATGCAACTTCAAAAAGATTACCAATGCGGAAAACGCAGAGATTGATAATTTAGATGTAATTTGGGATGGTGATCATTTGTATTTTTCATCAAATTGAGTTTCAAGGTTGTAATTGAAACTTGCCTTCCACTAAAAAAATATATAGAGCATTGTATATCTCTACACTAAAAAATATAAACCATTTGATTTAGTATGAATTAATGAAATGGAAATTTTGACTTCAATTCAGTGTATAGCTAAATATATTTTAAATTTCACATGAAATATTTATATGTATATAAGTTAATGTCGATTTTAGTTTCATTTTTCTATTATTATCAAAATAATAACTTAATCTCAACCTAATTAAGACTCGGAGTTGTTTATTTAACCAAATTATTTTTGTTAGATTAGGATAAAATCAGTTTGATTTATCTATAATTAAACACTCCTCATCATGTCGTAAACAAATTTCACCCTCTAGTCTCTAACATATAAATAAAAAAACAAATATATTCCACGAACACGAAGTGCATGCGTCCCACCTACGCAGTACGCACATCTGTTTCCTTTAACCTACTCGTCTAAAATTTTCTACAATTCCCATTTTACCCTCACCTTCACGCTTTTCTCCTTCATCTTCCGCAAACCCAATTTCGTAATTCCACACTAAAACTCAAGATCTATATATAAAGTCCCATCCCCAAAAGAATCACAAATCTCAAAAATGTCATCTATAGAAACAAAATCAAATCAAAGAGAAGGAGCCGAGATCTGCAATGGCGGATCTGCAATCTGCAAACAAAAAGCGAACGAGATCTTATCGACAATGGATCTACCCAAAGGACTTCTCCCATTAGACAACATGACAGAGATCGGTTACAACAAATCAACAGGTTATGTCTGGATCAAGATGAAGAACAAGGTTCAACACAAGTTTAAAGCGATCGGACAAAACGTGTCTTACGATTCGGAGGTAACTGCTTTCGTTGAGAATCGTCGGATGCGTAAACTGAGTGGTGTTAAAAGCAGAGAGCTTTTTATTTGGGTTACGATCTCTGAGATTGCAATTAACGATCAAGATCCGACCAAGATTACGTTTGCTACTCCCACGGGATTGTCACGGACTTTTCCGGTCACAGCTTTCGAAGAAGAAGACAAATGATTTTTCATTTCTTTGGGTCAACGGGGATACGTTGACTTTTTGTTATGTTTCGTTTTTCGTTATTAGCTTAATCAGCATCTATATCGGTAATGTTTTGTTTGTTTGTTTTTCACTTTCTACCAAGAAGTTTTTATTTTGCTTCAATATACAATTTATATACTGTTTAAGGTCATTCATTAGCTTCGTTATTTAGCTAAATCATCATCTATATTGGTAATGTTTGTTTGTTTGTTTGTTTTAACTTTTTACCAAGAAGATTTTTATTGGTTCAGTATACAATTTATTTACTATTTAAGGTCAATTAGCTTCGTGCTGGTTGAAATTTATTTACATGACCAAAGAAATAGAGGTATACGTGGAATGAATAACAAATAATTTTAAACAAGAATTAAATTACCTAAAGAAAGAAGTAGGAAATAGCAGAGAAAACATACTATTTTTGTTTGTTGGACTTTTCGAAATATAGCATAATAGTTTATTTAAAGGGTTAATTAGTGCATAGTTTATTTTTTCCAACACGTAAATAACCAGCTTTTGGCATAAAAAAAAAAACGAATGGTAAAATCGTTTTCAAAGAATTATCATCAACACAATAAAACCATTTAAAATCACTCCAACACTAACACATCAGTTACTTTAATATTTGCCACTCTCTCTATATCTCACTGTGCTTTGGTTCCCACTGCAACCATAAAAGCTTTCATAGATTTCGTTGGGTTATAAAGTTTCATTTAGTTTCTTCATAATTTTGGTGCTCATATTATCATATATACGCTTGATGCTTCTCAGTGTACCATTTTCAGATTTTTAAGACATGTCTCTTAAGGAAGTAGAACAGTTTCAAAAGAAAAGATGAAGCGTAATAATACTGGCAAATGTATATCTTCTTTCGGTGTATTTTTTTATCATTTTCTAAAAATTCACTTTTGAGTTATGATCTTAATTTTTTGAATTAATTTCTTGAGATATCAATTGATGCATCGTAGGTTTCAACAAAAATAGAGATATTGAACTTCGACAGTCCGATGAACTAAAGGTATGAACTCGATTTAAAATTTTCTTTGAAGCATCATTGGTATATGCTGCAAACGGACTGATTGTGTTGGTGTTAGTTAAGATATAATAATATCTTACTTGAACTAGATTTCAAAGTAGTTAGTTTTCGTATATAAGTTTGGATTTAGGATGGTTTGAGGAATTTAGGATTTAGTTTATTTTTCTTACAACTAATAAAAAGTTATATATCCATTGTTTTGAATCATCAAATTATTTCACCACAGATCAAAGTTCTATTTAGTCGGCAAAACAAACGAAAATGCTCTGGTATTTTGCTTTAGATCATGCTGTTAGTTTTCGTATATGCTCCTTTTGATTTAGGAGTATATGCTCCCTTTAATTTAGGATTTAGTTATGGTTCGAGCTTAAAATATCTTTCAATTTCCCTTGTGAATATTTAGGATTTGGAAAGTGAATATCTTTAATTTTTTTTTCTTTTCCAGACGGATATACAAAACCCCACACAAACTTATGCCTTTAATTTAAAGGCTAAAGATGGTTTCAAGGAGCAGATGGCGGTCTCCTTCTATCTCTTGAACAAATTGGCTTTTACAGCCGGATATGAGAAAGAATCTGATGAGGCACGGACAATTGGTTGTTGCAAGATAAAAGTTTGCCATGTTGAGTCTCTCCCATCTAGCAAGATGACGTTGACGTTTCACCATGATACATATTCAACCACGACCAAGGTTAAAACTTCCATTTGAAACATCATAGACAAGTTCCAACCTTTTATATAAACCTAAATTTTGAGTGTCCTTTTGATTAGATAACACTATCTGCATTACTTAACGCCTTGGATGGACTAAAATCCGCTTGTAGTCTTCACGACAAATTACAAGGATATAATTTATCAGGCTTTGTGGAGGCCGAGACGCATAAATTATGATATTCACTTGTCTTATTGCACAACAACTACTTTTGAGATTATGGTTTCCAAATATCTTAACATTACCTACCGATAAGCTCTTGAAAGAGATCAAAGAGTCCATTGTGGAAACTGTCCACAACACACATGAATATGGTTTCAACCTAAAAGTGTAGTTGTTGTTGATGTTGGAGATATTCATAATGGTGGGCAAATATAGCGTGCCGGCTGCAAAAATTTGGCACGGCAAGCAGCTTTTTTATTATTTTACTTCTCCCAGGAAAAAAAATCACAAATATAATCTTTTATCTTTGAAGATACCATGGTCAAAACAAATGATTCACGTGTAACTAAAATGATGATCTTTATGTAAAATTGATGTATGTAACCCCCACAAACACATATCTCTATAATATTAAAAGATGAGTACATTTAGTAGAATGTCAAAAATTGATTCAAATATTATTGAAATTACCATTCCATTATAACTAAATTGATTTAATTGAAAAGGGTAATTTTGGATTGATTCAATGACAATTTCTGTAATTTTCATGTCAATTTCGGACATTTTCGGACTAGATCCGACTGCAGACACGCGGATCCTGTGCGACCCGGTTCATGACCCGTTTTTCATTAATGGTAATTTTGTAATTATTCAATTATGTAATTACATCGAGCTAAATGTTTCAACTTTTTGGAGTAACCCAATACCAACACTCGCAGAAGAGTAAGAAGAATCGTACCGGAGGTTGGTGAGCTCTTCGATTTACAAGAGCCAAGCTATGGGTTTCAACTAATCGGAGTAACCCAACACCAACACTTCGCCGGAGAGACACCTACGATCAAAATCGCAGGTCCGGATTCTTCTGGGTTTTGAGGTTTTTGGGACTCTTCGAGAAGAAGAATTCTTTCAGAAAATTACAATAATTACCAAACCTCATTCCTATCTCACCATTAAAGCCCACTTACTTTATATTTCTTAAATAAACCCTAAATTGGTAAACATAGCATCAGTTTTAATTTGGTATTTACTTTGGTGATTCACTTTGTATTGTTTTATATAATATACTACTTTAAATGTTGATTTATACTTGAATTTTAAAAGATTATCGTTTCATTTGTAGGTAATTTTATATTCAGTTTTCTAACTGAGATGGATAATTTATAAACTTTGCGGTTATATCTGTGTACTCTATGTTCCTTGTGATAGTTTTTGGGTAAAAATTATAAGTTTCAAAAGTTATGAGTTCAGCCAAACGCAGAGAAGGATAAAATAGTAAATTGACGTGTACCTTCAGATTTCAGTGGGTCAAAGACCGTTACATTATACTCCCTCTGTTTCAAAATATAAATTGTTTTAGCTAAAAACACGCATATTAAGAAACTATTTTTCTATTAAAAATATCATTTAATATATTTAATAAAAATTATTTGACCAATCACACAAAAGACTGTAAAATACTAATAGTAACATAATATTTAATAAAGTTAAAAAGTACCTAAAATTGTCAAAACAACTTATATTTTGAAACAAAAAAACCTCCAAAACAACTTATATTTTGAAACGGAGGGAGTATACTTTTTCAGGCCATTATATATCTCTATAATATTAAAAGAGAAGTACATTTAGGAAAATATCCAAAATTGATTCTAATATTACTCAAATTGCTATTGCCTTATTACTAAATTGATTAAATTGAAAAGGGTAATTTTGAACTAATGCAATGGCAATTTTAGTAATTTTGAATATAATTTCGACTATTTTTTAAACTGGATCCGACTGCAAAAGGTGCGGATCCTGCACGATCCGACCCGGTTACGAATTAATTGCATCGTTTTTATTTTTATGGCACATTAATGGCATTTTTGTTAAAAGACAATCAAATCGAATAATAGAAATAACTTTAGAAAAACTTTAATTTGATAAAAAATGTTATTTTTTATGGAACAATAATCCTATTAATTATATTAAAAGTAGTTTAATTTTTTAAGATTTTCATTTTTCTTTTTATTATTTTTAATTTATTAAAATATTTCAATAGCATTAATAGTGATTTCTTAAATTAATCTTTAACCAGATATGTAAACAATAAATTAATATCTAAAGTAAAAATAACCTTATAAAGTCTTTAGGATCTAATTTATTATAATTTTATTAAAAAATGCCAAGACAACTTAATTTGTACCTAAGATCATAAATTACTTAACATATTAAAAACCAATGTTTGTCAAAGTCCCACATCGGATATAAAAATAAATTTGGATCCAAATAAATACTATAAAAGAATAACAATTTGATGAAAACGGTAAGAATAGGAAGCCTAATATAATAGACATCCAAAATTAATAATTTAGTTCATTTTTAGTTCTGTTATTAGGCTAAATCGCACAATTAAATCGAATAATAGAAATAACTTTAGTGAAATTTTAATTTGATAAAAAATGTTATTTAAAATTTTTGATGGAACGAAATAATCCTCTTAGTCATACAACAAATATTTTAATTTTGTTCATATATTTTCATCATTAATTTTCGTTAAGATTTTTGTTTTTCTTTATTAATATTTATAATTTATTTAAATATTTCTAAGAACTCATATTATAATAAATGCGTTCGAAATTTTAGCAACTTAAATATTTTACTACCAATAATTATGAGATTTATGATTTCTTTAAGAAAGAGATTTTTCATATTCTAATTTTCGTATTTATATTTAATTATATATACATAAAAAAATATTAAACAAAGTCTCATATCGGATATGAAAATAAATTTGGACCCAACGAAATACTATTAAAAAAAAAGATGAAAAACGGTAAGAGTATGAAGCCTAATCTAATAAGAATCTAAAACAAAAAAATTATTTCGTTTTGATTCGGTTATTAAGTTAAACCAACAATTAAATCGAATAATACAAATAGCTTTAGAAAAACTTTAATTTGATTAAAAAAAAATTATTTAAAATTTTTGATGGAATAAAATAATCCTATTAATTATATAAGAAATAGTTTAATTTTGTTCCTATATTTTCAACATAAGTTTTTTTTAAGATTTTCGTTTTTCTTTCTTATTATTTTTAGTTTATTTAAATATTTCAGTAGTATCTATAAAATATTAGATATATATTTGAGTTGTTTCCTTGGAATCGCGGCTAACGTGAGGAAGAAGTTGTGATTAATAAGCAAGTGTCTTTCTTTTATTGTAAAGTATGAGTGAACATTTACAATTCTAATGATTCTATAAGTCGTATATACATGTAGATGTGTGTACTCTATATATATGCTGGTAGACAAAATGCATAAAATCAAGTAGGTTGTTCGCTACAAGTGATACAAATCGTACTATCAATTATAATTATTCATATGTAACTAACAATTTAAGTATCTTTTCTCTAATTTTTTTTATTATCTATTCAATAAAGTTATTGCTAATATATTAATTATTAATAGGATTTTTTGGATTTACAGTGAAGAAATCTATTTTTCATATTTATAATTAATAAAATAAAATCGATTAAATAGTATTTAATGAGAATTTTAAGGAATCTTCATATGTTTTGAAGATTTTGTTGAGATTGGTTTATTAAGATTGTGCAGCAAGTTTCTCATAATTTTAAGAAATGTTATGATATAATGTTGCAGTAACACTTAATAGTGATCCCAAGCTGATTTTTTAAAATGACATGGTATGTAAATTGTTGTGATCATAGATATACGTACAAATGACATTAAGATGGTGTTTTAGTACCTGGATTGTAGACAACATACATGGATCCTATCACTATAAGCATGTGTGGGATTTTATAAAAGTATCACATAAAGAACAAGCTATTGAAGAATTGTTTTAGAGATGTACATACACTTTAAAACAAGTATTAGACGGGTTAGCGCATACATATCTTAATTATATTAAGGAAAAATAAATAAAAATAAATTGTATACTTTGTATTGCTTATAAACTTGGTTTTTGGTTCTGAGAAGTTCATCTTTAAAATTAAACTATGAAATAGCCAAAAATATAGAAAAGTGGAAAAAGTGGTTATGCATCTCCTAGAATATCGCCAAGAGGATAGAGAAAGTTAAATCAATTTAATACTTTTAAAATGGGAAAAGTGGAACCGAAAATATTTATTTAATAGTCTAAAATTCATAGAAAAAAATTACTTTTATTTAACCGAAAAATTAGATCACATAAAATAAATAATTGCAAATTATACAAACATCTAATAGTTTCTAAATTCATAAACTTGTCAATTTTTAATATATTTATTGTGATAAATATGAGTATTATTTATATCAACAAAACTATTTTATAAACTATATTTGAAATAATAGAAAACATTAAAACATAAACAATCAAATTTTTATTGGAAACTACTCAATCTTTGTCTAAACAAAAAAAAAATAAACTCATATGAACCTACATGTAAGTGTGTCAAAATGGGTAAATACTCATGGGTTATCCAAACCCGTCCATAATTTACGTGGGTTAGGGTTATATTTTTTACCCATATAAATAAATGAGATTTCGGTGGGTTACCCCTAATGGGTTTATGAATTTAGCAGATAAACTCATTAGGATCATGAATTACCGATTGATTTATCACAAAATTTATCAAAGGTTATCAAGTGTTTTTAAAAAAATTAACATATATGTTTTTTTCTTATCATCATCCAACTAAGATCGAAGTATTTTTTTAAAACTAATCAATGGTTTATATCTTTTATTGCTTTATTGATTTTATTAGGTTTATGATTTTTATTTTATTTTATTTTAAGATACATACACATTTTATTTTAATTTGTTAGTTAAAAAATTGAAAACGTTGGTGAAATTTATAATAATATAGATTGTTTTGATTTATCTAATTTATTCTTATATTTTAGTTTATATGTGAGTAACTCATATAACCCATTAAGTCAATGAGTTTTATATTATTAGATTTGGATATGTAAATTCAACTCATATAACTTATGGGTCCGGGTCAAACTCCCATTAAATCTCAAACCCATGTGGGTTTGGATCTGGTCGAGTTACCCATTTTGACACTTCTTAGCTAAACCCCTAATTCAAAATTGATATTAATATTCCAATACAATATGAAAGTCAAGTTTATTTTACATCATATACAACGAATGTTCCCGCACATAGTGCGGATGAGAATCTAGTGTAATAGTATTTATAAAGTTATAAATAATTTAAACATCGATTTAATATTAAAAAAAAGGAAAAATGATGATACTTATGTAAAAATTGATGTATATAACTTACAAACCCCCACAAATACATACTATGTGATAATATTTCGTAAACCTATAAATAGTTTAAATATCGATTTAATCAAAAAAAGGAAAAAAATATTAATGGTGAAATTCACCCCACATCTCCATGAAATAACTTTTACAGCTACTACTATTAAAAGACCAAGATTCATGATCTAGCCATCTTTTTTTATTATGTGTTGTCTTGAACAGTTCTTGTTTCGTTTCTTCTTCTTGTTCCTCGTACGAAGATGTCTCAATCTTCTTGAGATTATGTCTGTATTCAACAACTAATTGTTCAAACACTTCAACCTCAAACATGTTCATTTTCACCTTAGGATTTATGTGGTCTCTCACAAATGCAAACGCCAATTGGTCTCGCGGGTTAAACGCTTCTAACTCGTTGAACATGAAGCACGAAAATAGATTGTTTCGTATTCCGTGTCTTCTCAATATCAATGCACTGTCTGGTACATCTAATTCATGTACAAATAAATATAGCAAACGTCATTTGAAAATACACAACATTAACACAAATCTGAATTCATATAATCATTTCAATTAACAAGAACAATCAAAATAAATATAGCAAACGTCATTTGAAAATACAGAACATTAACACAAATCTGAATTCATATAATCATTTCAATTAACAAGAACAATCAAATTTCTTAAGAACATTAAGATCCAATGAACATAAACTTCTGAAGATAGTTAGTATTCATCCATATGTTAAGAAAGTGGAAATATAGTTGGTCCAATTGCATTTTTATCAATTTTAAATGATTTAAAATTTTCTCTTGGTCCGATATAAACCATCGAACAACTTGTTTTTTTTTTGGGACCCTGACTTGATCTTATTACATTTTTTTCTCTATCTCATATTCTCATTATTGTTTTTATATAGGACCACGCGGAGATTCATCGATTGCAACTATGATTTTATTTTATTTTTAAGAGAATATATCCAAAAAAACAAACTAATAAAAACAAATCTACAGCTGAAAGTTAAGCAAGAACATGCACTAATTTTATTGACCATTTTATCCTATTTTTGTTGTTGTTGTTGTTTATACTCCTATTTTCTTTCTTGAGTTACTGTAAGCAACTAAATAGTACATACTAATTAAAACATCCAATTATTTCTCTACAAATTGAATAACTGAAAGTATGGTTTTCATGATTACCCGTGACTTCAATTTAGAAAAGCCACAAGTAAAAAGAATATAACCTAACCAACTAAAGCCAATCTTCATGCATAAGACATGACTCTTTAGTCTTTATTGCAAAGTATTAAGAGTACACACCAACATTCTAGACAAAGTAAGGTATATGTTTTTCTAAAGATGTTTACCTTGATATTATTATAACATTTAAGAACATGGAAAGTTTCAAAAAAAAAAACACAGATTTAAAAAAATGGAGACTCGAATTATTTATTTTACAGAAAATCAACCTTAGACCAAATTTTTATATATATTAAAAAGAAATATTTGAAAAAAACCCGACTTCATAAAAAACAAAGTTAAAGTCTAAAAAAAAAAAATTCACTATAAGCTTGCACAATTGAGTCCACTATCTAATTAATTATGCGTATAAATATGTCCAAAACTAACAATTAATACTTTGTAGTCACTCTATTAGATTTTTGTGTATAGAACCTTGCCTAACTTTCCTATGTTTGGGCAAATAAAACTAACAAATCATTAATTAACCACTACAAATATTTAGAGCTTGTTCGTTATGATTTTGGAAAAGATTTGATTACCTGTGGGATATGGCAACTTATGAGAACTCCAAGGCTTCAAACCAAGCTCACAATAAGTCTCCATTTGCATTCTTAGCCCATCCACATCACCCCATTTCTTCCACCTCGCGGTTGCCATCGCTTCCTCCATTGTATTTACGAAAAACGGGTGTTTAGATATCGCCATATCGGCCTTAGGTACCACTAACATCGAATGAATTAGAAGTAGCGGATCGATCATGAGCTGGATTTTTGCGTCAATCCATATACTAAACTTTGAGTTTGGAAACAATCTATGTATTAGATACTTTGGTATAACCCCGTTCATCGCCGGATTAAGGTATATATTTTCGGATTTTGAGATTTTGATGATCCTCCATGCGCCGACTTTGTAATCTCTCGGATTGTTTTGCGGGATGACATTGTGGTGTAAGAGAGAGTTAAGGGTTTTATCGTCGATGAACATGTAGAAGCAAACGGTTTCTAGGGTTTTAACTCCGAGTCCCACTGGTTGTCTAATTTTGTCATGATCGTTAAAAATGGCTGATGCAACTACTAGTCCACATTGCTCCATCTCAGCTCTATCTACTAAATCAGACAACAATAGAAAAAATTATCAAATCAAAACATTTATGTTTTTATGTTTATCTATATAAAAACATTTATCTCTATAATTTTTTTTTTTGTTTAGAAAAAAAAATAGTTATGTTTTTATAGAGATAAATATAATTTAGTAATAAACTAGTGATGTTAATGAAAAATATCATGAGCTTATCACTGTCGATAACCTGTTTAAGGTAATAAATGTGACTTCAATACAAACAATTTAAATCATTTTAAATCAGAAAACATTCCAAATCCATATGTTTTTTTTTTAAATTCTCATTTACAAAACAAAAAACCCCGGATCGAATCATTGAAAAAGTAGACAACAAATTATTGAGAAAAAAAAATCAAACTATAATTATACCGTTCTGATCCTGATTTTCTCCGGTTTACTGTATTGAGTTTTGAGTAAATACGATTTCTTGAACAAAATGGGGTATAATTGATAAACCGGTTACTGGTTAAACCGGTTAACCGACGACGAAAAAACCGGTTAACCAATTATCTTTTTACGTAAATGATGATGATAATCTCACCGGAATTACTGATCGGAAAATCTCTAAAGAATCCGCATGGAACTTCGACGTCGTTTTTAGAATGATTGAAATAAGAAAATCTCTTCTGGGTGCTGAAATTTCCACCAAAAGTTTCACTTTTTCCATTAATGTATCTCAAATTCTCCGACAATGATGACTCACTGCAAATACTCTGTATCTCCTTCAACACTGTCCAATAATCTGATTCACATAAAAACAACAAAATATAAAAATCTCCAAAATCACAAGAAGAAAATGAAATGGGATTTATAGATTTTGTTACCTGAGAAAAAAACAGGGGAAGAACAAGAAGATCTGTGAGTAGGAAGAGCGTATTTGTGTTCACCATAAGAAGAAGGATAAGAGAAGAGTTTGGTTTGAATCGGATCGAACGGTGAATATCGAAAGACACATTGGTTTGTAGAGAGAGAAACGTAGAGGAATAGAAAGAGAGTTGTGAATAAGTATAGGAGTGAGAAACAGAGGAGCTTTGATCGGACGTAAAGCGGCGGAGACACGGTGGTGATGAATTTTCCCATCGGAAAGAGAGAGATTTATGGTTTATTGATTATGTTTTTTTTTTTTTGACATTTTGTGTTGAAGAGGATGAAGAAGAAGAAGAAGAGGATCTTCATTTGAGTCTGTGCTCTGAATCTGAAAGTTAGAGAATTTAGCAGCTTTTTATGGTAAAGCGTTACGGAATTTTTTTTTTTAAATATAAACTATTTTTAAAAATGGAAATTAGCTATCTGTTACTAGTATTTATTTAAATAAATAATCAAATGATTAAATTGATTTTTCATACCAACTTTTTTTTTTTTTTGCTAAACAATTTTTCATAGCAACTTCATATCATTTCTTCTTTCTACATTTTCTTTTCGTAGAGAAAATGCTTACAATTGAATTATAAGATGATGAAAAAAAAACACAAACTTAAGAACATCTATAACAACTGCGAATACAATTAAAAACGAAAAAGGATATTGAAACGGATAAATCCGGTGAATGGAGGCAAAGCCCTGAGACACTCAAGACCCCATGAAAATAGTGGAAAGTCTCAAGGAACTATGATCAAAACGACAGAGTACGGACTAGCCGAGACGTGTGAACCAAACTTAAAAGAGCTTGATGAACACAACACCACTCCAAAACCAACATAGAATCTGAAACCAAAACGCAGAACTAAATAAAGATGAACCACAACCACAAGGGAATCGAAACACATCCATCCCAATAAGGGACTACAAATACGATAACCAAAACCGACCAAAAACATCAGACACAATCAACAATGAGATGACTCTTGAGAAACTAGCAAATTGGGTGTCTATTTATCCGATTTTGGTTTAATCCATTATACTATTATATTTAGCCTCGTGGCATCTAAGCATACATGTTAGAGGTGAGCAAAATATCCAAAACCGAAAAACTGATCCGAACCCAACTTAAAATTACCCGAACTGTACCGAACCCGATTTTCTAAAATACCCGAAAGGGTTCTAAAGATCAAAAACCGAAAAACCAAATCCGAACCCGAACCGAACCGAAAATGGAACGGGTATCCGAATTACCCGAAACACAAATTAATTTAAAGATGTTTAGATTTAAGGTCAAATATGTTCATATAGCTTAGGCAATTTTGTTTTGTTTTTCGGTCAATTTGGGGTATCATGAATATATTTGGGTAAATATATCTAATTTAGTTATATATAAATTTTACAATTGTTGTTATTTTTCAGATAACTCGAGTTAAAAATAACAAAATCGAACTAAATCCAAACAAAAATCGGGTAGTTATGAATATTTTAGATAATTTTTAAATATTTTGGATAATTTTTGAATATTTCGGATAACCGAAACTGATCCAAACCCGAAAATAACCAATCCGAACCCAATCTGAAATTTCTAAAAGCCCGAATAGGTATTATATTCATATATCCAAAAATCCGATACCCGAACTAACTACCCGATACTCGATTGGGTACCCGAATGCCCACGCCTAATACATGTATTACATCCACAATAACTAACTCTCTTCGTAACATACATACCTCTAAGCATGCTTTGATTGGTAACACAATCTGTAGAGTTTACAACTACTTTACAATTTGTAACGTTTTAGTTTGTACCAATCACAAAAGCGATACCTAAAAGCGTTACACTCATCTTAGTTGTATAACTTATTTTTGCAGTTACTTTTCACAATTTAGCACTATGTTGTACCACGTACTGCTCTGACTTAAAACTGTAAAACTTATACCGCTTTAAATTATCAATCAGATCCATGTAATTTCACGATATACCGTTTGATAAAACATTCAATAAATTTTGCATTAGTAGTTTACAAAAAGTGTAATATATACGAACTTAATCACTAAATCACTCATCATTGAGCTAGGAGACTTCCATACCATTGAGTATGAAAAATAGTTTGTGTATAACTATTTCCGAATAACAAAAACTTTGTGCATTTTGATAAAAATGGTAAAAAAATTTAAATGAAGTTTACCAGAAAAGTTTATCAAATTTTGTTTTTTACCCAAAATAAATAACATTTTGTTTTGTTTTATAAAGAAAAAAAAAATATTATCTCCATTTCTCGGCTCGGTCTGACAGAGAGAGCACAGTGGTTTGGTTGAAAGGGTTAAGGCTTTAATTAGGACATGTCTTCGTCTTCTTCTTCTTCCTCTTGATTTCTCCTCTCTTCCTTAATTTTCATGTCTCTTCCAACCAAACGCTCTACTTGCTCCTCCGCTTCTGCCTCCACCGACTCTTCTTTCTCTTCTCCGACCATGAAAAAGGCCAAAAACGGCCTCCACACTCCTCCCTCTTCCCACCACCAGCCTAACGCCGCCGATAAGATTTCCTTTCCCATGGACGAAGATCCTACTCCCGCCGCTGCTAATCTCTCCCGGAAGAAAGCTACTTTGCCTCAGCCTACTAAGAAGTTCGTCATCAAGCTCAATAAAGGTTTGTTTTTTTCTTCTATTTAGGCCCCATTTTGATTTTGAATCGTTATCGGATCTTTGATCTTTAGTCTATGATTGATTGGAAATGACTTGATTCTGTAGCTTTTAAGTTTCTCGATTTTTAGGGTTTTTTTATAGGTTTGCTGGATAATTTCCTCCAATTGATTGAATTTTTTTTGTGGGTTTTGTGGGTTTGAATCTTGTTTGTCTAAGCTAATCTGGGAATTTATGATCCGAATCAAAGTTGTCTTTTTTTTTTCTCACAAAGCTTGATTTGTCATCTAAAGGTTTTCTGATTGTACCGTTTGTTATGTGAAGCCAAACCAACTCTACCTACAAACTTTGAGGAGACTACATGGGAAAATCTGCAGTCAGCTATCAGAGCTATATTCCTGAAGAAACCGTTTTCTTTCGACCTCGAGAGGCTTTACCAGGTAAGGGTTACTTTAGCTTCCTTTGTTGTCGTATGTGAAAATGTCTTTGTTGATGAGATGGTGAGTGTGTTTTGTTCAGGCTGTTGATAACCTTTGCTTGCATAAGCTGGAAGGGAAGCTTTACGAACGGATTGAGAAGGAGTGTGAAGAACACATCTCTGCAGCTTTACAATCTTTAGTTGGGCAAGACACTGATCTGTCTGTTTTCTTGTCACTTATTGAGAAATGCTGGCAAGATTTTTGTGAGCAGATGCTTATGATCCGTAGTATAGCCTTGTCTCTCGATAGAAAATATGTGATACAAAACCCAAATGTACGTTCGTTATGGGAGATGGGTCTGCAGCTTTTCCGGAAGCATCTTTCTCTGTCCCCTGAAGTTGAGCAGAGGACTGTTACTGCTCTCTTACGGATGATTGAAAAGGAAAGGTAATTTTGTAATACTCTGCTCTTTCAAAAATATGAGAAACAAGGTTAATTTGTCACATTGGTTATTTGTCTGGCTTCTGAGTGAATCATGGGATGTTTTCCTATGAAATATTCCTGTCTAGCAGTGATAATTAGGTATAGTTGAAATTTCAAGGAAATTGAGCACTATTGTAAGTCGTTTATATATTTGAATAATGTTTTCAGCTGAATCTACTGACCTTTCTTGCATGATATTGGTCCTGCAGATTAGCTGAAGCTGTTAATAGAACATTACTAAGCCATCTTTTAAAGATGTTTACTTCACTGGGAATATATACTGAAAGCTTTGAGAAACGTTTCCTTGAATGCACTTCTGAATTTTATGCCGCTGAAGGAATGAAATACATGCAGCAGTTTGACGTTCCTGAGTACCTGAAGCATGTTGAGGTGACTTGCATGACTTCATATTGTTTCTTCTTTATGATAAGCTGCAATACAGGTTATTAGTTGATCTGGTTTCTCTAAGTGTTATACTGGTGATTGGTGCAGGGAAGGTTGCAGGAAGAGAATGAAAGATGCATTCTGTACATAGATGCAGCAACAAGGAAACCATTGATAGCAACTATTGAAAAGCAACTTCTCGAGCGTCATATACTTGCTGTTCTTGATAAGGTTTAACTCTCCTGCCATACTTGTGGTTGTGTGAATTTTAGCAATTTTAATTTGCTTTAAGCTTATTTTGATTTGCTTTAAGCTTATTTTATCTCTGAACATCCCCCAGGGTTTCACACAATTAATGGATGGCCGTCGTACAGAGGACCTTCAGAGAATGTACACCCTGTTTTCTAGGGTCAATGCACTTGAGTCTCTGAGGCAGGCGCTAAGTTCCTACATTCGGAAAACTGGGCAGAAGATCGTTATGGATGAAGAGAAAGATAAAGATATGGTACAATCACTACTGGACTTCAAGGCTGCTCTTGACATAATATGGGAAGAGAGCTATTGCAAGAATGAATCATTTGGCAACACCATCAAAGATTCATTTGAGCATCTGATAAATCTTCGCCAGGTATTGAATATTTATTTTCTTGATGATTGCGTAATCTCTTGCTAACAATATTACTTCATATAAAACCATCATGCTGACTGTTTTGGAAATGTCAACCATATAATAACAATGCTGCAACTAAGGAATTTATAGCAATCTAGAAATTTTCATTGCTGTTTATGCTCTGTATTGCTATAATTTTCTTTGGCACTGGGTATAATTTATTCCTCTTGATAATAGTTCACATTAGCTTTCTGCCCTAAGTGATTAATCGTCTTAAATCTATAGAAGTTTCAAGTTTGCATGTTAGGGTGCGCCCCCGCCCCAAATAATAATATATACATCTTATGCTCCTGGTCTATTTTGCAGAACCGGCCAGCTGAGCTTATCGCCAAATTTTTGGACGAGAAGCTCCGTGCTGGGAATAAGGGTACTTCTGAAGAAGAATTGGAGAGTACTCTTGAAAAAGTCTTGGTTTTGTTCAGATTTATCCAGGTAGATACTTAACATCTAGTAATGTATTTTTTTCTCTGTTAATAACTGCCTTCTGGCCAGTGCGTGGTTAAGCTATTTGATCATCTGGATATCAGTTTTGCTGAAGGATTTCTATAATTTTTAATTAAAGGGTAAAGATGTGTTCGAGGCATTCTATAAAAAGGATCTTGCAAAGAGGCTCCTGTTGGGAAAGAGTGCTTCAATTGATGCTGAGAAATCCATGATCTCTAAGGTTAAAAATTGATTTAATTTTCTGGTTGTTTCTCTTTCTCATCGAAAAGATTTCTATATTCTTACACACTGACCCAAACTTGGTGCCACCTACAGCTTAAGACCGAGTGTGGTAGCCAGTTTACAAATAAGCTCGAAGGGATGTTCAAGGTCCTCTTTCTTTCTCCTCTCTTTTCAAAAAAGATCTTGGTATTTAAGTTTTACTAAAGGAACAAACAATAGTTTCTTATGATTTTATTATCTTACTTTTGTTACTCAATCCCAAGTCAGGGTATTTACTAGTCAGTACAGCTCGAATCTTAGACAAGATTGTTGGATGATCCTGTAACATACCTACTTTAAGGAATTTGTGTGCATGTACAACAATCATAATGAGCTTGTCCTCATTGTTTCCTTGAAATTTATCCAGGATATTGAATTGTCAAAGGAAATCAATGAGTCATTCAAACAATCATCCCAGGCCAGAACAAAACTACCATCAGGAATTGAAATGAGTGTCCACGTTTTAACAACAGGGTACGCACGATTTATCAAATTCATCCAGGATTCAACTGCTGGAATACCAGATAGCTTGACATATTTATAGAACTTGTTAACCTTCCATGTATAATGCAGGTACTGGCCAACATATCCACCTATGGATGTCAAACTTCCTCACGAATTAAATGTCTATCAGGTTTTACCAGAAGTTCTGATATAATTTTCCTTTCCGCAATGGGTTTTTTCTTGCAAGCTTTTTTCTAATGTATATGTTTGTTTGTTTGTTTGTTTCATAGGATATCTTCAAAGAGTTCTATTTAAGCAAGTACAGTGGTAGGAGGTTAATGTGGCAAAATTCACTAGGTCACTGTGTATTGAAGGCAGATTTCTCCAAAGGTAAAAAGGAGCTTGCTGTTTCCCTGTTTCAGGTCAGTCGATTATTCTCCTTTTTCCTTGTCAAGCTCTTCCTTTCATTCGTTTTGATTTTTTGTTTGTATTAGTGTGAATCCATTGCTTAGAAAATGTGTTGTCTTTTATTGTCACAGGCTGTTGTGTTGATGTTATTTAACGATGCAATGAAACTTAGCTTTGAAGACATTAAAGATTCTACTGGCATAGAGGACAAGGAACTGAGAAGGACTTTGCAGTCGCTTGCTTGTGGGAAAATTCGTGTCCTGCAGAAGGTTAGGCCAAAATCTGGACTCTTTTAACGCAAAAACTGCTGAGATGGTGGCTTTGTCTTTTTTGCTATATTGATGCAAATGTTCTTTGCAGTATCCAAAAGGAAGAGACGTGCAAGACGGTGATGAATTTGATTTCAATGACAGTTTTACAGCTCCCTTGTATCGCATTAAGGTACATAACTTCAAGCTTCCTAGGATCTTGTCACACTCTCTTGATTCCTCTATAGTATATGATGAACCAAAATATTATTTTTCTGGGGTGCAGGTGAATGCAATCCAGATGAAAGAGACAGTAGAAGAGAACACAAGTACAACAGAGAGAGTATTCCAGGACCGACAATACCAGGTTGATTTCTGCTCCCGTTTCGTTTACAATACTGTTTTTTTTAAGATCTTTCTTACAATTTGGTTCCTTAAACAAGAGAAGATTTGACAAAATGACTTTTCACGTCACACCCTTCTCTTACAGATCGATGCAGCCATTGTTCGAATTATGAAGACAAGAAAAGTCTTGAGCCATACTCTTCTAATCACTGAGCTCTTCCAACAGGTAACTTCTTCCTACTTTCTTAATAATATTTAAAACCCTGAAATAAGATTACAACGGAACTATATGGGACTTGATGGAAATATATTATGAGCTATGTATCTCGAGATGACTAACCGGATATTCGTTAGTCGGTCCAACCCTACTGGTTATGCATTCAAACCTCGACCCTTATTTTAGGATGAAATATGTATATACTATGCAATGTATGGATTATGTTTTGTGATTTTTGCAGCTCAAATTCCCAATAAAACCGGCTGATCTGAAGAAGAGGATCGAAAGCTTGATCGATAGAGAATACTTGGAGCGGGACAAGAGCAATCCGCAGATATACAATTATCTTGCTTAGAATCTGTCCGGTAAACACTTTTTCAGCATTTTCATCTCTTTGTATATTTATTGACAAACACTGGCCGGAATTTTCCTCTTCAATTTGAAAAATGAAAAGAACTCGAGATTCCGATTATCATCTCGCCGTTTTGCTTGATATGATGTACAGCCCCAAAGTTGTGTTTCCTCTTCGTTCACTTTGCTTCTGTCCTCTTTTACTCCGAGCTGAGCATTAACTAGGTTGATGTAGGTCACTGTCTCCTGTTTTCTACTACATAGAACTTGTTGTTTTCAGATTCTTTATATTCCAATATCTATTTAACACCACCATACAAGTCCTTTTTTTTATTCTTAATCAATTTAACGAAAAACGGAAGACTGGCTAGAGAAAACATATAACTAAAGAAATGTGAGTTAATCGGATTATCTGGTTCAATCGGTATCTTTTTTGGGAGATTCGTCTGCATGACTCGATATTATGTTACATTCCATTGGGTTTAAACTTGGGACCTTTTTAGTTTACTTGAAATGGAACAAATAACCGAAAAGATAAAGGATACTTTGTTACTCTCTCAATTTAGAGAAATTACACGAAGTTTTGGATAACTTCACCCTTTATTTGTCCTTAGGCTCCATGGTTCAAAATTGCTTCATATATTTTGTAGGCTTTAAAAACGGAATTTTTCTATTTTGGTAACCAATGCAAACCCTTCAAAAAAACATTTCTTAAAATAAAAACAAAAAAAAATACTCTACATTTAAAGAAAAAAAAAAAACCCAATGGCTTCTCTTTGGTTGAAGTTATTCTCCTTATGTCTAATATGCCTCAATTGTATTGCTAAACCAATTCCGGTACGTTAATTAACAGGTATTTCGTGTGTATACTTTACTTATCAATATCTTCATATTAAAAATGTGTTAAATTGTATTTCCAGAATCAAGAAACCGAATTCGAATGCATCTCTATGTACAAACAATCTGCATTACAACACCCTCAAATGAAGAATCACCAAATACAGGTATCGTTTATTTGCCATTAAGCATACTAATTATCAAGCTTTACAGATATATATATATATATATATTTCTTGAAATAAACATAATTAACTGTTGTCATTCTTATTGTAGACTAGATCAAGTCGAGAGCTTTTATCAATGCTCTCTACTTCTAATGATAACACAATCACAAAGATTATTTTGAAGGGATCAGAAGAATGTCCTCAAGGACAAGTACCCATTCACAAACCAAAAACCAATTTAACCAATAATCTTATCAATCCCCAACATTCAGGTAAAAGCTTTTTAAGATGAATCAACTTAATTTTATGGAAACATATTGAATTTCAAACATTTCTAAACACAAACAAAAAGAAAGTTTTCATTTGCGTCTACAGTTTACAATGATATATGATAAAAAGAAGTTACATTTTTTTTTTTTAAACAATCAAACTATTACTACAATTTTTTTTTTTTCTGTGTTTAGGCCGTCTCCTTAGACAAGCTCGTCGGATTAAAAAGAAGAGAAAGAACCGTTCACGTACAAAAATAAAAAATAAACCTTTTGGTTCCTCAAAGTTAAAGTCCCAAAAAAGTAAAAGACCTAACCACCCGCCAAAATTATTTACAGAGACCCATCTACATGTAAGTGCCTTAATTAAGCTGCAAAAAAACCATTAAACATATAATACTAGATATTACTTATTAATTATCTTATAAAATAGTGGTACAAGAGTAATTGTTTTCTCTTAAAAAAAAATATTTATAGTATGCAGTTGTTAGGACATTTGAAAATACGACAAAAAGATGGCGTGGAGCACAAGCATTGTTCAATATTAACAAGCCACGAGTGACGCAAAATCAATTTAGTAAGGCTTGGATTTGGCTTAATTACATACAAGGAAACTCAATGAGCAGCATCCAGTTTGGTTGGGCTGTAAGTATATAATGCATCAAACTCCATTGATCGATTTTAGTTGTAGTTGTAATAACTCAAAGATTTTTTTTTTTTTTTTGAAAAAGAATAACTCAAAGATGTTTGAATATTGTTTTTTTTTGTTTTAGAAAAGATGTTTGAATATTGTTACACGCGTATTGTTAAGGGTATCACTCCGTGAAGTTCAATTTCGGTTTTGGAAGAATAGTAACTCATGTGAAATCGATTCTAGTACAAATCGTTTTGCTATAGCATTGGTTTTGGTCCCTTTTTTTTTTAATTTTTGAAAGAATTTGAGGTTCTTTTCTTTAAAACGAATAAAGAAGTTCAAGTTTTCAGTTCATTTGTTTATCTTTCTTGGCTTTACTTTGGATATAATACTAGCTCTTTTGATACATTTAAAGAGTAAAATCATAACCATATTAAGATTCTTATATCGGATTTGGTCCGTGTTTAGATTGGAGCGGTTTGATTATAATCTAATAAGTAAAACTTCTAACCTAAAAAAAAAAAAAAAATTTGATATATATTTTTGTATGTTTACTTTTTATCACATTGGTTCAATTTATTCAAATTTAACACATCTAACTTCTCGTTTGCTTCATTTTTCAGGTGCATACAAAACTATATCCAGATGATCGTCCAAGACTAACCACGTTTTGGATGGTGAGTATTGAGAAATGAATTAGTATATTTATTTCTCTAGTCTGATTGTGATTTAAGATGTTTTTGGTTCATTTTGGTATGAGCATAACCAACTGTACACATATATGCACTAATTAATTATATACTGCAGTCAGAGCAACAACCAAAAGGATGTTACAATGCGTTATGTCCAGGAGGTTATGTCCAAATTCATAATTCAATTTACCCTGGTTTGGTTTATGATCAAATCAGTGTTCCAGGAGGACAACAACACACTGTCCATCTTTCTGTTTCGGAGGTAGATAAAACCCTGATTTTAATAAATAAATATAGGCTTAATTGTTTATTTTGTTTACATTTAGCTTTCTATCTATGTTTACATGTTAAACCTATTGAGTTCGACTTGAATACCAAAAAATTGGAACAACTAAGAAAAATGCTTAGATTAAAGGTTTAATTAAAAAGGTAATTCGTTTAAACTCAAGGGGATTTAGACTTACTTTAGGGTTTAATGATTTACTATTATTCTAAATTATTAATTTTTAAAAATATGGCCTATTTTGTTAATTTTGGAATAAAATATGGCATATTTTTTTTATATATAGTGAAACAACCCAACCGGATTTTTATTTAATCATAATCAAATTAGTATTCCCATAAATACTAATTCTCAACAACAATTCAATCACATTCAACAACCAGCGGAAATAAAACTCAATCAAACCAATAAGTAACTCAATTCATCAATTCCAACTCAACAATCCAGAATAACCAGCAACTTAGCAATTCTAACAATGCATAAAAACAACAAAAAACGAGACTCTAGATCATCTCCTCTTCATACCCATGATCCCATGGTCACATTTTTTTTACCTGCATCACATGGTTAAAAGAGATGCGTGAGTATTATCACAAATACTCAGTGAGACGGTCATTCCATCTACCGGCTATACACACATGCATAAAGGAATACCATAATACCAAACAATCCAATCAACAGTGAACAATCACGAAAAATCAAGTTTCCAGACTCTGGTGTCGAGAAACATGAACCTCTCCTCTCACGGTTCGTTTCCAGGACGCGACGTATCGATCACCTGCACAAAAACGTCACCACATACACGAAAACACCTAGAACACACCATCATCAATCATCAATCATTCCAATTCTCAAGCAAACACATCATGAACATTCTAATTACCCAGATAAGCCATGGTCACGCACTCACCTCGATTTCGGAAAGAATTGAGATAAGAACACGAAGAACACACAAAATCATAGATTTCTAACACCCTACAGCTGGATTTCCTTCTTCGTACACGAAGAACACGCACCAAAACCCGATTCTAGAGCCTCATAATCACAATCTCAAGCTTTTAGGATCAAGAACACAAAAGAAATCAACAATGATTCCGTCTCTTCTTTCAATCCTCTAAAAATCTCTGTTTCTCTCTGCAAAATGCGACCAGAGTCGGCTGCTTGACATTTATACTCGAACCCTAGGGTTTCCCAAATTCGAACCGCGATCCGACGATAAAAAAATCGAATCCGTCGGTTCAATTCGAAATTGGTGTCGATCGACACACCCTCTGGTGTCGATCGACACCGAATCCCAATTTCCCAAAATTGGTTAGCGGATGTTACATATAGAGTTTCGTATAGTGTTTTAATCAAACAATATTTGTAGTTTGCAAGGAAAATAAATTTTAGTTTGTGTTTTGTGTTCAACAATTAACTGTAAAGACGACCCTAAGATACAAATGAATGATTGTTATAATAAAATAAAATGTTTGATTAAACACCCCCAAAACACTTTTATTTTGGTTTGTGTAAAGACTAAAAGCATATACAAACACAAACAATACACCTCTATATTGGATTTCAAATGTTTGTTTATGTTGATGTTTCGTTATCATATTATAATATACTCTTCTTAACATGACACAAACACAAACATAAACGCAAACGCAAACAAATAGTTGGATTATTATGGTCATATTTTTCTTTCAGATTTATTATATACAAGAGTGACTAAACATGTGAAGCTATATAATAAATACAGGATCCAGTGACAAAGAATTGGGTATTGACGATAGGAACAACAATGATAGGTTATTGGCCACGTCAAAGTTACATGACACAAGGAGCTTCAGAAGTTTACTTCGGTGGATTCGCAGGAACTGCATTCTCTCAAACCATGATAAGCCCACCAATGGGAACTGGTGATTTTCCGACAAAAGATTTGACTCGGTCTTGTTTCATGAAACAACTTAAATATGTTCTTGAGGATTATACACTTGTGGATATTAATTCCAACGAGGTCGAGGAATATGTTGATAATCCTAAGTGTTATGGGTTAATGTTTCTTAAGTATCTTGATTTTGATTCCAGAGAGACTCTTACGTTTGGAGGACCTGGTGGACAATGAATTCTTTGATGATTGTATATGATAAACCAAAAAAAATTGTTTATCATCCTATATTCTCTACAATTAATTAATTATTGCGTGAAAATTATATATGTGTAATATTTGTTAAAAACATATCACGTTTGGAATTTTAATAAAATTACACAATACTCATCCAAAAAAAATTCTAATAGCTAAATAAAAAAAACAATATTAGTCCAGAAATTTCAATATTACTACGTACCATTTAGATAATTTAGGGTAAATTTATTGCCATTTGTTCTAAATATTCTTCTTCCTTATTTATTTATTTTTTTGACAATTTCAGTTTTAAAAGATTTGGGTAACCAAAAAAAGAAAGAAAAGATTTGGGCGTAACAGAATATTTCAAGAGAATCCGACTAAATAGCAAATCTAATACAAAAGTAAGGTCCTTACCTTGATATTTAGGAACAACAATATAACCCCGAACAAAGCAAAGCATCCAATCTCTTCACACGTCGCCGTCTTCTCTTCTGCAACAAACAAATCTCTCTCTCCTCTTCCTCTTTCTCTCTCTCTCCTCAAAACAATTTGGACAAAAGGGTTCTTCTCTCTCTCGAACGAGCCTCACTGTTCATTCAAGTAATTCAGGTTCTTGTCTCTTTCATGTCTGATTCCAGTTTTTTTTTTCGATTCTCCAATTCTCATTGGTTTCAAAGTGAATTAAAAATCGATACTTTCTGTTTCTCTTATCCACCCAATTACAAATTTCAGTTTTTTCTTCGATTGTTTGTGTTCTACTATCTGTTCTTAACGATTCTGTCTCTAATTAGTTTACAGAAACAAGCAAAGTTTGATTCTTTCGTGTGTTTGTGTTTCAGGTTTTGTAATTTTGCAAGATCCAACAATGGTTGAGCGTGGTGGGAAGAGAACTCATAATAATCGTACTAGTCATTACAACAACAATGAGAACAATCGGAATCAAAAGAGACGAGTTTCGTATGATTCCGAAGAGAAGAACAATAACAAAGACGATCTCATTGTTGTTTACAGAATCTTATGTCCAAGTGGAGTCATTGGAAGTGTTATAGGCAAAAGTGGGAAAGTTATTAACTTGATTAGGCAAGAAACAAGAGCTAGGATCAAAGTTGTAGATCCTTTTCCAGGTTGTAGCGAAAGAGTCATAACGGTTTATTGCTCGGTTAAGGAGAAGAAAGATATAGTCGATATAGAGAATAGCGAATCGAATTACACTGAGCAGAGTCCTCTTTGTTCTGCTCAAGATGCTCTTCTTAAACTCCATGATGTGATTGTTACTTCTATAGCTAGTGCTGCGGAGAATACTAAGATAGAGAGAGATGATATTAGAGAATGTCGCCTTTTAGTCCCGTCTAGTCAATGTTCTAATGTGATTGGTAAAGCTGGTTTGACCATTAAGAAGATTAGAAGTAGGACTGGAGCTAATGTTAAGATTGTCTCTAAAGATGTTTCGGATCCTTCACACACTTGTGCTATGGATTTTGACAATATTGTTCTGGTTAGTATCTGAAATTTTACGCAAATCCGTAAACATATGTTTGTCTGGTTCTTTGTTAGTTTTTAATCGATGTTTCTTTGTTTGTCTTTCTATTAGATATCCGGGGAGCCTGCTTCCGCGAAGAAAGCGCTTTTCGCTGTTTCTGCAATCATGTACAAATTCAGCCCTCGAGAACAGATTCCTCTGGATACAACTGTCCAAGAAGTTCCCGCTAGTATCATCATTCCGTCAGATCTTTCTATCTATCCACAAACGGGTTTATACCCAAACCAGGATCCTATTTTCTCACATGGGCCCAATGCACCATCGTTTATCGGTACACTACCTCAAGGTTATGGAGAAAATCCTGCAAATCCTATGCCGATTTTTTCTTCTTCTGCGCTTCCCGTGGTTCATCATGGTTTTGGCGGGTCTTCCAGATCAGAAGAGTTGGTTGTAAAAGTTTTGTGCTCTTCTTCTAATATCGGACGTGTTATCGGGAAAGGAGGATCAACCATTAAGGGAATAAGACAAGCAAGCGGGTCTCGTATTGAGGTTAATGACTCAAGGGCGAATCGTGATGATGACTGTGTTATCATCGTCAGTTCTACAGAGTCTCCTGACGATTTGAAGTCTATGGCGGTTGAAGCTGTTCTTCTACTTCAAGAGAAAATTAATGGTGAAGATGAGGACAAAGTTAAAATGCAACTCCTTGTACCTTCTAAGGTAATAGGATGCATTATAGGGAAAAGTGGCTCAATCATAAGCGAAATCAGGAAAAGGACAAAGGCAGATATTCATATCTCAAAAGGGAATAATAAGCCTAAGTGTGCTGATCCCAATGATGATTTCGTTGAGGTAATGATTCTTAGAATTGTTCAGCTTTGCTTTATACAATTCTTTAGTTCCGCCAACAATGTTTGGTTCTGTTATTTATGTCAATTAGATATCGGGCGAAGTAAGCAATGTGAGGGATGCTCTCATCCAGATTGTTTTGAGGCTTCGTGATGATGTTTTGAGAGATAGAGAGACCGGTTCCATGAATCAACCTTCTGCAAGATCTGAGAATAATAATTTCTTCTCTCCGGGTAGTAGTGGTCTTGCACTTCCTCCATCTTACATGCCTTCTGTTCCGCAAGTTGCTTCTGTAGATTTTGATAGAAGACCAGAAACTGGGAGCAGCATGGGCATGCTTTCTTCGGGAGGTGGACTCTATGGTTATGGAAGTTTTTCGGTAACATCCCCTTCTTCTCGAACCGAATTAACAAATTCCTTTATTTATTGTAGCTAATAATCTTACTCTTTTTTTTCTACAAACAGGCGGGCAATAATGGTTATGGATCCAACTCTTCGTACTCATCCAATATATATGGAGGGTAAGTTTGCAAATACATTGTAGAAGTTAGTTTCACCTTTTTGGTTATTTCAACGCTTTTCCGTAGCTACTTATCTTGTGCTTTCACAGATTGCCTCAATCAACTACCATGGAGATTCGAATCCCTGCAAATGCAGTGGGTAAAGTAATGGGCAAAGGAGGAGGCAACTTGGATAACATAAGAAGGGTTTGTTTCATGAATCTTTTGGTTTTCTTCTCTCATTGTTTTCTTATCACCATAGCTTTGTTCGTTCCGTCCTTCTCTCTTTCCGATATAACATTTTCACATGATCTGTGCCCTCTCTCTCAGATATCAGGAGCTATGATAGAAATTTCTGATTCCAAAACTTCCCATGGCGGTCGCATTGCTCTCATTTCCGGAACACCTGAACAGAAGCGTACCGCAGAGAACTTGTTCCAAGCTTTTATCATGTCCACATGAATAGTTTGCTCTGCCCTGAAATCCTTTTCCATCGAAGTGTGTTCCATCTCTCTAGATCTCTGCGGATTTCTTTGATCGGGTTTCTGTGGCTTTCCTCCTCCTTCCATCAAGTTTGAATATGGTTGCATCTCTCATCAAACTTTTCGGTATCTCCATCTCCGTTAGGTAACTTTTGGTTTCTCGTGCTAGACATCTTATAGTCTTTCAGGACCATTCTTTCTCCCTTTCCTTGCTAGCTGTTCGCTGAATAAATGCTTATCTCTGTGCAATAAAACAAATCGTTCTTATATCAAGCTTTGCTTACTCTCCTCAAATGGATTCGGTTCTGCTTTGTGCTTGGTCCAAACCAGTCCAAAGCAGTCCTATCAGTTATGTGTTAGTTTTCTGACTCTGCAAATCCCATGTCTTAGTTTCTTTATATGTGATGCCGAAGTATACTCATCACATCGCATCACATCAGAGTTACTGGTGTATCTCTAGAAATTTCGACGGTGAACAGCCATAGCTTATAGCCTATAGTAGCCTAGTGATCTTCTAGAACAGTAGTCTTAAGACTCTTCTCCTTGATGACGGGAAGTGTTTTTGCTTCTTAGAAGCTTTGATCTTGCAATCTGATTATTTGAAATCCATTGGTTTACAAGTAGAAGACTTTCTCACACTTGGTAATTGCTTCATCATCCCATTCTTTGCTACTTGTCTTTAGACTTTAGCTCTCTTACCAGTTTCTGATTCAATCATTTCCGGATAATATCCCGTGAACTATCTCTGTCCATACTTAATCATGATCTAATAATTCTTGTAGCATACTAGGTCATCAGTACATGATTTTGAGCATAAAAAACCGCGGATCACCAAGCTTTTCTGAATGTGTTGTGTTTTCACTTTAGCTTTTGTGGGTCTTGTATCACTCCGCACATAATAGGTTGTCACTACAGGATTTTTAGCATTAGAATCCGCAACACCAAGCTTTTGCAATTGTGTTGGGTTTTGCGGTCTGATCACTTCACACTAGCCTTTATTCGACAAACCCGGGCTAAGGTTGTTAGAAACCCGCCGCATTTGTTTTTGTTTATGCTTTAGCTTTTGCGGTTGATCATTTTGACATTTTCCGTCAAGCCTGAAAACATTCCGACACACCCTGGGAGTTTTTTAGCCGGTGTGTAGACTGTTTTTCCTCATTTTTTGTCCGCTTCTCCTTTTCTCGTTTAATCCGGACAGGGTCTGTACACGGTTTCTTTTACGGGTTTTTTAAATGAATGTGATTTATAGTTCTAGTTCTTGGCAAATTGATGATAGTTTCTTAGAAAAAGATAGATGTTGATCCATTTGGACGGTTTTGCAATCTATGTGGACTATGATCATGTTGTAGTTTACGTTACGCAATTATTAAGTGTTTCTTTTATTTGTTTTAATCCATTTTTTTGTAATTATATGTGAATTAACGAATTCAGATTCTTCGATTCTCTAATGCGTATTAGACTATTTAATTATTGAGTTGTAGCGTTAATTCGCAAGTAATTGAAGCAGAGAAATCTAGCAAAACCAAACTGAAATTTGTTTAATAAAATCATTTGTGTTGTAAAAGTCAAGATATAACAACTTCAACAATCGCAGTCTCAGATTCAAAATGTGCGGTTGTTTATTATTTTGTGTGGAGCCCACTGTCATTGTGCATGCATAGTAACTTACTTTTTTACGCATATAAATAGAGGTATTGCGATCGATTGTAAACAACATTCTGAAACAATTCATACAATAACAAAAACAGCTCTCTACCTCTCTCCCTTTTGTTCAGTTTACTATTTTTACCGGGTATAAAAATTTTTTCTTTATTTAATTTATCGAAATGATAAATGATCCTTTTTTATTTTATAACACGTTATCAACACGATCACTCTAAAATTTTAATTTTCATATGCATATTTATTATACCCTAATTCTTATGGATGCTCGATGCACCATAGTTACATATGCATTGGTCGGCTGAGCCACCTTATATTTTACACACTATTTACATGTATGACTTTGTCACCATAAACTGTTTTAATTACTTATGGTCGGTTCACCGCCTGATAATTTATCTGTTATGTTAATCATTTATTTATTTGTTAATTAACGTGGATAACTCTGTCACTATAAATCTGTTATTAAATTCTTGTTTATATTTAACCGTTTATCTAATCCACTTATTTGAAATTTTATCTGAAACTGGTAAATATAGTAGATTGCTCATTAAAGTTTTCAGATCAATTTTTTCCTAAAGTTTTTATCCCCAACGGTCACAAAGAAATTTTTCACAAATTTTTTTTCAAAATTTCTTCACTTCGCAACGGTCGTGAATAGTGCTTTTCAATCTATAAATACACCCATTTTTCACTCTTTCAAAATCATTCAATCATTTTATCTCCTTTCAAACAATCTTACAAAAATATTTTTGATTCCGTTTTTGTTTCCAATTTTGTAAGAAAATGTTTCGATTGTTTTTAATTTTTATTATCGGTGTAACTCTTAGTGCTATTTATGGTCTCTTCATCAGAGATTTTACCCGCGAAGAATATATCATAAATTTTGCTTTACTATTTTATGCATTTGTATTTACTGTAATTGCTGTTATCATTCATGTAAACGGTTTCTAAAATCGTATTTCTAATAAAATTATTTTCGATTTTTGTGTTTAGAAATCAAAATGGCAAATATTGAGAAATTACAGATTCCCGCCCTCCAAGTCACTGGAGAAAACTATATATCGTGGTCCACGGACGCGGAACTTCATCTAAGTTTTCAGAATTTATTGGAAACAATAAAAGAAGGAAATAAATCGCTTATCCCTGAAAAGGCGAAGACAATAATTTTTCTGAGAAAACATTTAGATGATAATTTAAAGCATGATTATGCGAACACAAAAGACCATGTAGAGCTGTGGAAAGCTCTCAAAGAAAGGTTTGATAACCAAAGGGCAATAACTCTCCCACATGCCCTTGATGAGTGGGCAAAATTGAGATTCCTGGATTTTGACAAGGTGGATAAGTATAATTCCGTCATGTTAAGAATTGTGGCTCGGTTAGCATATTGTGGTAAGAAAGTGAGCGAAGAGGAAATGCTCGAAAAACTTACCTAACGTTCCACAAGGAACATTTTGTTCTTGCTGAGCAATACAGGAACTGCAGGTACAAGAGGTTTTCCGAGCTGATTGTGGCTCTTATGCTGGCTGAGAAGAATAATGAGCTTCTCATAAAAAACCACAATGCTCGACCTGTAGGAACCATTGCGGTCCCTGAAGTGAACGCAATGGATGGAAAAAATCCAGAGAGAGGAAATCAAACCAACCGGGATCGTGGTGGTCGATTTAATCGTAGACGTGAGAGAAATTATAGTCCACAAGGACGGTCATTTAAATGGGTTCGGTCTGAACAAAATCCCAAAGGGAAAGAAAAGAAAGGCAATTTCACCCAGAAGTTTGAAGGTGTTTGCCACAGATGCGGATGTAAAGGCCATTGGTCCAAAGTGTGTCGTACTCCTTTGCACCTTTGCCAACTGTACCAAGAGTCAGTTAAAGGCAAAGGAAATGAAGTTAATCTTATGGAACACCCTGAAGATGATACATATCTTAACGCTTCGGACTTTGATGATGATGCCGAAATAACCGACCTTGGAAATAATTAAGATGTCTGTAATGAGACTACTGAATAGTCTCTGATGATGCAATGTATAATATTATATTTTCCTGTATTTTGAAAAATAATAATGTTTTTAATAAACAAAGTTTATATAATTATTGTGTGTTTTATAAATTTAATTTCTTTTATTAATGTCTATCTTGATTTCAGAAATGAACAGCAAAACAAGTGGAACAGTATCCACAAGAAATATTAGAGAAATTTGTATACCAGATAGTGGAACAACGCACACTATTCTGAGAGATAGAAAATATTTCTCTAATTTAAAACCAACGAAAATCGTTGTGAATACAATATCGGGTCCTGCAGACCTGATTGAAGGAATTGGTAAAGCCAACTTGATATTGCCAAATGGAACAAAGTTTTCCATAAGTAATGCCTTATTTTCTCCAAATTCTAAAAGGAATTTGTTGAGTTTTAATGGCATATACCTTCAAGGTTATGATACTCAGTCTGCAACTGAGAATGGGAAGAAATATATGTTCATTACTTCTGATAAATCAGGAGAAAGGCAAATTCTAGAGAAAATACCAAAGCTTCCTTCTGGTTTACATCATACGTATATAAATGCGATAGAGTCGCATTTAGTAATTAAAAGAAATCCAGAAGATTTCATATTATGGCATGATCGCCTTGGTCACCCAGGCACTTCGATGATGCGAAAGATTATTGAGAACTCACATGGTCACCCACTGAAAATCCAAGAGATAAATCAGGGGAATAAAAAGACATGTGTTGCATGTTCTCTTGGAAAATTGATCATAAGGCCATCTCCATCTAAAATCGATAAAGAATCACCAAAGTTTCTTGAAAGAATTCAAGGCGATATTTGTGGACCAATACATCCACCATGTGGACCATTCCACTATTTTATGGTATTAATTGACGCATCCAGCAGATGGTCACACGTTTGTCTATTGTCATCTCGAAATATGGCATTTGCGAGATTTCTAACTCAGATAATCAAACTAAGGGCTCAGTTTTCTGATTATCCCATTAAAAGAGTTAGACTAGATAACGCTGGTGAATTCACGTCCCAAGCCTTTAATGATTATTGTATGGTTACGGGAATAGAGGTTGAACATCTTGTAGCTCATGTTCATACACAAAATGGTTTGGCTGAATCATTAATTAAATGTCTGCAATTAATTGCAAGACCGTTGATCATGAGATCAAAACTCCCACCTAGTGTATGGGGACATGCTATTTTACATGTTGCAGCACTTATCCGAGTAAGACCAAGTGCATATCATAAGTACTCCCCATTACAACTAGTATTTGGTCATGAACCAAATATTTCCCATCTAAGGATTTTTGGTTGTGCGGTGTATGTGCCTGTAGCACCCCCACAACGTACAAAGATGGGACCACAAAGAAGGTTAGGAATATATGTTGGTTATGATTCACCATCCATTATAAGGTATTTGGAACCTCAAACTGGTGATGTCTTTACGGCACGGTTTGCCGATTGTCATTTTGATGAAAAAGAATTCCAAGTTCTAGGGGGAGAAAACAAACAAGTAGGAAAGGATATAAAGTGGAGCGTACCATCTTTATTACATTTCGATCCTCCTACGAAACAGTCAGAACTAGAAGTTCGACGAATTATGCATTTGCAGAGTATAGCAAATCAGTTACCTGATGCTTTTGCTGATACTAAAACGGTAACTAAGTCAAATATCCCGGCTGCAAATGTTCCTGCTCGGATTGAGATTCCAGAAGAATCTGGAAGAGCAGAAGATACACGTGAGTCTAGAACATGCCTGAAGCGTGGAAGACCTGTTGGCTCTAAGGATAGAAACCCTAGAAAGCGAAGGGAAATTGAAAAGGTCGATGTTCCCAAAATAGCAGAAAATATTTTTGAAGAATCACATCATGAAACAAATGATGATATTGAACATCATGAACCTAAAGAAAATCTTGAGATTTCTATCAACTACATTCATAACGGAAAAGTTTGGGATAGAAATGAGATGGTTGTTGTGGATGACGTTTTCTCATATCTTGTGTCAAAAGAGATAAATGAAGAAAACAAAGATCCAGAACCTCAGTCTGTATATGAATGTAAAAAGAGGGATGACTGGAGAAAATGGAAAGAAGCCATTCAAACCGAACTTGATTCGTTAAACAAACGAAGTGTATTTGGACCGATTGTACTTACACCTGTAGATGTAAGACCGGTTGGATATAAATGAGTTTTCGTTCGGAAACGGAATGAGAATAATGAGATTACGAGATACAAAGCTCGTCTTGTGGCTCAAGGTTTTTCTCAAAGACCTGGGATAGATTATGAGGAAACCTATTCTCCTGTCATGGATGCAATAACGTTTAGATTCCTGATGAGTCTAGCAGCTTGCGAAAATCTAGAGATGCGTCTCATGGATGTTGTTACTGCTTATCTGTATGGATCACTAGATACGGATATCTATATGAGAAGTTCTAAACCCAAAGAGTTATGTGCAATCAAATTGCAAAGATCATTATATGGACTAAAGCAATCTGGGCGTATGTGGTATAATCGCCTAAGTGAACATTTAACCAAAGAAGGTTATGTGAATAATCCAATATGTCCGTGTGTTTTCATCAAGAAAACGACATCTGGATTTGTGATTATTGCGGTCTATGTAGATGATCTAAATATGATTGGAACTCAGGAAGAAATACAGAAAGTATCAGAATATTTAAAAGGGGAATTTGAGATGAAAGATCTCGGACAAACAAAGTTTTGTCTTGGTTTACAAATTGAGCATTCTCAAAAAGGTATATTTGTACACCAATCTACATATACCAAAAGAGTACTAAAACGATTCAACATGGATAAGACAAATCCATTGAGTACCCCTATGGTCGTTAGATCACTTCAAGTCGATAATGATCCTTTTCGACCACATGAGAAAAATGAGGAGATACTTGGTCCTGAAGTACCGTATCTAAGTGCAATCGGAGCCCTCATGTATCTTGCAAATTGTACTCGACCTGATATATCATTTGCTGTTAATCTTTTGGCAAGATTCAGCTCATCTCCTACACGAAGACATTGGAATGGAATTAAACATATTTTCCGATATCTTCAAGGGACGATTGATTTAGGACTGTATTATCCTAAAAATTCAAAAGGTCAAATGGTCGGTTTTGCAGATGCAGGATATTTGTCAGATCCGCACAAAGCGAGATCACAAACAGGATATGTTTTCACGGTCGGAGGTACCGCTATATCCTGGCGCTCCCAGAAACAAACACTTGTGGCTACTTCTTCCAATCATGCCGAGTTTATCGCACTCCATGAAGCAAGTAGAGAATGTGTATGGTTAAGGTCAATATGTCAACACATTAGATCCTGTAGCAGATTACTCGTAATCATGGAACCAACGGTTTTATATGAAGATAATGCTGCATGCGTTGCGCAGACGAAGGAAGGATATATCAAAAGTGATAGAACCAAACATATCCCTCCAAAGCTCTTCTCGTACATCCAAGAGCTCGAAAAGAATAAAGACATTGAAGTGAGATATGTCCGATCATGCGACAATGCTGCAGATCTCTTCACAAAATCACTTCCTACCTCGGTGTTCAAGAAGCATGTCTATGACATTGGAATGCGCCATCAGCAAGATCTATAAACTTGATCATTCGAGGGGGAGCTTGCGTAGTAGCACTCTTTTTGTCCTTCTATGGTTTTTCCCACTGGGTTTTCCTAGAAAGGTTTTTAACGAGGCAACAAAAGATTTGACGCAATGAACATATTGACACTGGTCTCCAAGAGGGAGTGTTATAAAAGTCAAGATACAACAACGTCAACAATCGCAACCTCAGATTCAAAATGTGCGGTTGTTTATTATTTTGTGTGGAGCCCACTGTCATTATGCATACACAGTAACTTACTTTTTTACGCATATAAATAGAGGTATTGCGATCGATTGTAAACAACATTCTGAAACAATTCATACAATAACAAAAACAGCTCTCTACCTCTCTCCCTTTTGTTCAGTTTACTATTCCTACCGGGTATAAAAATTTCTTCTTTATTTAATTTATCGAAATGATAAATGATCCTTTTTTATTTTATAACAATTTGGTAATTATTTCAAAATCTAAAAAAATGGAATCAAAACCGAACAGAGCGGAATGGTTTAATTTTGATTACAATTTTATAAAATCTGAAATTTAGTGAACCAAAAGCTAAACCGTAAACTTCCTAATAATCGATGATGTTTTATCATTTTAGTTTATCGGATATCATTTTCTGGGAAAACGAACAGAGAGATTCCATCAAAAGACAGAGAGAAAAACGTTTGCTCCCACCTCTGAAAGACTCTAATGGCAGCTACGAGACGGTTGCTTCAGTGTGTATCTAAGAGACTTTCTACCGCCGGAGTACGGCGGAGCTATGGCGGAATACCACAATCGAACTCCAAATCTCCATCTTCTTCTCAGAAATTGATCGAATTGGAATCCGAATTCAGCGCCCACAAGTAAAGTCTTTTTTTTCTTCTTCTTCTGGTGTTCTAAAGTTTTCGTTTTTCTCCGATTTGGATTATTTCGTCGATGAAATTCACTTTTTGAAATTCCGAAACTTTTTCCTCTTTTGGGGTTCTGGGTTTTGTTTTCATTTTAAAATCATGATTTTTGATATTTGGGTTTTGTTTATTTCGATCGTAATTTATCTGTGATTCTGGTTTACGATGTTTGAAGCTTATATTCTTTGCACCAATGATTGTGTTAGATCATTTGGCAAAACTCAAAAAGTATATATTTGATATTTGATTTTGTAATGGTTCTTATCAATTTTGAAATATTACCTTGAATCATAATCCAATCTAGTTTGAAAACTTGATTCATGTGTAAAAGAAGCAGAAAAGGCTGAGTTTTGTTTTTTTCTTTTCTTTGAATATTCTAAAAACTGAAGTCTTTAAAAATTTATCTTGTTTATGTCCAAAAATCCAGTTACCATCCTGTTCCGGTTGTGTTTTCTCGCGCAAATGGATCAACTATATGGGACCCTGAAGGAAACCGATACATCGATTTTCTTGCAGCTTATTCCGCAGTTAATCAGGTACTAATCATTCCAAGAAACCGCTTTCGATACAATATGTGGAAAGTTTTATAGGTCTTAGATTATGTTTCAGTGTGAGACTAAATGTAATTTGTATGATATTTTCATGTATTGTTGCAGGGACATTGCCATCCTAAGATCATGAAAGCATTGCAGGAACAAGTAGAGAAGCTCACTTTAAGTTCACGAGCGTTTTATAACGATAAATTCCCGGTATTTGCAGAGCGGCTAACAAATATGTTTGGTTATGAGATGGTGCTTCCCATGAACACTGGTGCTGAAGGTGTCGAAACCGCTTTGAAAATAGCAAGAAAATGGGGTCATGAAAGTAAAAATATTCCCAAAGATGAGGTAGAATTACAATTTTTTTTTTGGTTTTTCGTATAAGAATTGTTATTTTCATACCATATTAAAAATTGTGGGAAACCTTTTTACAGGCTATAATCGTCTCTTGTTGTGGTTGCTTTCATGGTCGTACATTAGCAGTTATCTCCATGAGTTGTGACAATGATGCTACGCGTGGATTCGGACCATTGTTGCCTGGGAATCTTAAAGTTGATTTTGGTGACTCGGATTCACTTGAGAAGATCTTTAAAGGTTTGAAAATGCTTCGTTCTTCAGTTGTTATCACGATAATTTCATTTCCGAGATTAACATTTGAGCTTGAGAGAATGAGTGGATAATCTTATTGTTGTGATAATTGCAGAAAAGGGAGATAAAATAGCGGGATTTCTTTTCGAGCCTATTCAAGGCGAAGCTGGAGTAGGTTCCTTCGTTCGAGCTATAATAATTTTCCAATTTATTCTTTTAGAGGAAGACATGCTGGCTTTGTTTCTAAAATGTTTAAAATGTCTTTGGTTTAGGTTATTATTCCTCCCGACGGTTATTTGAAAACTGTTAGAGAACTCTGCACAAAACACAACGTATTGATGATAGCTGATGAAGTACAAAGCGGTCTAGCGAGATCCGGAAAGATGTTAGCTTGTGATTGGGAAGAAATTCGTCCCGACATGGTGGTATGTTCTTTTACCTCTTATAAGCTTTCATTATTTTAGATATATTCTCTGAGCAAAGCGATGACGTAGTTATATATCAAATCTTCAATCTGTTTATTGAAGATACTTGGGAAAGCATTAGGTGGTGGAGTAATTCCTGTAAGTGCAGTGCTTGCTGATAAAGATGTGATGCTCCACATCAAACCTGGGCAACACGGAAGGTTCGCATAATACGCGTTACTTTGTTCTTCTTAGTAACTGAGATTAGCATTTTAAGAACATTTTATTGGTTTGATTAATGAGATAAAGTTTGTTCCTTTTTTTTTTGTATTCTTGATTGTCTAAATCAGCACATTTGGTGGGAACCCTTTAGCTAGTGCTGTAGCTATGGCTTCTTTAGACGTTATTGAGGAAGAGAAACTCGTTGAAAGGTACCATTTTTACTTTGTAAATCGACTCTGGTTCTTTAGCAAATGATTAAAGTTTTTAGTTCTTGTTTTGGTTTGAATCTATAGATCAGCAAGTCTCGGAGAAGAGCTGAGGAGTCAATTGAATAAAATCAAGAAACAGTTTCCGCATTACATAAAAGAAGTACGAGGAAGAGGATTGTTCAATGCAGTTGAATTCAATAGCGAAAGCTTATCTCCGGTTTCAGCTTACGATATTTGCTTAAGCTTGAAGGAGAGAGGAGTTTTAGCTAAACCGACTCACAACACTATTGTCCGGTTAACTCCACCACTCTCCATAAGGTAAAGCTGAATCATCTCAACCGGATCATCGGTTATCGATTGAATCAATCACTGTTCTTATCTGGTTTCTTTAATTTATTTTGCTAGCTCTGATGAACTCCGAGAAGGCTCTAAGGCTCTTCATGATGTTCTTGAGCTTGATCTTCCGAATCTGCAGAAAATCAATGCCGGTAAAATCCCGGTTTCTCATTTAACCGAGTGTGATCGCTGCGGAAGAAACCTCTATGCTTGAAACCAGAATTGAACTTGATTAGGTTCTGGTTTAATTTGATTGTTTGTTTTGTTAAAAGTGTGTGTCGTGATCTCTCACAGGACACAACACAGGTTCGGTATAGAAAATATATAAAAGCCGAACCGGATTGTACCGAGTTTGGTAGTTATACTCTGGTTTATTCTGGTTTGGCATTGAATAAAATAAATTTTAGTTCACCCGATTTGGCTATTGTCACACAAATCGGTTTAGCGGTTATATTTCTGGTACGAAACCAAAAGAAGAATTAATTCGAAATTTTACAAGGCACTTTTGTTGTTGTTGGGTTTAATTTATAGAATTTATCAAGAAATCAATACAATAAAACTTTTAAGTCTCTTCAGCAGTGACATATCCGTAGGTGTGTCAAACTGAGCTAGCTCAGCTCATAATGAGTTAGAGTATTTCATAGCTTAACTAGCTCATTTATTATACAAGTTTACAAACATAAGTTCGAACTCAGATCATCTAGATCGTGATCTAAATGAATTATCTCGTGAGTTCATACAAAATAAATATAAAAATAAAACAATTAAAAATTAAATTAATATAAAATTCAAAATTAATTCTAAATGTTTAAAAACAAATCCAAATAGTATTGTTATCGAATGCTAAATCTATAAAGGATTATTTCTTTTTTTTTGTTGATAATACTATATTCTATTTCTATATATCCTAAAGAATTAAAATGTAAAACAAAAGTTAATTTCTATTTTATTAATAAAGTATAATAGATTATTTCTATATTTGTTTTAGTTAAAACTTATAAATGAACGAGAATATATGTGTTTGGTTGGTAAATCTAAGATATGTTTACAATGTATCACTATAATAATTAAAATTATTAAAAAAGATTTATTCGTGAGCTAACTCGCGGTTTGTCTCAGCTAGCTCGCATAACTTGCCAACTCATTTAAGCTCGATCACTTAACTCGTTTATTAAATGAGCCTAAAAAACATGGCTCGCGCTCGTCAAAATCCAAGCTGAGTTGAGCCAGCTCATGAGCTAATGACTCGTTTGACACCCCTACATATCAGCCATATTTTGTGTTAGAAGAAGCTAACACATCAGCATATTTCCAAACCAGAGAAAACATTTTAATAACACATTTTGTTGGAATTGGATTTGTTACCTAATCCGGTCAACTAAAAATCCAAGTAAAAACAGTTTATTAAAGTCAAAAAGGATGGACCTGTGGCCCAGTCCTAGAGAAAAGATAATGTTCGAGATTAAACCCAAGTTAGCCCTGCGAGCGCTGAGTCAACGGAAACAGAGCTGACGAGCTAAGAACAAGTCAACAGGGAGGTTAGCATAACCGCAGGAGCGAGATTCAGGGAGAATACGCCAAGAACGTGCCCGAGATATGTGAAACCATCCCTAGATACGTGGAGCTGGATCGAGGAGCTGAATTGAACTATAAATACATGAAGTCTGAGCGGATTTCGTTAACTTTTCACTTACGCAAGAGCTGAACACTACTTTTTAGCTTGTAATACATCTAAGTCTAGATCTCATTGTATATTCGATTCACATCAATACAAATTCAGCTCCGCTTTACCTTTTTTCCGTCAGATTTATAGATATTTCTTAGGGCTAAAGTTTATTCTCCGAATTCACATACAATCTTAGTGCAGAATTCAGGTTCCACATTTAGCGCCGTCTAAAGGGTAGAAATAGATACATCTAGCATAGAAATCCGATCTAAGATCTGCTAGAGTGGAGATGGATAAATCAAAATCTAGCATGTCCAAAACCAGAGACACACCGGTCGTAACCTCCCATACCCAAGAATCATCTGGATCCCAAGTATGAGACCAGATCAAAGCCACCACCAACGTTACGACCTCAGTCTATTCCTAGGTAACGGCAGCTAGCCAAAATGACCAACGCCTCACCACGGCGGTCACCACTCCTGCTCCTACCACAACAACCCCAACGCTACCACGTAGCGTCTAGTTAAGAACCTCAGATATCTCCGCGAAACCACCTAAATGATCGGAAGGTATCTTAGTTGTGCCCGCCCCGCCACCTCCTACCGTGAGAAGGGAGCGATCGCAGGATGACCTAACAGAAATACGACGGATGACATCCACCTTAGTCGAGAAGGCCCAGAACCAGGATGCATCGGTCCGGACCGTCGAAGCCCGGCTTGAACAACAAGAGAGATCTTTTCTCATCTAGATGCGAGAGATCTCACAGTCGGTTGTCTGAGGGATGCCTCCACAGAGGGCCTCTCATGAAGACATTACCACTCCTAGAATAACGACCCTTCGCACACAGCTAGATTTCTCAAGGATCTTCACTATTCCCACCGGTACAAGCACATACCCCACGTTTAACCCGCTTGTGAGCTCGATGACCATGACCGTGGATATTCCCGATCCGAGCTCGTAAAATGACTATATTCGAGTTAACAAGCAGACACTGCCATTATCGCCACGTTTGGAGTTTGGTCTAATTTCCCCGGCTAGATGGGTAGGAGCTGCCTCGTTAGTAGGTAACCCTAACACCGCCCATTCCGAGCCTACAAGGGCTGCAGGAGCATATATCAATAATATGACCCTCGCCGATGCTAGGGACATTGTCAACAATGACACGTTTTGAAGGTATGCCGAGCAGACTCAGACTAAGTTGCAATTCATGAGGTCTTGCGTCTACAAGCCAATAGGTTAGCCTCACACATAGAGCGAGCCATCGAGTAGACTCGTAAGACTCTTTTTGCGGATCGAATCGCAAATGCGTAAATCAGGGACATTAGGAAAATCATATTCCTAGAATTTTCCAGAAATAGCGACCCAAAAGCCCATGTCAGTGCATTCAGGCTGGCATCAGCACGAGCTCACCTCTCCAAAGAAGAGAGGGACATTGGACACTGCTTATTTGCAGAGAGCCTAGTTGGACCAACTCTTGAATGGTTCACAGGACTAGACAGCTGCTCAATCAATAATTTCGATCAGCTAATTGCCATTTTTCTTAAGCAATACTCCATTTTCATAGAAACGAAGACCTCGAAAGCTAGCCTTTGGTCGCTCAAGGATTAACCAAGACCCTACGGAGCTACATTGCAAGATTTAAATAGGTCAAAGCTAGAATAGTTAACCTCAACGAAGAAGTTGCTTTAGGGGCCCTGAAGAATGGCTTGTGGCACACGTCGAGGTTTTGAGAGGAACTAATAATCCACCCGTCCATGCCGCTAGATGACGCGCTGCACCGCGTAGCTCTCTACGCAATCCTCGAAGAGAAAAAATCCGCCTTGGTCAAAAGATACAAAGTGACAGCTGCTCCCTCAAGACAGCAACCTCCAAAGAGATTTACTAAGAGAGAAGGGTACGGAAAAGCCCAGCAATCCTTCGCAATAGATGGGGCTAAAACCACCAAAGAACTTGAGTATGATGGAACTATGTTTTGCACCTACCAGAGGAAAAGAGGGCACTCGACTGAAGAATGTCGTTACCTATTAAACCTAAAGGCAATTCCCGAACTGGGAATCGAAATAGAAAAACCAGATGAAGACTGCAAGGGAGAGGCAGCTCCCCCTAAGCCAGAACTCCGAAAGAAAAAGCAATCCAGGGGAAAGAGAGAAAGGCCCGTAGAAGAAGAGACACCTAACTCACCCCTGCCTGCTCCCAAAAAGAGAATTGACCTCATATTTGGAGAGCTGAGCATTTGTGGAGGATCAATGAAGTCAGTAGTGTCACCACCCCCGACACCAAAGAAAATGTCAAACCTTTGGATGCGAATCCCTCGGATCTGTAGGAGCACAGTTTCCCTGGTCCCGACCAAGATAGTAGACTTTATATTTGGAGGATCTAAGCTATGTCGAGACTCCATCAATTATATAAGAACATATCAGACCAGAGCAAGCACCTTTCATGCACCTCCGATGACTAGTATAGAACTCGAATATGAAATCGCGTTCAACGAAAATGAGATAACTGGCTTATGTCAAGAGTTTGCGGCTGACGTTGGTCTCGTCATATAGTTCGAAGTGTGCGGCTTCCTAATGTTAAGAGTTTTAGTAGATACTAGAAGCTCAGTAGATCTACTCTTCTAGAGGCCTACAAGAAGATGGGTCTAAGCGATTATGAGCTGAAGGAACAAGCTACCCCTCTAACAGGCTTCACTGGAGAAACCACCAATTCGATGGAAACCGTTCAGCTGCCAATCGTAGCCAGAGGCGTTCACAAGTTCATCGAATTCGTATTAATAGGCCGATAAGTTCTATTTAACGCAATACTTGGGCGGCTATGGATATACGCCATGAAAGTTGTACCCTCGACTTATCACCAATGCGTTAAAATTTTGACTCCAAACAGAATTGAAACAATCCGAGGTAGCCAAAAAGGCTTCTAGAATATGCTACTTTAACGGATACAAGCATATCGATAAATCCCCCCAATAGCAGTTACAGAAACAGGTGGAGTTGACCATTAACCAGTTTTCCAGCCACAATAATCCGCTGATGTCCAAACCTCGAGGAGACGTAGTCACTCAGGTATGCATCGATGAGGCCTGCCCCGACAAATGCGTGGAAATAGGATCCCAGCTACCACCTCCAATCAAGGAGGAACTGGTTAAGTTCCTTAAAGAAAACGTTAACACCTTCGCGTGGACCATCTCCGATATGAAAAAGGATTGACATCGACGTTACTTCCCATAAATTAAACGTCGACTTAAATTATAAAATGGTCGAGCAAAAAAGATGAAATCTAAATCCGCAATGCGCAAAAGCGGTGAATGATGAAGTTGACCGCCTCTTCAAGGTCAGTTCGATTTGGGAAGTAAAATACCTAGATTGGCTAGCTAATCCGGTGGTGGTCAAAATGAAGAACGGAAATGGATAGTCTGCATTGACTTCACCGACCTCAACAAAGCATGCCCTAAAGACAGTTTTCCCCTACCAAACATCGACCGACTGGTCGAGGCATTTGCGGGTCACCATTTGCTCTCTTTTATGGACGCCTTCTCCGACTACAACCAGATTCTGGACGACCAAGAGAAAATAGCATTAATTACATATCGAGGCACTTACTGCTATCGAGTAATGCCACTTTGAACTCAAAAACATCGGGGTAACCTACTAGAGACTAGTCAACAGAATGTTCGGCGACCAACTCGGAAAAAGCATGGAGGTGTACATCGAGGACATGCTAGTCAAGTCAGCTACCCGAGAAGACCATGTAACACATCTTCGGGACTGATTTCCAGTCCTCATCCAGTACGGGATGAAGCTGAACCCAGCCAAGTGCTCTTTCGGGGTACCATCTAGTGAGTTCCTAGGCTACCTGGTAACCAAAAAAGGAATAGAAGAAAACCCCAAACAGATAACCGCATTCCTAGAAATAGCTTCTCCGAAATATACACGAGAAATGCAAAGACTAACCGAAAAAATAGCAGCGCTAACCAATTCATTTCTAGTTCTACGGATAAGTGTGTGCCTTTCTAAAACCTGCTGAAAGGAAACGAAAGATTCAGCTAGGACGCGAGCTGCGAAGAAGCATTTGAACATTGAAAGCGTACCTCAGCCAGCCTCCCATATTAGCAAAACCGGTGGAAGGGGAAACCCTCTATCTATACATAGCAGTTTTGCCTGCAGCCGTGAGTGGAGTGCTGGTCCAGGAGGAGCAAAATGAGAAAAAAATAATCTTTTACATAAGTAAGTCTTTGATAGACGCGGAAACAAGGTACCTGACCATGGAAAACTTGCCCTAGCCGTGGTCATCTCGGCTCAGAAGCTGAGACCTTATTTCCAATCCAACGCGATATAAATGATGACATCACACCCTATCCAAACAATATTACACAGCCCCAGCCAGTCTGAGAGATTGGCCATTGAGCTGAGCGAATACGACACAAGGTATAGAACCAAAACCAATGCTAAAACACAAATCTTGGCTTATTTTGTAATCGAGCTGGCTACACAGGCAGTTAATGAGATCAAACCTTGAAAGACTTGGAACCTCCACCTAGATGGAGCCTTCTCAAAGCAAGGATTTAGAGTTGGAGTAAACTAACCTCTCCGTCGGGAGAAGTGTTCGAACAATCATTTCGGCTTGCCTTCCCCGTTTCAAACAATAAAGCGGAATACGAAGCCCTCTTAGCCAAACTAAGGCTGACCCTATGAATATGACCTAGAGAACTCAACGCATTCTGTGATTCCCGGTGAATACGAAGCTAAGAACGATTGCATGGAGGTATACCTGAATATAACTCGTAACTGGCTAAACAGTTCAAAAAATTTGAGCTGACCAGAATCCCTAGAGGAGAAAATACTTCGGCAGACGCACTAGCTGCCCAAGCCTCGACCCCCTACCCCTTGGTAAGGCGAATAATTCTGGTAGAAAGAATAGAAAAGCCAAGCATCAGCATAGCTACCAAGGCCGGAGTGAATGCAATGATTACAAGGCAAAGAGCTAGAGAATCGCAGCCAAGATCCAACTCCCAGGCAGGGACGAGTCAGTCGCAAGACGAGGCCAAGCTGTCCAAAAACCCTAAAGATATACTAGAGGAGGATAGCCCGACCAACTCGCAATAGGCCGAGCAAGCTGATGCTGCCCACAAGGCCAAGCCAACCCCGATTGGAGGACTTCGATTCTCGAATACATCATCTACGGGACAGCTTCCCAAGATAAATAGGAAACTTAAAACCTCCAGGTAAAAAGCGCACGCTTCTGCATAATGGAGAGAAACTTATACAAGCGCAGCGCAGCTAGATCTTGCTTAAGATGCATACATGGGGATGGGTCCACGATGTAATGTCTAAAGTGCATAGCGAGTCGTGCGGAAGCCATTATGGGGGCGAGCCCTTGCACTACGAATCAAAAGGCAAGGGTAATTTTAGCCGAGCCGACTGCACCACTTTTGCAGTCTAATGTGATAAATGTCAAAAACACGCCCTAATCCTACACCAACCAGCTGAGATGCTATCGTCAATCTCAGCCCCGTACCCATTCATGAGATTGTCGATGGATATAATCGGAGCCTTGGTCAAGTCAGGGCCTAAACAGGTAGAAAATCTACTCGTCCTAACCGATTACTTCACTAAATGGATGGAAGCGGCAGCGTACGAACAAATCCAATCCGAACAAGTGAAGAAATTCATATCAAAATACATCATATGCTGACATTGGCAGACGCACGAGATCGTAGCCGATAACGGAATCCAGTTCATCTCGGCTATATTCAGAAATTTTTGGCAAAATGGTAAATAAGGGCAACATATTCAATGCCCAGATATCCGCAAGGAGGGCAAGCTGAGGTAGCTAACAAAACATTGTTAGAAAACATGAAGAAATGGCTCAACGCCAAGAAGAAAAGGTGGAGTGATGAGCTGTAAGGAGTACTGTGGGCATGCCACACAACTCCTAAGAAAATCACTAATGAAACCCCTTTTTCCTTAGCCTACGAGATTGAAGCAATGATACCTGCTGAAACAGCTGTACCAAGTCTTTGGTGGGTGATGTGCCCCCTAACGAGGAGCTTAACGAAGAAATGCTGCAAGACGCAATCGACGAGCACCGCGACCTCACTCTTATGAGAATTCAGAACTACCAATAAGCAACAGCTTGCTACTATAGATCCAGAGTAAAGATTAGGTGATTCAAAGTGGGCGATCTGGTCTTACGAAAAGTGCAAAGAAACACAAAGGAGCCAGGCACCGGAAAACTAGGGTTCAATTAGGAAAGTCCCTACCGAGTCACCGTTGTAGTTCACCCTGGCGTCTACAAGCTCATCAAACTCCATGATGGAAAAGCAGTGAAGAGAGCATGGAACACCATAAACCTCAAGAAATTCTATCACTAGGATTCTTATATCCAACAATTGAACTACATTTTGGTTTGATTCCTTTACCGGGTACGTAGGCAGCTCGTCCCTCAAGCCCAACAACCTCAACAAACTTTCCCACTTATCCACCTCGGCGCAAAAGCCGAGCTCTATTTAAATACGAAGAAAACTGTTTATTATGAGAATCTTTGTAAGATGCGAAAGTTAACAAAGATTTATAATACATCTAAGCTCATTCACTCTAAATTCGAACACGCAAGGACCTAGTCGGTCCCTAACTAAGACATCCTAAGGAATAAATCCATCGTTACAAGCGAAGTCGATCTCAACTCGATCACACAAAACACAAATTTGAGCACCAAGTCCTACTTCGTTACGATAAAACGTCAGCCGACCAATATAACTATGCCAACAAAACGCTGAAAAAGTATCATGCGATCATACATGCCAACGAAGGATTAGACTCAAAATCGTCACTTAGTTGTGAATTGAAGAAAAGCAAAGGAAAGAAGTACGCAAAGCTGAGATGAGTTAAAGTCATGGCAAAATGCCACTTTGACTCCGACCTCAAAGAACAAGCTGAACCGGTTAAATCAGCTGGGCTGCCTCGACCCGGACAACTCATCCGATAATCAAAGATAGAAAAGTCTAGACGATTAAGCAAAGAAAAATAAAGGTTATTCGAAAAGAACTTAAGGGCCCAGTGGGCTGAGTTCAAGTCTCGAAATAATAAAAAAGCCCAATGGAGGCAAATACGAGGATTAAAGCCCTCCCGGGCATCTAGTAGCAAAAACAAATGTACAAAGATATATAAGAATGGATCAAGAAAGTGGAGGACAACTGTAGACAGCCAGGTCCTCCTGGTTGACTAACTCATCGGAGACCTACGGCAAATCGAGCTTCCCGATTGAGAAATCTGACTCGATCGCATCCATGAAAGTCTGGTTCGCAGCGGCCTGATCCACAGTCAGCTTCTCCTGTTCTCCAGAAATGGTATACTTCCCCTTGGAAAGATCTTCCAGCATTTGGAGGTTGGCTATCGGTTTCTGGAGATGAATCTCCACCTTTACCTCAACGTCCTTCTTCGCAAAATTCTCCTTCACACCCTCCAAAATGGCTCAATACTGAGCAGCCATCTCGACGTGTGCCAACCTAATACAGGACTCCACTGTAGCCTAATTTGATGCCGCCACTCGATGCAGCTTGCGCTTGAGGAAGTTGATCACATTGTTAGCCGTCACCAGATGCATAATGAAGGCTAGCTCGGCTCTCTTGTCATCCTCGACATGGCGTCGGAACCACCGCTCGTACTCTAGCTTTTGTCTCTCCATGGTCCTCAGCCGCTCGGTTACTTCAGTAACCCGAAGGCGTAGTTCAGCGTCGGCCCCAAGGTATTGATAGTTCTGGCTATCTGAAAATCAAAGAACATGTTAGGATAAAGAAGAAAAAATATAATAAAGAACTGTTAGTTAAAAACAAATGCTTACTTTCTGCCATGCTTGAGTCATCTCGAGCCATCTCTCGAAGAATTCAAAGGAATGCTCTTGGGTCGGGCAGGAAGAGGAGGGAGTTGCGCCTGCACCATGGGGGTCTGAGCCAACTGAGTGTCACGAGCAGAAGAGGAATCCAGGATAGTTGCCAACGCAAGGGATACTCCATCTTGTCGAAGATCCCCGTAGACATTGAAAAACACGGCCAGAGGAGTTTGCTCATGAGAGGCCAAGAGCGGCTGAACCTGAAGAGCAGAAGCAAGGCTGGCCTGAGGAGGAAGGAGCTCAGCGCTAGAGGCCTGGCCGTCGGAACCTTCTTCCGAGGTGGGGTTCGGCTCAGCAAGAGATCTGGAAGATGATTCATCCCTGGGAAGGACTGTATGCATGAATATTTAACGAACACTCCCAAAAGAACCTGAGCCTTCCGGTGAGATGCCAGCTCGCCCATCACTGGTGGAAGAGTTAGACTCATAAGAAGAATCTCTGGCTAGGTCAACCAAGACCAGCTATAGCGCACCAGCCAAGGCTACGAGATTAAATCCCACATCAGGAGCAGTTGAGAAACCCCCAACCTTACTTGGATCTTTCATCCTCCTATTCAAACGATCCCCCGAAGGAATGGATGAGGCTGAACTGGCATCGGCAGCAGCAGCAGAGATGGTCAAAGGAGCCGGCCTCTTAGACGAGCTTCGGGGAGGCTGGATGATGTTAGACGACTCAACCCGACCAGAAACAACCCTCGAACAAGTTCGCTAGTTGATCGACGGAGCCGCCAGCAAAGGTCTGGTGAAAAGACCTGGAGCAGCAACAACCTGGTGTGGAGCTTGAAGGGGGCAGAGGACCAGCAGTTAGGTCTGGGTTTATGGGAATACGCGCATGACGGGCGTAAACCCTCTTAATTTGGAGAGACGAGAAAGTTGTCCAGCAGTTCTTTTCCGCGCGAAGCAAAGACATCCTAGATGATATTGAGGCGGTCAAGGAGGCCAAGGATGTGCTCTGTGGTGGAAATCGAGTTAGCAAACAAAATTTCGATCAAACTGGAGGAGGCTGGAAATGTAGAACTTACTGGCGAGAGGAGAGAACCGGGTTGGAATCTTCCGGAAGTCGTCCAGCGACGACACGGGAAACTCGGAAGAAGAAATACTTCTTATACCAATTAGTGTCGCGGTGGGAGAACTTTCCGGGGACTGTGATGACCCTTCGCCCCTCTCTTGGGGAGAGGTAGAAAGTACCGTCATAAGCAGAATTAGCCCGAGCCACGTAGAAATAAAAAAATTGGCTCTTGCTCAAATCTACAATTGGAAATATACCATTTTTGGTGTGCCACTTTTCAAAAATGCTACTTTTGGTTGCCATTTTTCAAAAATGCCACAATGGGTTGTCCATTTGCAAAAGTACCACTAATTATGGATTTTTAAAGCCTAAATCTTAAAATTCTAAAGCCTAAAAAATGTTTTGAATCCTAACAAACTTTAAACTCTAATACAACATAATTAATCCAAACATAAATAATATAATGAATGTTGTGAACAAGAGAAAGAGAGAAGGAATTGGTTGTATCTTATTCCATAAGTAATCAAGAGTATATATAGGATTACAAATAGGTAAAGTCTAGATGGAATAGGAAGTCTAGAACCATCTAGAACATGGGCCGGATATGGGCCGGTTATGGACATCCTCATAATGGTTTCATAACACTCCCCCTTGGATGACATAACCGTGCCAGATGCTAAGGATCATTGTAATGTGCTTGGGGATGTTGCCTCATTAAAACCTTACCAGGAAAACCCAGTGGGACAAAACCATGGTGAAGGAAAAAGAGTGCAACACACATTACTCCCCCTTGTTCGAAGCATTACTGAAGATCTTTGAGTCTTCGCATTCCAATCTGATGTATGAGCTTCCGGAACGTCGATGTTGGCAACGACTTAGTGAATAGGTCGGCTGAGTTGTCACAGGATCGAACTTGGATCACTCGAACTTCGCCAGTCTTTTGTAGTTCATGTGTGAAGAAGAACTTTGGCAATATGTGCTTCGTTCGGTCACCTTTGATGTAGCCGTCCTTGAGTTGTGCAATGCAAGCCGCGTTGTCCTCATACATGATGGTTGGTTCCTTGTCTTCAACCATGCCACAATCAGATCGGATGTGTTGAGTCATTGACCTTAACCAGACACACTCTCGGCTAGCTTCATGGATCGCCAGAATCTCTGCGTGATTAGATGAAGTAGCTGCAATGGTCTGCTTCATGGACCGCAATGATATCGCTGTGCCTTCGTGAGTAAACACATAACCTGTCTGCGATCTAGCGTTATGCGGATCCGATAAGTAACCTGCATCAGCAAAACCAACTAAACCTTCTTTGTTATGGTTAGTGTAAAATAAACCTAAGTCCTTCGTTCCTTGTAGGTAACGTAGGATATGTTTGATACCATTCCAGTGCCTTTGAGTTGGACATGAACTAAATCTAGATAGGAGATTCACGGCAAAACATATATCTGGTCTAGTGTGGCTAGCCAAATACATTAAAGCTCCTATAGCACTGAGGTATGACATTTCCGGACCGAGAATTTCTTCATCGTCCTTCCTTGGACCGAATGGATCGTTTTCCAAACTTAGGCTTCTCACAACCATTGGGCTGCTCAATGGGTGAGCCTGGTCCATATTAAATCTCTTGAGTACCTTGTTAGTGTATGCCGATTGATGCACAAGAATTCCATCATTAGTGTACTCAAGCTGTAACCCCAAACAGAATTTTGTTTTACCTAGGTCTTTCATCTCAAACTCTTTCTTGAGGTATTCAACTGTTTGGGTGATTTCCCCAGAGGTCCCAAGGATGTTTAAATCATCCACGTATACTGCTATGATTACAAATCCCTTGTTTGCAAACTTCTTTATAAAAATACATGGACTTATGGGGTCGTTCTTATAGCCCTCTTTGACTAGGTACTCACTCAATCTATTGTACCACATACGCCCACTTTGTTTAAGTCCATATAGGGATTTGTTCAGCCTTATGCAGTGTTGTTCTCGAGAACCTTTCTTATCTTTGAGCTCAATACCCTCTGGTAATCTCATGTAAATTTTATTATCCAGTGGACCATATAGATATGCGGTCACTACATCCATTAGCCGCAAATCAAGGTTTTCTCTTATGGCCAGACTTAGTAAAAACCTGAATGTCGTAGCATCCACCACAGGGGAGTATGTCTCCTCATAATCTACCCCCGGTCTTTGTGAGAATCCTTGTGCAACAAGCCGTGCCTTATATCTCACGATTTCACCATTCTCATTTCTTTTTCTCACAAAGACCCATTTGTGTCCCACTGGTTTTACATCGAATGGTGTCCTTATGATCGGACCAAACACATTCTTTTTCCTTAATGAATTTAACTCCACGTTTATGGCTTCTTTCCATTTAAGCCAATCAGTCTTATGAGTGTACTCTAATATAGACGTGGGTTCCTGATCTTCGGAAAATTCCGTTATTTCAAGTGCTAACTTATAAGCAAATGCATCATCGATGTCGACATCTTTTCGGTTCCATTGTATTCCAGACATGATATAATTGATAGAGATCTCATTATTATCAGGACCTTTAGAACCTTGAGAGTTGGCGTCCCAAAACTCATTGATCGGTTCTCTATGGTCAGCCGCGGCCATGTCTATGGTTTCCCGAACCTCGGTTTCAATCCTTGCACCTTTCTTTGATTTCCGAGGGTTCTTATCTTTGGAACCTATTGGTCTACCACGTTTCTTATGTGGTGTAGACTCTGTAGCAACTTGATTGTGTCCCTTTTGAACATCAATACGTACTGGTGCATTACAAGCTGGTATGTACGATTTTGTCACTTTCTTTGGGTCAGCAAAGGAATCTGGCAATTGATTAGCTAGCTTTTGTAAGTGAATAATCCTTTTAACCTCTGATTCACATTCTAGAGTCCGAAGATCTTGCCAATTTAAGGATGATTGATTCCATGATATTTCTTGGACCAGCTTATTAGTCTCACCACCTAAGGTAGGATATGTCACTTCATCAAATTGACAATCCGCGTATCTGGCCTTAAATAGATCACCCGTGGTTGGCTCGAGATACTTAATAATGGTGGGAGAATCAAATCCAACATATATTCCCATCCTCCTTTGAGGTCCCATCTTTGTTCTCTGTGGTGGTGCAATGGGTACATAAACGGCACACCCAAATGTCTTAAGATGGGAAATGTCTGGCGCGTGACCCGTGAGTAGTTGGGATGGGGAATATCTATGCTCACTAGATGGCCTGATGCGTATGAGCTCTGCTGCATGTAATACCGCGTGTCCCCAAGCGGATACTGGAAGCTTCGACCTCATGAGTAATGGTCGAGCGATCAATTGGATCCGTTTAATGAACGATTCAGCCAAGCCATTCTGTGTATGGACATGTGCCACGGGATGTTCCACACTTACCCCCATGGACATACAATAATCATTAAACGCTTGGGAAGTGAATTCACCAGCATTGTCGAGACGTATAGTCTTAAGTGGAAAATCTGGAAAGTGGACTCGCAGTCTGATGATCTGAGCCAGCAACCTAGCAAAGGCCAAGTTTCGAGTGGACAATAAACAAACATGCGACCAGCGGGTCGATGCATCGATAAGGACCATGAAATATCTAAACGTCCCACATGGTGGGTGTATTGGCCCACAGATATCCCCTTGTATCCTTTCCAGAAAGTTCAAAGTCTCTTTAGTGACTTTGACTGGTGATGGCCGTGTGATGAGTTTCCCTTGTGAACATGCTACACACGTGAGATTTTTAGGGAAAACTCGTTTTTCGCTCAAGGTGTGCCCTTGGGATTGTAAGATGAGCTTACGCATCATGTTAGAACCGGGGTGGCCAAACCGGTCATGCCACTTAGTGTATTCGGTAAACGCCTTGTTTACTACAGCATTAGCCTCGATCACATTGACCTTCGCATAGTAAAGGCCAGTGGATAATGCGGGTATAGTCTCTAAGACCTTCTTTCAGCCTTGGGTGATCTCAGTAATAACTAGGGATTCTTTGTTCCCTTCACCCTGAGTTTCTACGTGGAAACCATTAAGACGAATGTCTTTGAAACTCAATAAGCTCCTTTTAGAGCTGGGTGAATATAGAGCATCTTGTATCTCAAGATGTGTGCCCTTAGGTAAAAGAATATGGGCTTGGCCGTAGCCCTCTATAAGATTAGCTACACCCGCAATTGTGCTAATGTTGGCGTTTTTCAATGTGAGATGCACAAAGTATCTTTTGTCTTTCAAAATCGTGTGGCTTGATCCACTATCCACCACAAGTATGTTCTTGTCCTCTTTCATTACTTCAATAAGCAATAACTATGTCTTAAACATTTATTTTATTGAAGTTCTCAAAACAAAGCAATCATAAATCATAAATCATAAACGAAGTCATAAATCATAAACACAAAGTCATGAAAAAAAAAAAACAAACAAGACACTAAAATGTCGAAATCAATTGGACTCCTTTAGGCAATCGGAAGTCTCATATTCCATGAGGTCATCATTCTCATGGTCGAAGTCGCCTTCGCCATCGTGATGAACGGAATGAGCTTCGGGTTTCTTTTTCAAGCTCTCTTGATAGAGATCTACAAGAAACTTAGGAGTTCTGCACGTCTTTGCCCAGTGGTTCCCCATACCGCATCTATGGCAAGAAGATTCTCTAGCCGAAGCCGAGTGTTGTGGTTTGGAAATACCACGGCCTCTACCACGACCTCTACCATGACCGCGACTGAAGTCGGATCGATTCCCACGGCCTTGACTGCCATATTGGTTACATCGGCCATTGCCACGACCATAACCACCACGTCCGTTAAATCTTCCACGACTCGAGCCGTGGGGCCGGTCACCTTGGACATGGTTAGACTCTTTCTTGGTCTCTTCGGTTTTGTTAGCTTCAGGAGCTTCCGGTAATGCGGTAGAACCAGGAGGTCTCATTGCGCTATTCATCATCAGCAACTCGTTGTTTTGCTCGGCCAGTAGCAAACACGAGATTAGACTTGCATATGTTGTGAAGCCCTTTGCACGATATTGTTGCTGGAGCACTATGTTATTGGTGTGGAAAGTCGAGAATGTTTTCTCGAGCAAGTCATCATCGGTCACCTCATCACCGCACAGTTTCAAGACCGAAACGATCTTAAACAATGCCGAGTTATACTCATCCACGGTCTTAAAGTCCTGGATTCTGAGGTTCTTCCAGTCAAATCGGGCTTTGGGTAATAGCACCGTTTTCTGATGATCATATCTGTTTTTCAACTCAGCCCAGAGGTCCAGAGGATTCTCAATAGTGAGATACTGATTCTTGAGACTCTCGACCAGGTGATGGCGTATGATTAGAATCGCCTTATACTTGCTGGTTTCATTGGTATTGTTGCCTTCAACAATACATTCGCCCAGTCCTTTAGACTTTTGGATAATCTTAGTATCCAGGGCCCATTGAAGGTAATTATCACCCGATGCACTGAGGGCAGCGTACTCAAGATTGTTGATTTTCGACATCTAGGCCAAAACAAGTATATGCAAATTGATTAAGACAATTGTGCGATTTCAACATGCGGTTTGATTTAACAATTTAAACAAGTAACTTATGCATGAAACAAATCTAGACAAAACGTGATGAAATCCTATTGTCTTAGGGTTTTATTTCTTTAATAACAACAATCAATTAAACAATCAATTAATTTAAACTAACAGGTGGGTTCAATTAGATCATGCAACCAAATTCGTTTTTTTGACTAAGAAGGGTTTTCGGGCAGAAGGTTCTATGTCGATCGACGGAATATTAGTGTCGATCGACAAGGGTTCAATACAAGCAATAAGTTTCGGGCAGAGAGTTCCGCGTCGATCGACGGAAGCCTAGTGTCGATCGACACGGGTTCAATTTAAACGACAGTTTTAGACAGAGAGTTATATGTCGATCGACAGAGGTGAAGCCTGTCGATCGACACGGGTTCAATTCAAGCAAAACAGTCCAATTTTAAGTGATTTAAGTTAGATGCAAATTAGGGTTCCATTAAGGTGATCAATTATGAAACAGGATAAGATCAATCAATCAAACGAACAATGATAATAACGAGCATGATTCAGGATTAGGGTTTCTCGGGTTTTTATAAATTTAGGGTTTTATGTTACTTACCTTAACCTCTGCCTTTGTTTGAATGAATGATGAAGGATGCTCTTAGTTCGCCGTAACCTTGGTAGGCTGTATGAACTTTCCTTGTTGAGATCGAGCTAAGCTTCGTCCGGACTTTGTTGATGGAGGCTTAGATTTTCGGAAATTAGGGTTTAGAGAATTCGAAGGTTTTAGCTTAGGGATTTTGAGAATTCGTGCTGATAACGTGTTGTGAACAAGAGAAAGAGAGAAGAAATTGGTTGTATCTTATTCCATAAGTAATCAAGAGTATATATAGGATTACAAATAGGTAAAGTCTAGATGGAATAAGAAGTCTAGAACCATCTAGAACATGGGCCGGATATGGGCCGGTTATGGACATCCTCATAATGGTTTCATAACAATGAATAAATAATTTTGAAAAAGTGGCATTTTTGCAAAGATATTGAGAATGTGATATTTTTTAAAAGGGCATTTCAAAAATGGCATTTTTCAAAATTTCTCTAGAATAAAAGTAATCAAAATAAGTTAATTTGGGAATAAGTGTGTTTGGTAATAGGTATAGAGTAGTTAAATAAATAAATAAATAAAAATGATGAGAAAATTTGTGGTGATGACACCTAAGCAATATTAGTTAAGAATGTTTCTCATTTAATATATAGAGGATGTGGCAAATACAGAAAAACTGATCCTTTCAATAAAGCGACAGTTGCAAAAATACCATTTTTAGTGTGTATATTTTCAAAAATGGCATTATAGATTATTCATTTTCAAAAATGCTACTAATTAAAGATTTATAAATTCTAAATTTTAAAATTCTAAACCTTTAAAAATATTTTGACCTCTAACAAACGCTCAAAACTAAACCATGATACAACATAGTTAACTCAAACATAAATGATATATTGAATAAATTATTTTTGAGAGAATTTTTGTATTTTTATTTAACCTAAATTTTAATCTTTGTATTTTTATATTTTTAACATAAATGATATATTGAGTAAATTTTTCTTTTTATTTAACATAGTTAACCTAAATGTTAATCTTTGTATTTTTATTCAAGAGAATTTTTGAAAAATATTATTTTTGAAATACCACTTAAAAATGCCACTTTTTAAAAAATATTTACAAAAATGCTGATTTTTCAAAATCGTTTATTTAATATATCATTTATATTTAGGTTAACTATGTTGTATTAGAGTTTAGTTTTGAGGGTTTAGAGTTTGTTAGGAGTCAAAACCTTTTTTGGAGTCTAGAATTTTAAGATTTCTGGCTTAAAATTTTTTAATTAGTGGTATTTTTAAAAATAAATAATCTATAGGAGTACTTTTGAAAATACACATATCAAAAAAGTATTTTTGCAATTGCCCTATGATATTTTGAGTAAATGATATAATATTTGCAAAGATTTCAAAATGATGTCATAATTAAAAAGTGATATTTTAAAACTCAAAAGTGGCATTTTTCTAAAACAAAAACTTTTTTAAAAATGTCTTTTAATCCTTAAATAGTCCTTAGATTAATCTTGTAATCTTTTTAATCCTCAAAAATAAAATTCTCACTAACAATTTACTGTAAATTAGGTTAAACACATATCATGTGGGTAGAAAATCACATAACAATGAGTGTAATGGAAAATTTAAAAAAAAATCTAATCAAATGAAGATTTCAAGTGCTTCAAGTGCCATTATTGTATTAGTTGCTTAAATCAAGAAGAGTTATAAGCTGAAGGAATTAAAGTTGTGTAGGTGCCTATTATATATATATATATATCATTTGTCAGATATAAACACATGCTAGAAAACTTTTCTTCTTGAACAAGCTTCATTGATCAGATCTGGTTTTTCCGGTCGGCGTTGTGGGCTTCCTTAGCCATGACGCCAGACTGGTATGTATATATATCTATATCTTTTTTGGTGTTATCTCGGTTGTATTTAGTTTGGTGATTCCGATATTGTTCGGATATGTTCTCCGGCCTAGTCCGGTTCAACCTTCCGAATTTTTGGGTTTTGCTTTTATTTTGTTTCTCCCCTCTACAGATCTGTTTTCTTCCTCTTTGTGAACAAATTAAACTCTGTCATTATCTCATATTTGTATTTGTTCCATTCTTTTGCTTTGATCTGATCTTGTCTTTTGGAGTAATGTCTTTCCTCATATCCTCCGTTATTATTAACGGACCATCGATATATATGGTTGTGGAACTGAGTGTCCGAGGATGAGAGCGGATTGAAGATGGTTTATGTGGAGAAGATATGTAGATCTGATTTCGATGGCAGAGCTTCTGTGTTGGGGATTTGTGGATTACGGAGAGGTTAGGTTTCGAAGGTTTATGAGCATATGTCAATTGGTATAAGATTAGACCGAAATGTGACTTGGCCGGAGCCTCCGGACAGCCGTCGCAACATATCTATCTTGCTTTCTCTATAAACATCTTTTTAATAGATTTGAATTTGTTAAAATTTTGTAATGGCCTAGAGTTGTTGGGCTCCATTTTCTACTTGTATGCCTTTAATGTTATTTAAAAAAAAAAAAATCACGAAAAGTGGAGAAGATATCACGGAAAGTGGAGAATGTCTTATAAGTATTCTAAATGTGTTTTGGCAATTGGATTTAGTGTATCCAAATTAATATTATGTATTTTTAGAAAATGTTTAGATAAAGATATAAAAGTATTTAATTTAAGTTAATTGTATTAATCAATAAAATAAAATAAAATTGTAAGTTTTACACCTAACCAAATTTGTTTTAAATTTTTTTTTTAATATATGGAAGATATATTTGATGGCAAAAAGAAAGATGTATTAAATAGTATATTAAAACGCAGTAAAATCTTAAAATACTAAATAAAAAATATTTAAAATTATTTTTGTTGCTAACATTAACATCATCATATTCATTGAATCGGGATGGTGACTCAACGATGGTATTAACAAAAACCAATAGATTGTATGTATAATATTTTGACCACCAAAATTAATATAATAATAAGTTGAAATCGACGTACTGTATAAAGTAGTCTGAATTGGTAAAATAGAGTTGGCTGAAATACTTCAAAACACCAGTTTGAAAATTAGAAGTATCATGTTGCAAAGGTTTAATTGATATCAATGTTGCAATCGTCCCTGTCTTGACGAGACAAATCTCAACAAGGTTAGATCTTATGATGTGAAATAACAATAATGTAATAATATTTTTTGCTTATATTTTGCTTGTTAGTTTCTAATGTTTTTTTAAACGATTAGCAATAACAATGATGTAATGATAGAATAGTATTAGAAGATAATAATCATCAAAATCTTTATAAAACTTAGTTTGATATTTTGGAAAATGTTTCATATAATTATATTACATTTATAAAATCAAAATCAACAGAATTTAGAATTAAAAATGAGAGAAAAGACAAATTTTGATATCGTTTTTAGAACTATGTTATTTTTATATCGTTCTTGAATTTGGATGTCAATTTCAACAAATTTTACTTTAAAAAAAAAGTTATAATTTCGAAATGTGTCTTAAGTTATACATAAATTTTATAATTTATCAGAGATTGAAAAAAACTCGCATATAACGCAAACATTCATCTAACAAATCAAAGATTTGATGAGCACGAATGAAGATTATAAAAAGCAGTCTTCAACCCCATTTTCATTCTCATTCGGATTTTATTTAATACTCTTTAAACAAAGTGAAACGTGCTATTATTCTATCAGTTTTTTAGCTTGAGTTTACAAAACAAGTAATTTTATTGGATAAGTCAATGTTTAATATATTGGTTAGTTATTGAAAAACATGTTATTTGAATCGTGCACTTATTAATTAATTTTGAAACATGTGAGTTGATTTTTTAGCTGAGTGACACATAAAAAGAAACTAGTTAAACCAACGATGTAGTGCAGTGGTTCTCAACCACTCTTGAGGCACTCCTTTCCCAGCGTTCGATCCCTCCAAGGTGATAAAATGTAGTTGGTTCGTGGGACTGGCCTGTGGCCCACAGACAAAAAAAAAAAGAAAAACCAACGATGAGTTGTCCTAGTAATTAACCCCTTTAGTTATCGAAAACGTAGGGATCTAGGAGGTGAGGTTCGATTCACGTTGGGAGGAGTATGTTTTCTAAAAAAAGTTCAAAGTTAAATTACATGGTTTGGACCTCGTCCGGGGGAATGTACAGACCCCAAACATTGAGTTAATTACAAAAGTGAAAGAGATGTGTATTCTTCTTAGGTCATTTAAAAAATAAGAAGACAAAAATAACAAGAATCATGAACCATTTTTCTAAGATCTTGTGTAAATATCAAATTTTCACATTCAAATATGGGGTTTTATAGTTTAGTCATGGTACATCGATAGAAAAGCTTTTATATCCATAAAAGAAATTGTTTCTACATCAATTTGTATAGATGTATTATCATCATTATGTATACTAGGGGTTTCTCCGCGCGTTGCGCGGATTTGGTAATGGATTGTGTAAATTAGTATGATATTACAGTGTGGAAGATGTATATGATGTGATACATTCACATATGGTTGTTTAGCGGTGAAGTAGTGGTTGTTGTTAACTTGATATGGAATTTTTGAATTACTATTTTTGTGCAGGTTTCAAAAAATGTATTTGAATTGAATTAAAGTTTTGTTTGACATGTTTTAATTTCTCGGTTGATAGTACAAATTTTGATGAGATTTGAAAGGGAAGACAATGTATAGAGGGAGAGCTTGTTAGAAGAAGGAAAATATATTAAAGCTCGAGATGTGTAGTGAATAATTAATTCTGCACTTGAACTATAACGTGGTTTTTTTTCCCGAGAATTACGGAAGAAGAAAGGGGGTGTAATAAAAGGAATGGTTGAGAGAGAGATTAATAAAAACAACAAAAGGCGGAAGAGCGGAAAGTAGGCGAAATAAAGGGCGACTTTTAGCAGAGACGCCGACCACCACCGATCTCCATGCTTCCCCAAGTCTCCTCCTCCTCCGGCGATCTCTTCATCTAAGAAGACATGCTTCTCACACTCGATACATCACCGACAATCGTTCGGAGACACACCTCGAGGGTGAAGAAGGAGATCCATTTCGCTTATGTCTCTCTCTCTCTCCGTCGCCTGGAACTGCTTCTCCGGTGAACCACCTCTCGTGTAAAGCCATCGACTCTTTTGTCGGAGTGGTGACGAGGAGGCCAACCGCTAGCGCTCCTCTCCCAAAACCACCAGATCCGTGTCACTTGGAGCCGCGTGAACCTCCACCACCAGATCCTCCACCATGTCCACCAGATCCCCCTTTCAAGGCGCATCGAACCCCATCTCCCCTCACCGAGCCACAGAACAACCACTCCAACGACTCCTCTCTCTCAACCAATTCGTCTAGGGCTAAGTCGGATGTAAACCCGGCACACTCACGATGGCGGTGGTCCGTGATAGTAAGATTTGTTTTTGTGTTCGAGGTTTCTTTTATCTAACCATGACAGCTCATACCTCCATTGCCTGTGTGTTGGGTAGAATGCATTGGCTTACGCATGGCTTGAGGAAGACTTTGATATTGGTTGAGGCTTTGTTCTATTTAGATGTGAACCATTGTTGCTTGTTTGGTGGAGACATGGATGAAGACATGGTAAGCAGGAAGGTTAAATTGGTTTCTACTCTTAATCATGGATGTAAAAAAATACGTTGGTAAGAGTGATATACCTACTCTTCGATTTGATGGTGTCGGTAATATGGCTGCTACAACAATGAATAAGGGAGAAGATGTATTTTGCAAAGGTGAGATGAGGACAGGGTTGTTTTGTTGATTATTATTTTTCCAATGTCAAATGTTTTTGTTTGGAAATACTTTTTCGAATTTGTTAGGTAGTATCTTATAATGGATGTGCGCTTTGTCGGGATTTTGTTTAATTAGTCTTTAAATGTGAATATTTGGAGAGATTTGGTAATATAAATTTTAGATTTCTGAGAGTGGTGGAGACGTAATGTTTGTAATTCTCTAAGTGACGACCTAAACCTTTTTGGACAATTTATATGAGTGTATTTAATTGGAGAACAATATATTTTCTGATACAAATCACCTTTATTAAAATGTTGAAGATTCCCATCAGACTGGGTGAATATCTTTATCATCTTCTTAGCCGTTGGAAAACTACGTACAAAATCTAAACTTGCAGTGTTTTTTTTTTCATAGAAACTCTTCAGCTCAACATTATTTGATAAGATCAGTTAAATGTCTTTGAGGCTTGTGATGCATTTGTTGCATTTTGAAGAATGCAGGCTTTGCGTGGTCTTCAACCACCATGACCTTGTATTTACCCGAAGGTTTTTGGGAGTCTGAAAGAAGCTCAGGTGCACATGCCATCACTACCTTACCCACTGTCTGCTACTCATGTAAATTTAACCGAATGAACAAAAAAAGATAATTAACTAACTTCGAATGACAAAACTTATTCCAATATAGAGGGAGAAGCATAATGATCTACGAATTTATTTTTCATCACCATGGTCTTAATTTTAAAGAAAACCTGTCGACAGCATAATAAACTGATAAGCTTCTCATTGATCAAAATAACCATAAATAAAGCGTCTAGAAACTGAAAGTGGAGAGAAAGGATAAGAGAGTCGAAGGCAAGTTTAAACTATAATTAGAAAATGCAAAGTAATTATTAATTCCTTCTCAGATGTGGAGGATTAGGTGGCTAAGGGTTGCGGCGTGGGCGTTTGGGTTTTGTCACTCCAGCATCAACCGCAGCGTTGTTGGTATTCTTGGTTAATTTGGTTGCCTCAGAGGTGACGTTCATGATTTCCTCAAGCCCAGTTGCACTGCTTTGTTCGGCGGCTGTAGTAGGCTTCATGTTGGGCACGTATGTCTTCCCTTCCACTGTAATCGCTGGATCAGTGGCTGGCATATCTTCGTCAGCCTTTTCTTTGAAAATACCCTGATTGGTAGGTTGTTCTGTTTCTTCTACAACCTTCATGATTGAGAGTGTCTTTCTGGTGGCGCGAAAGTCGTATGGGGTTACTTTCACCTCGAACTTATGGGTATGGCCTATAGAATCAAGCAGACATTGGGGGACCGTGTATTCATTGCCAGGACCCATATCTCCATTACCCTGCAACGTTGACATTAAATATGTGTATGTTTGCGGCTTATAAGTGTAGAAGAATTTTTATTTCAGAATAACCTGGTGGGAGTTATCGACTATATCAGTGGAGCTGCGCCCGAAGAGTTTGGTTACGGCATCATCGAGGAGCACAAAGGTGGCTGTGTCATTGTAGTCGTGGGCCGATATTTCCACTCGGTACCTGTGGGTGAGAAATGCATATATGAGATTGTTATTTGGTTGCTTATGGTGAATGGATAGTTAGAGCCCTTACTTAACCACTCCAATAGCGTTTTGGTTTTTGCATATGTTGCACACCAAAGATGTAGCTCCCCGGATTGCTTTTTTGTTGCATCCAGTGCAAGAGATGTAATACCAACCAGAGTCACCTAACACATCAGCAATTGTAGCCACGCAATGGAAGGTCGCCACCTGGGATGGTTCGTGTTTTAGGAATTGGAGAATCTCGGCAATGGTGAGGGTTTCCACCTTTGTGACTTGGGATGTGTTGATACTAACTAAGCTGGTTGCACTGTCGCCAAGCCTGGAACACGTTTGAGGGTAAAACATGTTGGCATGCGTGATATAAGTTTTCTGTTAGAACTGGAAATAGGGTTGTAGGTCTGCGTGACAAACCAGGTTAGGTATTCCCTAGTTGGAACAACTTCAGAGTCTAAAAAGACTCTTGAAGGAGACATAGAGGTGAAGCTAACTCCCGCTGGGGAGTACCAGAAATTAGTGAGTTACATAAATAGTAGGATGGCGATGGATATGCAAGAAGGGTATGCTGACCTCCTATTCTCTTAGGGTTCACGGTTGTGACCAGAAGCACGGTAGGGGTCGTGGGGATTGCCTGAAACTTCATGATGAACTCCGATGCAGCGTTGTCCCAAAGGTAAACGTTCACAATGGGGCCTCTGTGTAAGGGGAATATGAAGAGTGTGTTAAGATACGAATATCAGAAGGAGCAATGGTGAGGAATTGAGAAATTGCTTACTCTCGAAGCTGGAGGTGGAGTGAGACTCGATCTTTCTGTCCTTTACAGTTTTCTGGATTGTTGTTTAGAACAGGAGGTTGGTGGAGGTTTTGACCGTTGATGAGTTTTAGATGACCGATGATATCTGGATATTTAGATGTCTAAAATACTATCATATAGAACTTGATTTGAGATACATATGGAGTCAGCTTCGTTAAGGTAGATATTATGCCTATTGTAGTATACCGAACCACACTCACTACTTTACCACTAAGCAAGCGTATGTGAATATATTGTATCATATATCACTTTGACGTTCTGCTATCATATTAATTTGTACAACTAAATCAAAATAACCCCCATTAATTCGACCCTTGGAATTCCAATAAATCTTCCTATTTCAATATTTGAAACACATTTAAAACAGAGAGCAGAGATAGTTTGGAAACTAACTAATTAAAGCGATCTAAATTCCAAAACTCCTCATATTTAGCGGATAGAAACTTAAGAAACTAACAAAGTAAAGCCTTTGGAATTTCATGCCTTACAAACATTCGTTAGCTGCGCATATTGCTACTTCTAGTTTAGGAACTAACCATATAGATCTCCTCTCCTGTCTGCCTTTGCTTCCAATTCTAGGAATGATTGGAATCTGAATCTCTGGGAGTCTATAGAGTACGGTGTTTGCTGGAGCTCGGTCAAAGCAGTGAGGTCGGTGAAGCAGAGGGTGAACTTGTGGTCTGTAACTCTGAAGATGCGTTTGTTGTCCGTAGCGTAGAAGTTGGTGAGCCTGTAGATGGAGTTTCGCTTAAGGAGTGGCTCGTACCGGAAGATGCGGTTAGGAGAAATGAAACCTTGAATAGCAGTTCCCTGGAGAAGTATCAGATCAGTTACGGGACTTTGTTATAGTTATGATTAGGGAAACATGGAAGAAACTGCACCATACCTGTTCGTCGATGAAAAGTAGCTCGAGGCCGATGAGGAGGCCACCCTTGGTTGGGTTTCGAGCCTCCCAGAAGTGAATGAGCCGGAATACCAAATCCTTGTCGCATAAACCCGATTGAACTTCGTTGAAGGACATGTGGGTTTGGATTTGGGCGACGGCGTTAGAGTTTGAGGAGGCCATGTTTGTTTTAGAATGAGAAGCGGTCTAAAAAGGTGTAAGGGCCGTGTTGTGGGTGAACCTGATGCTATATATAGAAGAGTGGGAGGTGATGTTGATGGTGGAGCCATTATTGTTGCAGTCTTCAATTCGCAAGCGTTTACAGTAGGAGGAGGTGAAGGGTGCTGGAGTTTATGAGCGAATCGATGAGGAAGTTGTGATTTGACGGGAAGTGAGACGTCTTTTTATGACAAACCAGCGTAGGATCAGAACTGGGAATTTGAGGAAGGCGAAGAGATTTTTAGGTTACAGTTGTGAAGAAGAAACGATGATGGGTGAACATTGGCCTAAGGTGTGGTCGAACCATGGGCTTCCTCTTTTGGGCTTTTGTGATGGGCTTTGATGATTTCAAAATTCGTGTGTATTAAGAAATGAAGCCTTAGCCAGGCGTTTTGACGTTACAAAGGCAGGTGACATAGCTAAATGATTGGTTGATTATATTGAGCATTATTTTGACCTACGTGGCATCCCTTGGAGGAGAGAATTTCTTCTCCTTTTATATAAAGGAGATATGTACACGTGGTGGCATGTGAATGTAGATATTGATATGTGAAACATGAAATCATGAATAGACATATGCTTGTCTTCTATAATTGCTCAAGCTTCAAGCCAAACATGTTGAGGCGTGAAACCCCATATGATTGGTTGGCTCTCCAATATTTAAATTACATTATCATAACCTGATTAAAAGTTTTAATAATTTAGAGATATTAATCGGAAAATATAACCCAATGAATGTGTATCCAGGTCCGGTCTCTGCGATGTGATCTTAGGTGTTTCATTTGTGAATGTGCATTTTTAATACTCACATGTGTCCTACTATATTGTATTGGATCCTATCGTTTTGCATCTAAGACAAATCTAAGGAAAAACGGCGAGGCGTGCGAAACGGGAAAACACACATGACACAACGTGCATATTAGTAGGTGTGTTGTTATACTTCCATGTTAAGTATTTCATTCATATCCATAGAAAAATCGACACATGGCTTGTCCAAAGTGCATTTTTCGTATCTTACGAATCCTAAACTTAACTTAGTATATTATGTGATATGTATTAGGATAATGAAGTTAGTTAAGATATGCTACGGTGGAATAAACTATGTTTGATAGTGCCCGGTTGCATACAGAAGATATTATTAGAGTATAAGTACTTAATTGTATGTTAGTTACATGTAATTTTTGTTTTTTTATAAGTGTAGATAGTACGGGCTAACATTCAGTTATTTAAATTCGAGCTTTTTGTTTGCAGGGTTTTTAGATTATAGAAAATGAATATCGTTTAAGATCAAATTACTTAATTTTAACTAATATTTTGGAAATTTAATATGATTCAACATGTAAAATATATTAATTTTTAAAAGTAACAGTTAATTTGGATAATTTAATTTAATTTGATTCAAGCTTCAGATTATTTTATAATTTCAGATTTGGATTCACGATTTTTTTAGTTCCGTTCAAAAATTTTGCCCACCAATATTAATAACTAACATGAAACAATCCAATTCAATCTCCACAATGATTTTACGATTTATCTCAAGCTAATTAGAATTTTGTATTGTCTATTTTATTATATTCATAACAAATACTTATTGTTGTACCCAAAAAAAAATATACTTGATTTTCTTTTTGCAATATACTTTCTTAAAAACAAAATTTCGATCCAAAAAAACATTCACACAAAATATGTTTTTTTTTTTCTCTTCACGCGCTACACGCGCTTAAAGTAGAGACAAAAACCTCGTGGATCCATTTCCTCCCACCAATTTCTTCTCTCTTTAGAAACATCGGCATGCGCTATCTTCTCTCAAACATCTCAATCAGATTCTGAGATTCGAATCCTTCTCTGAAACCCTAGAAATTCCTTCCCCCAAAATCTCAGATCCATTTCCATGTCTGTTATTCCTCGATCAGATCCACCTTCACGGATCCATCCCCAACCTCAAACCCTAGAAATCGACCATTTCGATCGTCTTCCAGACTCAATCCTCCTCCTCGTCTTCAACAAAATCGGCGACGTCAAAGCCCTTGGTCGTTGCTGCGTCGTTTCCCGGAGATTCCATTCACTCGTTCCTCAGGTCGAAAACGTCGTCGTCCGTGTCGATTGCGTCATCTCCGACGACGATTCTTCGTCTCTGTCTTCAATCAAATCCCGCTCCGCCGCATCGGTTTCCGCAGGTTCGTTCTCCGCTATATTCCGTCTTGTCGTCGGTGGCATTGTTAAGCCGTTACAGGCTTTAGGGCAATTCCTTGGTACGAAGAGATCGTGCGGTGGTTCTGGATCTTCTTCTTCTTCGTCTTCTCTGTCTATTAGTGGAGACGAAGGTGGAGAGATCGAACAAGGAGGTGTAACTCATCACTCTCCTACACAGGTATTGAAAAACTTCGATGAGATTCGTTACTTACGAATCGAGTTACCTAGTGGTGAATTAGGTATAGACGATGGAGTTTTGTTGAAATGGAGAGCTGAATTTGGCTCAACGTTGGATAATTGCGTGATTCTCGGTGCTTCTTCGGTGATTCAACCGAATCCGATGAGAATCTCTCAAGCTATTGACACTACAATGCTTGAATCTTCCGGCTCTGATGATAACGGAAGTATACCGGAATCGTTTTACACAAACGGAGGTTTGAAGCTTCGTGTTGTATGGACAATTAGCTCATTGATTGCTGCATCAGCACGACATTACTTGTTACAGCCGATAATCTCCGAGCACAAGACGCTTAACAGTTTAGTCCTCACTGATTCTGATGGACAAGGTGTTCTTTGTATGAACAGAGATCAGCTTGAAGAGCTAAGGGTGAAACCATTATCGGCTTCATCGGCTTCGAAGAGGACTCTTGTCCCTGCCTTGAACATGAGACTCTGGTATGCTCCAACCTTGGAGTTACCTGATGGAACTGTGTTAAAAGGTGCGACTTTAGTGGCGATTAGACCTAGCGAATCGAAGAAGGAAGTGTCTGATATCTCTTGGGTATCTTCGGCTTTTGAGGAGCCTTATGAAACAGCTGTTAAGATGCTGGTCAAGAGAAGGACTTACTGTCTTGAAATGAACTCGTTCTAGTCGAATCTTGAGGTAAATGGTTCTCATGATCTGCTTATTTGCGTGATTTCCCTTGTCTTGAAACCATTAAGATTTAACCTTTCTTCTCCATTGGTAAAGCTTATTTAGGAACTGAAAGTTGTGTGGTGGTTGCATGTGGTGATTGTTTAAGCATTTGTGATCTTACATTGAGAATATAAGATTGGGAATTTTGTGTTATCCTCGCAAACTTTGTTTTGCTATTTTAGATCACAGAACTTTCACATTGACGCGTTGTTATGATTTCTTTTGTGTTAGGGAACCCGATGGCGTAATCAGGATTTTACTATAATGGGGGGGGAAGCAGAGAGAATGAAATTAAAATCAAAGTTTTGATGAAACCAGAAACCAGTTTTGCTGCTACTGCATCTGCTAGCTATCTTTTTTTTGTCTTTGAAGCATATGCTTTTGCAGGATCTCTCAATCATATATATATCAACAAATTACTTATATATATCATGTAAGAGCTTTCTTTTTCTGTCCTTTGTTAGTTATTTTAAAGTTTTCAGATTTGCTTGCTCTTGTCTCTTTTATGTGAATATTTTAGGTTTGAGAAAATACATTTGCTTATTATTCCCGTCATTTATAAAAGTTATATTTAAGCAAAAATAAAACAGAGCAATTTAGTACTTTGTTTATCTCTTAACAGTAAGCTGTTTTACTTGACATAAAAAAACGAATAATTTTGGCATTTTTGTTACCGAACATAAATTACCTATGTCATTGGTATATTACTGATGAATTGTTACATGGATTACCAATTAAATAACTGTTGATTCTCAAAATACGACAATTCCGTTTAAACTATTTTAGACCTTAAGATAAGATGCAACTTGTTATGTAATATATCATCATCATAATCTCAACATTTCAAATTGCCTTTTGCTTAATACATTGTCATGTGGTAAGAGTCCTGAAATGCATTATCTGATTTCAGTCGACATTAGCTTTCACAAGCATACTATATAAGAAGTTAAAAACTATATGTAAATATGGATAATGTATTTAGTCAACAAGCTGGACCCACATGTTGTAGGCATGAGGGAATCGGACAGGTTACTTCATTATTGTAGTTGCTTAGATATAAAACATTATGTCTAATTTATATTTAAGTCTCTTTAGTTTATAGTAAACTAACATTTTCCTCTCATGTTTAATCATAGCTTAAGCTTCTATATTATCCGGAGGTATGTTTGCATCTCATTCTTTCAGTGAGTAGCAAATTAGCCGTGTTTGATCTTATCTAAACCATATAATGCAACATTGATAATTAAGGCTTAATTCGATTTTCAAATATGATTTTTCGGATATTCCATAAGTTTAAAATCCCTTGTCGGTATATTATATATAGCTTTTAACAGCTTCAAAAAGTGAGTTTAATCAAAACAAAGTTTGATAAAACAAAGCAGCTTCAAAAAAAGTGTTGAATTATGATAGACAGATTCAAAGACTAATCTTTTTTGGTTGCTTGTTTTTGATGATGATGTTATCAATTTCATGCTCAAAATCTGTTATTTGGTTTTTGTTGTCTGATTGACTGATTTGATTGATTTTCAGCTTTTCCACTTTTTTGTGAGTTTGAACATCGTTGTCAGTTGAACCTTACTTTTCTGACACTAAGTTTTCTTTCGACCGATAGTTTATTCGGTTCAGGTTTGTTGTTAAATTTAGCCAAAGCCATGAAAATTATTTACAAAAAAAAAAAAATTTACCACACAAAAATACTATAAATACTCTCACTTTGATGCTTTTAGATTCATATCACTTTGAAAACACTTTAGTTCCAACAAAACGAATAATTTTATAGTTTTTGTGTTAGCTATTGCTATGCATTTTGGATTAAACGACGCAATGTATTGCAACAAATCCATGATAGAATTTCAAAACAAGCTCAGTCCTGGTCGTATTTTAAGTGTTAATTCTGCTGACAAGAGCGCTTTGAAGGTCAATGAGAGATACCTCTTTAAAACGGATATGAGCAAATTTTATGATAGGATTGAATGAAATTTTCTAGAAGCCGTGATGCTCCGACTGAGTTTTCATCCGGAGTGGATTTCCTGGATAATGTATTGTGTGCGATCAATCTCTTATCAAATTCGGATTAATCGTCAGCCAAAAGGACAGATAGTCCCCATGAGAGGGTTTCGGCAGGGTGATCTGTTATCCCCGTACTTATTTATCTTATGTAAAGAGGTTTTGATCGCAAATATACGTAAGCCGGAGAGGGTAGGGGATCTGATCGAAATTAAGATTGCACGCAACAACCCCTCGATTTCTCATTTACTTTTTGCGGATGACAGTTTATTTTTCTGCAAGGCGGAAGTGAGAGAATGTAAGGCTATTTTAGAGGTGTTACGGACTTATGGGATCGCATCGGGACAAGAGATTAATTTTGAAAAATCATCTATCTTATTTGGATAGGATGTTACAAGTGACACAAAATAATTGCTCAAAGGTATAATGGGTATAGATAAGGAAAGAGGAATGAGTTCATATTTGGGTATCCCAAAGGGTTTTGGGGGCTCGAAGACAAAAAAAATTAATTTTATTAATGAGAGATTACATGATAAGGTGAATGGGTGGTCGGTCAAATTTTTATCAAAAGGGGGCAAGGAGGTGATGATCAAGCCAGTGGCCCTTGCCTTCCGACGTATATTATATCATGCTTTAAACTTCTCCAATCGTTAATATCGAAATTAACTAGTGCAATAGCCAAGTTTTGGTGGAGTTCAAATGGAAGTAACCGAGGTTTACATTGGATAGCATGGGATAAATTATGTATCCCTAAAGAGGAGGGTGGGTTGGGATTCCGTTCGTTGGAGAATTTTAGTTCAACGCTTCTGGCGAAACAACTTTGGAAACTGTATCAATATCTAGACTCTTTAGTAGCAAGAATTTTTAAAGGACGATATTTCCGAGATAAGCATCCGCTTCTGGCAAAAAAACCCTATTCACCTTCATATGGATGGACCAGCTTATTATCGGCCAGGGCATTATTATATAAGGGTAGTCGGATAAGTTTGGGATCAGGAGATAATGTAGCAGTTTGGTCCGATCCATGGATTCTAAAAATTTTTCCTAAACCAGCAAGAGGTAGAGGGAGCGTTTTGCATCCAAACTTGAAGGTCAACCATATATACAACTTCGTCACGAAGGAATGGTATCTTCCAATACTTCAGGAATTTATAGAACCTAGGGATATTCAATTAATTCGAGGGCTTGAAATTAGCCCTGTATTTATGAGAGATCACTTCATTTGGCATTATACAAAGTTAGGGAGGTATACGGTTAAGTCGGGCTATTGGTTATCCAATGAGTTGGAAAGGGACTTAGATGCCAGTCGAACCAGGGAACCAAGCTTTACAGTTTTAAAAGCTCAGGTGTGGAAGTTGAAGTGTCCCTTAAAAATTAAACACTTCCTATGGCAGCTCTTGCGGGTTCTATGACAGTTTTAACTTGGTTAAATCAACGAGGAGTCAACTGCCCAACTATATGTTTTCGATGTGGAGTTGAAGAGGAAACAATCAATCATGCTTTATTTGAATGTCCCACGACTATTCAGACGTGGGCATTATTCCTATCCCATAGGGGAAGGGATTTGTTCCCATATACATCGATATACGCAAATATGGACTTTTTTTGGAGGATTACAAGGGAGGATACTCTTAGTGGGAAGTGTACAATATTCCCATGGATTATATGGTATTTGTGGAAATCTTGAAATAAGAGATGTTTTCAAGGGGTTGACGGTATACCACATGACATTCTGCAATTGGCAGAAAGCAAATTCCATGCATGGAGAGACGCCCAAAATACTATACCGGATGGTGGACATAATACAGAGGGGGAAATACAGGGAGTGGTTCATCCGCGTACCCATATGCGATGTCAAGTGGATGGTTCGTGGAAGGAGACAGATCTTACTTCAGGACTGGGATGGTGTGTTTCGAAGGTGAGCATCCTGTACTACTAGGGGCGCATGGAATAAGTCACCGAAGATCTTCATTACATTCGGAGATGGAAACTCTTATTTGGGCTATGACATCTATGTTGGAGAGAGGGGTGAAGTGCCAAGAGTTTGAGACAGACTCCTCTGACTTGGTGGATATCGTGCGATATTTAGAAGAATGGCATGCGTTCTCCATTCTTTCATCTAGATTCAGGGATCAGCAAAACCGTTTTCTCGATTCTCTTTATATTTGATTTTTCGATCTCTTAATTTAAAAACAGACTGTTTAGCCCGTTCTGCATGTAATAGAGATTTTAATTTTTCATTTGTAAATAACATTCCACCCAATTAGTTAACCAATTGTAGTGGCATATTTTAATTATAATTTTGGTTGAAACAAGAAGAAGTTAGGTAATCATTCTATTTTTGTTTTTAAAATATGCAACAATTTTTTTTTTTTTTTGCAATAAAATATGAGTTCATTTGAAATCTATGGATTCAAATGAAATATGAGGGAAAAAGTATTTTCTACAATGGATTTATCCGATTTTTTTACCTTTTCTGTATTCTTTGGTTAAAATAGCTATTACACAGCTTGAAGCCCAACATTGGTTTGTTTGGGCCGAAAGTAAAAATATACCGGAAAATCAAATCTAATGTTACCATTATACCCCTGATCAAACATCGTATTTACATTTTCTGCCACTCTTAAACCTTTCCTTATTCCGCCTCTGTCTCGCTCTCTCTCTCTTTCTCGTCGTCACTGCAACAAATCTGTTTCTTTCTCCAGTAACAAACTCCGTAAGTTACACTATTTCGAATCTATTTGTTTATGTCTCTCTGTAATTTTCTATTTTATACAATTATTGACATAAAGATGGAAACTTTTACTTGCAGAAATGGCGGCTGCTTTAGCTTCCAGATTCTCCCGTGGTAAGAGATTCTTCTTCGATCTCATTTCAGTCAGAGTTTCTGTGTTTTTATTATCATTAGATTCTCATTTTTATGCAAATCGATTCAGAGAATCTGTGAATCTGTTAGACTGTGTTGATGGGTTTTGTCTCTTGATGGAAAAAAAAAATCGGAATTTTTATCATAGCTTCAGAAAGTTGTTTTGTTGTTGATGATGCTATTCAATTTCATGCTCAAAATCTGTTCTTTTTTAGGTTTTTGTTCTCTGAATTTGATTCGTACACTAACTCATGTTCAGGAGGACGTTCATTGCTTGGTGGTCTTAACAAAGATTTCTCTGGTTTGATGAATTCTTCCAATGGATTGATGAATGAAACTATCCTCTCTCAGGTCAGAAAAACCAATAACTTCGAATACATTAATTCAGAATCTGCGTCTTCGAATTTCAGTATTTTGCGTGTTTCTATCGATTTTGAAGGATGTTTTGATGTCTTAGAGCTTTTTTTTTTGGGTTAATTTTGGCGGAAACAGCAACAACAACGAAGGACATTCATTCAAATGGGGACGATTCTTAAAGTCGTGGACAATTCGGGTGCGAAGAAAGTGATGTGTATTCAAGCTTTAAAGAGTAAAAAAGGAGCTCGACTTGGTGATACAATAGTTGCTTCGGTGAAAGAAGCAATGCCAAATGGTAAAGTGAAGAAAGGAGCGGTTGTGTACGGTGTGGTTGTTCGAGCTGCGATGCAGAGAGGTCGTGTTGATGGAAGTGAGGTTAGGTTTGATGATAACGCGGTTGTTCTTGTTGATAGCAAAGACAAGAATACGAAAACCGATCGCCAACCGATTGGTACTCGAGTGTTTGGTCCTGTTCCGCACGAGCTTCGCAAGAAGAAACATCTCAAGATTCTTGCTTTGGCTCAACACATTGCGTGAGGCTTGAGAATACAATAAATCCTCTAAAACAACCTAATGGCTTTTTGTGTTGTTCTTCTGTAAACTCTTTTCCACAATTTGTTTCTTTCTTTTTTTCAGCTTTGTGTTGAAACTTTAAAATGTCTCTTAAGCTGTGCTTTGGAACTTTTTTGGTTCATGAAGTATAAAATTCAAAATAAAAGCCGAAAACAATTCAGCTCGATTGAATATGGTTTCTATTTCATTTTAAATTCAACTAGATTTTGACACATGCAAAGCTTAAGATTAAGTGATTAAATATATTTTTTAATCGATTTTAATATTTAAATGTGTATGACATAAATGTAATCAAGTTAAATTTTTGATCAAGCATATTTTGATGCTATTAATTTTAATATTTTTTATGTGCAAAATTGATCAAAACCTATGAAAATGTTATGAGACAATTACAAAAATGCCACATTTTAATGATAAGTTTGCAAGCGTGCCACATGCATGTGCACTTTTGCAAATCTGCCACTTATTTATCCCAAAAAGTCAGTTTTGTCCTTTTCTTTTCTCTCTCACGAAATAATCCAGATTTTTTTATTTATGTTTTTCCTTTCTTTTTCTCTTTTTCTAGATCTGATTTTTTGTTCTCTTTCCTCTTTCTTCTTTCTCTCTCGTTCTAGATCTTTCTTCCTCTTTCTTTCACTTTCTTCTCCTTCATCTTTCTCCTATCTCTCTTTTTCTAAATCTGGTTTTTTTTCTCCATCCTCTTTATTCGCTCTCTCACTCTCTCTCTTTCTCTCTCAAAACAGATATAGAGCTTTTTTTGGATTTAATATCTTTGGAGAAATCAGAAGAAAAAAGAAGAATAAATTTAAATTTTTTTCTGAGAAATTTGAAGGTATGAAAGTAAACCAGATCTAGAGCTTTTTGGGGTTTAATTTCGTTGGAAGAAGTAGAAGAATAATAGATTTTGATTTTTCTGGGGAGATTTGAAGGTATAGATTTGTATTTGTTTTCATTTTTGTGATTTCTCTATGGACGGAAGTTTTTTTTTGTTTATTTGATTTGTGTTGTAGATATGAGTTTTTGATTACAAATCTAAGGTTTTTTTTTCGATTTGGCTTACAGATTTGAGTTTTTGATTATTTATGGGTTAGTTTTGTTTTTGATGTTATTCTTATTGGTCTAAGATTTTGACGTTTTTATAATTTTTTTTAAAGGTTTTATAAAGTTTTTTTAAGGTTTATAAAGATTTTTTACAAGTTTTATAAAGGATTTTAAAAGGTGTATAAAGCTTTTTAAATGTTTATAAGGGTTTTTAAAAGGTTAATAAAGTTTTTTAAATATTTATAAGAGTTTTTTACAAGGTTTATAAGGTTTTTAAAAGGTTTTGTAAGACTGTTTAAAAACCTTAATAACTGTTTAATATTTTTTTAAGTTTTTTATACTCTGAATGAAAGTTTTTTTAGGTTAATAATTTTTTTTAAAGGTTTATAAAGATTTTTTATAAGTTTTATAAGGGTTTTAAAAAGATTTTTTATAAGTTTTATAAGGGTTTTAAAAGGATTTTTACAAGTTTTATAAGGATTTTTTTATTTTTTGTTTTTATAATGTGAATGAAAACCCTAACCCCCTCCCCCCCACCCCCACCCCCCAAAATCTATACCCTAAATGCTCAATAGTTAACCAAAACTCAAAAATTTACAAGGTTTTTATAAAGTTTTTAAAATTGAATAGTTAAAATAATAATTTATAATGTTTTTAAAAGGTTTATAAAGATTTTTTAAAGATAATAAGAGTTTTTTAAAAAGTTTATAAAAGTTTTTAAAAGGTTTATAAAGGTTTTTTACAAAATTTATAAGGGTTTTTATAAAGGTTTTTTTACAAAATTTATACGGTTTTTATATGGGTTTTTAACAAAGTTTATAAGGTTTTTAAAATATTTTGTAAGACAGTTTAAAAACTTTATATAACTGTTTAAAAAAAAATATCTACAAATATTTTAGAGAAATTCAATCTCAGATTTTTTTCTTTTTCTTTTCTTCCTCCTTTTTCTTCTCAATTCACTAAATTCAATCTCAGATCTTAAGTTTTTTTTTTGTGAAATTCAAATTCATGTTTTTAATCTAGTTTTGAGAGAAATAGATGAGATTTAGTTCAAAAAATAGAGTAACGAGATCTGAGAAAAAAGTTTTAAGATTTAGAAAAAAAAATTGAGATCTGCTATAAAATAATAAAAAAAACTAAAATCTGGAAAAAAAAAACGGACAGAAAAAAAAAACTAAAAAAATCAAATTAAATGAGTCAAAGGACAATATGGAAATACTGAAAAAGAAGGGTGGCATGCTTGCAAAGATTTTCAAACAGTGACATAATTGAAAAGTGGCATAGAACATGTGGCATATCTTAAAATTTCTCAAATGTTATTTATTTCAATATATTTTAAGTGTAAAATTAATTTTTATTATTCGTGTAAAGTATAGAATATACGATAAATGATATAAATTTTAGATTTATATGTATTTGTCCAACATAATAAACGAAAAACAATATATATTTTCCAATTATAAAATGTGTAAATATTTGTATATGTCATATTAATCTAAATACATATATATACAATAAATAATATTATGAGATTGTTGTTGAAATAACCTTAAATTTGCGGTCAATTGCAAATGTAACCCCCTCTTTCTCTTTCCTCAAAATTTGAAATAACCAACCATAAAATTCAACTTATTCACGGAAATGCCATTATATTTGAATTAATTTTTTTTTTTAAATCAGATATTCTAAACTATAAAATAAACAACCAGATATATTAACTTATTTACGAAAATGCCATTATCATCAATATTTCCAACCACCATGAACAACCAAAATGAAGCTCTAAATGCTTCCCCAACTAATTAGGAAAGGATAACAGCTTCATTTGTGAGCTCATAACTTCTTCCTTACCCATTTCTTCTCCAATTTCATCTAAAAAACTAACTAAATTTGGTTTTCAAAATTCTTTCTCTCACAATCTATCGATTTTTAATGGTTCTTTCATAAATGACGGCTGGACTTCTTTGTTAACGGTCATATTAGAAGTTTCAGGTGCTTGAAAGAGCTGAAAACCGAGCTCTACGTGTGAAAAAGAACAAAAAACCGTGTTTTCCGATTTTGTAGACTGCACCAGAAGTCTACTAGTCAACGAAATGTTAGATTTGCAATTGACCTTTTTTAAAAATATTCAAAGTAGACTGCTCGTGAAGTCTACCTGTTTTCCTTTGATAAAAAAAAAACACTCGTAGACTTCACGAGCAGTCTACTTGAAAATGAGTTAGTTCTGTATTTGACGAAAACTTTGGCTTTAAAGAGTAAACTTTGACGATAAATGATATAAATTTTAGATTTATATGTATTTGTCCAACATAATAAACGAAAAACAATATATATTTTCCAATTATAAAATGTGTAAATATTTGTATATGTCATATTAATCTAAATACATATATATACAATAAATAATATTATGAGATTGTTGTTGAAATAACCTTAAATTTGCGGTCAATTGCAAATGTAACCCCCTCTTTCTCTTTCCTCAAAATTTGAAATAACCAACCATAAAATTCAACTTATTCACGGAAATGCCATTATATTTGAATTAATTTTTTTTTTTAAATCAGATATTCTAAACTATAAAATAAACAACCAGATATATTAACTTATTTACGAAAATGCCATTATCATCAATATTTCCAACCACCATGAACAACCAAAATGAAGCTCTAAATGCTTCCCCAACTAATTAGGAAAGGATAACAGCTTCATTTGTGAGCTCATAACTTCTTCCTTACCCATTTCTTCTCCAATTTCATCTAAAAAACTAACTAAATTTGGTTTTCAAAATTCTTTCTCTCACAATCTATCGATTTTTAATGGTTCTTTCATAAATGACGGCTGGACTTCTTTGTTAACGGTCATATTAGAAGTTTCAGGTGCTTGAAAGAGCTGAAAACCGAGCTCTACGTGTGAAAAAGAACAAAAAACCGTGTTTTCCGATTTTGTAGACTGCACCAGAAGTCTACTAGTCAACGAAATGTTAGATTTGCAATTGACCTTTTTTAAAAATATTCAAAGTAGACTGCTCGTGAAGTCTACCTGTTTTCCTTTGATAAAAAAAAAACACTCGTAGACTTCACGAGCAGTCTACTTGAAAATGAGTTAGTTCTGTATTTGACGAAAACTTTGGCTTTAAAGAGTAGACTTCTCCGTAGACTTCTCCAGTAGACTTCTCCAGTAGACTGCAAATAGAGTCTACGGCAAGGTTATTTCTGGCATTGACCACATTGTTGACTTTTTGTGTAGACTGCATCAGAAGTCTGTTATGTACGGACGGGTTAGTTTTGCGTTTGACCAAAATCTCAGACATTGACCAAGAAAAACATTTATCAGTAGACTTCTTATGCAGTCTACTACTTATTAAATAAATCAGTAGACTTCTTAAATAAATCAGTAGACTTCTTAAATTAGTAGTAGACTGCATGAGAAGTCTGCCGATACATGTTTGGTCAAACACAAAACTAACCTTTTTAAGAGTAGACCTCTGGAGAAGTCTACTCAAGAAGTCAACAATATGGTCAACTGCAAATGTAACCCGGCCTTTTGAGTAGACTTCAGAACGAAGTATATGCATAGATATCCCAACCTGATGCGGTCCAACCGTGTCCACTCTGCACATAAACCACAAGCTTCTATTAACTCGTTCACAGTTGGACCCCTGTCCAGATCAACTCCCATAAGGGTCCAAAATTGCCGCGTTTCTTCAGTGACCTCTACATCTGGGTTATCCAAGTTCGAAACGTCGCGGCAATTCAGACCGGTAATCTCCTCAAACTCAAGCAATGAAAACCTCAACGGCTTGTTACCAATCAGACTCCATATCTCATGGGGTTTCTTGCACTCTAGCTGAGCAGTTAGTATATAATGAACCATCCTCGATGCCCAGCCAAACTCGAGAGCATTGAACCGTAGCACCAGACCTAATGGAGAGAATAAAAGCTCTTCCCACTCATCTTTCCTTAAGACGTTGCGTAGAGATTCAAACAATTTTGTATTTCCAGCATAGTAGTGTATGCTTTTACCCGCTTCAGGCTCATCTCCTTTGGAATAAAGTCTTGACAGAAAACTTCTTGCATCTATATCCATCATCGCATCCATATCCACTGTATTTCGATGAAGTTAAACCGAATTCGTACTTTCCAGCGGCGGCAGATCGACAAAGAAGACTGAAAAAAGAAAGTCAAAGCTCGAATCAGATAGAGAAATAGCGAGTAAGAGATAGTAAAATCAAAAAGAGTTGAGAGAATGAAAAGAAGGCATGAAGTGTCCGACGGTAATGATGGAGACGGAAGGTGGTAGATCTCTTGTTTGGAGACGAAAGGTTGTAACTTTAGGTTGTAAATTTAGGTTGTAAATTAACCGCATTTTTATGGTTTTATAGGTAGGGTAAATACATTGGTTAAGTTCGGTTAATTTGGATGGGTAAAAAAATTGGTTCAATTTGGTTCAGCTTAACTACACGATTTGATGAATGTTTAAGAAATTCAAATTTAAAAATTTTTTTTTAAAAAATTCAAATTTGCCTCCTCATGTTTAGTAGACTTCTAAATGCGATTTAAATCTACTGGAGAAGTCTACTGCAGAAGTCTACTGGAGAAATCCACTGGAGGAGTCTATGGGAAAGTCTACTGGAGAAGTCTACTAGAGAAGTCTACTGGAGAAGTCTACTAGAGAAGTCTACTAGAGAAGTCTACTGTATCCAAAACCAAACATCGTATAAGAAAATAAAAGCACCGAAACATAGTGAAGACCTTCGATTTGGAAACCTTTGATTACTAAACATACTGAGAGATGCAAACAAAAACACATCCTCTCACAAACCTACTGGGCTTCGATGATGCAAACAAATATACATCCTCTAAATTAAGTCTACTTCACATAAATCGATTATTTTCAATGATTATTCGAAACCCTATACCAAAACTTTCAAAACGTATAATATATTCACTCAAAAGTTAACACTTTTATGCAAATTTGACATTTTAAATATAAAAATGATAAACCCTAACTTTAACCCTAAGTGTAAAAACATGTTTGCAACCTATGATGTACCTTATTTGGTAACCCTTTGTTTAGTATAGTATGTATTTCATTCATAACATAATTTGTCTAAGTATGTTTATTTTTTTGAAATTTTATTTTTCACACATCACAATTATTTATAGTCGGGTCATCAATCAAAATTTTTTATCAAAATATTTTTTGTTAATTTATAAATTTAAATTTAAAATATAATTATATAGTAGACTGCTGTAGTAGTCTACTAAACCACAAAAGTAGTCTTCATAACCTAATTTGTCTAAGTAGGTTTAAATATGTTTAATTTTGTGAAATTTTATTTTTCATACTTCACAATTATTTATAGTAAGGTCATCAATAAAATTTTTTTATCAAAATTTTTTTTGTTAATTTATAAATTTAATTTTAATATATAATTATATAGTAGACTCCATGAGAAGTCTACTAAACCCCGTCCAGTAGACTTCTCATGGAGTCTACGAGTTGATTTTGTAACAGAAGTCTACTAGTAGACTTCTACATTACTTAGTAGACTTCCCTAGGTTAAAACAGTCATTATGCCTCCGTTTTATTGTTTGGTCATAAAGGACGTAGTTGTAATTTCACTACCCCTTTGGTTTATTTTTCTCAAAGATAGGATATATGGGTTACATTTGTATTTTAAATCAATTTTAGGGTCATTTTTTGTAACCACGGCTAATATTATTACACATATAATAATTAAAAGGTATAAAAAGAAAGAAAGAAAAATAGATGATATGGTAAGTCTAAATATTACATTTAGTTGGACTTAGATTTGTAAAACATGTATTAATGGATTAATGTTTAAAAGTTAATAAGAATATGTAGAAATTTTTACCATAACATATAATTTTAATTGAAATATTTTCATTGGTTAATTTAAATGACATGTTCCTTAAAGTCATCATTGAATGACATATAGGATTTTCAATTTAGTGTCTTTTCAATTAATATATAGAGAATTTTACTAAAAATATGTCTTTTTTTTCTTGGTTTATTTACCTATTTGATTCGATTTTTGTTACGGTTGTTTGGATATGATAAAAATTATAATCGAAAACGTATTTTCTCTTCCGATTACTTTTTTTTAAATGATTTCAGTTTGGATCGGATTGTATAATGTACTCGATTTTTTTTTTTTTTAAGTTCCATTGCGAATCGAAATACTTCAATTTATGTAGTAGTGTGTGAGTTGTAGATGATAATTGTTTTTTTTTCTGATGTTTATTTATTTATTTTTGTTTAAAATGTTATTTATATTTTGTTTAATTGCAATTTACCTTTATATTATTGTTTATTGAATGTGCATCCTATAAGTGTAAAAATTTCAAGTTCAGCCCTCTGTTTATTCTATGCCAATTGAACTCAAAAACCCTTCTATAAATAATTGTTCTGGCTCCGTCACTGTTCGTCGTCGAGGTCTAAAACCCATCTGTTAAAGATGTAACTGATTTCTTTATTTATTGGAGTTTTTTAGTTCAATTGGCACAGATAAATTAATATAAAAATAAATTGCAATTAAACAAAATATAAATAACATATCTATGCCAGATATGTTTGATCTCTTCCAAAAGATCATTTGCAAGCTGATTTTTGATCTCTTCCAAGAACTTGTAGGTAGTGATGTTGAGAAACTTGGAAACCAAAATCTCAAGAAATTAGTTTGCAAATGAATTCAATTTGCATAGATATCTTGAGTTTATCTATGCAAATTGAACTAAAAAACCCCAATATATAAAGAAACAATTACCTCTTCAAACCAGTGGTGGTCCCAGACAGTTTTTTTACTTAGGTCAATAGTAAGAATAAAAAAAAATTTATTTAAAATTGTAACAAGGGGCCTCGAACCCACTATTCTACCAAATATGCCAACAAATCTTCATTGGTTTTTATGTATTAAAAATTTATTTAAACATATAAGACAGGTCAAGTGACCTACCTTTCTCGCCACTGCTTCAAGCGATGGGTTTTACACCTCGAAGAAGAACAGTGGCGAAGCCAAAACAATTATTTATGGAAGGGTCATAATAATTTCTAACATTGTTAGAGGAAGGCACACAAGAAGAATTTTTTTCTTTTCAGTTCTACTTTGCAGAACAAACAGCAGAGCTTCTTATTCTTAAGTAAAAACCGTATGTCTCTCTTTCTTGTTTGCTTAATTTCGTTCGTTACCAGAAGAAAGTTTAGGATTTGTTGAATAGATTTGTGTATTGAAATAGAGATAAAAAAAAGTGTTAGAAGTTGAGTACAATTTCGACTCTCACGTGGTACAAGCTTTCAATTTAAGTGTCCCAACTTTGAAAAGGGAGCAAATTGATAATGTGCTTTTGATTGATGAAAGTCTCAGATTGTGAAATTGGAAAATTGAGATTGATCACCCTGGTTTATCTGAGACTGATGAAAGTTTCAGACTGCAAAGTTGGGAAATGATGAGTTTTAAGTATATGTCTCTTTTTTTTTCTTTTTTTTCCCAGATGGAGATGGATAAGTTTATGAAGACAACATTCAAAATTATGGCGATAAGCTCAAGTGCAGGATTCGTCTAGAAATTATGAACTTTCAAGATTGGTGGCAACCACATCCAGTGGCAGCATCATTGTTGTGGAGGATATCGATTGTTGCACCGTAGGTTTCAACAAAAATAGAGATCTTGAGCTTGGATAGTCCGTGAAGTAAAAGTATGAACTCGATTCACAATTTTCTGTTAAGTTTCCAATTTTTTGTAACAATCCAAATATTGATTTAACTTTTTTTATTAGGTAACACTTTCTGCACTGCTTAATGTTTTGGATGGATTGAAATCAGTCAATGCCGAGGCGATGATCATAGTTTTGACAACAAACTACGTGGATAGAATTGATCATGCATTGTTGAGGCCGGGACCCATTGATTGTGAGTTCCACTTGTCTTATTGCACAACTACAATTTCCAAGTTTCTCAACATTAGAGCATGTTTATTAGTGATACTCTTTGAGTATCATTAACATTAATTTAGTATTAGTTTTATTAGTAATTTAATCTATGAGACTCATTAAGATTTTTAAAAAATTTGTATGTGTAATGGTGATACTCAATGGGTATCTAAAGAATAAAAAATAAAAAATAATTTATTTTTTAATTAAAATAAAATGTAAAAATCAAATTACTATATAAATATACAAGATTTTATAAAAACACTAATTTCTTATATTTCATAAAATTTTAAACGTATATTATAATCCGTGAAAATTTCTTTAACTCGGCTCTAGTCTTCAGTTGTGCCAAATTTTTTGCCAAATATGCTCAACCAAATCAGTTTTCAATTGTTTATGCATTCTTTCCTCACGAACTAGAGCTCGATTAGCCATCATATTGTTCACATTTGTAGATGTCTCTGTAGAATACGTGTAGTCCACTTGTGAAGTCCCGCTTTCTCCTCCTTGTGCAAATTCTGATAAATCATATTGAGTGCATTGGTCTCGTTCGTCTTCTACTATCATATTGTGCAATATGATACATTCTCTCATTATCTTCCCTATTTTTGCTTTATCCCAAGTAAGCGATGGGTTTCTGACAATTGCAAATCGAGCTTGCAAGACTCCAAAAGCACGCTTGACATCTTTGCTGACGGCTTCTTGACAATTAGCAAATAATGATGCTTTGACACCTTGTGGCTGAGAAATTGATTAGATGAAAGTTATCCATTTCGGATATATACCATCGGTGAGATAGTAAGCCATATGGTATTGACAACTATTGACAAAGTAATTGACCTTTGGAGCTCGACCTTCTAATATATCATCAAAAACTGATGAGCGGTCTAAAACATTGATATTGTTAAAAGTACCTGGAGGTCCAAACAATGCGTGTCAAATCCAGAGATCTTGTGAAGCCACAATCTCTAAAACAATTATCGGTTTTCCATGTCCACGTGAATTTTGTCCTTTCCAAGCCGTGGGACAATTCTTCCACTCCCAGTGCATACATTCAATGCTTCCTATCATCCCGGAAAATCTCCGAATCTCTCCAATATTTAGTAATCGTTGGAGATCTTCTGCTGTAGGCCTTCTAATGTACACATCTTCGAACAAATATATAATTCCATCGATAAAATTTTCTAAACAATTGTTCGCAGTGGTTGCACCGAGCCGGAGGTATTCATCCATCGCATCAGCTGCAAGCCCATATGCCATCATCCGAATTGCGGCTGTACATTTTTGTAGGGCAGACAAGCCGAACCTTCCGGTAGCATCTTGCCTCTGTTGAAAGAATGGTACCTCATTGGAGAGTCTTTGAACAATTTGCATGAAGAATGGCTTGTTCATTCTAAAACGTCGGCAAAATTTACCATCGGGGTAAACAGGCTGCTCACTAAAGTAATCATTCCATAATCGGATATGTCCTTCCTCGCGTCCTCTTTCTATATGTAATCGTTTTTTTCTTTCCTTTTGGCCGCTTGTTGTTGAGTGTAATCATCTACACAATCTTCATAAATCCTTTCAATTTCTTTATCGAAAGTTTCATCAAGAATTTGATCAAAATTTTCAAAACTTGTAGAAGTGTGAGGATGAGTAGACATATTTTCTTTGTTTGGCAATTTGAAAAAAATTGAAGAGAGAATGAAGAGAGAAGATTTGATACTTCAAAGTGAATGGAGATAATGGAGTATATTTTATATTCGATCTTGTTGTTTGCAACCACATAAAGAGAATAACAATACAAGTTGAGCTAAAACACAAAGATATTACAACCACAAACACTTGAAAACAATACAAGTTAAGCTAAAAAAACAAAGATATTACAACCACAAACACTTGAAAACAATAAAAGTTGAGCTAAAAAACCGACAGTGCTTACTACTACTTCTTCTGATGCTATAATCAAATCGACAGTGTCTTGTGTGCCACTTGTTCCTCCTGCACATTGTGATAGTAATATCAAAAATCAATTCTTGATGCTAAATAAAAGACATTCCAGTATCAATAAAAGACATAAAGTGTGATAGTAGTTAAGACTAACCATAAGTTAAAATTGTGGCAACAAGAATCATCCACTTGTTCCTCCTGCAAGAATCATACACATATCAATGACTTTGGCAAAACAGAATGAACCACACAAATATTGAAAACAATCAAGTTTACCTATTTCATTGCACTTCTTCCTGCACATTGAATCATCAACTTCCTCTTGCAATTGTAAGTTAAAATACAAGTATCAATGAGAGTAGAAAACCAACAAGCATATCTAAACTGTAATGTAGAACAAAACAATCAAGAATTTACCTATTTCATTTCACATATCAGTTATTAGCATGTCCTTAAGAGTTAGTTCTCTCTCTGATAATGGTTGGGTTTTGGCAATAAGAGTATCAAGAAGTTTCTGCTTTGATAGTCTTTCCTTAATACTCAAGTCCTCTTTCTTCATCACTCAAATCTCCTCGAGCACCTTTAGGGAATTTCCATATGTTTCTTCACTCTTCCCTTTACCTCTCTTTTTCTCTTTGGCCTTGGAGACCTTAACACCGGCAGGCCTCTCCTCTGTTTCTTCTTCCATAGGGCAGCCAGTCTTGGAGCTAGAGGTAAAACCAGGACCCTCACTAACCTTAGCTCGTTTGCAGCTTGGACTATTTTTATCACTGAACATAAGACACCATTTATGGTCATTTCGGAGCAGTCTCCAAGCATATTCTAGTGTGAACTCATCTTCTGATCCTGGAAGTACACTTGGTACGCTAGCTCCATAACATCATCTTCATTCTGGCCACTCCTTTTATTCTGTTTGGCATACTCAAAGTATCCCGCAAACTTACTCACACACTCATTGATTTTAGCCCATTTTTGCTTGCATGTATTGACCTCCCTCTTTGGCAGCTTGGCCACAACAGGACTTGAAGCATAAAGTGCTGCAACTCGTTGCCAGAATGCCCATCGCTTCTGCTCATTACTAACTACTGCATCTTTAGATGTGTTGAGCCAAGCACTAACAAGTTCTTTCTCTTCAGGAACACCCCATCTATGCCTAGCTTCCCTTTGGTCGGCTAAATGTGGTTGGTTTGAAGGTGATTGTGTTTGGAAAAAGGGTTTAGGAGTGTTGATCTCTTGTTGGCTTTTCAAGAGATCGGTGAAGGTTGGAGAGGAGGTCAATGGAATGGTAAAATCCATATCCATTTTACTTGAAATGAAATAAGAAATTGAACAACCTAATCTGTTTGAGAGGAGCTAAGCAAAGGAGAAACCTAATATAGTGTTCAAAGAGTTAAGGAGTTTATGTGTTATGCTCCACAGAGATATGGAGTAATTGTGAACACTCCCAACTTAGTAAATGACCAATCAAATTTGTCTTCAATTAGAGTTAGGTTTACAAAATTTAAATCAGTGACTTAAAGACTAAATGTCTCCATCACCATCAGTTATAAATTGTCTTTATATTTACTTCAGTTTGGTTACTTTAGTTTAGTTTTGTTTAGTTTTGCTAAGTTTTCTTTACTAACTTAACTTAGTTTAGTTTTATTTTCATCACCATCAATTACCAAACTAGTAGTTTTGTTTACAACACACACACACACATTAATGCTAAATAGTTAAGAAGATTCTATGCTAATTAGTTAAGAAAATTCTATGCAGAACACACACATAACTGATAATTACGAAACCATTCTATGCACAACAAACACACATTAATAGATGAGAACACACGCAGACATTACTGATAATAAGTTAACAAGCTTCTACGTAGAACACACAAGCATTACTATTAATTACACAGCTAATAAGTTAACAAGACTGACCTGTCCAAGGCTTCAAATGTCTTTCTGGAAACTTGTTATCCTCCTCCAAGCATCCAATTACAGCATCACAGATACTCCATACAAAAACAAGAGATAAACGAGTGTAAGTGAAAAGCATTTGATTCTAATAAGTGATCATTTCTGGAGACAAATGATCACAGATACTCCATACACACAAGCATTTCTGGTATCCTCCATAAGAAGTTGATTCTAAGTGAAAAGCAAGTGTAAACTAATACCAATAACATAACATATCAATTATGTTCGAAATCCAAACGAGATATGAATCAAACACTCATATGAAAACAAATCAATAATCTAAAAGGTTCAATGTCCCATAAACTAATCAATGAGTCGATCGGCTCGAGCAACAATCAACAAGGTTCAAAATAACAGTTAAAAGGTTGAAGAGCTTAACCTCGTTGGTAAGCTGTTGCTGAATTTCTGCGTCGATCTCTAATAAGGGGAAAAAACGAAATAGAGATAAGGTCGGCGAAAACATGAAATAGAGAAAGAGATAAGGTTAGACAAAACACGAAATAGAGAAGGAGAAATCAGAGAAAGAATAGAAACGAGTACCTGAAGCTCTTGAGAAGATCTTTAAGCAGATCGGTGAAGGAGAGATCACGACAAAGCAGATCGATTAGACTGAAGAGAGATGAATCGACATGCAAGGTTCGAATCTCCGAGATCGATGAGGGTTTGAGAGAGAGAAGGGTTTCAACCTATTCAAGATGAAGGAGAAGACGATTAAAGACATGCACCATCAAAGTGAAGACGATTCACCGTCGGATTCATCGTTGGAATCGTGGTTGGTGAGTCCCCATCGCAGTCGCACCAGAGAGAAGGGTTTGGTAGAGAAAGAAGAATCGAGAAAATGAATCAGAAATTTTTATTTCCCCCAACCCTAAAAAACTCGCTCCAATAAAACGTCGCCACGTATCCCATATGATCCGTCTCAACCGGATCAGTGACCCGAGACGACTCACGCAAATCTTGGGCCAAAAATTAATATTTTAATTGTTTTAAGCCTATGATACTCTCACAATTTTACCGATAAACATGCTTTCGCTATCCACAAGCTCTTGGAAGAGATCTGAAATCAGCTTGCGAAGGATCTCTTGAAAAAAATCAAACATATGTGGCATAGATATGTTATTTATATTTTGTTTAATTGCTATTTACCTTTATATTAGTATTGTTTATTGAATGTGCATCTGTAAAATTTTCAAGTTCAGCCCACTGTTTATTCTATAAAAAAATTGGTTTATTTTTTCCTTTTTAATTTCATGTTCAAACTTTAAAATGCAATAGATTTACTGAAAAATAATTATTATTAACACAGAAATTCAAAACAAAATCAGGAAAAAAAAAAGTCGAGATCAAGTGAGAGTCTACGATAAGGAGATTTCATTTCGAGAGGAAAACCACCGTCAAAGTAGCTCAATACTCCGGCGATCTACGTGTTGAAGATTAAAGACCATACGATCCTAGATCGATCCACCGTGAGACTCGCCGGAGTTTATTCTCCCCACCGATTCGTGTTCGAGCCGCGAAGGGAGTAATTCCTTCTTCCGATGTTCTGGTGAAGTCGAGAGTGATGATAATGATGGAAGTTGAAGGATCGAGCACTTCGATGAATCGTGCTCCTGATCAATCATCCTTCCTACGATCGAGGCGATCTAAAGGTGATTAACCCTTTTTGCCTTAGGATTTCGAAGTTTTAATCAAAACCAAGTCTAAGTTCTTACGAGTTAAAAAATAAATCTCTGATTTGGTATCGATTGTTGCATTGTTTATAGATTCATGTAGCTATTGATTGGTGCATTACTTTGAATCACTGTGAGTGTGTATTGATTTGGTGTCGGTGTGTGTGTGTTTTTGGCAGCTCTGTATCAGTTTAAGCAACAGAAACTCCCAGCTTGTAAGCCAGTTTTAACACCAACATCGGTTAGTAAAAATGTTCTGATTGTTGATACCAATTCATAGCTTTGATAGTTGAAATTCACACTCAAAGGTCATGTCTTGCAGGTCATAACAGTGTTTTTACTAATGGGTTTTGTTTTCATTCCCATTGGCTTCATTACTCTCCGTGCTTCTCGTGATGTAAGTCGAAAACCTTATATCTTGTAGTTGAGGTGTAAGTTCTGGAGAAGACTTTTTAAAATCCTTCAATGGCAGGCTATTGAAATTATAGACCGGTATGATGTTGACTGCATTCCTGAAGAATATAAAGCCAACAAACTGTCATACATAACAAATTCATCGATCCCAAAGAATTGTACACGTTACTTAAAGGTAATGCTTTTCTGATTCTATTGATTCTCAGTCAAAAGAAATCTTTAGAGTGTCTTCACTGTTACATATTGGTGGTTTTTAGACTTTCAATATCTTTGATTTGTATGCACCATTGTAGGTACAAAAGTTTATGAAAGCTCCCATTTATATTTATTACCAGCTTGATAACTACTATCAAAACCACCGGCGGTAAATAACAACATCCCTTCTGTTATTTACTTTTCAAATGTGATTATGAGGATATCAATCATGTGCAAGCGGATAATTTTTTTCCAGATATGTAAAGAGTAGAAGTGATCAACAACTGTTATATGGACTGGAGTATAGCCACACAAGTGCTTGTGAACCCGAGGAGTCATCTAATGGTCTCCCGATTGTTCCTTGTGGGTTAATAGCTTGGAGTATGTTCAATGATACATTTATGTTTGCTCGTGAAAGTACGAAACTGAAGGTGAGCCGGAATAACATTTCGTGGACGAGTGACCGCGAGCACAAGTTTGGAAAGAACGTGTATCCTTTCAATTTCCAGAATGGAACTCTGATTGGTGGAGCAAAATTGGATCCAAGTATTCCAGTAGGCATTCTTAACTACTTCAGTTATATTGCATAAAAATCGTAATCATATTGAGCTCAAGCAATTCTGTTTATATCGCAGCTAAGTGAACAGGAGGACTTTATTGTGTGGATGCGAGCAGCTGCTCTACTAAGCTTCCGGAAACTATACGGACGAATCGAAGAAGACTTGGAACCAGGCAATGTTGTTGTAGTAAATTTGATGAACAATTACAACACTTATAGCTTTAGTGGGCAGAAAAAGCTTATTCTCTCCACATCAAGTTGGTTAGGAGGAAGAAACGATTTCCTCGGGATCACCTATATTGTCGTCGGTTCTTCTTCCATAATCATATCAATTATCTTCATGTTGCTTCATTTGAAAAATCCAAGGTAAAACGATACATTTGCAGACAACTTTTTTTTTGCCTTCCATCGCTTATATGCATCATTTTTTAATCTCAGGCCTTATGGGGACAATTCTTGGAATAAGAAAAGCCTTTCGAATTGAGAAGCTGTTACATTCTGTCTCTGACAGATTCTGATTCCAGGTTCATATATACATATATTCCCAAGTACGCAAGAGCTGTATAAGTCATATAGATATAGAGAGTATATAACCAATCTATGAGCCTATAGTTCTAGAAAACTGATTAGGTTCCTCCATTTTCTCTATTACCCTTGTGTGTTTGGTTTTCGGGGTCTAAAGATTATCCGAAAAGATCATTGTTTGACCCCTTTTCAACTTTTAAACCTCCAACGTGATGGGTTATTTGGGTATTATCTGTTTTTAGAACCTCTAAGTTAAGTAAATCTAACAAAAGCATTCTAGAGAATGCATCACTGGTGATCTCAAAACCGCACAATTTTTTCTTCCATATCTCGAAAAATCGTCATGTTTCTCATTTTCCATATTTGTCACCTTAAGTGTTTTATTTAACCTCTACCAATTGACCCCTCCACTTCTCATATGTACCTCTTAAGTTCTCCAGCTCAAAGATCTTTTCATTCATTTAGTCAAATCATCTTTCAATCTTCCTCTGCCCTCTCACCCGTAAAGAAACCGTTGTTTCTGCTGCATCGGGTGAAAGAAAGAAAATAATATGGCCAAGGAAATGAGATTTGTTCAAACATGGGGAGAGGTAGCACCCAGGCTTATTGTATCTCACCAGAAACAACAACAGCAATTCTCGAGCTCACCGAAGCTTGAGACGATTCATGAAGAAGGTGCGCCGAAGCAGATTGTGATCTTTCTTCCTCTTGTACTCTCAATGATTTTGTACATGGTGTTGCACGAGAGTATCAAAGATTATTGATTTTAACCTGTCTTTTGGTATTTTTTGACTTCTGAAACTTTTTAATGTGTGATGGTGAAAAGAAGAGAATGTTCTGGACAATAAAAGAGAGAGATTTGAAATGTTGTTAATGGTGGAACGTTGATGACAAAATCTCTATATGAATTTAGGTCGGTAGAAGGTTGAAAATTGAATTGTCTATCTTTTTTTTCCATTTTCCAGGATTTGTAATCTGATTTCTGATTATTTAACTGAATAAGCCTTGAGAGTTCCAGAAACATATGTTAAATCGTTTTTTTTTTGTCATCTGGTTATAATATGAAAACCCAAGAAAATTGTATTATAACTAACTTTTAGTCGTTATTTGATTTTGAATATCAAAAAAATTACGACGGTTGGAATAACCAATCAATATTTATTTATTTTACTTTTTTCTTTTCTTATTTTCATGGAATTATTGATTTGTGTATTTTAAAATTTAATAGATTTGAAAATCATAATTAAATATTATGAAAAAAAATCAGCTAAAATGTTGTTTGTGAAGAACATGAAAATTGTTATCGGACCACCAAACCAAGGGGGTGTCGTCCCTTAACAGGTGAAGATCATGCGGAATCATGGAATCATCTACAGAGCAAGTTGTTTCTAACAAGACTCTGTTACTTGATACGAAGAGGTATGGTTATTGGAAGGTTACGATGATGCAATTCATTCGTTGCCAAAGAGAAGATGCATGGACGGCTGTTGAAGATGGTTAGGAAGCACCTTATGATCTCACAGAGGAAGGATTTAAAGTGCTTAAGCCAAAGTCAAGTTGGACAACTGAAGAAAAAAATCTGTCAAAATTCAATGTTCGTGCCATGAACACTATCTTCGGTGGTATAGATGAAGATGAATTCAAGCTTGTTCAGAACTGCACATCTGCAAAACAGATCTGGGATGTTTTGCAGAAGTCACATGAAGGCACATCTAATGTGAAAAAAAAGACTGGATCAGCTTGCTTAACGATTTGAAAATCTGAAGATATATCCAAATGATACGATTGTGCAGTTCAGCTCCAAGATTAGTAGCATATCAAATGAAGCAGAAGCTTATCAAGAAGGTTCTGAGATGTCTGCCTAAAAAATTTGCAGCTCACAAAGTTGTGATGAGAGTTTCAGGTAACACAAACTCCATGAGATATGAGGAACTTGTAGGAATACTCAAATATGAGGAAATGGAAGTTGATGATGATAAAGGAACAACATCCAAAAAGATCGCTTTTACTACTGAAGATGAGATCAACAAATTCCAAGAATTAAAAGATGACATGTCTCTAATGGCAAGAAACTTTGGAAAAGCCTTGAGACGTGTCACTCAGGATCAGAATCAAGGGTCTTCAATTCTGTCTCAGGGCGTTGACAGTGGAAATCAGAGAAATATCGCCCTAGTGAAGACAAGGATGGGAACAAAAGGGAAGTCAATTGCTTTGAGTGTGGAGGGATCGGCCACATTCGACCGGAATGTCCTGTCACTAGGTGGAAGGATATGAAGTGCTACGAGTGCAAGGGAGTAGGACACACAAAGGTGGAGTGTCCAAATCTGCAAAGAAAAAGGAAAAATTCTTTATTAGCTTTAGCGAATCTGACTCAGAGGAAGAGAAAGATCGAACAGAGGATGAGATGTTCAACTTTGTTGCTTTAACAGCAGGTTCTCAAGAAGCACCTATTCTGTATGAAATAGACTCTTAAGAGGAAACTGTAGAAGTTGATCCTGATGAAGCTTATCGTGTTCTTTACGAAAGTTAGGTTCAACTAGGAGAGGATTGTCTGGAGATTGCTCAGGATATTTCTCGTCTCAAGGAGGAAATCAAACAACAAGAAGAAAAGAAACAAGAAAGAAGAAGGTTGAGAGAAGAAGCAAATGTTGATTGGTTCAAAGTTGAATATCCTGAATTCAAGAGTGAAGTTGAGGAAAAAAAAGTTCATTAACTTCAAGGTCTGATTAGGGAACAACGCAGGGAACATGAGCTGATGAAAATGGAAGATGCAGAACTTGACAGGCAGATAAGGTTGCTCAACAATGGATCTCAACAACTTGATAACATTCTGGCCATGGGAAGAACCGAATCTATTCGTTGGGGTCTTGATATCAAGGTGTATCCAGCTGTGATAGAGAGTCTCAAGGTGAAAAAATTATCTTTGTCAAGAGCAGTGGTTCCACAGAAGCTACTCAAAATCAAGATGGTCATGTGCAGTCTCCAACTCCGAGACATGTCTGGAATGACTCAGGAACTGGTTATAGCTTAAATGCTAAGACTCCAAGGGCTGCTCGTCAAAAAAAGATACACACTCCCTCAGGGTCCATCTTGTTTGCAAAGAATTTGAAGGGTATTCAGATCCAAACAAAAAAGCTCCAAGGAAAGCAAGTATGAACAAACAACAAAAGAATTTTGGTCCTAAGCCACATGGTGAATCTGCTCACAGATGGGAAAAAAGGTCACAGATGGCAGCAGTGTTTCAAAAGAAAGAAGAAACTTTTGATGCTCTGGAACTCAAACAAGTGTTGGATTGAACCCACAAGATACAGGTGTATATGGATTACCAAGAAATATCTCTATGATAAGAAAGCTGCTCTAGATGAAGCTGGCAGTGAGGATGATTCTGTTTCTAAAAGGAAGGATCAACATTCTGTGGCCAACATGGCATGGATCACTGATCTTGAGAAGGATGAAGAAAAGTGGTACTTTGACAGTGGCTGCTCTAAACACATGACTGGTGATAAAACTCTTTTGAGCAACTACTCTGACTTAATCAAGAGAAGTGTCATGTATTGAGATGGAAAATCTGGACACATTACTGGAAAAAGATCTACTATCAACAATCATACTCCACATCTTGCTGAAGTATACCTTGTTGAAGGTCTCACTGTGAATCTGATCAGTGTGAGTTAGTTGTGTACAGATGGATTGAATGTTGTGTTCGATATGAGTGGCTGTCGTGTTATTGACTCTGAAGGAAACACGGTTCTTTCTGGGTCCAAGGTTGAGAACAACTGCTATATCTGGGAATATTCTGAGGGATGTCAGTTTGATCAGATGACTGAACATGATCTGTGTAATCAGGAATCTGAGTATCCAGATTCTTCTGGTGTCAGACCAGTACATAAGTTCAACGCAACTGATGAAGATGATTGCTGGTCCTTGAGCATCATTATCCATGAGATTTGGTGGGTATCATTAGATATAAAATTATTAAAATTTGAGTAAAAAGAAGAAAGAGAGTGTTTTTGGTTGAAATAATAGAGTGTATTGAAATATAAAATTAATAAAAGTTGAGTAAAAAGAGAAGATGAGTTGATACTTTTGGAGAGAGAGTGTCTTTGTATCAATAGGTTGATACTTTCGGAGAGAGTTTAAACTTTAGTTGGAGTGTGTTTAAATATAAAATTAATAAAAGTTGAATAAAAAGATGAAAGAGAATGTATAAAGTTGAGTAAAAAGAAGAGAGAATGTATGTTTTAATAATTTTATATCTAATGATACCCACCAAATCTCATGGATAATGATGGTCTTAGGTGTTCACAAAGAACTAGAATATCTCACTCAAAATTCTGGAATCTGATCACTTGTTCCTCAGATTACAGCTCAACAGGTAGCAAGTCAACTATCATTAAATGTTTGTTTGATGGTTTGGTGTTAAGTGGTGCAGATCCAGAAAGGAGTATAAGTACCAGCTGGAGAGCTTACCAGAATAAATTTCTAGTGAGCCACAACTCTGTGCTCATGCAGAAATAGAAGCAGTGGGTTATCAAACTTCTTCTTACTTAATTGAGTATGGAACCAAAGTGTGAAATGTGCATTCATAAGACACAGACTCTGGCTGACTGGGGTATGACTTATGATATGTCCTATTCTCTACTTGATTGCTTGTGTCTTGCATGGTGCTTATTGAACTGTCAAGCCAAACTAAGAACTAAGCATATTTATACTAAGCACCATCTGATTCTAGAGTTTGCTAGGCGTTTCTAGTTGAAAGCACACTAATTTGCTCCGATGATAAGTCCGCAAAAAGATTTCTTAAAACTCTGTTTTCAAAAATGGTGGCTAGGTCAAAAGCTCGTCTTACTCTTTGTGAGCACTGAGTTTTGACCTGTTATAGTTGGGTGTGTAGAACATAGTTATGTCAGGATGGCAAGTGTATTTAATCCATTGTACAGATCACCTTTCAAAACCTCTCATCAGAGAAAAAACTACTTATCATACATGTTCAGATTTGTGCTTCCTCCTCTTAACTTTTTATCTCTGTTGGGTTAGCAAAGAAAACATCCTAAATCAAAAAGAGAGGATGAGAAAGAAAATTTCAAAACAAAGTTGTTTATAGCTCAAGACGCCTGAGCAGGGAAGGGGTTTTCTGTTTTGTGTCTGAATCTCTCTAGACAAATTCTGAATATGTATGTTGATGTGAAGACTAGTCTGAGTGGATCACTGAGTGTGAAAGCTCCTCTGTGAGAAATAGCTACCTCAGTGGGCTGGTGAGTTGATCACCTTCAAAAAGACTTCCGCGTGTTATTCTGACTTCGACTTGTGGGTCACATACCTTCTTAGACAGGTTTGAGGGTTGATGTCTCTATTCTGTATATTCATATATTTATAAGTATATATATTGGTTAAAATGGTTCTTCACATTTTGACTCTCTTGTTTTGATCTCGAGTATGTGTCTCTTCTTCGAAAACATTGTCCTTTGTGACTCGTGTGTCATTATGGTTGCCCAATTGTTCATGTTTGAATAAAGTGCGTGTACATCCTCTGGCTAGTATGGTCTGTTTAATTTTATTCATCCAGTTCTAAGTCTCTTAAGTTATGTGATGCATCTGGTCTGTCTCTATTGTCTTATGATAGTAGGCTAGGTCTGTGTCTCGTGAAATATATTTGTCTTGGGTTCTTTAACTGAAAATTTCATGGATCTGGTCGCCGCCTTGTTTATTATTCCGGCAGAGTTATGGTTTGACACTTTTTATCAGGAAAGTATGAGACTCTTACTACTAATATACTTGGCTTGCCCATAATTTTGATAAGATTTGTTACATAGATTATGGCCCAGATACACTCAGTTCACCTTGCTGGACTTTGGCCCATCGTTGACGGTTCGAAAAAGGAAATTTCTCGATTGACGGTTTGTTTTCGCCAAAAACGAGATTTTTAAGGGAAAAACTGCTCACGCCTTAAGACATCAAATCAAGAGTAACTGTTCTCTTTCCTAATTACGAACCCTAGTTTCTCTCCCCTACAGTTTCTATCTCTCTTATTCTCTCATTTTTTCTGCTTGCTCTCGTCTTCACTAAAGTGCAGAAATAAGCATGTCTAAGTCACCGAAAAAGATTGCCAACACCACTGAAGATCCATCTCTGGCCAAGTCCAAAAGGGTTGTTGCATCCGAGAAAGGCAGTGGCTCGAAAGCCAAGAAGTAGAAATGTACTGCCATTGTCAAGGTAGAACCAAAGCAAGTTCCGATGTCTCAGCGAGTTCAAACCAGAGGTCAGAACCCTCTCATAAATCCGACAACGGTCTCAGCGCTTCTCACTGTCGAGGACGACAGTGAAGACTCTATCTCTGGGAACAGAGACTATGTGACTTGTCAAGAGTCAGATCTACCTACTGGTACGGCTGCTGGTGCCATCAAGATCTACAAAAGATCAACATGCATTTCATTTGGAGGAAATTGTGGATGATCCTCAGGATGTAAGACTGGCCTTCATGAAGAGATATGAAGAAAACTGTCAGATTGTCTTTGCTCGTGACCTGAAGTATCCGGAACTCAAGAAGTGTGCTATGGCTCCCTATGACAACAGGTTTGCGTTTCTTTCTACTGCGAACAAACAAAAGCTCATCTCTATTAGGAACTTCAATGAGATGTAAGTTCTTCTTCTGGGTATTGACGCCAATCAGACTGCTGAGAAACTCATTCAGGCCGCTAGTCTGATTCCCACAGTTACTGAAATTGATACCTTCTGTCCTGAAGTGGTCAAGGAGTTCTATGCCAATCTGGATGATATAGAACTTAGAGAAGAGGGTCAAAACTGTGTGTTTGTCAAAGGTGCGATGTATGAGTTCACTCCCACTATCATCAACATGATGTTTCAACTTCCTGATGTGCCTTATGAGTCGGATTCCCCGGTGGTTCCTAATGAAGAACCATCATAGGATGTTGTCTCCCTACTCATCAATGGTCACATCAAGAAATGGGAGGATCTTTCCACCTCTCGGATGAGCAAGACTATGGCTCTGCTGTACAATTGGATGCCATCAGCCAACAGATCATCTCTGAACAAAGATCGTGCCATTATGGTCTCTATGGTAGTCAACAAGACACCGTTTAACTTTGGCAAACTGGCCTATGATAAGATCATGTCCTGTGTCAATCTGCAACCACCCAACAAATTGGCCTGCCAAATCTGATTGATTAGATCCTTGCGTTTCAACGTATTGTACCTATATTTGTTGGGGATCGCACGTCTGCTGCTCCTGAACTCATCCGTTTGGACTCCAAGGCTTCGTCTCAGTATGGGATTCCTCTGGATCCGGCCGCTCCTTGTCTAATGTCTGATCTCAAAGAAGCATCTTCCCTGATCAACAGCATTATGACCAAGCTATGAGGTTTTGTATCTTCGGTCTGTTTCCTGCTTTTAATGATCTATGCATTCAATTATTAGTGTTTTTACATGAGTATGCATCCAAGCAGGGGGAGATTATAGAACCACGGTTAGCAAGGAACTCGGAGTGAAGGCAACTGATGCAAAGGACGAGGAGGCTCAGGGTGAAGAAGAGGAAAATGGATCTTCCTGTTAAATGATCTACTCTGCTATGTTTCTTAGTTATTCTATCTATTTTGCTAGTACCTTGAACATTGGTATTGTATTTCTGTTTTGGTTGTTGAAAACACCTCTAAATGAGGTCGTTAAGATGATGAACTTAAGGTTGTTTTGGATTTGTATGCTTATGTTTTAGAACCTCTTACTATTTGGCTCAGCAGTTTGTTTATCAGATTGCTAATTCTCTTATTTGGTTTGAGGTTGCGATAGTGTTTCATGAGTGTTAGTGTGAGGATTGGTTTGCAGAATGTACTTGGTGTATGTTCGTTTGTTCCTTGTGCAGGTTGCTTGGATTGTCATACTCAAGTAAAAAAGGGGAGATTGTAAGTGCAAAAGAATTTATTGAAGCAACAGGCAACTAAAGCAACAAGTAGCTGCTGAAGAAACAGAGTGTTCGTGTGCTACACTGGAGCTGGAAGAAATAATCAGAAACTAAGAAGAAAAGTCTTCTTATGACTTGGCAAGCCAGGTGGCACATTGGGTTGAGAACCGCACTAACGAGAAGCTTGCGATAGAAGCTGGGTTCAGGAAACAAGGCATTATTACGCAAGTGCACAAAGTTAAAGTGCAAGTGGGTGTACTTACCGTTGAGCAAAGGTTGATGGGACTTGTCGTACGACATCTACAGGAAGAGTTTTGTTGCCCTTCCGGATCAAGGGGGAGCTGTTTTTAGGGCTATAGGAGTTGCTGGTTGCTACTACTATAAAAGGAGGAAGAATAGTGCATAGGTCAGCTAGTTCTTCCAAAAGAGATCTTTGAAGAACTCAGAGACAGTGAGAGCCATTTGATCTGTTGTGTTGAGTGAAAAAAATAGGTTTCGTAACTGTTGTTACGTTACATTGGGTAGATTAGGAACACGTTCATAGCGAATCACGGTGTGTATGATGTCGCGTAAGTCTGGGTAGAATAGGTTGTAAAAATCTGTTCTATAGAAGTGTTTGTATAATCTATCTGTTGCAACAGTTGTGTCGTGTATCAGCTGTTGTGCCTTGCGGAGATTAGCAATAAAGACTCAGTGTTTTTATTGAAAACTATCTGTCTCTTGTCATTATCTCTGATTAAGTATCTCGTGCAACAGCTCCTGTTTTTTCATAAAATTGGATAATAATTTAGAATTATGAGTATCTCGTGACCAAAAAAAAAAAAAATTCTGAGTATTTTTATTTCTTGATGGAATTTCATCAATTGCTTCAAAGAAGTCCGTTAACAACTCTTACGTACATTTTATTAATCAAAAGTAGATTATAACAACTCTTACGTACATGTTATTAATCAAAAGTAGATTATAGTTCTGATATAAATTACTAAAACGTTAGAAATTGTCAACCATTACTAAAATCAAAATTAGAAGATTTGAACCCTAACCTTCAACCAATGGATTACCATGATTTACAGATTTAGCTATAGATTTTTTTTGTATTAGTTGTTAAAAAAAACAAAATTCTGTAAATGATCCAAAAACAAACAAATCTCAATCTCTTTACTTAGAATCTACCATTGCGGTTTCCATAAGCGTCGCTTCTATAGTAAAACTGATCGTTGTCGTCGTTCTCGTTTGAGTTATCTTCTTCATTGTTGGAGTGGTTCTTATGAGGACCATAGAGACCATAACCATGTCCTGTCTCTCGGAAAAAGGCTGGCTCTTGCTCGTTTTCTTCATCCGTCGTGTTCCGGTCGTTCTCCAGTACCCGTAAACTCTGGTTTTCATCGGTTAGTTTGGTTAAGGTTTCGCGAGTTCTTGCTTGTATTGGCGTAAGCAGGAAAGAAAAGATAAAGAAAGTGAAACAGAGAAGAGACATGAGATTTAGTGATTGAGCCATTTTTTAGTGATTTATGTTGGTCGATTAGAGGTATATATACATATAATATGGTTTTTGCCATTTTACCAAACGTTTGGTCGAGTTATTGGTCAAAATAGTTAGTTATTACCAAACGTTTGGTAAAATAAATATAATATGATGAGTTGACAAAAAAAAGGAAGGGACTGATGAGAAAGCAACGAAAACGTCGAAAAGAGAAGAGTTTAATTAGTTTGCTTGCTTGATTTGCGGAAAAGCAATTAGAATGATCGACCACCGAAAGTACATAATGTTACATGCTTTTTAGAGAAGATTTAATTTGAAAAATTATTTGCATTGGATTACCTAAAATTAGTATATTTACAAAAAAAGGTGGGACAAATATATTTTGTTTGTATACAAGCCAACCCACCGTAGAAAAACTTGAGAACACATCACAAGTGTGCAATATATGCGTGTTTATACATCGATTTTCTTAAAATCCTTTGTAACAATCCCAATAATGCTACAACAACAAAATATATAACCAAACAAAACCATTTCGTATAATTTGCTTGATAGAAGAACAATGAATCATCCGCGAAAAGATAACTTATAGCCGGTACTCATTTTTCTATCTCAGCTCTCCTCAAACTTCTTTGTCTCTATGTTAAGAAGATTAATATGGCGAAACCGCATCGCTTTGTCGCAAACTCCATTGTGTTTGTATGCATTCACATGGTGAACCACTAACCAAAATAGAGTATGAAATGGTTATAAAACAGCTAATGATCAAAGTAACCCATTGGTCACATAAAAAAAAACTCAGCACTTTCATTTTGTCTCTAGAAGTTTTCATTCAACTTTTTCATTAGCTTTATTATGTCTGTTTTAATAGCTATATAAAAATCCGAGCATCTCTTACGAACCTTAAGCTTATGTTTATCGCCAAACTTTGTTAGAGTTAAGAAGATCATAAACCAGAAGAAAAAAAAAGCTTTTTAGAAACAACAACTTCAGGTTTGGATCTGTGAGCCCTAAATATGTTTACAATTGTTTTATTTGATTATGGGTTGTATTGGGCTTCTCAAAATCACATAAACTTATGTTTATCGCCTTTTTAAATCCTTGTATAAAAATTCATATAATGTTACAAATATATTTAAATAGCCAAATATGTAACCAAATTAAAAGAAATTGCAGTTGAAAACAATTAAAAACCAAGAGAAAAAAGTTGCAAAAAAGAAACAAGTTTGGATTTAAATCCAAGAAGATTGGGGTATATGCATGCTCCAAGAAAAGAGCAAATAATAGCAAATCAGAAGAAACAACAATGTTTTCCATTGAAAGCAAAAGAAGCAGAATAAAAAATTATATCTTTTTGAAGAAGCAAAAAAAAAAATATATATATATATAAAAGAGCTGAAAAACTCGAAAACAATGGTTGATAGTACAATACAACATACTATTGCATTTTGGTTATTTTATTATATAAATATTCATCGGAGGAATTGTTTATGTAACCGTCGACCGCCGTTCTCTACGCCGTCTTCTTTCCTTGCTGATACAAAAGAAGATCCATTTCTTATATTAATCATCTTTTTCTCAAAAATCTATATACATATATACTATTTTTTTCTTCTAATTAAACTTTCGTTTTAAGAAACTGACCCGTTTCTCTTCTTCGATCTTGGCCTTAATGATAGAGTATATTGCAACTCCAGCAATGGCTATGCCTGTTCCTATACCTGTCTGTGTCGATATCTTGTTTCCTGCAATTAATAATCAAAGCAAAACAAATACGAAATGTTACATTCTTGACAGTCTAATTAGGCGCATATATTATATACATGGTGTATTTGTACAAGGTTTCCCATTCTAGAATGATTTTTTATATACGAATTGAAACTCCCATTCTTAACAAAAACGTAATAGTTTGAGACAGATTTAAGCTTCAAATTGTTTAGTGTATAAATTTAAAATGATTTATATTTTCGGAAATGTAAAGAAAACTTGAAGAGAGTTGTAATCTCTTACCGAAGATAACGATGGAGAAACCAATGACGAACACACGTTTCAGAACGTTTCCAACCGCGTGAGTCAGCGGTGCGACCCTCTCCAAGGTATTAGTAGCCAACTACAACCGCCGTTTTCACAAAAGTTTTAATTTCTTTTACAAACGCTGATTAAAGATCAAAACTTTGACATTTGAATTCAGCTCACCTGATTGTAGAGATGGTAAAACATTCCAACCCAGAAGAGATCAGAAATGAATTTAGTCATTCCGACTTTAGCAATCGCATCGCTGAAACCGTGTTTCAACAGTTGAGGCCCTTCAACCTAACCATACATGAACCAAATAAACCCTAATTAATAAATTGCTTCTCCCACACGTAACTAATGAGAAATAATAAGAGTAAACTCATAAAGACTTAACGATGATGGCAGGAGGAATGCAGACGAAGAGAGCGATGATGGAGATGTAAGCATATACGTTCGTACTGTCCATATCAGTCTGCAACAACAAAAAAAGACACAGTTCGGTTTACAAAAATCGCAATTTAAGAGACTATCAATTAGTAGTTTGAAGAAGTAAAGAATGAAGAAAAACCATGGCTTTCTTGGAGAAGATGCTTCGGTAAGTGAAAGAAATGTTCGAGATCATCGCACTGATGAAACCAAGCCAGTTGAATGATAGCTCGGTAAGCGAAGCCATTGCAACTCCTGCGAATCTTCCAAAGTTTAATCCAAGAAAACTTAGGACACAAGAAAGCGTAAGAGAAAAGTTGAATGGTTTACCGAGAACAACAGGAGCTAGAGACAACCAAAGTGTAATGGGAATGGATTGTCCGAGAATGAACTGAGAAGCAGCCGCGTTGAAGAATGGCTCGAGTGCTGCGTTTTGGACAGAACAAAATGTTTAGATGTTTTGTTATATGAATCATATATGTTGTTTAAAGAGAATGAGAGTTACCTTTGATGGTGTGAGTGAAGGAGACAGCGACTGCGGCGAAGGAGACGTTGCTAGTGACATGTCCTAAGGCGTGACAGACTGCAACTGGTATCAATACTTTGAGGAGGTTCGAGTCAATTGGCTGCAACCATCATCAAACCATTCAGAAAACATGAGCCAAGTAAGATTCTTACGGCTAATTACAAATATCATAAAGTGTGTCATCAAGTGGGTGTTTAGTCTAGTGGTATGATTCTCGCTTTGGGTGCGAGAGGTCCCGAGTTCGAGAGGCCCCATTTTTTTACTCTTTTTTTTTTTTCATTTTACTCGCTAAAATAATAAAGATCTATAATGGGCTGTGAAGAGAAGGACTTACGGCCCGTTTAGGAAGGCCTACGGACCAACTGATCAAGCAGTATACAACTCCAACGAACAAGTGAATGACCGATACAAAACTGAAATCAAAATGACACAAATATTTTAATAAACATAATTATAAGAAAACATACAAAAAAATATTCGGATTCGATTCTTAACTGGACCATTAGAATAGGGTTCTATCATAATAAGTTGACTTAAACTTAAAATATTGCGATTTAAAAACAAATTAATAAGTAGACATTAGGACATATACATTCGAAAATGTGTTTACTTACTAGGGATAAGGGAAGTAATTATAGATCTTCTTGTTAAGAATGTTGAAAATCACATTCAAGAAGTACCTGCAAATATAAAAATCCAAAAATGAGGGTAAAATCGTAAATTCACCACTCATCGAACTTTGGCGGTAAAATCACATGAATATATAAGCGCGTGAATGAGTGACACGTACCACATGAAGAAGAAGAATCCGGTGACTAGCCACGGATTCTTCTGGAGGAATCCAACTTTCGCTTCCCTGCGCGAGAACAAAAACAAAACGAGTCAGACCACACGAGTCAAACGAGTTAACTCGGTCTGAGCTAACCGAAACGGACCTCAATCTTACCCAGCGGAATCTCCACCTTCAGCGGCGGCGGAAGCTCTAACCGGTTTGAGAATCTCTCTTTTATCTCCGCCGTTGATCGCCGAATCGAGAAGGAGAATCGGTCGGAGCTGACGACCGGAGATCAGATTCGCTCCTTCTCCGATTGTACCGATCGGTTTAGCGAAAGCCGTGAAAGACGACGAAGTGCCGAATTGACGGTGAATCGCTCCGATCGGTCCCTTCAATTGCGAAACTCCGGCGACTGTTGCGGTGGCGCGTAGCAGCACGCGTGATTCCATCTCGGGAATTTGTATTTTTTCAGTGGTTAGACAATTTTTGACAGTGAGAGGAAGGAAACGAGTATTTGAAGAGTGGATGAAATATAATCGAGTGTATCGCGGTGTATTGTAATACAGTACGGTTATGATTGGCGTAATATGATCTAACGGTGAGGAGTGATGTTATTAGATAAGAAATCAAGAGATATTGGTTTAGATTGGATGAGTGTAGGACCCATCTTATCTTAAAGTGGATGGCTCAAGAGACAGAGTGAGTATTAGCCAATCAAATTTCCATATCATCATCTATCTATCTCTGTATCGTATCATTTTTGTTTTTAGTTTGGTAGATATTTTTTCTTAAGTTTTATTATTTACTTGCGATTATTGAGTGGTCTTCAAATTATTGAACGTGACAGAGTCACAAGAAAAAGAAAGACAGTAATGCTTTTTTGTAAAATTGAATTTTGTTATATTGACTAATGAATATTTCTTGTTAAAGTTTATTTACTTCCTTATTTTTTAGCTGGATTTCATATCCTTTCGGCATGTGATTTGTTGCTTGAAATGCTTCTCATTTTTTTCTCTCAGATTTAAAGTATTTTATTAATTAATTATTTTGACCAAAGAGAAAGAATTAATTAATTAGTTATTTTATTTAAATCGTTTCTATATTCCTAAATTTTTTTAAGATAACTATAAACTTAAAAGTAATGGTTTTTGTATTGTAAATTGTGAAATATTTTCAAATTCATGTACAAATGTTGAAGAAGAATCAGAATCTAAATATACTTTTCTTGTAACCAAATTTACATCATCTATGGTGTTTAGTAATCCTAATGTGAATCTATAAACATTTATGTGAATTAGATAAGATTAGATTTTTATTTTGTATTATAGCATACTTTAATTTAAAAATATGAATTTCTTTGAAGTAATTAACAAATAATAGAAGAATGTCATTTGATTTTAAAATATACACAAATCTGATGCTTAGTTATCTCATATTTTAATCAATTTATTTTAGTTTTATTCTTTTTGGTTAGAAAATTTTTGTATTTTTTTTGTCGTGTTAAAAAACTTTTGTTTATCACCTAATTTGTTTAAAAATCGGTTAATTATATTTTGGAAAAGCACGCCGTGTTTTTTAATTTCTATTCCTCATAAACCCTAAACTAAGTCGCTAAAATGGTGATCGGTTCTTCTCCGGCGATTTGATTCACCTTCTACCTCGTATCAAGTTTCATTGCTGTTTCTTTCGATTTGGTGTTTTACTGAGAATGGTTTTACTTTAGCTGGGCTTTGTTTGATGTGTACGGCTTGGGCTTAGCAAAATCTATAATGCGCACAAACCGTTCGACGTAATGCCTTGCAGAGATTCTGCAGTCAATCGACCATTTTTCTGTTTCTCTATAAACTTTTATTGTAGAAAGGCGTCATTTTTCTGGTAATGGGTACCAAAGCGAAGATGTTCAAGTGGTCAAAAACCATCACACCTTCACAGGTTATCAAATTGATGCGAGCTGAGAAAGACATAGAGAAGTCAATTGCAGTTTTTGATTCTGCAACAGCGGAATACGCAAATGGGTTCTTACATGATCAGAGTTCTTTTGGTTATATGGTCTCGAGGTTGGTCTCTGCCAATAAATTCAAAGCAGCTGAAGATTTAGCTGCAAGAATGAAGGTTGAGAATTGTGTTATTAGCGAAGATATATTGCTTTCGATATGCAGAGGGTATGGTCGGGTTCATAGACCATTTGATTCTTTGAGGGTTTTTCACAAAATGAAAGATTTTGATTGTGATCCTAGCCAGAAGTCTTACATCACTGTTCTTGCTATTCTTGTGGAAGAGAATCAGTTAAAATTGGCATTTAAGTTTTACAAGAATATGAGAGAGATTGGTTTGCCTCCTACTGTTGCATCTCTCAATGTTTTGATCAAAGCTCTCTGCAGAAATGACAGGACAGTGGATGCTGGTCTTAAGATTTTTCTTGAAATGCCTAAGCGAGGGTGTGATCCGGATTCTTACACATATGGAACTTTGATTAGTGGTTTGTGTCGGTTTGGAAGGATAGATGAGGCGAAGAAGTTGTTTAAGGAGATGGTTGAAAAAGATTGTGCACCAACTGTTGTTACTTATACTTCTATGATTCATGGTTTGTGTGGATCGAAAAACGTTGAGGAAGCAATGAGATATCTAGAAGAGATGAAAAGTAAAGGCATCGAGCCGAATGTTTACACTTACAGTTCTTTAATGGATGGTCTTTGCAAAGATGGGCGACCTTTGCAAGCCATGGAATTATTTGAGATGATGATGGCTAGAGGCTGCAGGCCAAACATGGTAACGTATAGCACTTTGATCACTGGTCTCTGTAAAGAGCAGAAGATTCAAGAAGCCGTTGAGCTTCTCGATAGAATGAATCTTCAGGGTTTGAAACCTGATGCTGGATTATATGGAAAAGTAATCAATGGGTTTTGTACTGTCAAGAAGTTTCGTGAAGCTGCCAATTTCCTTGACGAAATGATTCTTGGAGGAATAACTCCAAATCGTTTAACTTGGAACATCCATGTTAAGACAAGTAATGAAGTAGTCCGAGGTCTTTGCACAAGTTATCCAGGTCGCGCATTTACTCTATATCTAAGCATGAGGAGTAGAGGCATCTCGGTTGAAGGTGAGACACTAGACTCTTTGGTGAAGTGTTTGTGCAAAAAGGGTGAATTTCAGAAAGCGGTTCAATTAGTTAACGAGATGGTGACTGATGGGTGTATCCCAAGTAAAGGAACATGGAAACTACTAATTGGTCACACATTGGATAAAACAATTGTAGGAGAAGCTACAGAATCTCTTCTCAAAGATTTGAAGATCTAAGTGCAAGGGAGATTAGATGAAGACAGCTGAAACAAACATGTCGAATGGAACAACTTATGCAAACATTGAGATCAGCTCTCAGATAAAAGAGAATTGTCTGATTTTCGAAGGGGTTATGAGGGATTTACATTTGATATAGAGCATTATTTAGCAGAGAGGGGAAAACCGATACCATGGCGTGTAGTTGGAAATGTCGCGAACATCATACTGCAGAAGACTCCTATGGCTACGGGCAAAGCTGTGAGAAGCTCTTTTACTTCATCTGATGCTTCGTGAAAGAAACAGTTGACCATATTCGGATCAAACATAACCACGGCTCCAAACACCAGAAATGACATAATGGCATGTGAAAAGTCTATAAACTGTAATCTATAGCTGTTAGAACGTTCTTGAGGAAGAACAGCCACGCCATCGATTATCTAGAAACCATAGCAGACATTTCCATTCAAGTCGTGAAAATTGGCGACAAGATCTGGTACGCGAGAACTGTCCCTGTAGGTAAGAGATTAGCTAGATGAGCTTTGGTCTTAAAAGTCTGACCTATTGACTTGTGTATCCAAGTGTTCCTTTCTATTTCAGGAAAGTCTTGATCTTGATTCAAGAGTGGAATTTTCTCTTCTTTGATCTTACCAGCACCATTGATCCCAGCTTCTTCATCAACCTTAGTCTCCATAACACTCAAGATCCAAATCTCTCCGTTTTTTCCAGATGCTTTTTTTGTTTCAGTTTTGAGCAAATGCTGGAGTTTAATATATCATTGGTTGCTTACTTTATTATGCATTGCAAGTAAGTCTAAAACCAAACCTAAGTCTTTATTTAAGCTTTGATCATGTCTTTTAAAAGGATTATAGTTTCGATAGATTGTACGACTGTAAACCTACCCATTGTGTGGTCGGAAATTTTTTAACGTGACTTTTTTGTAAAAATACTGAATGTGACAAAACATTCGCAAGAAATGAAATATTCGTTTTTTGGAAAACTAAATTTTATTATGTTTCTTGGGTTTTCTGTCGGAATTTGATTTACTGAGACTCAGTGCTTCATTAATATTTTTCTTCTTTAATATTTTTCTTCTTGACATTTTCATATTTTATCTAACTAAATCGGATCAAAGCAAATAACGAATCGAACAATATATATATTTTGGACAGCTCTACCAAATAAGTCACATGTTGGATAAAAGGGTTGTAGCAGAAGCTTCAGAATCTCTCAGAGATTTGGAGATCTATGTGCAAGAATTGAAATGAACATGTAAATTTACACAAACATTGAGATACTGTATTCAAGAGACCATCTTAGATACAATATACATGTTCAGAATCCAATAGGTGTATAAGGATTTTACATTTTCGAATCAGAAGATCATTTAGTAGAGAGGGGAAAACCGATACCATGGCGTGTAGTAGGAAATATAGCGAACAATATACTGCAAAAGACTCCAATGGCGACGGGCAAAGCTGTGAGAAGCTCCACTACTTCAGTTGATGGTTCGGGGAAGAAACAGTTGACCGCATTCTGATCAAACAGAACCACGGCTCCAAACACTAGAAACGACATGATGGCATGCGCAAAGTCTATAAATCGTAATCTATAGCTTTTGGAACGTTCTTGAGGAAGAATAGCAGAGCCATCGATTATCCAGAAGCCATTGATTGTAGCAAATCCGTAGCAAACATTTTCATTCAAGTCCTTGTAAGAATCTGTGAAGCTAAGAAGAAGACAAGATAATCCACAGATGGAAACTAGCGACACAGTCATGAATCTACTAACTAAATCGCAGTGTCCAACGTTTGTGAAAATCGGCGATAGGATTTGGAAAGCGAGAACTGTCCCTGTAGGTAAAAGATTAGCTAGATGAGATGTTGTCTTAAAAGTCTGACCTATTGCCTTTTGTATCCAAGTGTTCCTTTCTATATCAGGAAAGTCTCGATTTTGAACTCGAATTCGATCCTCCTCTAGGAGTGGAATTTTTTCTTCTTTGATCGTGCGACGAACACCATTATTGATCCTAGCTTCTTCATCAACCTTAATCTCCATAACCACGCAAGATTCAAAATCTCTTTTTTCGTTTTTTTTCGTTGGTTTGGAGCAAATGCTTGTGTTTAAGATAACATTGGCTTGTTTACTTTCTTATGCCTTGCAAATTAGTATGAAACCAAACTTAAGTATTTGTTTAAGTGAAGGATAAGCTTTGACCTTTTTTATTAAAGGAGATTATTTTTTAAATATTTTGGTTTACATTATTGAATCTTTTTTTGTTTGAAGATTTGGTGATGTGATTCTGTTTTGAATTTTACATGAACACTTGTTTGAACGTCTTCGTTTGTTACATTTACCAAAAAAAAGTTTTGGGTTTTTTAGAATCTTTTGACAAAAAAGAATGTAATCTTTAGTGGGATTCTTGTAAAAATAATTTTTGAGTTTCTCTAATGCCTTTGGATAGTTTTGAGTAGTTTTTGCGTGGATACCAAGCAAGGTTACAAACTACTATAAGTAACCATTTTTAAAGAAATGTTTAATGTGTATATTTCCTTAGCGTAAAGAATTACACGTTGACAAAATACTTTGAAAATACAAAATTAATAATTAGTTTGTTATTAAATGTTAACTAACGTCAAAATCAGATTAGGTACGTATCTTTGGAATGTGTCATTCGATTAGACAGACTTGCACGTTACATTTTTTCATCATAAGATTTCAAATGTTAACGAAGTATCGTTGACAAAAAATAACGAAATAACGGAACAAAAATAAAATCCATAACGAAAAGCCCAACTTACAAAATAGGGAATTTTTAGAGTCCGTGGTCTTGCAACTGGTTTTATTAATAATCGGAAATTAGCACGGATGTCTACTATTAGGGAATCTTAAAGCAAGTTTATTTATGTTCTAAGAGTTTGATGAAAAGGATAAAAGAGATTGATAAATAGATAGTTCGTAGAGTTTTATTCAAATGTAAAAACAAAAAATAAAAGAATTTTTTTTAGATTGTCACCAAAACTGAAAAGATTGTTGATTGATATTCATAATTCATAAGATGAAAGAGGAAAGTTTGTTTTAACCAACTCTCAATGTTATTTTACAATGATCTTTTTAACACATACATATATGAATACTTGCTAAAGACCTAGTTACATGAGCTAATATCATGGTTTTGTATTATTTCATAATCTTATGTTCGTGTGCCTAAGTCATGTGGGTTTTATATCTATTCCGTGACAAATAATTTCATTTTAGCTATATTTGATCTCGATTATTTGATTCGTATCCGTTTATGGTATAGTAATTAAATGTTTTAGAACAATCTGATATTCGATACCAATATGATATTAGGGATTAAAGTTGGAAAATATCATAAGCAATATATAAAGGATATGGGTCAATTCACTTATTGCCAATTGATTTTGAGTTGGAAACTCATATTCTAACATTGTATTAGAGCCCACGATCCAAACTGTCTAACCCGATCCAAAAATTCGATCTGACCCAAAGTTGGTCCATCGAAACTTGGTCCGATCCAAAAAAAAAAGGTCCCGCCACTCAATGTCCAATATTCCGAGATTAATGGCCAAAAAGCCATCATCTCAAGGGAGCGTATTAGGGACTAAAGTCTCACATCGGAAGTTGGAAGAGATCATAAGCAATATATAAAGGATATGAGCCAATACACTCATTGTCAATTAGTTTTGAGTTATAAGCTCATATTCTAACATATGATAGACTGAAAACTATAATATGATATTGTTATTATTATTATTATTATTTTTTAATCACCAGGAGGTATGTGGAAGCACCGTTGGCCTAGTGGTCAAAGGCTTAAAGCTTTTACACAGGAGATCTGGGGTTTGAATCCCAGAAGATGCGATTTATTGATATTTATGCAGATTAATGGAAGCTAGCTAACATGAGATCTTCATCGTGGGGCAATGTATAATCGTCTGGCATGGATCAAGACGAAAGACTTGTCCGTTGTAGAATCGTCAATGTAACAATTCTCATAATTTGTAATAGAATAATAATAAGATTACAGCGTTAAAAAAATCACCAGGAGGTTCAGGGGCGAAGTCCGTAATCCTCACAGGCCTGAAACCACATCATGTAATATTAGTTTCGTCCCAAGTGCCACTCGAACCAACGATCTTTAGGCTTTGCCTGAAATCTTTACTAGTTAAACTATTGGCTCTTGATTATGATACTGTTATTACTAGAGATTTCATTAGATATTTGATATCAATATGATAGGCTGAAAACTATATGATGAATTTTTTCAAAAAAGAAAAAAAAAACTATATGATTGATATCGTTAGATATTCAATATCAAATATGATAGACCGAAGACTATAATCTAATATTGTATGATAAAAGTGATAACTTAAGATATTTTGGCAATTTTTAAAAAGAATTTAAGTAAAGGTGACATTTAGAAATCGCAAAATTAAGCACCATATTACATGCTCAGATCTTCGGTTTAGAAAAATGTATATGCTTCGATTCAGCTTAGTCGGAAAAAGGCAAAAATATGAAAGAGAGCATTCTTATCCTTAAGGGTTCTTAAATCATATTTTAGTATCAAAAATAATATTAATTTAGTGTTTGAGACTCATTCAATTTTTTCTAATTTTTGTATGTCTATTGGTGATACTCTTATAGGGATTCTAAAGAATTTAAAAATTATTTATTATCAAAACCAAACTCTTTGACTAATATGTGAACAATTCTTTTGGTTTGTGAAAGGTTTATCAGATCTCTGAGCCCTAAGAACCTCTGGGTTACGACTGCACACAAGTTAAAAACAACGGTTTCATTATACTCATTACTCAGTAGACATTGTGCAACAATCAATCACACAAAAAACCCATCAAAAATCACAACCAAAAGAGAATATTCTAGCACAAAGATTTTCAATTTTGAATGTCACAAGTAAACTAAAATTCAATGTTTTTTATCCCGGGAGAGTAACTCTAAAACACTAAAAGACCCATTAACTAACTAAAAGATCACAACTTTATATCTAAGAACACAAATCAAGCCAAAATTTTGAGTGGATTTAAGCAAACATACACTAAATCGAATCAAGTTTTCAATAAATCTATAAAGAAATCGAAGAAATACCTCATGTTTTGCAGCCAAATGTAAATGGTGGTCGGAGGATAGAAGAACGGTAATTTCAAGAGAAACGAGTGAGCTCCAAGTCGAAACTTGAAACGATTTTTACAATACAAATCAAACAAATTCGCAATGGGAATAATCTAGCAGAGACGGAGAAGCCAAAAAGCTGGATTTGGTTTCTGAAGAAGAATCCATCGATTCCTCTCACCTACAGAATCGCCAAGGAACAAAGAGATGAGAAAAATCGTCAAATCGTGTTATAAGGAAAAAAATATCCTTTGGGCCAAAAATAAAAAATGTGGTCCAACCATATGGTGGCATGTGTCCGAACTTAAACGATTCAAGAGTTTCATCTGGGTGAAACAACTAAGACCTAAAATTAATACATAATTCATTTTTTAATTAAAATATTATATTTTAATGACTTGAGACTCGCAATAAATCACCGTTAAAGATGTTCTTAATGGAGATTTTCTTAAAGTGTTTCTAACTAAAAATAATAATAAAATAACTAAAAAGTATGAGAGAAAGTGAAGAAGAGTTCTAACATAAGAAATTCTTCTAATTTTTGTAGAAACTCATTTAAGACTTGTTTATATGTGATTGTTTAAAAGTTTTTAAGTAATTTAAATTTTAAATAAATAATTAAAACCATTAAAATAATTAAAATAATATATTGTAGATATTGAGAATGCTCTAACTGAAATCTTCAAAATTCACAACTGTAGTACAGTGCATCTGCCTTCGTTTTGCAAATACTAGTTTAAATTATTTTTTGTTTCCAAAAGTGAGTATCTACGAACACATGAAATGAAATAGAGTGTTTTTTTTCTTATCACCAACGGCAATGATTATCATTGTTGAGCATGGGCTTTAGATAAAAAAACAAAAGTTTGGTACATTTTTTTTTTATATATTCTATTGACTAATCTAGAAAAGGTCAATAAAAATACACCGGAGTGTTATAAAGTGGTACATCTATTCTCATCGTATACTTTTAAGTAATATTCCGAATTTAAGGAAATATGATGGTGTAACGAACGTACCAGTATTATAAGGTGTTTAGTAAATAGTTAGTCACATAATTTGCAGGATTTAAGGTGTTTTGTAGATATGACAAACGTAACCATGCTCATCGATATATACCAATAGAAATAATTGGAAAAAATTTAGAATATATATAATCTTTAGCATATAGTATTCATAAAAAACCTTTAAAAAGTAATTAAGATAGTTTCATATCGGGCTTTTCAAAATTCCGGTTAAGATATTTATAATATAGGTGAATTGTCATGTAAATAAAAAACAATATTATTTAGGTTTATATATATGCTGTTTTTTTTAAATGCGGACTGAACTAGAGAATTTAAAACCATAATTTTTAGAAAATCCGAGAACTACATGCATTTTATAGTGATAGATGTATGTATGATGTATACATACATACATTAAGAGGTTGGGGTATACGATGATAACCTTTTGCAGTGATTCAAAAGCAACAATTGAAGCTTTGAGCAAATGTTTCAAGGATGAGCCGAGAGGAAACCAAGCAATAACTGTATTTTGTGAAGATATTCGGAATATGAGTTTGCAGAGCTTTGGTTTCAGATTCCAATCAATCCCAAGAGGAGCTAATACTCAAGCTGATTTCCTAGCTAAAAATGCAAGGTTACTAAATCAAAACTATGTAATCTCGTGGTTTGTTAATGGTTGATGTATAAAACTTAAACTCTGTACAACTTTAATTCTAAAATATTTTGTCGAAAAAAAAAAAAAGATGTATGTATGATGAGAATAGAAGTACCACTCTATAAATATAATAATTGATATAATGGCATTAGTTATTGATTAGGTGCGAGTTTCACCTGCCAAAGTTAGATGGGTCTATCTCGAATTGTTCGATCTCATAAAATTAGTAGTATATATTTTTATATCATATTTTGTACTGAATGGTGTGAATTTTAGTCCATATATAAACGTTCACCAGTGCAGTAATAAAAAATAATAAACGTGCATCTATAAACGTAATTAAGTAAATATTGTCAAAAAAACATCAAAAACAATCAATTTTCATTTTACAATCTCAAGACAAAAAAAGACAGCAATATATATAGGGTTAATTAGTTGAATAACACTTTTGAAAAAGAAAATTAGGTAAATAACATGTCACGAAAAGAAATTAGGTAAGTAGCAGAGAGAAATAAATATATGATAAAATTGTCCCTATAGATGTAATTAAGGTAAATATGAAAAAATCCGTAAAAAAAATCTATTACTCTCATCTTTTGTGTCTATCAGTGAAAAAGTAGATTTGCCCTGCAAAGAAAATAAATTAGGTCAGAATTGTAAAGAAGAAAATGACAAAAAATAATAATTTACTATTTAATATCATAATTAACTATTTAATAACATAGTTGATCTAAGAAAATAGTTAACTACCTCACTAGTTTGTAACTATCTAAAACATAGTTAACTATTTTCATAAAATAGTTATAATTTAAAAGCATAGTTAACTATTTTTAAAACATAGATATCTACTCTACGAATTTCATAACATAGTTGACTATATGAAAATGTTGTTATAATAGTTACTTATTTAAACAAACATAGTTAACTATATGTTCAGAATGTAGTTAGCTATTATAATTTGCATAATGAAAAAAAATACATTCATAGTTAAATATTATCATATACATAGTTAACTACTATAGTTTATATAATGAAAAAGAATAACATACATAGTTAACTATTATGAGAAACATACTTACTTGATTTCTGAATATAGTTAACTATACCAATCTCCAGTGGCGGCTCAGTTTAACCAGAAGATGGGACGACAATGGAGAGTTTAAAGGAGGAGAAGAAACACAATATTAATCCATGGCGAAAGATTTTTTACCAATGGCAACGAGATAAGACAAGATGATTGAAAGTTGATTTTATGGATCACCACAGAGAGATGAAATTGATTATGGTGTTTGTGTAGTGAAAAAAGAAGAGAGATATTGTTGATTATGGTGTTTGTGTAAGAAGAAGAAGAAGAAGAAGCGCTGGAAAAAAAAGAGGCGATGAAAGAAAAAGAAGGAGAAGAGGCTGGAAAAAAAAAGAGGAAAATAAATTAGGGTTTTATTTTTATTGTTTTTCATTAAGGATAAAAATGGAAGATCACCATCTAATTTTGTTAGTTACTATATTTTAATTTATTGGATGTTAGATAATGAATTAGATTACCATTAGACAATATAGATGTTAATTTCCCATATATATATTCAATAAAAACCTTTTAACAAAAAAATATATATATTCAATAAGAAACAACAAACATATATAATCAAATACTTATCAATGATAATGAACGAATATCATTTCAAAATCTATCAAACTTATCATTAAAATCAGTATACAATGAGCAAGCTGTCAAAATATATTTTAGAATTGAAATGTCTCTATATTTCTAACTTTCTAACTGACTCATATCCTTTATTATTAAGGAGACAATAGAAAAAAATCTATGTATCGCTCAAAAAATAACTCAAGAAACATTTCATTTAAATTAACCAATCAGAATAATTCATTTAAAACTATATATCGTGGTAAAAATCTCTACATATTCTCAATAATTTTTTAACATAAGTCCATTAATACATATTTTAAAAATATAAATCCAACTAAATGTAACATTTTGACTTACCATATCATCTATTTTTTATTTCATTTATATACATTAACAAATTTTTCATTATCATAGTTATAACAATATTATCTATATATGTATTTAGATTAGTAAACTATACAAATAACTTTATTATGATGTAGACTACATATTTAATCACACTTAAAAATATCTATATATTTCATTATTAGAAAACATATATTGTTTTTTTGTTTGTTATACTTATATCCAATAAATTCATATAAATCTAAATTTTATCAGATTTATCATATACACGAATAATAAAGATCAATTTTACACTTAAAAGATATTAAAATAAATAACATGTGCATATTTTTGAGTAATTTTACACATAAAAATATTTAAACTAATTGCATTAACATATATTTGATCAAAAAGTATTGAATATTATTATATTTATGCATAATACATATCATTTTTGTACGTGTATAGATATTTATAATGAATGTATTATATACTTTTTTATATGTTTAAATATAAAAATTATATATATTAAAATCGAGTAGTCAACCTATTTAATTATTTAAATCTGTGCTTGCCGTGGGTCAAAATCTAGTTTATAAATATATATCATAGATCTATTTGACTTGTATAAAATGGATTAAGATTAATAGATTATACATAGAGGATCAACCAACGGTAACTGAAAATAGCGACATTTGGTTCCAAGTTCCAACCTTTTCTTACCTAAAAGGCCAACACGCCCCATCTTTCTGCTAATATTTGTAATGGAATCATTTATGTATGAGCTAGATTTAACTTATACTTTTTTGAAGTTTTTCTTTTTGCTAAAACATTTTTGAAGTTTTGAGTCGGCAAAATTCGACATATAGACGAGATAACGCGAATATTTGGAGTGGAGTTCCGGTAAAAAAATCATAAAGTTGAACATTTAACCATTTGTGACATTTGACTAAATGCACTTTGCTATGAACTAGATTTACTTAAAAATATAGATAAATACATATTCTCTTTATATAAACTATGAAACACATCATTGTAAATAAGTTATTTTTTTAAATATATTTTATTGATAAGTTATTTTTTTAAATATATTTTATTGATTGATTCGGTCAGATCTGATAAAATTTTTATTATTATTTATCGCGTATGTTCTAGAAAGTAATTAAAACTTCGCATCTATTTTATCAAATGTTATGTTATTTAAACGAATATTGTGTTAATGGATGAAACAATATTCTTACATTATTTTATAAATCATATTTGAGAAAAAACTGAATATAAGGTTTTTTTTTTTTAACATCAACTGAATATAAGTTTTGCCATCTCATTTAATCGTTTTTGCCAATTTTGACTTGTCATATGAGTTATGTAGCAAATAAATTATGACTTTAATATTTTTTATAATTACAGTCCCTCTTTCGTGTCTATTCACAATTTCACATATATATATAAAAAAAATAACATATTTTAATGAAATATTTTATGTTACTAATTTATCCATAAAATTAAGAAAAAAATTGAAACCTTACCATGTAAATACTATGGACACCCATAAATATAGATATTTTCATACATCAATGACAACTAATGATTTTTTTCTCTAAAAAATAAACAGTCCATGAATATTTATTGACCATCTAGACGAAATTTTTCCCTACTACGACCTCTTTGACCTTTTGTTTTTATAATTTTATTTTTCTCATCGTGTATATAAACCCATATTGTTTTTTGTTTTTATAATCGCAATTCAAATGGACAAATCTGAAAAAATCGCTTACGTTTCAGTTTTGTCTCTTCTCTCTCTCTCGCTTCTTCTTCTATTCATCTTCCTCTTCTTATTATGCAGAAAAAAGAAACCAAACCGGTCCGACGACGAATCTCTTCTTCCAGAGACCAAACCGTCCGGTCTTTCTTATCCCTTAACCGAATTAGATTCAGCAACAGACGGATTTAACCAGCGAAGAATCATCGGTAGTGGTCGGTTAGGTACGGTTTACGCTGCGATTCTTCCAGGCCACAAAAACCTCGTCGCGGTCAAAAGAATACATCCCGGTTTAGTTTTAAGCAAACCGGGTTCCGGTTTTTCAACGGTTTTGAAAACGCTTTCTTCTTCACAGCATCCTAACGTCGTCTCGATTCTAGGGTTTTCAGAAGCTCCCGGAGAGAGAATCGTCGTTACAGAATTCGTCGGAGAAGCCATAAGCCTGAGCGATCACTTACACGGCGACGAATCATCGGCGGTTGGTTTCGATTGGAAAAAGCGTTTTAAAATCGCGGCTGGAGCGGCGAGAGGTTTGGAGTATTTACACGAAACTATAAACCCTAGAATCGTTCACGGTCGATTTACATCTTCGAATATATTAATTGACAAGAAATTCGTGGCTAGGATTTGCGATTACGGATTTGCGTTTCTGATTCCGCATGAAAAATCTGGGATTTATGGGTATATTGAGGAAGGGTATTGTAAAGAGAGCGATGTGTATGGATACGGCGTCGTTTTGCTTGAGATTCTGAGTGGAAGAAGAAGCGAAAACGGATTGATTGTGAAATGGGCAACACCATTGATTAAAGAACAGAGATTTGGTGAGCTTTTAGATCAGAGGATTGTTGTTCAAAGTGAGATTAAGAGTTTGGTAATAAGATTAGCGAAGGTTGCTTTGGCTTGTGTCGGGAACTCACGGAGGAGCCGACCGTCGATTACTCAAGTGGCGGCGATTTTGAATAGTTTGGAAAGAGAAGGAGGGGTGATTTGAAAAATTAGAAAAGTTTTGGGGTTTTTTACGGAGAAATTGGGAACTAAAGGGGGTAATGTAGTTATTAATGGAACAGTTATGTAAATGCTATTTTACGCTGTGTTGATTACATATAATCAATCGGTTTCGTATGATTCAATTAACTATTGATGATTTTATTCGCATCAATCTTACAAATTATATATATATGTATATTTACTAATAAAATATTGAATATTGATGTGGAATAAATTTTCGCGTGTCCGAAACATTCATAGATTACGAATTTATGAGGATTAAAAAAAAAAAAAAAAACTATCATTGGTATGTACGAAATAATATTTAATTCAACTCTCTTGAAACAAACAAAGAAAATATTATAATTCATTCTGATATTTTGACGAGACTTGTAAGATAAGTTTTTCGTCAAAATTAGACGGTGGACCTAATCTTGCACCTTGTGGAACAAGTCAAAGATTTCTTTGTTGCGGAAAAAAGTTTGGTAAATTTATTTCAATTTTGATTTCATGTAAGCAATAGAGTTAATTGAGCTTTGATTTCATGTAAGTTGGTATCAGAGTTAAAGTGCTTGATTATTTAAAGGTAACAATTGCTAGGAATTATCAAATTAATTACAAACAAAAACTTGGGTTGAAATATATTCATTTTGACGATAACTTTTTTTTTTTTTAAGTTTTTGCTGAATTTATAGAGTATTTGTATACTATAAATTTTGAAAAATAACGTAGACTTTGGTATATAATTAACGGTTATGAAACAAAGGTGTTATTTGGTAGATTAAAAAGCTTAAACTGAAAATGCTGTTAGGAGTTATTTTATTGTATTTAAATTACTAGATTTTGATCCCCGTCCGCCGAATAAATAATTAGGTTGACTAATCGATTTTAACATATTTTTTTAATATTTAAAAGTGCATAACAAATTATATGATTTTCAATATCTATAAACGTACAAAAGAATATGTATTATACATAAATATACTAAAATTAAATACTTATTATCAAGCATATGTTAATGCCATTAGTTTTGATAGTTTTTTTGTGTAAAAATGATCAAAACATATACAAATGTTATTTATTTCAATATCTTTAAATGTAAATATCTCATTATATCTTAATTAAGCTTTCTGTTTAATGTTAAGCTTTATAAAAATGATCAAAACATTAAGCTTTTGCATTTTTGTTTGCTTAAATTTATTTTGTGTTTTGCTTATATTTTACTTATGTTTTGCATGGAAAACAAATTATTCTAATTTTATTTCAATTAGAAAAAACTATTAAAATTTAAGTAAAACAATATATGATCTATATGCTTTGTCACTAAACAAAAATAAATCATGATTTACTTATATGATTTATCATGATCAACTAATTTTTTGCTTACATTATTTATATGTCATGATAAAATTTATCAATCATTTTCTAATATATCTTTATAGTATGATTATAGTATGATTATTTGTTATTTTCTTTTGTCATTTATCTTCGTCTCGTGAGTTTATATATATTTTGATTTTTGTTTATCATAGAAAATATTTGAGATTTTATGATATTATATTTTAACGTTGGTCTTTCTAGTAGGTTGAAAATTAAAAGAGTTAAGATAATGTTTTAAGTTAAATGTATGGTTAAACAAAATAAAGTTAATTGAATGTAAGATTTTATTTTTATTGAAGTACAAAATTTTTAATAATAAATAGACCGTTTATATTTCATGAAATATATAGATATTAGAAATAATATAGAGAATATTTTTTTCTAACATTTTAGAAATATGATTGTCATCTGATTTTTACTAATTGTTTTAATTACAAATCATAAACACATTTTTAGTTTTTAATATGTGATATATATATTTTTTTTTCTAGTTTTAAATTTATTAATTTTTATTTTTATTCATTTACTTAATGTTTCACATTTTTGTACTATTTTTTTTAGGGAAAATTACAAAAATGTCACTTTTTGTGTGCACATTTGCAATAATGCCACTTAGGGGTGTTCATTTGCAAAAATGCCACTAATTATAGATTTATAAAGCTTATATCTTAAAATTATAAACCCTAAAAAATATTTTGACCCCTAAACCCTTCTAAACCCTCAAAACTAAACTCTAATAGAACATAGTTAACCCAAACATAAATAATATAAAGAAAAAAATAATTTTCAAAAAGTGGCATTTTTGCAAAGATTTCTAAAGTATTGCATTTTTGTAAAGTGGCATTTTTTGAAATTTCTTTTTTTTTTATTAGTTAAAAAAATAAATAAATATGATTTAGTGTGTATTAAATGAAATTTTTTTAAAACTTAAATATTTTCAAAAATAGTTTTGCCTATGTGGACACTCTAGATGAAGAGAAAACTTTTTAATTATATATACGAGAGAAAAAGAAAAAAGGAAAAAGAAAGAAAAAAGGATGAAATAGAAAAAAGAAAAAAAAGAAATAGAAAAGGAAAAAATGACACCTTTGACTTTTATTTTAATAAATAGTGGCAAACAATTTTAAAGTGTAGCATTTTTTAAAAGTGGCAATTGAGATATGATATTTTTTAAATTTTCCTTTTTATTAATTAGAATTTTCTTTTATATTTCCAGAACTTAAATATAACATTTTGAATAAATCAAATATTCTAAAGTTTCAACCTATTTTCTTATCTTTACTAAGATCCTTCAATATTTTTTTGGTGAAATAAGATATCAGCCTCCTAACAATCGTTGATACTCAATTACGATGCTTCAATAATTAATATCATTTATTTATTTTTATTCTCTCATGTCGTTTATTTGTTATTCATTTTCTCTTACATTTATATTCATTTTATACATGTCCAATTTTTTGAAATTAGGATATATAAATATTTATCTTATCATAACTCATAATGTTTTTATTACTCTAAAATGAAGTACAATTTAAAGGAAATATATTTCTTGTTGTAATTTTGTATTTACAACAATAAAATACTCAAATATTCTTGTATTTACTACTTTTAATCATTTATTTACATATTTTCGTTTTTTATTTAATTTCACTTTTAGTAATTATAAGTAACAATAAATATACATAAATATGAATTAAATGTACATTTTAAAACTTAAAATTTTTAATTATAAACTTAAACTTGATGCCATGAATTTTATTTTAAATTTTTTAAGAATATAGTTTTGTATATGTGGATACTCTAGATGAAAAGATAATTATCTAATTATATAATAGATGATTTCTAGAAGACAGTAAAAAAAACAATTGCAAAGCCAACTAATTTAATAATGAAGCCATATTAAATATTCATACTCGAAATAAAGATGTAGACAAAAGAAACTTCTTCTTATTGCCATGGCCAACCCAAATTTTAGGTCGGGTGATAGGTTGGATGATAGTAGATGTGAATGGTATGTTATAATTATTATCCGAAGAATAAATCCGATCAGTTCATCGATGGTCGGCAAGTATGATGGTTTTTAGAAAAATATATGTAAAAAAATGATTTTTCTATTATGAAAAATTCCACAATGTAACACTAATTAACAATGATAAGATTTAGATGGCTAGATATAACATATATGTCTGGCTAAGGAACAAATCCGAAAGAAAACATCTCCAAAACCGAAAATGAAACCTAGAAGATGGCTAGATCAATAGGATGTATACGATAGAGCAAAGAACCGTTCTACTTCTTCTATAATAATATACTGTATCATTTATTTAATAGTTTTAAGTGTTTAACACATCAATTCAACAATCATTTATTACTTTTAACTAAAAAATTATCAATCACGCAAGTATTTAACTATAATCATCCAAGCAACTAATTATAGTTAAATTATCCAAGCAACTAAAATTCTTCTTTAGGTGTCGCATCACATTTTACAAGTCAAATTTAGTAGGAACTTCTCATTAAGTTAATAACCTCTCAGAATTATTCCTTAAAACGCAATTAGTCAATATTATTGACTGAGAATTGAAGAGTAAAATCCAAAGCAAACGGTCGAACTCAAAACTCAACACAAGTCAGATAACAAATTTAAGTCTAAAATCTCAAAAGTCTAAGACCACACCGACTCCAGCCCCACACAAGTTAATACCAACACAGAGGAATCACTCATAAAACCCTAAACATCAGATTCAATACAACTTCGGTTTACTTTCTCCAGTACCAGATAAAACCTAAAAAAAACCGATAAACAATACTCAAAGTCAGAGCCTTTCTAAATCCAACTCTTTACTAATCACTAAAGATAGAAACTTTGAGATTAAAACATATGTTTGTTTATCTCCTCGCTTTGTACAAAGTCTTGTCCTAAGAAGTGGCTTCTCTCTGCCTTTTCCTCTCTTCTTCTTTCTCTAAAGCTTTCTTGGGAAGAACATGAGTCTCGTACAAAGCAAGAATCTCTTTCTTGTTTTGATGGCCTCGGTTCAGAATCAAATGGCCACAGTCGTACTTCGTCAGCTCGTGTCTAAGATTCTGCACAGTGAGCTTCCTGTAATCCTCTTCCTCCTCATCCTCGCCACCTCTTGACAACGAAACACCATCCTCATTAGCACCGTTATCATCTCCTCTTGTGCTTCGAGTTCGTTTATTAGCCCTCGAGATTCTATCACCTGTTTCTCCAATGTCCATATCAACATCATCTTCAACTCTGGTCCGCTTCCCACGTGAAGAACTTGCAGCTCTGATTTTGTTGTCAAGCGCAGTTTCTTTTAACCGAGCCTGAGCTAATTCTTGCTGAAGATTATCAACGCTTGCCTGTGCGGCTTGCAGCTCAAGAGAAAGAGCTTCAGCTCTTCGGTTTGCAGCAATATGAGCCTTACGCTCTTCATCCAACAGCTTCTCCAATGACTTCACATTATGCGCTCTCTGTTCATTGGTTATCTTTAACAATGACTCAATCTCTTTCTCTCTTTCTTCGACTCTTGCTTCTAAGATTGTAACTTTGGAGACAGCATCCGTCTCAGACACACGAAGTCTGTGCAATTCATCTTCCAAGTCAGTCTTCTGTCTCTCTAAGTTTTCGACTTGCCTCTTAGATCGTTCAATCTGAGCAAGTCTTTCCATTGCCAACCTCTGACTCTCACTTTTCTCCTTTTGGGAAGTAGCTGCATCAGCTCGAGCTTTGTCCGCCAGTTCAGTAGCACGTTTAGCTTCTATTTCAGCTACCTTACATCTCTCTTGGACTTCATCAAATCTTTCAAAGTCGGATCGGTACTTTTGCTCCATACGGATTTTCTCTTGCTCCAACTTATTAGCCTCTTTTTCATACGCTAGAGCCTTTGTGCTGGCACTGTCTAACCTTTCAATCATTTCCCTTAGTTCTGATTTTAGAGATGCTGTTTCCACGTCAAAGCTTTTGATTTTCGACTCAGCAGCCTGCAAAAGACACAACACAAGCTGAGAGACACGCTCCACAAAAGCTTCAACTAATTCAACAAACTTATCAAAATGCAAGAAACAATCAATAAACTACTTTGCACAGTATTTACAGCATGGGAAGATATCACAAGTTAATTGATATACTACTATTTCGAAAAGCTCACCTTCAAATCTGATCTTAGAACAGTTAGAGACTGCTCAGCTTTTTCAAGTTTTGTAGCCTTTTCCTTAATTTCTTCATCCTGAAATTGATATAACACCAAATATTAGTCAAAGTCATGATAAACTGCTACTGAAGTAGGTACAATTGTGGATCAAAATCTATAGAGTTCATCATGATTACAAGTCACTCCTTAAACGAATCGGACGAAGAAAGATACCTTCTCAGCTAATGTGATAGAAAATTCCTCCCTAAGAGCATCTTCCCTCAATTGTGTTTCTTTGCCTGAACGTTCTTGCACTGAAGCAGCTTTCTGAAGAGCAGATCTTGCTTCTCCCACAGCAAAATCATACTTCCTTTTCCATTCCTCTGTCTCTTCTTGAGCAGATTTGGTTTGTTCTCTAGCTGCAGCAACCCTAGCTTCAGAAGTAGTATTCCGTGTCCTAAGGACTTCCATTTCTGAGTTAAGCCGATCTTGAACAGCTTTCTGCTTCAAAACAAGCTGGTCATAACTTCTTTGCCATTCTTTGATTTCTTCTTTTTTAGATTCCACGGTTTTAACCAAAGTAGAGCATCGCTCGTTCAGCGAACTGTTCTCGCCCTGTAATTTAGTTATGCGCTCTCTATATATATCTTCCAGCTTCTTCTTGTCAGTGTTGGATTCATCATAACGTTTCTGGTATTCCAACTTGTATTTCTCACTATCATCCAACTGCTGCTTTAGATGCTTCATCGCATCCTCAACGGAACGGAATTTCACTGCAAGTGAGTTCTTCTCTATAGCGATGTTATCTATAAGCCTTTTGGTGAGATCATAAATCGGTCCTTCCAAGCTGCATGATTAAAAAGAACACAAAATGCGCAAAATACATGAAAAAACCTCTACAGAAACCTAGTTGTAAATCAAAGTGGTGGGGGGGGGAGAGGAAGTAGTGAATTACCTTTGTTGCAGGAACACAGAAAGTTTCTGCCATTTCCCTGGGCCATGGCATGATGCCTCATACTGTGACAAACGAGCTTCTAGCACCTGAGACAGTAGGTCATTGCATACAAGAAAAAAAATCAGCAACCAATTCAAAACCACAGCAAATTTAATCCCTAACTCATCTCTGCAAAAAAAATCCATAGATAACTCACCTTAACAACATTATCCATACTTGCATTAGAGGCATGGCAAGCTGCTCTCAGCTGCTTTTCCATGCTCTGGATAGTACTTGTGCATCGCAAATCTGCCTCCATGAATGCGTTTTTCTTGTAATCCTGAATCAGCAGAAAAATGTCTACATCAGCATAAGGCAGAGAGAAGAGCAAATTCATGTGAACGGTTGAGAAAGTTAATTAAATAAAACAGTCAAAATTCAAAACAAGTGATTGTTGCTGGATGACACTTTTTAGAGGTTATTACCGCAAATTTTTTCTTCAAGTCCTTATGGAGAAGATCCTCGTATTTTTTTCTCGCTGGACCAGCTCCAACAGCATTAGCGTTAAACGTAGCCAAAGCTTTTCGAACTGCTTCTTCATGTTCTTCCCTCAGTGCACCCTACATATAGCATGGTTGGAATGAATCATAAATTACAAATAATGAGAGCCTAAGCCAAGGTACTTACTTCTTCAGGAGCTTTTGATTGGTCAAAGGCTGTCATATAGGCTTCTACACCAGAATCATATGCTCTTCGACATTCAGTTTCTTCGACACTCTACAAGGACATAGTCAAGGAATATCACTTTATGAACTCGCTGGGGGAAATAGGCTAGAGAATGCATTAGTAAAGACATCCCAACTGAGCCCCACAATGGTTTGAAGTGCACAAATGTCTGAATGCAATAATCAACCATATTTTGTTAACCAATTATAAAAAAAAAGTAGCTACCAACTTTAAATCTATTAAATACATGGAGGCAAAAGATATTCAAACCTGCCAAGATGAGGTTATTGTTGGCACGGCACCATTATTCAACGCATCCAGATAAGACTGTGTAATACCGACAAGAATAGGACCAGTCATCACAGTACCCCCTAATTGCTTGGGCCTTGTCTTCTCAAAAACAAACTTTGTCAATGCATCCAGGCCAGCGCCGAATTCAGGTCTCAATTTTTCCAACTGCACAGACACGCAGGATAATATGCAACCACGCAGGATAATATGCAACCACGCATTAAACAACCATCCAAAACGTTACAGCATAGTTTTATACGTGAAGGGGTAGCATAGAATAATACTAACCGAAATTTGATCAAGTCTCTGGAGGTCCTTTTCATTATTCAGAGGCCTTACAAGGGTAAAGCACTCTCGGTCTGGGAAAAGAGCACGAATTGAATCTCGGATCTGCAGAAACATCGTTTTCATTTAATTGACATACAATGATTTTAACAAAAAGAAAAATTACACTTGATCGCCAGACCCAGCTTTATCAAGAGTGCTGACTATCTAGCTATTCATACCCGAAAAAAGAAATCAGATGCAACTATTACCTCGTTTTTAGCACCAATATCACCGCCAGTACCTTGAACTGGCCTTAACGCGATTTCTAGATAGTCTCGCGGAGTGATCTTCCGATTATCTTCCACTAGATCCAAATAAAAGTCCTAAATGTAAAAATATCAAGGTTAATAATACATATAAGCTATAATGTCAACAAAGAAGATTTCCAACAAAATGAACAGAAGATTACCCTCAACAGCCAGACAAAGATGGGAGAAAACTGCCCAAGTTCAGAACGTGAGCTCGTCCCTCCAGAAGCTTTTACACGGATATGCTTTGTCATTTGAGTGACGAGAGAGAGGCGATCGAGTGAAGCTTCGTCAATACCTCCCATCTGACGCATACAAACAAGAACAACTTCTAAGCAAAAACAAGAGAGAAAACAATTTGACAAGGGCAAACTGGAAAGTTAACGAACCTGATTGTAGACGAACATGCTTGACAAAAGAACAGCTAATGAGAATATCTGCGTGCTATAGGTACCCTGAGTAAATGGAAGAAAAGTGCATCAGAACATACTAATGAAACCCCAAACCTTGGTAGAAAACCAAAAAATTTAAAGTAGAAAGTAATAGCCAAGCAATTCCTCTAATGAAATACAATCTTACTTACCGTTTGGTCGTAAGCATCAATCCCTTCACTATCTAACAACAAAAGATTATACTCAGTTCCATCAAGAGCTGTTCTCTTAATCGGAGAACTCCACAACCAAAGCCCCTTAGTACACGGCTTGTGTGTTGATGCTACTTGAAACCCATTACTGCGTCCAAGAAGCTACAAAAACGCAACATAACCAAACGTAACAAATCAATCCGAGAAAAGCCAAAACAGAATTCCTCATACTCCAAAACCCTAGACCTCGAAACAAAGTACACAGAACCAAATCAAACAAACACCATTCCCCAACGAAAAATCTGGAAACAAACTCTTACACCATTCGAAGTAAGAAAAACGAATTAACCTATTACTACATCAAAGAAGCAATTCTATTCGAAAAAACAAAAACAGGAACCCTAAATTTTTTCCCAAAACCCTAGACCTCGAAACAATGTACACAGAACCAATTCAGAACAAACACCATTTCCTCTCGAAAACTCCGAACCCAAACTCTTAGTGGCAAAAATCAAAAACCCTAACCTGATTCAAGATAAAGCTCTTTCCTTGACGAGCCCTACCACAAACAGAAACAACACCAATTGGTTCCTTAACGAGTTGCAAAGTAGCAACTGCTTCAGGGTCCATCCGAAACTTCCCTTTCTCATCGCAATACACTAAACGAATCGGTCTCGGTGGACCCGTAACAGCAGACGAAGATGCTGGCGAGGTCGAAGGGTATGAAATCGGTGACGGAGAAGTAGAATCAGACGGCGAACCTTTGGCTCCTATACCCCAAATCCTCCTCATCTCTGCACAAACTTTCTTGGAATTCGAATTCCGAAGGATCGTCTACTTCACAATTTCGCTCAAAATCTGGAAATTATTCCTAAAGTCAGTGGTTTTGAAAAAGAGGAGAAAAGTAGCGTAGAGAGACGAAGAGAGAGACCTAAGATCCGTTCACGAGAAAGAAGACAGCGATTAAAGGGATTAATTTGTATAATAAGCCCACTAAATAAAGTTAATGGGCCTTTACGGGCTCAATTGTGTAATTTCATTTTTATATTCAAACATACAAAACCAAAACAATCTATCAAGTATGAACTAAACACAATTTTGCTATTTAACTAACAAGAAAGTTCTACAGAGACGACAAATTTAACAAGTAGTTCCATACATTAGATCTATAATCTCTTTTTGTTCGTGAACAGTGTTAATAATACTTATTAAAGGATAAAATCACTATTTTTCTATAGATACTCGGATAAAAACTTCAATTTATTCATAAAATAATATATATTGACCAGATAAATTATATATCAGCGTTAAAACACTTATAATTTCGTAGTAAAATTTTTCTAAAGCTCGAAAATGATTTTGTGAAAGGTTTTAATTATTTAAATACTTGAAATGGAGGGTTTTTCGTGATATATTAACAAATCAAAAATTAATTTAGACTAGTTTCATATATATATATATATATATATTTTTTTTTAAAGTTTAAAAATTCCAACCTAAATATATTTTTGAATTTTTTATTCTAATATTATTTCAGATTTTTGGTGCGTTAGTGTTGGTATCATCGCCCCTTGACCAACCGAAATATTGAATTGAACTTCTCTTAAAAACATTTTTCTAATACTAAAAAGAAACAAAAAAAAAAGAAATTCATGTCAACTTACGTGAAAATGCATGAGCAATATTTTGCCATTCAAATAATTTGTTAAGAAAGAAATTTGATGTGATCATGATGTTTTGTTTTTGTTTTTGTAGGACAAGTGGAATTAAACTAAACTACACTATTATATTAGTCAACCCAATACTAATTGTTTTCAAAGATGAGAAGAAAATGCCTAAGTAGTTGCTTCCAAGAAATGAAATAAACAGCTCATTTTTGCTTCCTATTTCTTTTTGTTTCCGTTAATGGTTTATCGTGTGATAATTAAAAACACAAGACAAGACGCTCCCGAAACATGCTCCGTACGGCTTTCTCAAATCTCATGCAATAATTGATTAATTTCTAACTAAAATTTCCATAAATTTAATTTTAATATAATCAAACACATCAACTAGATCATAAAAATCATTGAAAAATTCCAAGTTGACAAATTGAATAGTAATAAAAGAATCCTGTTTTTTCATTCACATCTAAAAGTCAACTGTTCAGGCAAAACTCCTCTCATCCTCTTGACAATTTGCTCCGCCTCGAAAGTCCGGTGATAAAGAGGCTGAGCCACCGAGTTCGTGTCGAGATAGTACAAACATACAACCATCAAAACCGAGTTTATAAACATCGGTATCGGTCCGAAAAGCCATAACAATAAATTAAGAGCCAAGTAAAGTGCCCTAAGACCTAACGACCAAAAGTTACCACCTCTCAAGACGGCTCTCTTCACTATTTCCGGTGGAATATCATCGCCGGGAGTAGTAATAAGATAGTTCGCATGTAAGAAAGATCTCGTGGATTGAAGAAAACAACAGAATGCGATAAGAAAACAGACGAGAAGAGAGGTGTATTTGATGACCATTGTGATTGAGCTTGTGTCTCCATAGATAAAATGTCCGGTAAAGACCGTCATATTGACCGGTGAGCTACCGATCCACGCGCCAATAAGTGAGCTCAATGTTAAAGCAATGGATGCCATGAATGTTGAAGCTGAAATGCTGCTCGAGATAACAGTTAAAGCACTACCCAGTTCGTCTTTTCTTGCCTATAATCAATAAAGCTAACAATTAAAAGACAAATACTAACAAAATTTCGGAAATAATCCAAATATCTCACTGCATCAGTGGTTACATTGACATACAACAAATCTTGTAACAAGTTGAACTAACCATAGTATATAGATCAATATAGTGCGATATTTTTAATTTGAAAAGATTGTAGTAAAGATGGACTCATTTATTACCTGCATGATACGGTCGACCCAAATGGATTTATCAATGTTCATGAAACCGATAATGGTGTGATAAGGAAAATAAAGGATTCGATAGAGAAGACAAAGATGGTAAGATAAAACTATGATTAATCCAAAAGGGACAAGAACCAAATCTAAGTACTCTTTCTTCACAACAATCTCCATCTTCTTCCTTTCTCTACTAAAACTTCTGTCTCATATGAATAGTTTATTTTTTTGGAGGGTTGCGTATAAAATAAAGAGTAAGGAACTGAAATAAGAAGAAAGTTGAGATTTAGAGGAATCTTGGACGTATGGAATTGAGTCGACTTATTATATGATATTTGTAATTTAGCAGATTCTGTAACTGTGTTGTATTTAAATAATGGGAATTAACAAATTAAATAAACACGTCAATAGTGATTGAAATTGATTGCATGAAGTATGATGTTTTTGATAGTGGAACATTGCGTATGCTATTGGTTATTAACAAAAGAAAATTGAATGAAGTTGTAAGCTGTGAGTTTGCAACACAAAAGAGAGAAGTGAGATGTAAATTTGGGCCAAGACAATGAGGCTATTATAAACGGCTTCTATTGTTGGCCCATTAAAACATTGAAGAACCTTTAACCTAAATAATGTATCACAAATTCACAATTTCTTTCTTTAGTTTAAACGTTAAGATTTATACCATTTTCAATTAGGGAAATTACCATAAATACTTTCAACTTTTTAATTTTCTCCAATTTAAACATCCATTTTTTGGGGGTTAATTAGTTTAATATCAGTTTAGACTAAGATAATTAGGTAACTAACATAAGGCTAATCAAATTTAGGAAGATAGCAGTAAGAATTAAAAAGTGGACGGTTTTGCCCTGCAAAAATTAAAAAAGGAAAGTGGGTAAAAAAATAAGGAAGCAGTATATTCACCATGATCGTGTATTCAATAGGCGGTATTAATTAGCTTGATTGATGTTTTTTTTATTCTGGGTAGTTCATTCAAGAAATCCAGAATGAGTTTGATTGAAAAATTTTGTATCTTCATTCAGATTATAGTAGTCAACTATACAGATATATTATAGTAGTCAACTATACTAGAAGAAGAAGAAGAAGAAGAAGAAACGTGGGGGAGGAGAAAAAAGAAGAAGATGGCGGCAGAGAGAAAAATGAAGAGGAATAAGAAGATTAGGGTAAAGTTGATGTTTAATATTTAGATACCTAAATATATTTTACCTTGTGTTAGATACCTAATTATGCCTAATTTCCCTTTTTTTTGTATTTCTAGAACAAACCTCCAATTTTTCCATTTTTTTCTAAACTTAACATCAATTTTTTTTTTCCAGAATAAACCTTTAACTCGATTTTTTTTTTGAAATAAGCCTCTAAGACCATCATTATCAATGAGATTTGGTGGGTATCATTAGATATAAAATTATTAAAACACACATTCTCTCTTCCTTTTACTTAACTTTATACATTATCTTTCATCTTTTTATTCAACTTATATTAATTTTATATTTAAACATACTCCAACTAAAGTTTAAACTCTCTCCGAAAGTATCAACCCATTGATACAAAGACACTCTCTCTCCAAAAGTATCAACTCATCTCCTCTTTTTACTCAACTTTTATTAATTTTATATTTCAATACACTCCAATATTTCAACCAAAAACACTCTTTTTCTTCTTTTTACTCAAATTTTAATAATTTTATATCTAATGATACCCACCAAATCTCATGGATAATCATGCTCTAAGTGACCAAAAGTATATGCGTTCGAAAGTTGACCAATTGGTCAACCTTTAACTCCATTAAATCCCAATAACGCCCGTTATAGCTCTTGATTATCTTAGGTAAAGCTTACGGTTGTAGTTTGTTGTCTTGTATTGCTTAGTTTGTTTATTATAACATGATATATATTATACTCACAACATCCACAATTCGTAGCTCAATCAAAACACAAAGTATCCAAATTTATAAAAAAAACTTGAATTTCCATTTCGACCCAAAAACTCTAAATTTAGCAATTGCAAAATCACCATTGAAATCCAATTTTAATTTACATATCTCATATTTTTTAAAAATCGAGGAGCACACAAAGTAAATCGTTAATTTTCCTTTCTTCTATTATTAAAGCCAGAGCTTGCAAATGATACTAACCCTAAATCTTTATTATAATTAATTAATATCTATCGCATATTAATTAAAAAGCAATTATCGTTAACTTATTTTTAAGAGAAGTTAAGAGTGTCTAGTGGAGTTGTTATCACTTAGAGGTTTACTAGGTGACTCTCCCGCGTACACGCGGGTAATTCATTTATAATGTTTTAAAAAATATATATTTTTTATACATGTGAAAATATGCATTTTTTATTTTTACTATAAATATTATTACTAATATTTTGCCGTAAATTTTTTTTGTTAATAATATGAATTTTTAGAAGTTTAGTTTTACCATTTTATTATTCTAATTTTTTTATTTTATATACGTAAATATATCAAATAAAATATATAATAATCTATATATGAGAGTGCATAATTTATTAAAAAAAGTTGAGATTCCTCTCATAAAAGACTAAACCCTTTGATCATCTTTTTAAAAAATATATAATTTTATTTACAAAGAATTTTATGGGAGAATTAGAAAAATATTAGATTTAGAGATCAATTTCACTCACTCAACGAATTTTTTTATTTCATATTGATTTTTTAATAGTGTTTTTATTAACATTAAACATAATATGTCATTGTTAAATTGATTTTTGAAGAATTATTTTTTTAGAAATGCCATTTTTGAAATGTCACTTTTCATTATCTATAACTCATATTTTTTCATTTTCAAATATTTTTATGTTTAAAAACGTTTCTTTAGGGAAATATATACATACATGAATTTTATAAATTTTGGAATATTTTGTCACAAAACATAATACAAAAACGAAAATTAGAATAAAATATTGTAAATCTACTTAAAGAAATAAAGGTAAATTTATTTATGGAAATATTTTCTAAATGTTTTGTTATGATTAATTAATTTAAATTTAATATAGAAAATTTCTACTCAAATTTGCCATGTCACATTTTTTGGTTAGCCATGTCATAATTTTTTTTTGGGAGAGTGATTGTGGAGATGACACATAATCAATTTCTTACAAATTACTTCTCAATTAATATATAAGGGATTTTAGAAAAATAATTGAGTTGGAATGTTTATGTTGGAAAAAATTAAAAAGTTAGAGGTTTATTATGGAAACGCAAAAAGTTGGAAGTTTAAGTTGGAAAAATATAAAAAAGTTGGAGGATTTTTATTACTAGATTATGACCCGCACCATATGCAAGGTTACAAATTTAAATTATAAATTTAAATTGTATATTGAAGTTTTTTTTTAATATATAAAAAATATTGAAAAGATATAACTATATGAAATAAATTTTAATTTTATTGTTTCGAATCATAGACACCAAAAAATGTTAGATAAAATAGTTGTTATATTTGACTTATGTTGTTTCAAACTAATGTAAATAAGTTTGGTATTACGACTTGTGTCTAATGCTAAAAACCTCAATAGTTATATACATCTAACTTAAGAATATTTACATGTACTTTAACAAAAAATAAGAATAATTAATCAACATGCATTTTAAATTTATTGATTGCCGATAATTGATTGAGTCGATTTGCAATAATCAAACCAATATTTTAAATTTAAGGTGTTATTGAGTTAATTTGCATCTTATTTTTTATGACGATTGAGAAAGTTTTATTTGTTACGTTTGTGTATTTTTTTTTAATATGTCACGCTAGTTGTTTTTAATAAAATATTGAGATGTTCCTGAATTTATTCTTCGATAGACATATCATCTATTTTTTGTGAATGTCTTCTCAATTAATATATAGAGAATTTTTGTTGACAAGACAACTTATTTGATCCATTACAAGAAATATCAAAACAACAATATCCCTTATAAATTATTTGGGAAGTGATTTTATGGAATTTGTTTACATGTCAACTCCACAATCATTCTCCTAAATTAATGATTATATGTGAAACGACCCGACCTGACCCAAAAATTTAAAATTTTCTAATTAAAAACATGGATTAACATTATCACAAATGATAATCCTCAACGGTCCATTCTCAACACGCGGAAAATCAATAAAAAATTAAACAAATTCAATAACCAACCAATAACCAATATCTAATAACAATAACTAGTTCAATCAACTTCATTCGAATAGCAATAAAACAAGATTCCAGAAATCACTAGCAACCTAGCAATTCTACTACACAACCACTCAAGCGAGACACTAGAACATCTCCTCTTCCCGGCCATGATTCCACGATCACATTTTCTCTTTACCAGGATGAGCAAACAACAAACACACATGAAACAATCAAAACGAACCAGTCCAGGACTACTGTGTCGATCGACACAACCACTAGGTGTCGATCGATGGTTGTGTCGATCGACACGACATCGCAGAAAAAAGAATCGAACCTATCCTCTCGTGGCTCGAATTCCATAGCGATATGTCGATCTCCTGCACGAATCCACACACCAAACTACACGAAACCAATCCAAACAACCACAAACAACTTAATCTATCCAATCCTTTACCCAGATAAACCTATGGTCACGCACTCACCTCAAAAACGGATTGAAAAGAGAAAGAACGCGAAGAACAACACGAACAACCTCTGATTTCGTCCTTCCCAGAACTGAAATCGACCCAGCAACAATCCCCCTTGCGTTCTAACACTCTTAATAGCAATCCTTCTCAAGAATCTCCCAAAAATCATAAAAAAACTTTTGATTTCTGATTTCTCTCTCAAACCCGCTGTTTCTCTTATGAAAATCGGCCAAAAGAGAGACAAACGCGTCTGAAACACGTTATTATATCAAACCTAGGATTCCCTAAACCGCCCTGCCAAACTGGGCAATTAAACCGAACCTGTCGGTCTAATTCTAACTCGTGTCGATCGACAGACAGACCCGTGTCGATCGACACAACACCCAGAACACGACTTCTCATAAGTCCAAAACACTCGTGTCGATCGACACACACATTTGTGTCGATCGACACACCCAACCAAAATCCACTTTTTGGTTCACAGGCGTTACAATTCTCCTCCACTAACACGGATTCGACCTCGAATCCTGCGATACCGTCACACTACGGTCTCAACTACCTGACCCGAACCCGGGCAGCACCCTTCGAGATCACACTCGAATCACACAACCCGTCCTACTAAGGCTAACACTTCTGCCTAAAACCCGACCAGATTCTCCCGGAAACATCAACGATGCAATGCCCCCTGGTCCGGATTAGGGCTACCCGATTGATCGCCCAACAATCAAACAAGAACATGCACGACCAATCATTGACCGCAATTGGACCAAATGATCGCACAACAATCAAACAAGAACATGTACGACCAACGGTGCTACATATGCTACCAGGGTTATCCGAACCGAGGTTCCAAACAACAGCATAACCCTAGATTCGACGCCCACATACCCCCTGACCCCACCTGGTCAGCACCACTGAGATCACTCCTAATCTTTGAAACTCATCTAGTCTCATACTCACGATCTTGCTCAGACGCTACTGCTCACAACTCATACTCATAACTCTTATACATATACACCATACCAACTCTCAGGATCGTCACCGCTTGAGTCAATGTATGCAGGGAACCCACTATCCCCTGGAGAGAACCACCATCCCTCAAAGTATATGTAGGGAACCCACCGTCCCCTAGAGAGAACCACCATCTCTTGAGTATATGCAGGGAACCCACTATCCCCTGGAGAGAACCACCATCCCTCAAGTATGCAGGAAACCCACCGTCCCCTAGAGTAATACTCTGAAACGTGGATCATAAGTACCTGTCGACCGGAATTGCCTCCGTGGCCCCATCATGACATCCCCATAACCCGGAATATCATCACCTCCGTGACCAATCACTAGGTCACTCGAAACAACCCAACCACCATGGGTGTTTCCACATAGTCCTTGGAAAAGACAATTCTAACTCACCTAAAACCGTTTTTCCAAACTCTCCCTAGGAAATAGACAGGTTCTAACTCGCATAGAACTTCCATTTCTAGCCACTCCTAGAACATGGACAAACTCTAAGTCGCATAGAACTTCTATTCCTAGCCATCACATGACCCCACCAGTCATAACAACACATGATCCCACCGGTCATCATAACACATGAACACACGTCTTATAAACACATTTAATAAGGCAAACTCATCTTATTAAATCTCCAAATATAAACTTGTTACAACAACAAACGAAATACATAACATCAACAACATAACAACATGCTAATACAGACTCTGAAACCAGAAAAGAACTCAAGCCACCGCTTGCTTCTCGAACCACTTCGAGAACTTATTCTTCATCGACGCTTCTGGTTCCAAAGTCTCCTCCTCAATACCTTCACAGTCCCATACGACTCTCACCAACGGTATACTCTTACGGCGCATAACCTTGACCCTCCTCTCGAGAATCCTCACAGGTCTCGCCGCCAACGTCATGTTGGGCTGAAGATCCTCCGGAATCCTAGCCAACACCTCCTCAGACTCATGTAGACACTTCTGCAGCATCGAAACATGGAAGAATTTTTGAAAAGCCTTAATGCTCTGAGGTAACTCCAACCGATAAGCTATCGGTCCGACCCGCTCCGCCACCTTGAACGGACCCATAAACCTCGGACTTAGGTTATTCTCCGAAATGGATCTGTTAGGACCCCCCAACATCGCCGCCTTGAGATACACCAGATCTCCCAGCTCAAACTCAAACTCCAACTCTTTCCATCTCCTATCGTCGTAACTTTTCTGCCGATCCTGAGCCTCTCTCATGTTCAGTCTCAAGACACGGATCTTCTCCGTCGTCTCCTGAACAAAATCCGCACCAAACATGCTCCTCTCCCGCACTTGAGTCCAGCATAATGGTGTCCTACACGGCCTCCCACACAGAGCCTCATATGGAGCCATCCCAATACTCGCCTGGTAACTGTTGTTATACGTAAACTCCACCAGGTTCAGATGATCCATCCAATGACCACCATAATCCAGCACACACATCCTCAACAAATCCTCTAATGTCTGAATCGTCCTCTCCGACTGCCCATCTGTCTGAGAATGATACGCTGTGCTCATATGCACCTTAGTGCCCATCTCAGCCTGAAACACCCTCCAGAACTCCGAGGTAAATCTCGGATCCCTGTCTGACACAATACTCGCTGGCACCCCGTACAGCCTCACTATCTCCGGCACATACTTCTTAGCCAAAACTGCCGCTCCATCGATCTTTTTAATGGCAAGAAAATGTGCTGACTTGGTCAGACGATCCACAATAACCCAAATCGCATCATATGTCCGTGACACCGGAAACCCCGTCACGAAATCCATGGTAATCATATCCCACTTCCACTCCGGAATAGGCAAACTCTGCAACATACCACTCAGAACCTGATACTCAGCCTTCACCAACTGACACACGTTGCACGTTACAACCCAGTTAGCTACATCTCTCTTCATCCCGACCAAGTGATAATACCGCTTCAGCTCACGATACATCTTGATCGCACCCGGATGAATCGATAACATACTCGAATGAGCCTCCCTCAGGATCTCTTGCCTCAGATCCTTGTCCTTGGGTACACAAACCTGCCCGTTCACCAGTATCATCCTACTCGCTGAGACCACATACTCTGAACCGGCCGCCTTAGAAGCATCAATCAATCCCTGATCTTTCTCCTGAGCAACTCGAATCCTGCTCAACAAATCTGCCTGGTTAGCTAACCCCAACGGCTCCTGTGAAATCACACATAACCTCAACGTACTGATCTCGCTCACCAGAGCCTCCATATCCCGCTCCTGGTCTAAAGCAACCCTCTTCTGACTCAATGCATCTGCAACCAGATTAGCCTTACCCGGATGGTACCCAATCTCCAGGTCATAGTCCGCGACTAACTCCATCCATCGCCTCTGTCTCTAGTTCAACTTCGGCTGAGTGAAGAAATATTTCAGACTCTTGTGGTCTTTGAATACCTGCACCTTCCCGCCATACAGATAAGACCTTCAAATCTTAAGTGCAAAATCACCGCAGCCTACTCCAAATCATGGGTAGGGTAATTACATTCATGCTTCCTCAATTGCCTCGAAGCATACGCAATAACCTTTCCCTGCTGCATCAGTTTACACCCCAAACCAACTCCTGAAACATCAGTATACACTACATACGGCTCACCCGGCTCGGGTAACGCCAAAACAGGTGTGCTCGTCAACATCTCATTCAGCTTCCCGAAACTCTCCTCGCAAGCTGAAGACCACACAAAAGGAACATCTTTCCCCGTCAACTTCGTCATTGACTGCGCCATACTCGCAAACCCCTTGACGAACCTCCGGTAATAACCTGCCAACCCAAGAAAACTCTTGATCTTGGTGGCACTCCTCGATCTAGGCCAACCTCTGATAGCCTCTATCTTAGCCGGATCCACAGAAACTCCCTCTGCAAACACCACATGGCCAAGAAAACTCATCTCTCGCTGCCAGAAACTGCACTTACTCAACTTCGCGTACAGCTTATGCTCCTGCAGCTTCTCTAGAATCAACTGTTCGGCCTGTATCGCTGAAATCACAAGGCTCCCGAAAGTCGGTCTCACACCCTGAAACATCAACCTCTCTGCCTCTCGCTCAAACACCACACGTCCTCGATGAAAATCCAGACGAATCCTGTACCGATCCAACCAATCCATCCCCAGGATGACATCGTACAACTCCACCGGAATAATGACCAGGTCTGTTGGCATCAACTCTCCTGCCACCAGAACACCCACTCCTCGAACCCGCCCAAAAGTAGCTAACGATTTGCCTCCCGCAACTCTCACCACTCCCGGCTGCTCTCCGGAATCGCTCTGGATCCCGCTGCTCTCCACACACTCCAGAGTAATGAAGCTATTCGTAGCTCCTGAATCAAATAACACATAGGACTCACATCCGCCCACAACTAAGGTCCTTGCATAAATTCCATGTGCTTTAAGACCCGACACTCTAGCGCAGACTCAAAATTTTCGAACAGACTAATCTAAACACCACAAGAATTAAACAAAAAAGTTAAGTCTGAAATAATACTTGTGATCGGTCTTGCACTAGAACCTCCCGCCTCTGCCGAAGTAAAGACCCGTGGCGCCGCCGCAATCTGAGCCAAAGACTGCACCGCCAACGGCTGCACTGCCACCACCGCCATCTGCTGCAGCTTAGGACACCTGGGCTTGATATGCCCCAGCTCCCTGCAATGAAAGCACACTTGAGCCACCCGCTCCTCTCTCCTCTTTGGACAGTCGCCACCTTGTGGCCCATGCTACCACACCCGTAGCATCCTGAACGACCCTGACCTCTCTGACTGGCTCCTGAAATGCCCTCCCACTTCCTCTTCTATCCCTGAGCAGGCTTGCTGCCCCTGCTCGCACCCGCCTGCTGCTGCGACCTCCTCTGCTGCTGTACCGGTGGACTAACCACCACAGCCTGCTCTCTGAGATCCTCCTCAATCGCAGCAGCTGTCTCCACTAACTCCGCCCTCGTGGCAAACTTACTCGCCCTGCAGCGAGTCCTCATATCATCTCTTCCGAGCCTTCAATGAGATTTCATGGTTAGTGTTTTATGACTTCCTGTTTTTCTAGTACTTAGTAGTCTGCTTGTGAGTGCATAGTGATGGCTAGAGTAGCTAGAGGCAGAGATCGTGGGGGCCGTGGAGGCCGAGGTGGTCATGGGCGTGGACGCGGGCGTGGGCTCGAGAGTGAATCAGTTGCCGCGAGTGTGGCCCAGGAGACCACGCAGGTGCATGTGGCGGATTCGCAGGCGTTTCAGGAGGGATCTATGGGTGAGGCTGCTATAAGTACCAGTCTGAGGGCTGGTGGGGCCAGTATGGGTCCCGGTGTAGTCGGTGGTGCAGCGAGCCCAGGTGGGGGTGCTGCTGCAGGTGTGGCCCAAGACCGTGATGATCGCCACGCGGAAAATCAGTAAACAATTAAACAAATTCAATAACCAACCAATAACCAATATCTAATAACAATAACCAGTTCAATCAACTTCATTCGAATAGCAATAAAACAGGGTTCCAAAAATCACTAGCAACCTAGCAATTCTACTATACAACCACTCAAGCGAGACACTAGATCATCTCCTCTTCCCGGCCATGATTCCACGATCACATTTTCTCTTTACCTGCAACACATGGCAAAAAGAGTTGCGTGAGTGTTATCACAAATACTCAGCAACGCGGTCATCCCGTCTACAGGTTATACACACAGGCATAAGCAAGAGATACATTACCAGGATGAGCAAACAACAAGCACACATGAAACAATCAAAACGAACCACTCCAGGACCACTGTGTCGATCGACACAACCACTAAGTGTCGATCGACAGACTGCACCCGTGTCGATCGACACACCACCATGGTGTCGATCGACAGGCACCTGTGTCGATCGACACGACATCGCAGAAACAGGAATCGAACCTATCCTCTCGTGGCTCGAATTCCATAGCGATATGTCGATCTCCTGCACGAATCCACACACCAAACTACACGAAACCAATCCAAGCAACCACAAACAACGTAATCTATCCAATCCTTTACCCAGATAAACCTACGGTCACGCACTAGCATCGAAAACAGATTGAAAAGAGAAAGAATGCGAAGAACGAGCGAAGAACAACACGAACAACCTCTGATTTCGTCCTTCCCAGAACCGAAACCGACCCAACAACAATCTCCCTTGCGTTCTAACACCCTCAATAGCAATCCTTCTCAAGAATCTCCCAAAAATCACCCAAAAACCTTTGATTTCTGATTTCTCTCTCAAACCCTCTGTTTCTCTTATGAAAATCGGCCAAAAGAGAGACAAACGCGTCTGAAACACGTTTTTATATCAAACCCTAGGGTTCCCTAAACCGCCCTGCCTAACCGGGAAATTAAACCGAACATGTCAGTCCAATTCCAACTCGTGTCGATCGACAGACAGACCCGTGTCGATCGACACAACACCCAGAACACGACTTCTCATAAGTCCAAAACACTTGTCTCGATCGACACACCCAACCAAAATTCACTTTTTGGTTCACGGGCGTTACAATATGACATCCTTTTTATTATGACATGGCAAAATTTCTTAATAATATTTTTATTCTTATTCTTATTAACTCCTATACATCTCTTTGTTTCTGATAAAGCCCAAACAAGAAAATTTCTTATAACCCATGTCGTTTCTGATAAATCTCTTATTAATATTCTGAATAAATGTAAAATAATCAAATAAATCTCCTATTAAATATTAAATGATTACATTAATAAACAAATCACACGGATCAACTCAAAGATTGTAATAAAGCCCAAATGATTCTAGCAAATGTCGTTTACCAATTCAATTGAATTGATTAAATTAAATTAAAACAAATAGCCTAAATAAATATATCTTTCATTCGATTTCTTTATGCAATATTTTTTAAATTAGGTAAATATTCTTAAAATTGAACAAATATAAAGGAGATGAAATAAGTATTTTTTTAAATAACTATTTTAGCTAAAAAAATTATAAATAATACATTAGTGATAAAATATTTCAACATTAGTGTAACTTATTTAATACTAAAAAAATTAATTTTAGTCCAAAAACCATAATCGAAAAATTGATTGAAACCTGAATTTATCTAAAAATAAATTATATATTTGATTAATTTGAATACGAATCGAAACATAATACATCGTTTTAATATTTATTTTCATTTTTTTATCTATTATTTATAACATAAACTTAAAAATAGAAAAAAATCTACAAAATCAAAATAAAATCTAATTTTTAACCATGAATTGTTAAATATATTTTATACTACTATTTATATATTTTAATTTATTTGGTTTTTGAAATTTTTTTCCACGTAAAACAAAAATACAATTAAAAAAAAACGTTGAGCGTTGACAGTGGCATTAGGTGGTCCCTAAGAACATTTCTAATGGAAAGTTCTCACAGAATTAATTTTTAAGAACAAAAATTAGCAAAAAATAGAAAAAATAAGAGAGAGAAATGAATTTCTCAAATGAGAAACTATGAAATAATAAAGGATAATTGCAAAAATGTTTCTTTAGGTGTGCCACTTTTCAAAAATGTCACAATGGATTTGTCTATTTGCAAAAAATACCATTAATTATGGATTTTGAAAGCCTAAATCTTAAAATTCTAAACCCTAAAAAATGTTTTGACTCTAACTAAGCCTAAATCTTCAAAACTAAACCTTAAGATAACATTTTTAACCTAAATATAAATTAGATAATTTTGAAAAAATGATATTTTTGAAAAGTGATATTTTTAAAAAAATTTCAAATAATTACTAGAGACTCTAGTAACACATGTCAAATTGTAAATTGTTCAATTTCTTTTAAAATATTAATTTTTAATTAAGTAACGAAATTATGTTAAATTATTAATAATTTTTAGTTTAAATTTTCATTTGAGAAACTCCACCAATATAGATACTCTAATAATCTTGTTAATGGCAGAAATGATGGTGGTTGAAGGTGATGACTTTGCATTCCCGCCAGATCGAGTATACAAAACAATGATGTCAACCCCAAACCCTCGACGCAAAGGATCTCCACATGCTTGCAGAGAAAGCACAAACAAAATAGAGATGCTCGTGACTCTCTCGGAAAAGCAAAGAACACAAACTCGCGACAAATGAGTAACTTCTTAATCTATTTTTTGTTGGATATCACAAAACTGATCGAGTTAATTAACAATTTTTGAATGATTTTGTTTTTAATATAAATATTACGAGATGTGTGCTTTATTTCCGTAACATATAGATTTTTTTGCTAATGTAATTTGTAAAATGGAACTTTTAGGCATTTTTATTTTTATCAATAAATTAAACATACACAACAGGGTAGGTCCAAGAGATTTGATATATATATTTTCATAAAAATTTGCATAAAATTTTAATTAGGTGCAACTACACAGGTTGCGCCCTGAGCTTTCTGGCCGAGAGCACGTCTGTTTGGATATCACAAATCATCGGAAAAAAAAATTCAAAAAAAAAAAAAATACTACAGAAGCTTTCTACGTAGCTAGTGATAAAGATTATTGGACATTATTTTTCTTTAAAAAAATGGTTATTGGACATTTTATATATATTTTTTTAAAACCTTTTCATTGCAAATAATTAAAAGTAGCAAAAGTAGTCACACATGTTTTAAATGAGCCCACTTTAAAACATTTTATATGTTTTTTTTTATAACTAGGGATGTTCGGGTTTTTACCACCCGACTAATCCCCCAGGATGAATGTAGCCGTCGAGTAACTCACTCACCGGATTTTCTAATGGGTTTAAAGCGTACCATTTCGACTGATCAAATAAAGGTGAAAGTGTTTCCAGGGAGAATTAAATTCAGATTGGAAGAAATTCATCTCATTTTATATGTTTTAAAGAGAAACTAATCGTAATAAGACACAAACGTAGACAATTTTAATTATATATTTCATCGAAGTCAAGTAGTCGATGAATAACCAGCTGTGTAATGCCAAATATGAAAGTGTGAAAATATCTCTTTGCCTCATATAATCAACGACAATGACACAAGTAGATAAATAAACAAAAAAATCGTAATACATTAAGAAAAAAAAGATTCACGAAAACAACATGATTCGCAATGAGCACGGAAATTTCTAAGAAAGAAGCAATACTATTAAAAAAATCCAAACTCAATTGTCATGTATATATATAGTAAGTTGTTATATAATAGTTTGAACAAATTAATAAATCAATTCTCATTTGAGAATGAGTTGTTCTATGAGTCTACGTCCATGTTCAATTCATTTTAAAGATGAAATTATCTAACTATTTTTATTTTTCTAATCGATATGATTTTATATTTTAGGTTCATTAAAAAATTTGATGAATGGACTATTCGACCGTAAAAAGATTAATTGGATGACAAAAAAATAGATCACTCTCTTATTTTTATAATAATAATAATTGCTTCTTAAAGCAATGTTTTTTGGAATAATTTACCCACGTTACGGCGAGACATATAGTATAAAAAATGACAATATGGCCTATGGCTAAGTTTCAAAACTATTTTAATGTAAGTTTAAAAGAAAAACACTATTTTAATGATAAATTATAATTAAGTTATGCACTAGTCTCATTTCTAAATTCCCACTTTTGTAATTGATTCGGTTTCAGTTCTCCATGACTAACTTAATTATAATTTATCATTAAAATAGTGTTTTTCTTTTAAACTTACATTAAAATAGTTTTGAAACTTGATGAAATAAAATATCATGAGTAATGGAGATATGTTTATTATGGAAACTTATCTGTTTATTTTATAAAATAAATGAAAATTAATAAAATAAAATAATCTTATATCACAATAATATAAATGAAGATTAATAAAATAAAATAAATAGTCTGTTTATTTTATAACAATACCAAGAACTTCATAGGGGTATGAGTCTTAAAACATGCAAAATACTACTTTTTTAAATAATTAATCTTCATTTATATTATTGTTTTCACTTTTTTTTTTAAAATTTTGATCTATACTTTTTTATGCCATAACAATATGTAAGATTTAGTGGAATAATGAAATAGTCAAATTATCCAACAACCATAAACACTTTATCTGAATATAATTTTTACAATATAATCATAAAAATATATATTTTATTTTATTAAATTAATGAGTTTTTTTTTTGTTTTCCAATTTTTTCGCCGTACTTCATTTTTTAACACGCTAATAATGTATAACATAACCTTTTCCGATCTAATATAAAGCATAATCATGTTCTTAAAAAGGAAAAAAAATACGAAATTAATTGATTCCATCCATCACAATAATATAACAAGATTCCACGCAAAATCATTTGTTGTATTACTAAACTATCATGTAAATTAAATTCTGGTATAATATATAGCCGAAAGATTTACGTTAAAAATTAACTTTATAAAAAAAAAGATTTACGTTAAAAATTAAATTTATCAAGAAAAAAGATTTACTTAAAAACAATATTTTTGAAATTTCTCTTTTTAATTATATATATATGAGTTTTCAACTATATGTATCTTCTTGAATGAAGTGTATATAAAAAGACAAATCATGGTGATAAGCTAGAACATTCACATAAGTACGTAATCATTATTTTATAATCAAGATAAAAATTAAAATTGTCCCTTTTCTTAAAATTTAAAACATTTTCGAGAAAAAAAACACACCAAAAAGGTTAGGTAGTCTAGTTTTCTAAACTATTAGTAATAAAATAGTTTTAATAAGTTGAGGCAGTAAATTACATGTGCTATGTCAAAAGATTCTCTTTATCTAGCTCATCATCTCCTTTGCATATATATGAGACAAAAGTTGCCACTCTCTTCACATTAAGTAAACAAAAAACACATAAGCGACCAAACAAAGAAAAATAAAATAGAGAGAGAAAAAGAGGAGAGAGAGAGAGAGAAATGACAGTTGAAGAGGTAGGAGATGATTATACAAAAGATGGAACAGTTGATCTTAAAGGCAATCCGGTTCGAAGATCCATTAGAGGTCGTTGGAAAGCTTGTTCCTTCGTAGTCGGTATTTATTCTTCTTCCAATATTTTGTTTTCCTTTTTATTGATTGTCTTTTTTTCCCCCACAACATTTACAAATAAATTGATTAAATTAAAGTGAATATGCTAAAGTCTTGTGAATTTTATGTATTTTAAAGATTATGATATAAGTTTATCTTAAAGTCTTGAGTTTTATGCATTTTAAAGATTTTGATATAAGTTAATCTTAAATTCTTGTGAATTCTGCTTTACATATGAATTTTTTTATATATAAAAAAAAAATCTGCCATGGGTCTTGGAAACCTTTCAATGGTTACGAGAGAAGTAGAGAACGTACAAAATTGGTGACGTTATCTTATCCGACCTTTAATTAAGAAACAAGCTGGAATAAATTTGAGGTCATAAATATCATATTATTTTGGGACAGATTATTTTCCATATGAAAAATCTCCAAAGACTTGACACTAGGGTAACTAGCCATTGACAAAATATACTTTGAAATAATGGATACATATTTTTAGCAAAAAAAAAAACGAAAAGGATATGTATTAATTTTTCGTTAACCATTATATCGAGTATTAGCGACTACAAAGTTCTTAAAAACGATATAATCTCAATATAATGGTCAACGGAAAATTAGTACATATCCAATATTTCAAAGTATATTTTTTTCCTACTTTTCATTTTAATTTTTACATTAGTTAGTATAGATATTAATCTACCCATATAAATTACTAGGAGATACATTCTACATATTAACACATATAATTATATTTTTGTATTTCCAAAATTTTATCTCTCCTTATATAATCTCATTATTCATTTATTTTTCATCAATTACTAAAATGTTATTTTCTGATAATTAGTGTACGAGGTGTTTGAACGAATGGCTTATTATGGAATATCGAGCAACCTAGTGATCTATATGACAACTAAATTGCACCAAGGCACGGTAAAGTCGTCGAACAACGTGACCAATTGGGTTGGGACTAGTTGGCTTACTCCAATCTTGGGTGCTTATTTTGCCGATGCTCATCTTGGTCGCTACATTACTTTCGTCATCTCTTGTGCTATTTACTTTTCGGTAAGTTTATATATTTTTGTTATAACCAATAAAAGCAAAAAAAACGTAGGAAATAATTATTTTTGAACATATCAAAGTCGTGACCACATATTGAACTAAATTAGGTAAGTATGCCTAAAAACGTGAATCTAATTAGTATCTAAGCATGGGAGCCTAAAAACGTGATGTGATGAATATGCTATTTTTGTTAACACTTATAGTTTGAGCATTTTTTTTGTTATGAATCCTCTCTTTCACATTACAAATGCCCCATAGGCTATAAGCAGCAAAATGTATAAGCTGGTAATTTCAAGAGTGAAATTGTTATATACCGTCGAAAAAACAATTTATTTTTTTTCTCAGAAGAAGAAAAAAAGAAAAAAACAATTTAACAAGTTTCAATGTTTTATCTGATGCCAAAAATAATTTAACAAGTTTCAATGTTTTATCTGATGCCTATAAAGTTTTTAAAAAAAACCATTTCATACGTTCAGCCAGAAATGATTTACACCATAACAAGTTTTAAAGGTTGTAGATTTCGATCTTGAATATTCAATCCAAGTACTTTTTCAAAACTATTCAATACAAGTTTCAGATAAGTGATATTTTCTGCAAAAAATTAGAAGGCGAGTCAACGAGAACAGATTAGAGATAAGACAAGGACCAATCTAAATTCCACGTTAGAGTCAATTATATCAATCCAGTTTTGGTTTGTTCTTATACACTAGAGACCATTGACTAGAGAGTATGCATCTGTCTTTTTGCCTTTTCTTTTATTGAAGCGTGCAATACTTTTCTACGGGGGAAAATATACACTACTTTGGAACTGTATATAAGTGACTTTGAAAAAAAATAATTCTTTAATTTCTCTTGTCCCGATCGAAAATTATAGAAAGTGGTTCTGCTACAGACGAGAAAAATTGTGGATCGAAACAAATATATAAAAAGAAATAAATATTCGAAAGACTTATCTACTACTGCTATATATGGTAATGTCGGTTTAGATAAGAAGGTTTTCTTTTATCTTTCTGTTCACATTTTTTTTGTTAGGTAGTACATCTATATATTAATATATGTTAAATGATATATTTAGTTTCAAATGATAATAAACCTTTTTAGTGTTATGAATCCCTTTTCATAAAGACTCTTGCAAGTTGTATGCATAAATGTGAAATATAAACTAAAACAAATATATTATTATTTGCAATTTGCATTCATTTACTCTTAAAATTTATAACGGTGTTCTAAAACAAACAAAATGTAATATTGTCAACATGTAAATACAATAACTTTAACATGTAACCATATTCTGCAAATTCAGCAGATTCAACAAATTCCACAAATTTCGGAGTTACCATTTAAGTTTGACATATTATTCAACAAATTTCGCAATTTAGCAAATTCTGCAAGTCAGCAGAAATTATGTGGTTACCATTTACACCCACATGGTTTAGAATTTTAAGATTTAGATTCTAAAAATTTATAATTAGTGACATTTTGCAAATAGACAACCCATAGTGGCATTTTTGCAAATGTAACCAAAAATGATATTTTTGCAATTGTCTCCTAAATATATATGTAGTGTGATTAAATCTTACTAAATTTGCTTGACAATTCTAAAATAATATTGTAATATTTTAAAAATTAGGTTTACTAAAAAATAATTCAATTTCAATAGCAAAATATTATATCATAAATTATGTATATAAATTTGTTTTATCAATCTATTAATTTATTTAAGGGGCAATTACAAAATGTCATTTTTGGTGTGTACATTTGCAAGAATGCCACTTAGAGGTGTCTATTTGCAAAAATGACACTAGTTATGAATTTTTGAAGCATAAATCTTAAAATTGTAGCCCCTAAAAAATGTTTTGACCCCTAAAACCCCGTAAATCCTCGAAACTAAACTCTAATACAACATAGTTAACCCAAACATAAATGTTATAATGAAATTTGTTTTTTTTTTAAAATGACATTTTTACAAAGATTTTGAAAATTTGGCATTTTTAAAAAATAGCATTTTTTTTATTTATTTTTATTTAATTAATTATTTTTTTCAAAAATTCAGTAGATTAAGCAAATTCTGTAAATTCTGCCGTTACCATTTAAGTTTGATTTTATTCAGCAAATTTTGCAAGAAATCACTAAAAATTCAGCAATTCAAAAGTAATTCAGCAAAAATTCAGCGGTTACTATTTACACCCAAAATATTTTGTATGTTCAAAAGGATTAATATCGTAGTCTTTAGCAAATTCATGAAGAATAAATGATCTTAATTAATAACATGTTTAATCATTTATCATTTGTAGGGGATGTTGGTGTTAACATTATCAGTATCTATACCGGGAATCAAACCACCAGAATGTTCCGCAACCAATGCTCAAGACTGCAAAAAAGCTTCGGTTTTACAATTAGCGGTTTTCTTTGGAGCGTTATACACATTAGCGATCGGTACAGGAGGTACAAAGCCGAACATATCAACAATAGGAGCCGATCAATTCGACGTTTTCGATCCAAAAGAGAAGATTCAAAAACTATCATTCTTCAATTGGTGGATGTTTAGTATCTTCTTTGGTACTCTCTTTGCCAACACCTTTCTTGTTTATGTTCAAGATAATGTGGGATGGGCTTTAGGTTATGGGCTTCCAACAATAGGTCTTGCAATTTCCATTTCTATTTTCTTGATGGGCACTCCGTTTTATCGCCATAAACTTCCCACGGGAAGCCCTTTCACGAAAATGGCTCGGGTCATTGTGGCTTCACTTCGCAAGGCCAAGGTGCCTATGGCGCAAGACCTCACGCACTTCCACGAGCTGCCATCGCTAGAATATGAGCGGAAAGGCGCCTTTCCGATCCAGGCCACTCCAAGTCTACGGTATTGTGTCTATTTTTTGTAGTTAAGACTCTTTGATTCGGTTTTTGGATGAAGAAATTCGGTTTATAAATCTTTGTCTTATTTAAAATGGAATTTTTGTTTATGAAATTATTCTGTTTGATTAAGATTTGGTTTGGTTTTGGGTAAAGATATAGAATTCTTAATATATATGTCTAATGCATTTTAGATAACATTTAAAAGTTTCAATTGATACATTCGATTTCAGAACTTAAATTCGCTTCGGTTTTAATACATTTTAAGATTGCAATAATTCGATTGATTTTCTTCTATCTTTGTAGTCATTTTGGATCAAAGTAATTTTAAGAGAAAATGTAAGGACCATTTGTAGGAAGACTATACTTCGGTTTTAATTCATTTTGATATCCGAGTAATTCGGTTGGATTTGAGTTTAAATTCTTAGAGTACATATCATGAAGTACCTAGCATGTAATTAACTATCTATCTGTGCTGCAGATTCTTAGACAAAGCTTCACTCAAAACAGGAACAGCTCATAAATGGAATCTATGCACTATCACAGAAGTTGAAGAAACAAAACAAATGTTGAGAATGTTACCTGTCTTGTTCATAACTTTCGTCCCAAGCATGATGCTCGCTCAAATCAACACTTTGTTTGTGAAACAAGGAACCACTTTAGATCGAAAGGTCACTGGAAATTTCAGCATCCCACCAGCGAGTCTTGGCGGCTTCGTGACACTCTCAATGCTCATCTCCATAGTTTTATACGATCAAGTCTTTGTCAAGTTAACCCGAAAGTTCACGGGGAATCCAAGAGGCGTTACTTTACTTCAACGAATGGGTATTGGTCTTATCTTCCACATTGTCATCATGATCGTCGCATCTGTCACTGAAAGGTATTACTTTTCGTTAAGTTTTATGATTTCCATCTTAAAACAAAACCTATAAATTTTGAATCAAAATTGTTTTCTTGGATTTAAAATAATTTTGGTTAATGAGTCAAGAAAACACTTAACGAAACAAAACCTATAAATTTTGAACAATTTTAAATTGTTGAATAGCAGTTACATTATTGATAACTTTCATTAAAAATATGGAGTAAGACTATAGTATATAAGTTTCATCTTCAAACTAATTGACAATAAATAGAATGAAATAATTTGTCACTTATACAACACTGCTAATTATTTTTTTTGTCACTAATCATTCGAAAACAAGTGTGTCTTCATTAAAGAATAAAAAACTTATACAACAACAAATTAAATGATTTTTAAAACAAAAATATAATTTTATGATCAGTGACTAATATTGAAACTCCATATGTTCTTGTAGTGCATAAGTTTCCTTAGTTATTTATTTATTTATTTATTTATTTATTTTGATATTATTGTAACAGGTATAGACTCAAAGTCGCTTCTGATAATGGACTCATCCACCAAACCGGAGTAAAACTACCATTGACAATCTTTGCTTTGCTTCCTCAATTTGTGTTAATGGGTATGGCTGATTCGTTCTTAGAAGTTGCAAAGCTCGAATTTTTCTACGACCAAGCTCCTGATAGCATGAAAAGTCTCGGAACATCATATTCGACAACGAGTTTAGCGGTTGGAAATTTCATGAGTAGTTTCTTGTTGACGACGGTTTCTGAGATAACGAAGAAACGAGGAAGAGGATGGATTTTGAATAATCTTAATGAGTCAAGGTTAGATCATTATTACTTGTTCTTTGCGGTTCTTAATTTGGTTAACTTCGTCTTGTTCTTGGTTGTGGTTAAGTTTTATGTCTATAGAGCTGAGGTTAGTGACGTGAAAGTGGAGGAAATGAAGGTGATGGATGTTAAAGAGAATGAACAAATATAATGATTTAAGTCTATGTCCTTTTAGTTTTAGTACACTTGTAGATCTTTCATTAAATTGTATTGAAAAGGAAAGTAATACTTGTACTAGAAACTGTTGTAATTAAATGGTTGTCATTTGAATTTAAGGGTGTGATTTTGATAAGCTCTTTAAGAATTTTCTACAGTTTTTCAAGCGTCTAATGTTTTAGAACATTTTCAACCGATCAAAATTTGGAGGTAAACCCCACAAAAAGTTCACAACCCCGAAACCGTTGTATGTTTGTGTTGTTCATGTTTTTTTTCTTTTTCTAAAGCAATCATTTTTAGCTTTTGGTTGTCGTGGTTTTTTTCATGATTAACTTATACAATAATTATTCTACAACTATAGTATTAACCAATCAAACTTTAGATGATATATATATGTGTTATTCTCACATATAAATTACCGTACTTTATATTTTATACCATGAGATATGTGGTTCGACTCCTAAAAATTACTATTTAATATTATTTAATATTTAATAGAAACAAGTTTATACACGAAATTTTTATCATAGTGCATGTTGAATTGCTAAGAAGCGATATAATTTTATGACAATAAGTAAGAAATCGGTATTAAAACAAGATTTGTAGATTGTGTAAGCTTTATGGAAACAAAGATCAGTAAGATTACTGGATCCTATATTTCTATTTTTCTTTTATCTTAAAACCACAATAGGTAACTAGGTAAAAAAAAAAAAAAAAAAAAACCGAAGCAAATGAATGTAAATTTGGGAAAAAAAATCTAAACCATTTTTCTCTGAGCAAAAAAAAAAATAAAAAATCTAAACCATTCTTCAAAAGATCTAAAAAAAATCTATTAGTGGTAGTTACCCTCAATTTAAACACTACAGATCATGCTTCCACACCATTCCTTACAGTATCCAAATTATTTAATCATGACAAGAAAAAGTCACTAATTGTTGTTTTGGATGATTTCAAAATCCGTGTTACAGTGACATATGAAACTTTTATTATTTGTTTTAAATTTATTATTTCCACATTGACACGGTTTTCATTCAATATAAATAGCACAAATATAAAACAATTCATTATTTATGTATTTGTATCTATGACAGATAAGACAGATAAAATAGTAACCACTATGTAATAAAGTAACACAAACAAAAGTATTTTAGTGACTACCAACCACGGTGAGAAAATAGAAAAAAACAATTTCAGATGTCTGTCAAAGATTCGTGAGAACGGTCCACATTCTACAAGATCAGAAAAAATATTGCCAACCATAACTTCAGAGTTAAATAATTTTTATCTTTCGACCAAAAAAAAAAAAAAATTTTATTTTCCGAGTTAAAATCTAAGGTTCTTATTATCTGTCTGAGTCATTCCCTCATTTCCTCTCTCTATATATATATATGAGACCAAAGTACTAACTCTCTTCAAACAAAGATCCACAGAAGCAATCAAACCCAAAAAAATAGAGAGAGAAAAGAGAAAAGAGAAAAGAAGAGAGAGAGAGAGGAAATGACAGTAGAAGAGATAGAAGATGATTACACAAAAGATGGAACAGTTGATCTTCGAGGAAATCGTGTCCGAAGATCCCAAAGAGGTCGTTGGAAAGCTTGTTCTTTCGTCATTGGTATTTATCTTCTTCAATTGTCTATGTGTATATGATTCATTAATTAAAATGCATGGTTATATGATTAAAGGGGTTAACTGATATGTTAATATGATTAGTGTACGAGGCGTTTGAAAGGATGGCTTATTACGGGATATCGACCAACCTAGTGATATTCATGACTACCAAATTGCATCAAGGTACGGTCAAGTCGTCTAACAACGTGACGAATTGGGTTGGAACTAGTTGGCTCACTCCAATCTTGGGTGCTTATGTTGCTGATGCTCATCTCGGTCGCTACATCACTTTTATCATCTCTTCTGTTATTTATTTACTGGTACATACATTTTCCATTTTATATTAAATACATAAAAAAAATCTTCTAGTTGAATTAAAGAATTTGATTAATAAAAACATAAGTTGCCATTTTCCGGTTTTTTGTCTCAAATTTGACGATTTTTTTTTTAGTTTTCTTAAAGTGAATTCTAGAAAAAACTTGGCGGTTCTAATTTTAATAATGGGTTTGAACGAAAGCTAACGCTAAAAAATCTAATCATAATGTTTAAGCTTATGTTAGTTTAATTAGTGAGCAGATAAAAAGTTTTAAACTTTTGGTTATGCCCCCCAAAAAAAAAACCAAATATTTTGTTTTAACATCTCGTATATATAGTTGTAATCAGTATACGTAAAAGGTAGAACTAAATTAGGTGAGTAATGGAAGAAAAAACGTGAATAGTCTTGTTCAGTTGTTCCCATCATCAAATTAGACGTGGATGCATGTTAAAAAAAGAGTGAAGATTCATTAATAAGAGCATTTATTTTAACAAAGTAAAACTCCCCTATTTTCACATTCGACGTGTCTCTAAGTATAATTGATAAGTAACATCTAGGTATTTACAAGATAATTGATAAGTAACATCTAGGTATTTAGCAAAAATTTAATAAATTGATTTGACCGGTTTAACTATAAATCATTCACAGGGTATGGGACTGTTGACATTATCAGTATCACTACCGGAACTTAGACCACCTAAATGTACGACGGCTAATGTTGAAGACTGCGAAAAGGCTTCGGTTTTACAATTAGCGGTTTTCTTTGGAGCTTTATACACATTAGCGATTGGAACAGGCGGTACAAAACCGAACATTTCTACAATCGGAGCCGATCAGTTCGATGAATTCGACCCAAAGGAGAAGACTCATAAACAGTCATTCTTCAATTGGTGGATGTTTAGTATCTTTTTTGGTACTCTCTTTGCCACAACTGTTCTTGTATATGTTCAAGATAATGTAGGATGGACCTTAGGTTATGGGCTTCCAACAATAGGCCTTGCTATTTCCATTGTCATATTCTTGGTAGGCACTCCGTTTTATCGACATAAACTTCCAACGGGAAGCCCATTTACCAAAATGACTCGAGTCATTGTGGCTTCATTTCGCAAAGCTCGAGCGAATATGTCGCGTGAGCCCACCCGTTTCCATGAACTCTCTTCATTGGAATATGAGAGCAAATGTGCATTCCCAATCCGTCCTACTCAAAGTCTAAGGTAATGAAAACTAATTTGGTTCGGTTCGGTTCAATCTTTTCGGATTTTTGTTTAACATTTGATCAATTCTATACCGAGTTAGAACTTTTTTCGGGGTTTTGGACGTCTGATTCACTTTGGTTTATGTACTCACAACTTATACTATTTCACTTTAGTTTGGTTTGGTTTCGTAAATAACTACGTAACTACGTGTTGCAGATTCTTAGACAGAGCTTCACTCAAAACCGGACCAACCAATAAATGGAGTCTCTGCACTATCACAGAAGTCGAAGAAACAAAACAGATGCTAAGAATGTTACCTGTCCTCTTCGTAACATTCGTCCCTGCCATTATGTTTGCTCAAATCAACACTCTATTCATCAAACAAGGAACCACTCTCAACCATCGTCTCACCAACAATTTCAGCATCCCGCCCGCAAGTCTCACAGGCTTCACAACGTTCTCAATGCTCGTATCGATAGTGATATATGATCGTATCTTCGTTAAACTCTCAAGAAAACTAACCGGAAATCCAAGAGGCATCACAATGCTTCAAAGAATGGGAATCGGTTTGATCCTTCACATCTTAATCATGATCAGCGCATCAATAACCGAACGGTTTAGGCTCAATGTGGCTACTAAACACGGCCTAATCCACCAGACCACCGTACCACTTCCCTTGACTATTTTCGTGTTGCTTCCGCAGTTTGTGCTAATGGGTTTAGCTGATGCGTTTTTAGAAGTAGGAAAGCTTGAGTTTTTCTACGATCAAGCACCCGAGAGTATGAAAAGCCTTGGGACATCGTATTTTAGCACGAGTTTAGCAGTCGGGAATTTCATGAGCAGCTTTTTGCTTTCGACAGTGTCTCGAATAACGAAGAAACTAGGAAGAGGATGGATTTTAAACAACTTGAATGAGTCGCGGTTGGATTACTATTACATGTTCTTTGCGGTTCTTAATTTGATCAACTTCATCTTCTTCTTGGTCGTGGTTAAGTTTTATGTGTACAGAGCCGAGGTTACTGATTCAACAAATGTAGAACAGAAGGAACCAAAGGTGACAAATAAGAATAATGAATAAGGAAAGAAATTATGTTTCTCAATTTGGTTTCGGGTTTTACTAAATGTATTGATTAAAACCGACTTGGCAAAGCTTATAATCCACACTTATGAATCATCATCACACACTGTTTTTTTTTTTTTTGTTCTCTACCAGACAGAAAAAACTAAAGATTGTTCTTGTAATTTCCCCATATAGATCTTACAACATAAAGGCAATCAAACTCTAAAAGGACTTGCCTGATTTTGGATAAAGATTTAGTCTCGGTAGTTAAACTTCCTTTTGACAGGCAGGCGGTCATCTTCATCCTCGTCCTCTTCCTCATCTTCTAACTCTTCTTCTAACTCTTCTTCTTGCTCAACATCATCTTCCACGGTATTAACCCTCTCGCACTCATCGATCCATTCGCTATAGCTGCATTCATTCCAAACAAACCAGAGATTTAGAAAAACAGGTCGAAATAAACAATAAACGAGAGATGCGAAAATACATAGTTGAAAAAGATTTGTACTTACATGTCTATAGCTTCAGTCAGAGCTACAAGAAACATAACACAAAACGGAAGATTAAATGTTTAACAAAACCGATACTAAAAGTTTCGAAAGATGGACCGAAAAACAAGAAATTTTATACCTGTGATAGTAGTGGTATAGCTTTCACCACAGATTGTACACTCTGCTTTACCAATTAGTTCCTTCATTTTACTGAGTAAAACAAAACATATAGTGAATTCAGTTCAATAGATTTCATTCTCATATATGTAATTCATAAAGCTCTTACATTTCGCATTCAACACTAGACCCGTGATTGCAAAAAGGACAACTAAAGACTGTGTCAAGCTTGTCCATTCGCTTCGTTGGAGCTGGCTTTGCTCTTGACTTCCTCTTTCCCATTGTTTAAGCACTTTGAATCAACCAGAGAATCAAAATATCAATACCAAATTTGGATGCAGAAAAAGATTCAACTTCAATGACTTGCTAATCAATGGTGAAATTGAACAAACAAAAATCATTACTTAAACAATACCCAAAAGAGATAGAACCCAGAAAAAAGTTATAAACTTGACAGAATCTCAATAATCTATAACTTGTGAATTTCTAAATTCAATGAAATCAGAACCAAGATTCAAGAGAGTACCCTAACTAACCAAATCACGGATTTTGGGGGAAACCAGACGAAGTTTATCAAATTCTGGTAAAGATCGAACTCGAGATCATGAAGAAAACGATGAATTCAAACATTAGACAAACCTGTTATCACGCAAGATCTATCGATTTTTTGAGCGAGACACGAACCCTAGGTGAAATTGGGGGAAATTAAAGAATAGAGAGAGAATATCGCAATTTAATACTCATATATTTTTCCAGTTGGAGAGCTATACGACGACGTTTTATTATGTGATACTTCTTCAATAGACTTGGTGTATCGTGAGAATTTGGAGTGATATGGAGTATATATTAAAGTGACAATTGAAACATAAATTTAAAAAAGTCTTTCCAAAATCCTATCATACATGCTTCAAACAGCCCAAGCAATGCATTTTAATTCAAGAACTCAACCAACCCTTCAAGAGTTTTGTCCACGGAGTTAGGAGGCTTTAACTGATCAGCAACCTCAGCAGGACTAACTTGGACTTCCAGAATAGATTTTTTGATCTCCTTGAAGAGCTTGTGGGTAATGATGTTCAGAGAGTTGGAGGCCAGAATCTCAAAGGCACTAGGAGTGTAGTAAGGCATGTGGATATGAAAATCCACGCGTCCTGGTGTAAGCAATGCCGGATCAAGCTTCTCTTTGTAGACGATGATCCTCTGGTCACCGCAGTTTGGCCAACCCCCATCCATAAAATCAAGTAAGCCCGAGAGAGTTACCTTATCAAAAGCCAAAAGAAAAAAAAACAAATCAGAGGTGGAGTTTATAGACGTCAAGGGAACAAGCACCAGGGGTAAGAAACACATGTGAGTCAGATTGACGCGTTGCAAAGCAAAAGCAGTACAGATTATGGAGACTTTGGTGATATGTCGGCTTTTTCTTTCTCTCTTGTAATGCCAGTTGAACCATCAAATTCAAATATTAAAAGGGAGAAGAAGAAAGTTTAATGAAATCTGGCTATAGATTTGCAAGGAAAAAAGAAGAAGAGGAACGGAATTCATACCTGTTCAGCACCGGTATTGTCGAACTCGGTTAAACAATGTATGTCCTCCACAACTATGAGGAAGTTGGCAGTTGCCATGAGCGAGGCCTGAAGCTGAGAGTTGCTGCTAAAATGAGACAAGTCTAGATTATAGACATCAAATTTAAGATACTCTGCCATAACAGCAATTAGACTTGTTTTCCCTGTCCCGGTTGGACCATACAGCAGATAGCCTCTCTTGTAAGCTTTGCAGGGTTTGTTGCAAGACGTGGTAGGCACCATAGCTCGAGGCAAGTCATCTGTGATGTTCCTCCTAACTTGAGGATCTTGTGCAAGGGTATGAATATATGAGAGACATTTGAGAGTGACAGATCTCCATGTCCCTGTCACATCAAGAGAAAAAAGCTTTCGTGGTGTCTTCATCCTTTCCCTGGTAGAAGCAGCTACTTGGGAGACGAAAGGCAAGTAAGAGCAACGGACAATGTCCTCGGCTTTCTTGGGGAATGTAAGATCATAGTAAGTGAGTCGGATGGGTCCACTGTTACTATCAATTTGGCGGTTGCGGAGAATCCAGCCGACCTCGACTCCTTGGAAAGTATCGGTGAATACCTCATCGATAGCTGGAACCATAGTATAGTTCCTTTTGCTGTCGTTAGCTGGAACCAAAGTATAGTTGGTTTCGTCGTCCTCACGGACGATGCGGAATGTCTTGGCGGTGGAAAAAGGGAGTGTGGTGGAGATATACACCTTGACACTTCATAAACCATGTCCCATTGGAGACTAGATAATCTGCCAATGGATATAGTCATATGAGATGAATAAGATTTGAAAAGACCAGAAAGGTAATCTCGTATCTGTCTTGTTGTTTCGAATGACTGAAACAACATAACCACAGAACCAGTCAAGAGAGCACAAGCTGATACAGTGGCTGCTGCCTAGACAAGAGTTGAACTTTCTATCTTCGGGTTTCTGGGGGAAATGATACAAGAAAGGAAACATGAACTGAGTAATGAAAGAATTTGCAAAAAGCGTCATCATCAACCTCAGTGGTTCATGTATAGTGTACTCTAGTTTAAGAATTCGACTCCAGAGACGATAAATGAGTTTAACAACTTGCTTCTATGAGCAAACATACATCTGGCTTTAATCAAACACCATTAACCTCACACGAAAGCAAATCATCAAAAAAAAAAAGAGACAGCTTTACCAATTCTGAAATCTGAAACTGGGAAAACGAGAAGGGAGTTTCTAGGGCAAAAACTAATCAATAGACAGAGATTAGAGCACTAAAAAATCAAACCTAGAAGAATAAATTCGAAGAAAAAAGCACTGGTCTCGTGTCAGAGCTAAGAGAAAGTAAGAAGAAAAGAGAGCTAGAAGCCCAGACTCGACGGAGAGAGGACCTGCCGGAGTGAGAAGCCGTCGAGGGAGAGACAGAGAAACTGAAGGCAATGTGTGTGGGGTGGGCGGCGATCTATTTCAATTTGGGGATTTAAGTCGGGTTAAAAAGAATGGGTTCGGTTCAAATTTCGGTTTTTTCGGTTTGGTATCAGGTTTACACTGAAACCGATTTAAATCAAATTTAGTGGGTATATAGATTTTTAAGTTTCGATTGGTGGACACATAGATAGAGAAATTTATTGTTGGAGACGTATAGACAAAGGTAATAGTTTGGACAGTAAATACGCGGATATCATAATTCTGGTGAGAAAATAGATCGTTTCTCCCGATTTAGGTGTATGATTTTTTGGTTGTAACTTTCTTTTTTAGTTATGAGTATATTTGTCATTTACTATTTCTATTGAACCATCTCTTTTTAGTGTGAGTTATTGGTTTGTATATCTAAATGGATTTGTAAATAGTTATATTGTGGATAAAAAAACCCTTTCCGGACTCTCTCTCTCTCTAAACTAGAAGCTTATAGAACAGATTGGAGATTTGCTTTCCGGCGTCCGGCGTTTGCCGCCGTCGTGTTTTCTTTGTTAATAGTTTTGTTTTATTTTTTTGTAGTTATAATATGTGTGTAAATGGTTTGTCCGGCTAGATCCGGTTCTTTTTCCGACTTTGTTCGGCTATGGTTGTCCCGCTTGACCGGATTGTTTTTTCTTTTGTTAGTCGGGTTTAGATCTTAGTCTGATCTTGTTTATCGATTACACCAATTTCTCCTTCATGTCTCTCTGATTTCTCCAGTCGTCTCGAGAAGTAATATCTTCATCGCGTTTTCTGTTTGCTCATCTATGTTTTTTCAGGCATTTAATCGAACATTTTTAGTGTATTAAACATCCTAACATCATGAACTAGGTGATCAGTCCAATTCAAGCAATAAGAACAACGATAGGTGAAGACATATACAAATCCCTATCTATATCTGATTCAGCGATTCATGAAGTCCCTTGAAATCCTAAAACCTAACTATGAATCTACTCCGACATAATCAAAGAGAAACCACAAGGAGATGAAAGGAATTGTATAATTAGATTAAGGAATAAAAACTGAGTTCATAAGTCTTTTCTAGAGATACAGAATTAGAGATTCTTCTCCCAAAACTTACAAAGTTGTAAAAGCCAAAAAAGTCTGATGAAAAATAAAGTGTGTCTAACAAAAAACAAAAATATCGGATCTGGATTGATCCAAGTGAAGTTGGGTTGATCCAAGCAAAGTTGGGTCGATCCATGCAAAGTTGGGTCGGATCTGAAAAACTGCAAAAGAAATAAAAGTTCTGGTTTCTGCCATCGGGGTGTATGCATGATGGGAGCGCCCGATGTCAGTTTCCAGCATCTTCACCAGAGATAGTATAACTTTTGGTTCACTTATCCGATTGACTTCAAACCACCGCCAAATGAAAGCTAACTCAATGCTCTATCTTGTCTCCAAATTACATGTCAATCCATCAATGGAAAATCATTCAACGAATGCCAAATTTCTGACATTTTCTGATCATTTGCTTCCATTCTTTGCTCTTTGTTTTAGACTCCATCCAAACGTGTTTTAATTTGAAAAGATTCTAAAAACATAGAAAAAACTCGAAAATCTATAGAAAACATTGGTTAGAATGCATAAAAAACGCAATACATCATTGTTTCCGAATTTGGTCCGATTTAACTATTTTTTTACTCGAATTATTCAAAAATACTTGAGAAATAACAAAAAATGTAGTAAAATTCAAATAATATACTTAAGTTAGTTATTTGCAATAACTGAATTGATTGATAAAATAAAAATAAAAACTATAAAAGTTACATAAACTACGTTAAAATATTCGATCTTAAAATCTAAGTATCGTTAGGTTAATATATGTTTTGGATACCTCATGTATCTTAAAGAATCTATCAGATTCCGTTTTGTAAAATTCATATCGGATTAATTTTAGTTTTCCGGTCCCGGTTTTTTGCCCATCTTTATGAAGTGTATATGGCGTTTCTCCAAAAAAAAAACCAAAAAAAACTATAAAAACTACTTCAACTACATGAACATATATGATTTTAAATTTAGATATCTTAAAAGTTAATATATGTTTTAGATACTTCAACTATTTTAGAGAATCGATTAATTTAGATCGGATCGGATTCGGTTTTCCGGTCCCGGGTCTTTTTTAACACCCGTCGGAAATAAAATGTATATAATGTTTACCCAAAAAAAAACGACGTCGTTATAACCTATTTAACAGCGAAACGAGATCTAGTGACCGTTCGATCTAATACCACCACACGGTTATTTAGTAGACCGTGTTACAGAGGAAGAAATCCAAAAGTACACTCAAACGCAAGAATCTCCAAAAATTCACAGGTGGCTAGGGTTTTCGTCTCTCCTAGACCAGAAGAGAGGACTAGATCCTCCACTAAATTTCAAAACAAAGAATCAATCTTTTTCCAATTCGAATCGATTCGTTTTCTGGGTCAAGAATCAAATTCTGCGTTTCTTTTTGATTTCTTCTCTTTCGTGAGTTTTGGGTTTTTTTTCTGAAACGATGGGAAGAGGCAAGTTCAAGGGCAAACCTACCGGCCAACGCCGTTTCTCAAGTGCAGCTGACATACGTAAGGATTTTGCAACCGTTTTGTTGTTGTTCTTCTATGGATTAAGAAGAGTCAGATAATCGTTTGTGTAACTATTGAGTTTAGGGCTTTTGATTTTTGAGTTCGTATATGAATCGATTTTGTGTAATACCTTTGAAGAGGTGATTTCTGGGTATATCATCGTTTGCTTGATTTTAGCCTAAATTGGATTGGGAATTTCTTATTTTTGATCGTTATTTTACTGTTGAAGTCTTGATTTTGTGTTCTACAGATTCTTGTTGTTGTGTGGTTTTATTTCGAGTGTGTTTTGAGCTCGAATCAGTTTTCACAAGATAGATTTGGTTGTGATAAGTTTAATGAAAATTTTGGCCATATTCCATTGTGGAAACTTCATGTAAAATCCCCTAATTGGTCTCGATTTAGCCACCTTGGAACTGCGAGCTTGTTTCCACGAAACTGTATATAGTTAAGGATTCAGAATTTTCTTATGATTCTCTGTTTCATAGATTTTCATGAGATGTGTACAATTTAGTGTGGTGAATAATGGATTTTTAACATTGTTGTGGTGTTATCTGTTGCTGGTTTTGTAGTTGCTGGCACTTCTGCTGCACGTCCACGATCATTCAAACAGGTACTTTTGTAGTTTTCACTTGCAAGTTTGATACTTTTGTTGATGTTACTGTGTGGTGAATCGTTTGGCCTTTGATGACATTATCAGAAAGAAGCTGAATACGAAGCTGAGAGAGAAGATGTCGAAGAGGATTCTGAAGAGGAATCTGAAGAAGAATCTGAAGACGAAGCTGATGTGAGTGAAAACCCTTTCATGTTATTACGTAACCTCATTTATTATCATTGTTGGGAAAATTCGTTTTTACTTGGTATGTTATATCAGGTGAAGAAGAAAGGACATGAAGCTCTAATCGAAGTTGATAACCCTAACAGAGCTAAACCAAAGACCTTAAAAGCAAGAGACCTTGATGTAAGTTCTCTATGTAGTAATCAGTTTCTGTAAATCTGCAAATGTATATATGTTTTGGCTTAATAACTTTGAGTTTTTTCTGTTCTTCGTCTTTGTTAATCAGGCTAGTAAAACCACTGAACTCTCGAGGCGTGAAAGGTTTGTTGCTACTACCCAACACTCTTAAGCTCTTTATCATTCAACACTTCTTGTTAAGGAACTTCTTAATTACAGTTCCATTGAATTTTGTGTTGTCTTAATTTTGCAGAGAGGAGCTTGAGAAGCAGCGAGCTCATGAGCGATACATGAGGTTGCAAGAGCAAGGCAAAACTGAACAAGCAAGAAAGGATTTGGGTAAACAACAATTGTTCTCACTTGTTTCTTCCTATGTTTCCAAATGAGCTTATTGATGAACTTATCCCGTGTGTGTGCAGATCGCTTGGCTCTGATTCGCCAACAGAGAGAAGAGGCTGCCAAGAAGCGTGAAGAGGAAAAAGCTGGTAAAAACCTTTGAAATCCTTTTTGCGTTGCGTTTGTTCGAAAACAGAAAATTTCCTCATGTTTCTGATCTTTTAATGTCTTTGTTTATTGCAGCGAGAGACGCTAAGAAAGTCGATGCACGCAAATGAGAAGTGATCACTCTCAAGAAACCTACCTACTATAGTAGTAAAAATGAAGTGTTGCTTTTACTTTGTTCTTTTTCGATTGATAAAAAGATTAAAACCTTTGCTATTTACTCAGGATCGTGTGGATCTCTCGATCTTAATACATTTTAAAGCTATCTCTTGTCTTTTACCTTTTCACTAGGTTTGGTTTTAAAAGAACCCAAATAAAGCACAAGCAATCATATATCCTAGTCATTAAGATTGGGTGTAGTTCAAAACATAAAAACCAAGTAATATTTACTGAAGATTGACCATATTCTCTAACTAATCATAATTAGTATCTGTTTTATTACTCATTAGAAAATATGATTACATTTAAGTGAAACCTCCTGTTTACAAACAAGTCAAGTTATGGAGGCCACCACTTGTGGTCATGGGATGGTCTCCTATGAGTTGCATTTTCACAACCTTCTGCGGTTTACGCAATTCCGAGTAGCTGCTTTTGGATTGTGTTCCAGGACCTAACACTTTGTGTACCTTCAATGGGGTCAGATCAGTCAGGTGACCGTGACAACTTTCCGGTATCATGGGAAGATGAAACCCGATCTTGTGTTTGAAATAGAGCTCACGTATTCTCAAAGTTTTTGGTTTGAAATCGATTATTCGATGGCAAATTTGCTTTTGTAGAGCCAGTTCTTGACTCATTTGTCGCACACCCCAACTATCACCAGTCATGTTTGGTTTCCTCCATGTCCATGGAATAAAGTGATGAATTTTAATGAAAGGAAAGAGAAGTTTGAGCAATTTGGAATGTCTAAAACCAAAAAGAATCATGTTATAACACAATACGTAGATGAGAATTTTGGTTTGAAATTTTTGTTATCACTGCTTTTAGACTTCTATGCAAAGTCTCATCAAATATATTTGAACTAGGAAAAATGCAAAATGATTGAGGATTGATAAAGATCATCAACACATTCATCGGATTGATGGTTGCAACTTTGAGTGCAATTGTGCATGCACAATATATGTTTTCGGCTCTATTACCAAACAATGGAGCGGAAATTCAATTTACATTAAAAATTGTTAGTTTCACGAAGTTTTCTCAAATATTAATTGCCAAACATAAGAAATTGAGAAGATTTTTTTTTTTTCCTATTAATTCAAACTTGTCTCTATATATGGAAGCTCTTTATAAAGACCAGTTACAAAAACTTTAAACTATAATTCTCAAAAGAAACATAAACTCATAAGCCGATAATTAATGGTAAAATTTAGTTTTATTATATCAAGAAGAACCAAATACAAAATACCAAGAGACCATATATAGATGGAAAATCCTTATAAATCGAAATGGACTATCAGTTCATTCGGTTAGCTTTTAGGGAAAAATTATCCCTTAGTTCGCCGTGTTGACCTTTCATTCTCAGAACTTCTTTGATGGGACATATATTCTGTGATGTCGGTGTTATCAAGAGCCGAGTCTCTACGCATAGGACTCGCTCTTTCAACGCGAAAGACGTGATTTCTTCCCTGGAGACAGCTCGGAGATGAGAAAGATCGGACTTGGTTCCTACGAGGATGATCACGGGATTGGTATGGTTACGGAGTTCTTTAAGCCATCTTTCCAAGTTCTTGAACGATGTGCGATTCGTAATGTCATACACAATTAGAGCCACTACGGGTTCGTTGTAGTAACTTTTTGTGAGCGGTCTACATGCATGCATAAAAGGAAAGAAGAAACGGCATTATATATAGTAAGAAAAATAAACAATGCTTGTAAAACAAACCATTCCGTACGTAATTTGAGTTTTGGTTTTTGGTTTATTTATATAACAATTCGGTTAGGATTTTTTTAAATATAAGCAAAAATGATAATAATATAATTGTTTTCTGTTTAGTCATTAGTTCAGCTTTTTTGATACGATTTTTATTCAATTCGACCATATTAGACAAAACAACTAAAAGACAAAAAAAACGATTTTTGCGATTAGAGTAGGGTTAGTTAAATTATCCGTTAAATTCGATCTAAATTCGTTTTGATCTGATCCGAAAAATCCGGATATCCATTTTGAATCAAACCGAAACAAATAATAAATTTTAGTATCTGCTTAAACCAAAGCAAATCACAAATATTAATTTTAAAAATCGATTATCCGATTTGATTCGTACATTACTTATATATACGTATAATATGGTAGATTTATAACATATATTTATATTTTACTTTTAAATATATTTGGCGAGTATATTTATAGTAAACATAGGTAGATACTAACTTTAGTTGAAATATATTTCTTAAATAAAAAAAATATAGATTTTATTTTTCGCCCTTTTAATTTTTCACTTTTAATTTTTTTTTAATTCTATAGAATAAAATTAAACTCATTTCGTATATTTATTCAATAATTAGTTTAAATCATATACTTCCTCCGTTTCAAAATGTAAGTTGTTTTAGCTAAAAACGCAAATATTAAAAAACTACTTTTCTACTAAAAAGTATAATTTAACATATTTAATAATTTGACCAGTCACACAAAAGACTGTAAAATACTAGTGGTCACACAATATTCAATAAAGTTAAAAAAGTAACTAGGATTGTCAAAACACCTTATATTTTGAAACAAAAAAAAACTTCCAAAACAACTTATATTTTGAAACGGAGGAAGTATTAAAACTTTTGTTTTGAAAAAAAAATTATGGTGTTTTAATTTTTTTTTTTTAAAATAGATATTCGTGAAGATCCGGATATCCTTAAACATCCAGAAAAAAATCCGGATATATGTAATTCCGCATATCCAAACATTTTCGAAGTAAAGAAAATCGAAAAATTAGATATCCGTAAAAAACAAATCGAATAATAAATACTGCATTTTTTCCGGATATCCGATACGCGCTCGGGACTAAAGCACACTGTTTTCGACCATTAGTGTCCCAAAATTCAATTTTGATGGTTTAACCATCCAAGTAACAATAACGAATAATTTGTTCAACGCCAATAGTCGATTTTGACTCAATTTTGAATTCGTCCGTAGTAAGCCGCGTTAAAAGAGTAGATTTTCCAACGTTCGAATCGCCTAGCATAATTATTTTGTAATGTAAATATTCTCCCGTACTTTTGGCGGAACTGAGATTGGTGGAAGCAACCCATCTTCACAAAACTAGAAAAAATCCGAAAGTACTAAAGTTTATCTTTGATTGATATTTTAGTTTTTTTCCCCTCTAAAATTTAGAGATGCTTCACAGTGATATATATACTAGTCATTTCTCCTAGGCGTGACAATAATATTATATATCCTATAGTGATTCAGTGGTTGGTTTGGCTTGGCATAATCTTTAACATGCTTTGGGCGACGAGACAGTTGTAAGAACAAACTATTTCAGAATTAAATCAAACTAATATTAAGTGTTTTTTTAATCAAATTTTTTCATAAAGATAATACAAGACAATATGTGCAAATTAAATTTTCAAAGATTATATTACCATCTAAAAATTCAATTATGATGACTCCCTCATGATTGAACTAATCATCGACAACCGTGACGTGGCACGAGTCTTGGTAGATATTGGCAGCACGGTCGACGTGATCTTCCGGGACACTCTAAACATGATGAATATTGACCTGCCCATGGTCACACCTTTCCCTAAGCCTCTGACAGGCTTCTCCGGCGACACGACAATGACACTGGGCACAATCCAATTACCCGTTCAGGCTGGCGGAGTCACGAAGGTAGTCGAATTCTCAGTAGTAGACAACCCGACAATCTACAATTTCATCATGGAAACACCATGGCTCAACTCCATGCGCAGTGGCTTCGACTTACCATCTATGTCTGAAATTTCTCACTCCGCAAGGAATAAAAACAATCTTGGGCAATCAGTGCGCCATGGCCAAACATAAGCACCGTAATCCTGTCATGGAAACGACCTCGAAAAAAAAGCATAAGAAGATGAAAAAAGACAGGGAGCCGGCGAAGGAGCTTCCCAAGCTCTTATAACAATTACATATCGACGGGGATCGCAGAAAAGAAGGAGCCATGCATCTCAGGAACTACTAACACTAAATTATTTCAACGAACTACAAAGAGACTGAATCCCTTAAAAAAGTACGTAGGCAACTCTTCTTCGGATGGGTTCAGTTGCCCCAGTGGATACGTATACTGTATACTCATATTTTCTAAACCAAATGCTATGATTAATAAATATCAAAGATCTACTTACTTCCCATTTGCATCTCATTTACGTCCATCACAGATTACTTTAAGTCTTAACTCAATCAGTACCTACCACCATCGCTGCTGGCCACAGCGACGAACTTATCGGACTATTACACCCTCCACATGTATAAAACGCGCTATATATATTGGTAATCACTATAGGAGCGGAAGTGTTTAGAAAGAAATACTTCTGTAAACCCAAGTGATTGCCCCAAACCCAGCAAACCTCGCTGGTATCATCGTAAAATGTTCATTATAGAAGCGGCCGTGTCGTTGTAATACATGGTCGTAAAGCGAAATGTTCATTCAAAAACCCAACAAACGAATCGTTGGTCTCTACGCGATAACGTGTTCATTGTAGGAGTGACCGTATCGATGTAATACATGGTCGTAAACCGAAATGATCATCATAAAATCTAACTTAATCGTTGGTCATTACACAATAACGTGTTCATTCTCGGAGCGGGCATGTCGATGCAGATTTGCCTGTAAACCAAGATGGTCAGCAGGAAACCCAATAACCTAATCGTTGGTCATTATGAAAGAACGTGTTCATTCTCAAAACGGGCACGTCGATGGAGGCTCGCCCGTAAACCAAAAAGTTCATTTGAAACCTAACAACCTAATCGTTGGTCATTATGCAATAACGTGTTCTTTCTCGAAGCGAGTGCGTCGAGGGAAGCTCGCCCGTAAACCAAGAAGTTCATCAGAAAACCCAACAACTTAATCGTTGGTCATTACGCAATAACGCGGTCATTCTCGGAGTGGGTGCATCAACGCGGACTTGCCCGTAAGCCGAAATGATCATCGTAAAACCCATCTAACTTATCGCTAGTGCCAACAACAATATAGCCAATCTTCGGAAGCAGGCCAATCAACAAGAGCCTGCCTCAAAACAAGAACTAACATTGTCCGGACTTAAATCAGTGGTCTTAAAACGGCAACATAGCTTGAAAACCCAAGCTTATCAGCGCATCAACGTCACGGGCTAAAGACTTAGCTACAAAACAGTTCGCCTGAAAGATAAAAACAAGAATCATAAAAGCCGCACTCATAAATTCTATCTCAAGTCAAAACAAATCCACCTCGACGTCAAATCAACGAGTCTGTCTTGTTATCCTTCCTCGCCAAGACAACCTTGTTGACTTGTCACTTATCACAAAATGACCTCGTCACAACAATGACTTGTCGTCACCGATGTTACCTTCCGATCGAGCGCCACTTCACCTCGTCGCCGTCGCGTCACCTTGTCACTGTCGCGTCGCTGATGTCACCTTCCGATCGAGTTCCACTTCACATCATCGCCGTCGCGTCACCTCGTTATTGATGTCACTTTCTAATCGAGTGCCACTTCACCTCGTCCTCATCCCATCTTTTTTATTACATTGATGCGTTATAGAAAAAACATACTTTTCTAAATATTTGATGTTCTGGAAAAAAAATTTGTTTTTAAAAGATTGATGTTTTATTTTTTTTTATGCAGTTTTTATTAAGTAATGATTAGACCTGGGCAAACGGGTATTTGGGTTGGGTTTGGGTCAAGTCCTATCGGATTCAGGTTATGTCGTGTCTAGAAATTTTAGACCCATATAGAAACCTGTAAAGTTTTGGGTCGGATACAGGTTCGGATCGGGTCACAATTAATTGTATCTGTAAATACTCCAAAAAATTTGGGTACAGGTTCGGGTTCAGGTTCTTTTATCCAAAGCTATAAAAATAACCTGTAAATACCTAGAAAAATTCGGATACAGGTTCGGGTACAGGTTCGGGTACAGGTTCAAGTTCTGATTCTTTTACCCAAAGATACAAAAAAAAAGACAACAAATATCCGAACCCATGACCATAACATGCATTTGAAACTCATAAGACCATAACATTAAGAGCCCTATAACTATAACTAAACAAAACATATATAATCTATGTATTAAGTAACAAAACATTCGAATTTTTTGGATCTCGGGTAGGAACCTGTACCCGAACCGATACCCACGGGTAGCACTCTAATATACCTAGCAGGATAAAATACAAATACCCATACCCAATCAGAACCTGTGTTTTTGAGTCGGATACATGTTCGGGTATTCGGGTCCGGTTATTATGGCCAGCCCTAGTAATAATGATGAATTATGAATTTCAAAACATATTAATTGGTTTTATTGAATTACTATTGGTTAAAAGTTATAGAAAATTGTTTAGCACAAAAAATTATGCATTTACAATTAAAATTTAATATGTTTTCTTAATATATGTAAAAATTCTAGAAAATACTTAGTTAAAAATTTGAATACATAAATAAACACTTGGACGAATGGGGTACATGTACATTAAGAACAAATTTTAAGTTGTAACCAAATTCCAATCTTTTGTTTTCTTGATTTTTTTTTTTAACGCTGTAATTTTATTATTATTGTATTACAAATTATGAAAATTGTTACATCGACGATTTTACAACGGACAAATATTTCATCTTGATCTACGCCATACGATTCTACTTTACCCCACGCTGAAGATCTCCTGTAAACTAACCTCCATTTACCTGTGCCTAAATATCAATAAATCACATATCCTAAAATTCGAACTCCAAATTTCCTGTTTTCTTGATCTTTTTAAAGTCTCGAAATACAAAATCTTGGAAACTTTCTTAACTTAAAAAAGCTATGAGATAAGAAATTCATATAGTTGGAAACTAAATAAATAAATATCCCTTATTATATTAAATAATTTAAATATTGTTCCATAAATAACAACTCTTCAATCTTCAACATCTTCTTTTTTTTTTGGTCACGCAATCTTCAACATCTTCTAAATCTGCAAAACAAGACACGAACGATTCAAGCAATTTTTAAACCCCCAATATAACTCAAACCATTATTATTTCTTAAACATGATTATACATATGAAAAGAAACTCTCACAAGATAATAAACAGCGCCGTTTTGAAGAGGTTGGAAAGTAACACCAAATTCGTCGGTAAGAATAGGTTGTCCAAACGAGTTGATCAAAACGGCATCTTTACCAAAAGCGTCTTTGACGTTGAATAATCCGGCAATAACTTCAAAAGGCATGTCGTTGATGAACACCGTCAATCTCCCCGGAGAAACACAAGCTCCGACATCTCCATCACCGGGAAATACTACATTTTTGGTGTACACACAAACACCACGAGTCATGAAACTTGTTCTTATTATGATCAATGGAACATGCTTTTGGTAATTCATTTTTCAAAAAGATAATAACTAATTTACCCAAGAAGAAAAAAAAAGAAGTAAATCTTTTCGGAAATATACAGTAAACGGTCAAATCCAATGACCAAAGCGTCTTATCTACAAAACACGTATGCATGCGTTACTCGGTCAAAAATTATTTGCCTAAAATTAATCAAAATTTATTTTTTGGTATGAATGTTAAGAGAATTTAATTTTTATTAACTAAGGACAAAATTTAATTAATCAATATTTTACTCTCTTGTACTACTACAAAACATAATTAAAAAGGTAGTGTCTGTTATCATTTCTTGACTAATTATATATATCTATATACATGTACTATAGGAAGCCGAAGGTAATATATATATATACGTACATATATATATATATCACATTTTTTGGAAAACATTTTCTACACATTTCATGGAAAAAAAATATATTAAAAAATAAAAATATTATATATATATATTGTTTTGATGGTTGATTGATTACCTTGTGACTGATTGATGGTTGATGGCACAGTAACTGGAACCGAGATAGAAGAATAACCATTTTCACCGCCGTCAAAATTGATCTCCGGGATCTCCAAACTAACGCCGTTATTAACGCCGGGAAATTCCATCCCTTGTTCCATTACCACCGGCACAGCGAAATCACCAAAACCAAACCTTGATTGAGTCATGCTCGGATCATTATGAACTGGAAATAGAAAACCGGTCGGTTCAGGGACCACCAATTCATTGTTTTGAACCGGAAATAAACCGGTTTCTTTGTTAACCAAACCAAAACAAGAATCAGCATCAGTAGGAGTAATAACGATCTTATCCTTCTTGGACAATTTAGGGTTTTTTTGAAGAACACGAAGCTTGTGTTTTGCTCGTGATTTACGGTTTTGAAACCAATAAAACACGTTTGCGTCACCGATTGGACCGTATTCTTGAAGTCTGATCCGGATTCTTTGAATCTCGTCTCTTGGTGGGTTAACAATACCCGAATTGAAGATCGATTCAAGTATCCGAATTTGCTCTGGTTTAGGGTTCCATCTCGGTTTAGGATCCGGTACACGATCTGATCCACAAAACGGTATACAAATCATCATGCATGTCTTACCTTATACTACATATTAATTAACATCATATAACTTGTAACCATAGTCAAAATCTACGTCCATTTTATAAATACAAAAGTATAAAAAAGTTCATTTTATACAAAAAAATAATAATAGTAGTAGATGATATGAAATTGTGAATACCTGAGGAAAACGGAGAAGATGTGTTGCAATTATAGTGCATGTACGGTGAAGTATTGATGTCATGTTGATGATGATTATTGTTGCAGGGTTTGGATTTGAACATGCTTGGCCAATTTTTGTTTGAAGACATGATGATGGTGTAACGATGATGATTTTGAGAATAATGAATCGAGAGAGAATTCTTAGGGAGACTTAAGAGAGAATGGCAAAACTACTCTCCCTTTATATATTAGCCTCTTTACCTACTCTTTGGTTTTGCATTTTACTTCAATTAATAATTAATAAAAAAATACTAGTAAAACGTAAAATCAGATGGAAATATACAAAATTAAATATTGTAAGTATTTGTCAAAAAAAAAGATTAATTTTTTTTTGAACTTTGTCTAGGTTCATCTTATTTTTTGGTATCTACTAGGATTAATTAAATTCATTCTCTTAAGCTATGTTTACAGATGAATGATCAAGAACCCATATGATGTGGTAACTTTCTTATTAAGTGTTTATTTGTTAACAAATGAGAGATATACGATTGATTTTGGTTGGGAAAATTAAGTAAGCTGCGAATTTAGCAAAAAATAATAATAATAACTAAGGTGGGGTTTTGGATTGACTCGAGGGATCATATTTGTTCTCCTCATTTAATATTTCGTCAACAAGAAGAGAGAATATGAAGAATAATTGATAATTACATGATAGATTTTTTTTACAATGTAATTAATAATTAATCCAATATTTGCAACAATGTAATTAATAATTAACAAAATAACAGTGAATCTATACTATATAAAAGTTGAACCTATTAGCTTTTGAGACCGTCTACATAGGATTTAAATCAACTTATAGTGACATGACACATCAAATATTTAGAATTATGTTAATTTTGTTTTTGTTGATAATAATTGAAAAAAGACAGATTTCTTATATCATTAGCTCACAATTCCAAGTAATTTCTAAATTTTTGTGGATTTAATTTCCTATTTCAACTTTAGATTAGAAAATTTCCTTAATTTAAAAATCTTAAATATTAAAAAAAACGTTATTATTTCAAGTTTACGAAAAATTTAGGAAAATTATAGATATCCTATTATAAAGGCAAAATTAATATCACATTCTAATTAATTATTATCCAATAGAATAGGATATTCCATTCATTCTCAATTAACTACAAAAGAGATTAGAAAAAATTCCCAACGATCCATAAAAAATAATATAATTACAATAGAGATTAGAAAATTTTACAAGAAACTAAAAAAGATGGAATGAAATATATGCGAGTCATGCTTTTTTTATATGGTATTGTTCTATCTTATGATATATCGACACAAGTTTATTGCTTTATTACATGTATCAAGTAAAATATTTGTTTCACCACGCCATGATTTATTTGCTTCGTTTGATGGATTTTGTGATTAATAGGGTCACATGTACTTCTAATTATTTGAGGCGAGGTTTGTCTAATCATGTGATGTTATTTACATGATCTTCAAGTTCCTTAATTAGTTAGCCATCAAATTATTCATCAAATCTTTCTTCATGTTATATTTTGTTCTTTAAGACAATAACATATCCTTACATCGCAGGAAAATGAGACCTTATAAACAAGGTTTTACACAAGGGATATATAAAATTTAATAGAATACATAATATATAGATATCTTTTTTCTATGATACTCAATTTATTTTGTACTGAAATTGATTTGTGTACTAAAGCAAGATCCGCATAAAGAAGCATATTCAAGTTCATTCAAAAAAAGCATGGATGCTTGAATGAGAGGAATATAAACCTTTTTGACTTTGGTTTCTGAATATATGCAATTTTGAAGTTCGTGTTGTTTTTTTCTTTTTTTTTTCTTTGGATTTTACAAGGAGCAAATCCATTTTTCTTCCACCATAGTCTATCTCAGAAACTACATTTTAAGGAAGTCATTTTGGAACAACATTGTGTTATGTCTATTTAGATTTTGTTTTAAACGATTTTTTCTACTACTAAGTATGAATGATAGTAAACTATACTTTTGTGTAGTAATTTGAAAATGAAAATTGAAGGTACATGTTTGTACAAAAATGAGAACTTTGGAAAAAATTATTTTGAAAGACGATGAATTTGCAAGTTTGAAAGAAGAAAATTCTTAACTGTCATCAACTTCTTACAAATATAAAAAAAATTGGTGATGAATAGGAACTGAGAGAGCGTTTAGATAAACATTTAGCCAATGATTATTTAAAAACACTTGCTAAATTTCCAGCAAATTGCATATTGTGAAAGAGTGGCAATTTGCTCAAGATGAGTTGCCAAAGAGAAGTGTCTCCGTGATTTCAAACTACAATGAAAATATGCTAGGGAACGGTACGGTCTCCTTTACTGATGCTGCTTAGAGAAAGAAAGTGCAGACTTATGATGGTTTTTCAAGAATGAAGCTTAGAACATTAATGAGGAATATGTCGACTCCATATCAAATGTTCCATCGGTCTTCGCAGCCGAATCATGGGCTGTGATTAATGCACTAAAGGCTCGAGAAAAAGGATTTGAGACCTTACATGTATGCTCCGATTCTCAGGTTTTGTTTAACCTCTTTCGAAAGAAGAAATCACATATGGAGATACATAACCTTCTTTTCGAGATTAGTATGTAAGCTACTCATTTTAGGCAACTTTTGTTTCTTTTTGTTCCACGAAAATCCAATATGTTGACGGATTCGTTATCTAAAAGAGCGTTTTCAGCTCTTGATTGTCGACGGGTTTGATGTAATAATAAAATATCATCTTCTTAACCTACCAAAAAAAAAAGAGGGGTGACAAACAAAACTTGGCAATAAAAAGAAAAATTGAGGTTGGTTTCAGTGAAACACATACATCTCTTTCTGTATCACGAAGACTCTCTAATAAACCATTTTTAAAACCGTTATATTTAACGAGGTTTTCGAGTCTATTTGGTTGCATTTTGGTAAAATCATTACTTTTTCAACATTTTTTCTCTCATTAATTGATGTATTTTGTCATCGATGCTAACTTAGCAGCAACATCGTTTTGTGACAGGTTGTATGGTGTCTGTAAATAGAATCCTAATGGCTCCAATAATGGGAAGATTAGTACTACCTCTTTAATATACTACCTAGCGGTGAAAATTCAGTTTTATATGACCACAATCATGAGAGGTGAACCCTTACGTAAAAATATCACTTTTGGTGTGTACATTTGTAAAAATACCATTTTGGATTGTCCATTTGCAAAAATGCCACTAATTATAGATTTTAAAAGATTAAATCTTCCGACCAAAAAAAAAAAAGATTAAATCTTAAAATTCTAAACCGTAAAAATGTTTTTACCCCTATACCATCAAAACTAAACTCTAATACAACATAATTAACCTAAACACAAATAATATAATGACTATATAGTTTTAAAAAATGGTATTTTTGCAAATATTTTAAAAGTGTGGCATTTTTTAAAAGTGGAACTTGAAAAGTGGTATTTTTTAAAATTTCTTTTAATTTTTATGGTAAATTAATTAATTAATTAATTACGATTGTTTCACTTTTTACCATAACACTTTTGTAAAAAATTAGCAAGTCTAAATATATATATTAAACGCATATATTGGTAATACAAACCCACGCGTAGCGTGAGTACAAAACCTAGTGGTATTAAAAAAATGGATTTGGATGACTGGTGAGTGGTGACTTGTCACAACATGAATACGGCACCGTTTCACTCTCTAGTTTGACTAAGAGGAAAAGAGACAAGATTTTAAGAAACTACGGAAAGACTTTCAACCAAAGTTAAATGTTTTGCCGTTTCTGTATATTTCTTTAGATTTTTATTGTTTTTCACTTGAACACAATTTTGGAAATGTCATAACTATGCTTTTGTTTCTTTTATTCTATATAAAAAACAACAACCATAAATTCCGTTACACACAATTTCAAAATAACCCTAAACATGAAAAGTTAAACGTATAAAAAAGAACATGAAAAATCACACAACAAAGGATTCCGTTACACTTTTTTTCTTCTTCTTTCAAATTCAAGTTCGCACATCATTATTACCTTATTATACTCCTTATATGAAGGTGTAGTCCTTGTGTCTTTAGTATAGATGGTCGGTTTAAAAACATTGGGTTAAAAAACCTTTCGATTTTCAAAATTCTGTCAAAAACAGAAAAAATAAGACCACATATTAATAAATGATTACATAAACATAAATGTAAACGGTTTATGTGGATAAGCAATGAGAAGTAGAGTGGCCATTTTACATAGGGACTTTTTAGGGAGACAAATATATTTATTTCTTTTTGACTTATGGTTTCTAATTTTGTCACATTTACCATTCCTACACGCCTCGTATCTTTTTGGCAGCTCCTCTACTTATATGATTTATCAAAATTGACACATTTTGTAGGGGTTTAACTTTTGGGTTGGGTTATTTAGATTTTAGATTGAGTTAAGAACACATTTTGTAGGAGGTTAAGTTTTGGGTTGGGTTATTTAGGTTTTCCAAGTGTTAGGTTGGTTTTGAGTTTTTTTGTTTTATCATAAATAATTTGATTAAAACAAACCTTAAATCTAATTTCAATCAATTTTATTTGGAAAATATATTAGTCATATAGGTTTTTTCTAATAACTATTTTAGGGGTTGTAGTAACATTAGGTGATTTTACAAATATGTTTAAACTTTAATTATCTAAAGAACCAATCCAAAGAATCGAAATTTGTGTTGATATTGCTTATCCTAACTAGTTTAAAATTTTTGGGTTGGAATAAATTGCCTAAATTAGTCATTCCTACACATTATACCATTGTACGTAGTCTCTTCATGACTCTTATTACTACAAAAAATAAGTTTTAACGATGGATTTTATTGATTGTACGGATGAATTTGCGATTAACCTCTTAATGAAATATCAATAACAAGAAAAATATTAGTCTATCCATTCCACTATCTGAAATCCTTTGCAAAAAAAAAAAGTATGATTAAAGATTTTAAAAAGCACTATAAACTTTCAATTTATACACGTATTAAAAAAATATTATGATTGGAGGTTCATTCTAAGGTAATACTTGCACATGGTAAAAGACAATTATAAGAGCATCTCCAATGGGATGCTTCAAACTTCATATTTAGAGTATTTTTTTTTTTTTTTTGCTCTAATGGGATACTTCAAAACTTCAAATTTGAAGTTTCATCTTTTTTATTTGTATTTGAGTCCCTATATTTATATATTATGTAAATCATCATATTTATTTTAGTGTTTTATCATTTTAGTCCACAACTTTATATTTTATAAATATTTCAAATATATTCTTATAAATTAAAAATTTCACATATAAAATAATTCTATGAACGTAAAATTAAAATATTTGATCAAAAACAAAATATTACATAATATTAGAAACATATTTTACACAATAACAATATTACATTAAGCAAATTTAATACAAAATAAAAAACACAAAAAAATAAAATTACATGATCATAAATATTACACAAGGTAGAATATTACAATAACACTAATAGTCGGGTAAATTTGATCCCGACCCACCAAGATCACCAAAATATTGCCCATAGCAGTTTGGTGGAGTCGAAGATTCTTGTTCTTGAGTTCTTTTACGTACGATTCTTGCTTGTTCAGATCGAAAATACTCACGGATATTACTATCATGGATAGTTTCTAAATCTTTGAATAATATTTTATTTTCCTCCTCCATTTCTTTTAAAGCTAATTTTTTTGCTTGATTTTGCATACGTAATTGAACCATCTCATAATTTTTGTTCCTAGTTGTTGCACTTTCTTTTAAGAATTCAAGGATTTGTTCATTCGATGAAACCAAAGTGTTAATAGATGAGTTGTTACCTTCAGCAATCTTCCTTTTGAGTTTTGCCTTCTTCGATCCAATTGGACGTTGCGATGAATTTGATCCACCATCATCACTACTTAAATTGATTGAAAATGAAGACAGCCCTGGAGATTGTGATGTTGGAGAACCAAGAACATCAGTCTCACTATTAGAAGAAGTTGGTATACTGATGTTGACTTTGTCTGTAAACTTTGGGATATCCTTCATCAAAACCCACACATGGTCAAATTTAAAACCGTTTTTAAGTTTTGTGTCTTGTGTCAACAACTTCTTAGCTTTTTCCATCTACAAAGTATTAGAACATAAAACGTTATTAATTACATGAACAAATATCATATATAAATGGAGTTAAAGAAACAAATATACTTACAATATCGAATTCGGACACGCCACTTGGATGCATATTCTCTACTTGGTTAATGCAACTCTTCAAATGTCTAACCGCATATGAGATATTAGTCATCCTGTTTTGTAGAGATCTCGAACTTCTGATTTCCCAACTGTCATTTTTTTTTCCGTTGTAACTCTTACTTATTTTTTCCCATAATTTCCCAAGACTTTGGTTATTACTACCAATTGGATCTTGTGATATTTCTAGATACACACAACATAACAACTCATCTTCTTGATGATTGAATGATGAGCCTCTATTTTTTTCCATATTTTTTCTTTAGAGAAGAAGAGGAGAGTTTTTTGAAGTGTGATTTTTCTAGTTCTTCAAGTCTATTATTTATACACGATAATGGATTTTTTTGGATAGGTTGGATAAGATTTTGATCCAATGGTTTTTGACGAGTGAGATCTAATGAATGGTTCAGATCAATTTCTCAAAATTTTCGGATAGGTTGGATAGAATTTTAATCTAACGGTTGATGATAGATGAGATTTAGTGAATGGTAGGATCATCTCGTTATTGGAAGAAAGAGGTATTGCATGATATCATGACGGCGTGCATTATAATGCATAATATGATAATTGAGGACGAACGTGATATCAATGCACCGATTAGAAATGCAAAATCCGCTCCAGAGTCAACCGTTGAATTGGCAATAAATGAACATACCCGATTTCAGCAATTTTTATCTCGTAATCTACAGATAAAAAATAAAGAGGCTCATTTATCACTTCGAAATGCTTTGATTGATCATATATGGGAACATTATGGAAGCAATTTTAATGAATAATTTTTTTTTGTATTTATAATTTGTTTGTGTGTGTGTTTTCTTTATATGTAATTTTAGATTTATTGTAATATAATGTTTTATTACTTAATTTAAGTTGTAATATGAGTTTAATGTATGTTTATAGTTATTTATAAAAGTAATATGATTTTAGTTAATTTTAAACAATATTGAAGGCTATAATGCAAAAAAAAAAATATTTTGAAGTTTCATTTGAAGTTTACCATTGGAGAACAACATACCCAAACTTCAAATTTTAAGTTTTGCAAACTTCAAAAATAAGGCATCCCATTGGAGATGCTCTAACGACATATTCTATGGTATCTCAAAAACTCTATATATATATTAACAACAGTTTAATCCAATTTTTTTGTTTTTTGAAAAAATCCAATATTTATTTGCAATATGGGATATATCGATTTTGTATATGGTGGAAAATTGTTTGTTATACAAATATGAAAAAAAAAAACGAAATTCATGTATATATATATATATTTTTAAATGTTAAAATATTAGAGGAAAAAGCATGTTCTTGATCTCTTGGTCTTCAATATCTTCTTCTTTGCCTTTGGTGGCCTCAAAGCTACCCTTATAGCTGTATCAAATACTGCTTTCACATTCTATTAAACATTGACAAACAAACAAAAAAGATGTTTTTCAGCTTACGTAATTTATAATACGTTATTTCAAACACAATGTTGACTATATAAATTTACTTATTTGAAACTAAGTACCTGTTGGGTTTTGGAGCTGCACTCTAAATACCTAACAGCTCCAATCATCTTCCTTAATTCTTCTCCCTGTTACTCAAATTCATTCATACTTTAACAATCACATATATGAGTTTGTTTTTGAAACATATAGTATATATATATATATATATATATATATATATATATGTATTCTTTAAATTAAAATTTATTTTATTTATTAGGGTACCTGAGCAGTTGTTATAGAAGCTGCTCCTGGATGATCCTTCAAGAACTGCTTGTCATCCCTCAAATCTGTATTAATTTTTATAATGATTAAAAATTAAATAAAACAAGGATAATGTATAAGTAGTAAAGCGAAACTGGGCTACTGCTTTTGAGCCCATTAACGAGCCGAGTGGACTGTCTTTTACTGCATTTTAGCCTTTTCTGCTTGTCGTGGTCGTGGATATAAATGTTTATACACTAGAAAACTTGATTTAATTGCAAGATTATGAGATGATAATTGTTCTTTTGTTTTTAACACTTTTGTGCCATTAAAATTGTAGAACAGAAATATAAACAATTTTTATTAAGTGACGACAGCGGAATACATAAAATTAAAGTTACTATTTCAAGACCATTATCTAATTGACGCAAACAAAATTTAAAAAATTATTTGAAAACCAATGGAAGGAAAAAAAATTTATTACCTAATTTTTTGTTTTGTTTTTTTTTTTTTAAAATAGTTTGAAATCCTTAGTCTCAGTCCATAAAGGGGCATGCACATTGCAAAAAAAATGAAAACCTCTTAGTAATTTATTTTTTTTTCTGAAAAAATATTTACCTAATTTTGTTCCGACGAGCACAATGGGGATGCTAGGCGCATAATGTTTTAGCTCCGGAAGCCACTATTAATCAACAAATTAATTGATCAATCTCGAAATTATTATTTTAGAAATGTTTTTTATCATAATAATTTCCTTTTCAAATATATGCAGTTTTTTAAATGTTACCTTTTTATAAATATTCTCGTAACTGGCCTTGCTAATAAGGGAAAATGCTAATAAGAACATATCTGCTCCTCTGTAACTCAAAGGCCTAAGCCTGTTATAATCTTCTTGTCCTGAGATTTCAACATAAAATAATATTTCGATTAATCAATTTATCAGTTTTTAGATACATAAAAAGTAATTACACGTACCGGCAGTATCCCAGAGGCCAAGGTTCACGGTACTTCCATCGACCACCACATTTGCACTGAAATTGTCGAAAACTGTCGGAACATAATCCTGTAAAAAGTCATTTATATCAGAAAATATAAAATAATCAATAGGTTTTGAGTAAACAGATCGGAATTATAATAGTTAGTTTGGTTTAATTTAGGTCCAATATTAAATGAAAATATATACATTTCACCTTTACAATTTTTAAGAAAAGAAATTGATCATACATTAGGATGGTTTTTTTAAAGTACAAGCAGAAAAGCCCATCTAAACGAGAAAAATCTCTATTAACATGAATCAGAATCATGTGTTCAAAAAATTCCATTCCCGGCTGGTGCATCAAAATATATTATATGTTAAAAAAAAAAAAAAAAAAAACATGAATCAGAAACCAAGTGACATCGAAATGGATCTTAAAACCTAAACAAAATTAATTTACTCAAAAAAATCGAAATGACCAAAAATCTTCAAGAGACTAACATAAAACTCTTAAAGACATCAATTTGAAACATTTCTAAATTGAAAACAATTGTTAGAAACTAACAATAAATTAATTACCGTAGGAAAAGTATTGCTGGTATATGAAATGAGCATGCAAGTCTTTCCCACCGCTCCATCTCCGACAGTCACACACTTGATGAATCTTGCTGTGCTCATATTTTCTTTTCTTTTCTTTTTCTGTTTGTGAATTTGTGTATGTGTTTGGTTCTTATGTTTAGAAGAGAAGAGAAATGGGTGGAGGGTTCTTAAGAAGCTTTTTGTGATGATTAGAATTGTTTATTGGTGAAGAGGATGATTCTGATTACAACAATTATTGTTAATTATTATTTGCTTATTGGTAAGGGTATATATTTAAAGCAAAGTATACCAAATTAACTGACCTTATACCCGAGTGCAGGAACTTATAGACATGGTTTTATATATCCTTGAATCGAGTAAACCAAAGAAACTCCCACTTTTTATTTGTCTTAAAATACAAACATATCAAAACCATATTTTGAAAATAGTGAACTAGTATTTGTATTTATTTTCAAATTTGATCAGATTTTTTAAACCAAAATGAGCCAAACTGAATTGAACCAAATCAAACCAAAAATCTAAATGTTCACATTTTGTTTCTCTTATTGGTGAGATAATTTTTTAATTTTCTTAAATTGATGAATTTAAAATGATTAAGAATTGAGTATTTCTTTACTTCAAGTGCAAGATCTAGTGGTCAGCGAAAGTGTGATGTAGCCGTTTGGTGTTGGTTGTGAGTGGATTTTTTAAGTGTTGGAGAAGGAACTCTCATCTTATTCGTTTTTCTTTTTACATTTTTCTATTAAAATCATTTGCATCAATATTTTATGTTTGTCTTATTTGATCACAGTTTAACAACATTATATACTTAAATATTACAATTTTTAGTAGTATGTGCCAGTAATTTACATCTTTTTACCTTGTCACCTCACTGATATGTTTAATTGGAATTGTGATTATGGGTAATCCAACAATTCTTTTAAATTAAACTTTCATAGTGATCCAGATTGATATAGGAATGATTAAACAATAAGGTTCATGCTTTTTATTTGGAGAAAGGGCTTTCTATTAATTTAAGGTTCATGTTACTTCCTATGAAAACTTATATATAGATATACACTGCTTTAATTTGAGTTCGTAGCAGTAGTTTGGTGACGTAAATCACTTCAAATATAAGTTACCATTCAAGACTATACTGCATGCATAGAGCACAAGTTTTGGATTAAGTAATCGAATTCTTTACAAGTTTTGGATTAAGTAATCGAATTCTTTCTTTGCTAACAATTGACTTTGTGTATCAACTTTCTGATTATGTTTCTTTTTTGATAAAATGTTTGCATTAATTTAAAAATAGAGTAAAAGTAGTATATCGAGAGATTAACAAAAGATCCATAACAGATTAAAAAGGCTATAAGATAAAAAAAAAAAAAAAAAAAGCCCACTAAAAAAGTAACTTGAACAAAGTAGTATCCAAATAAAAAGAGCCCATTCAACTTTTTCTTGAGATAGAAGAGCATTTAATCGTCCACTTTTTCTTGATCGAGTAAGCCTGGCATAAAAAAAACCAACCCAAATACCTGAATCAATATCCGATCCGAAAAATTCGAACATGTACTCAATCCGAAATTTTATACATATTTGTATTATTTTAAAATTTTAAACCCGACAGAATATGTATCCAATAGGATCCGATCCAAATCCGACCCTGAATATTCGTATGTCTAAGTTTAGGTATTTTTTTGTCACATTTTTAACTAGTTTGAATTTTAGAATCTGATATTTCAAATGTTTTATATTATTTTTGTTTCAAATAATTTTTATTTTATAGATTATTTTTTGTAGATTTTAAAGAAAAAAACAGTTTAAATACAATTGAACAAAAAAAAACCTGGAACCTATACATGTATCTGACCGGAAAAATCTGAATCTGTACCCGATCTGAAACCTTACAAGTATCTGTATGGATATAAAATTTTTAGACCCGACAGAATCTATGCCCGATAAAATGTGATTCGAACCCGATTTGAATACTCTTATTTCTAAACCTATTCGAATATATGAACCGAGGAAAAACCAGAGTTGGAGCGGTCCTTGTTAAATTTGATAAACTTCTAAATCAAAATTAATTGATAACTTGGAAGAAAGACTTATATGATTTGTATAGGAGTGTTGAATCTACGGTCACTTCTACTATGAAATATTAGAGAAATTTTGACAAATATCATTTTTAAAGTATCATTTTTCAAAAATACTATTTTTCAAAATCTTTGCAAAAATACTACTTTTTCAAAATCATTTATTCATTATATCAGTCATGTTTGGATTAACTATGTTGTATTAGAGTTTAGTTTTGAGGGTTTAAGGTTTATTAGGGGTCAAAACATTTTTTAGGATTTATAATTTTAAAATTTAGGCTTTAAAAATTCATAATTAGTGCCATTTTTGCAAATGAACAATTTGTAGTGGCATTTTTGAAATGTACATACTAAAAGTGGCATTTTTGCAATTGTCCCAATATTTTAACATAAATTAACAAATCTAAAAAATATATATTTTGACAGTAATGTATAATGGTATTAAAAAAAATGTATAATGTATAATATTATTTTGAAAATTTTACTAATAGACATTTAATAATTTTAAAAATTGTACGGTGAAGCTAATATTATTTTAAAAATATTACTAATCGACGATTTTTTTTTGTTTGTCGTTACTAATAGCAGACGATTGTAACGCCCGTGAACCAAAAAGTGGATTTTTGGTGGTGTCGATCGACACAGGTGTGGTGTGTCGATCGACATGTGTGCTTTGGACTTAGGAGAAGTCGGGTTTGGGGCGTTATGTCGATCGACACATGTGGTGTATGTCGATCGACACGTGTTGAAATCAGACCGTCGGGTTTGGTTCCAATTAGCCGGTTTGGTGGACCGGTTTAGGAAAAACCCTAGGGTTCGATATAAAAGGCAGAATCAGAAGTTCTGGCCGTTTTTGTTCTGGAGAATCAGACTTTTCAGAGAGATTTTGGGAGAAGTTCTGAAATCAGAGAATTTGGGGTTTTCGAGAGATTCCTGGAGAAGGATTGGACCGTTGGAGGCCTGTTCTTGGGATTCGAGGAACGTGTGAGGATTTAGAGTGAGATTTTTGGATCAGAGAAGGAAACCAGGGGCTGTTCATGACTGTTCTTCGCGTTCTTTATCCTTTTCAATCCCAATCAAGGTGAGTGCGTGACCGTAGGCTCGTATAAGTATAGGGGACCAATGGAATACGATTGCTTGGTGGTTTCCGTGTGTTTGTGTGTGGATTTGTGCAGGAGACTCGACGGATCGCATCCGATTCGAGTCGTGTGAGGATTGACTCGATTCTGGGTTCTGCGACGTCGTGTCGATCGACACCGAGGTGGTGTGTCGATCGACACGGGGCTTGTGTTCTTTGACACCTAGTGGTTGTGTCGATCGACACAGCGGATCCTGTCGATTGACACGGGGTCACTGATCATCGACACCTAGTGGTTGTGTCGATCGACACAGTGAGTCCTGTCGATCGACACGGTGTATTCTGGACTGGTTTTGTTTGCTTGGTTGTGTATGCTTGTCTGTGATCATTCTGGTATTGTGTTGGTTGTTTATACTTGTATTTAAATATCCTGTAGACGGGATGACCGCGTCGCTGAGTATTTGTGATAATACTCACGCAACTCTTTTTGCCATGTGTTGCAGGTAAAGAGAAATTGTGATCGTGGAATCGTGGCGAGGAAGAAGAGATGATTTAGGGTCTCACTTGGATTGTATTTCTATGGAATTGTTAGGTTGTTAGTCATTGGATATGGTTTATTCATATTGGTTGATTGGTTGAACTGAGTTGATATTTAATAAAGTATGGGATTTGTTAAATTGGAATATGTCGTTGATGTTTTATTGTTCCGCATTGCTTGGTTGTTGACCCATTGAGGATTATTATCTGTGATGATAATAATCTGGAGGGAAATTTTTTGAAATTTTGGGTCGGGTCATTTCAGTTTGGTATCAGAGCCCTAGCGGTTCTAGGGTGGGTGCAATTGATTGATTAGGAAGTTAATTGATTGATTGTTGTGTGGGTATAGAGTCTTAGATCATCTCTTCTGAGCCTTCAATGAGATTCCACGGTAAGTGTTGTATGATTCTGTTTTTGTTCTAGTACTTAGTAATCTGCTGGTGAGTGCAGAGTTATGGTTAGAGGTGCTAGAGGCAGAGGTCGTGGGGGCCGTGGAGGTCGTGCTGGTCGTGGGCGTGGGCGAGGGCTCGAGAGTGAGTCGGTAGCCGCGAGTGTGGCCCAGGAGACCACGCAGGAGCAGGTGGCAGACTCTCAGGCGTTTCAGGAGGGGTCCGTGGGTCCGGCTTCTACGAGTGTCAGTGTGAGGGCTGATGGGGCTAGTGTGGGTCTCGGTGTAGTTGCTGGTGCGGCAGGCCCAGGTGGGGGTGCTCCCGTAGGTGTGGCCCAAGACCGAGATGATCGCCTGGCGGTTTTGCTGCAGTTGATCCTAGAGCGGCTACCAGGTGGGGTACCAGCTCCGGGTCAGGCTCCAGGAGTACAGCCAGTGGAGGCTGGGGTTCAGCCGGGAGTGGCTGGTGGTCAGCCAGTAGTGGCGAGTGTTCAGCCGGGTGTGGCTGGGGTGCAGCCGGTTGTGGCGGTTGCGGAGGAGCTTCCATTGTATCTGAGGATGATGGAGCATATGCAGAGGATTGGCACCGGGTTTTTCTCGGGTGGTGCCAAGCCTGAGCAGGCCGATGAGTGGCGGCGGAGATTAGAGCGTAACTTTCGCTCGATCAGGTGTCCGGAGGGATACAGAGTAGACCTAGCAGTGCACTATTTGGATGGTAATGCGCATCTCTGGTGGAGAGGCGTTGAGACTAGGCGAGTGCAGGCCGAGATGGTCTGGGAGGAATTATTGGCTGAGTTTAATGCTAAGTATTTCCCGCAAGAGGCGGTGGACAGGATGGAGTCGAGGTTTTTGAACCTGACTCAGGGGGATCGGACCGTGAGGGAGTTCGATTTGGAGTTCAGTAGACTCCTGGTGCATGCGGGTAGAGGTATGGAGGGCGAGCAGGCCCAGGTGAGGAGGTTCCTCGGGGGACTTCGAGCTGAGTTGAGGACTCGCTGCAGGGCGAGTAGGTTTGCCACGAGGGCGGAGCTGGTTGAGACTGCGGCTGCGATTGAGGAGGATCTCAGGGAGCAGGTTGTGGTGGTTAGTCCACCGGTGCAGCAGCAGCAGCAGCCGAGGAGATCTCAGCAGCAGAGTGGTTCGAGCAGGGGCAGCAAGCAGGCTCGGGGACAAAAGAGGAAGTGGGAGAGTACTTCTGGGGCCAGACAGGGTGGTTCAGGATGCTACGGGTGTGGTAGCATGGGCCACAAGGTTATTAGTCCGGTGGAGCTGTACGATGTCATCCTGGGAATGGATTGGTTAGATCGGTACAAGGTCCATCTGGATTGTCATCGAGGATGTGTAGTGTTTGAGCGGGAGGCTGGGAGGTTGGTGTTTCAGGAGGTGAGACCGACTTCCGGAAGTCTTATGATTTCAGCGATACAGGCCGAGCAGTTGATTGAGAAAGGCTGTGAGGCGTATCTGGCGACGATAGTGATGCCAGAGACTGTTGGAAGGTTGCAATTGGGGATATCCAGGTCGTTCAGGATTTTCAGGATGTGTTCCAATCGTTGTTGGGTTTGCCACCATCGCGGTCGGATCCATTTACGATTGAGTTGGAACCCGGAACAGCTCCGATTTCCAAGGCACCTTACCGTATGGCTCCAGCAGAGATGGCAGAGCTGAAGAAGCAGCTGGATGATCTGTTGGGGAAGGGTTTCATCCGGCCTAGTGTTTCACCGTGGGGAGCGCCGGTGTTGTTTGTGAAGAAGAAGGATGGGAGTTTCCGGTTGTGTATCGACTACCGGGGGCTTAACCAAGTCATTGTGAAGAACATGTATCCTCTGCCGCGTATTAACGAGTTGTTGGATCAGTTGCGAGGGGCTACTTGGTTCTCCAAGATAGACTTGGCGTCGGGTTACCATCAGATTCCGATCGATGAGGCGGACGTCAGGAAGACGGCCTTTCGAACGAGGTACGGACACTATGAGTTTGTAGTGATGCCGTTTGGGTTGACGAATGCCCCAGCAGCGTTCATGCGGTTGATGAACAGGGTGTTCCAGGAGTATCTGGACGTGTTCGTGATCATCTTCATAGATGATATCCTGGTATACTCGCGGAGTCCGGAAGAACACGAGGTGCATTTGAGGTTGGTTTTGGAGAAGCTGTACGCGAAGCTGAGTAAGTGCAGTTTCTGGCAGCGAGAGATGAGCTTTCTTGGCCACGTTGTGTCTGCAGAGGGGGTGTCTGTGGATCCGGCTAAGATAGAGGCTATCAGAGGTTGGCCTCGACCGAGGAACGCCACCGAGATCAGGAGTTTTCTTGGGTTGACAGGTTATTACCGGAGGTTCGTCAAGGGATTCGCGAGTATGGCGTAGTCGATGACGAAGCTAACAGGGAAGGATGTCCCTTTTGTTTGGTCTTCAGCTTGTGAGGAGAGTTTCGGGAAGCTGAAGGAGATGCTGACCAGTACACCTGTTTTGGTGTTACCCGAGCCGGGTGAGCCTTATGTGGTGTATATAAACGCTTCGGGAGTTGGTCTGGGTTGTGTGCTGATGCAGCAGGGGAAGGTTATTGTGTATGCTTCAAGGAAGTTGAGGAAGCACGAGTGCAATTACCCTACCCACGACTTGGAGTTGGCCGCAGTTATCTTTGCACTTAAGATCTGGAGGTCTTATCTGTATGTCGGGAAGGTGCAGATATTCACAGACCATAAGAGTCTGAAGTATTTCTTCACTCAGCCGGAGCTGAACCAGAGACAGAGGCGCTGGATGGAGTTAGTGGCGGACTATAACCTGGAAATTGGGTACCATCCGGGTAAGGCTAATCTGGTTGCAGATGCGTTGAGTCGGAAGAGGACAACTTCAGATCAGGAGCGAGATATGGAGGCTCTGGTGAGCGAGATCAGCATGCTGAGGCTGTGTGTGATCTCACAGGAGCCGTTGGGGTTAGAGGCAGCTAACCAGGCAGATCTGTTGAGCAGGATTCGGGTGGCACAGGAGAAAGATCAGGGTTTGATTGATGCTTCTCAGGCGGCCGGTTCGGAGTATGTAATCTCAGCGAGTGGGATGATACTGGTGAACGGGCGGGTTTGTGTACCCAAAGACGAGGATCTGAGGCAAGAGATCCTGGGGGAGGCTCATTCGAGTATGTTATCGATTCATCCGGGAGCGACCAAGATGTATCGAGACTTGAAGCGGTATTATCACTGGGTCGGGATGAAGAGGGATGTAGCTAGCTGGGTTACAGCGTGCAACTTGTGTCAGCTGGTGAAGGCGGAGCATCAGGTTCCGAGCGGGTTATTGCAGAGTTTACCTATTCCGGAGTGGAAGTGGGATATGATTACGATGGATTTTGTGACGGGATTGCCAGTGTCGCGGACGTATGATGCGATATGGGTTATTGTGGATCGTCTGACCAAGTCAGCACATTTTCTGGCCATCAAGAAGACCGACGGAGCGGTGGTGTTGGCTAGGAAGTATGTGCGTGAGATAGTGAGGCTGCACGGGGTGCCAGCAAGTATTGTGTCAGACAAGGATCCGAGATTCACTTCAGAGTTCTGGAGGGCATTCCAGGCAGAGATGGGCACTAAGGTGCATATGAGTACCGCGTATCATCCTCAGACGGATGGGCAGTCTGAGAGGACGATTCAGACATTGGAGGATTTGCTGAGGATGTGTGTACTGGATTATGGTAGTCATTGGGCGGATCATCTGAACCTGGTAGAGTTTGCATACAACAACAGCTATCAGGCGAGTACTGGGATGGCTCCATATGAGGCTCTGTATGGGAGGCCGTGTAGGACACCATTATGCTGGACTCAAGTGGGGGAGAGGAGCATGTTTGGTGCAGACTTTGTTCAGGAGACGACGGAGAAGATCCGTGTCTTGAGGCTGAACATGAGAGAGGCTCAAGATCGGCAGAAGAGTTACGCCGATAGGAGACGGAAGGAGCTGGAGTTTGAGCTGGGAGATATGGTGTATCTCAAGGCAGCTATGTTGAAGGGTCCTAACAGATCCATTTCAGAGAATAAGCTGAGTCCGAGGTTTATGGGTCCGTTCAGAGTGGTGGAGCGGGTCGGACCGGTAGCTTATAGATTGGAGTTACCTCAGAGTATGAAGGCTTTTCACAAGGTCTTCCATGTTTCGATGCTATGGAAGTGTCTACATGAGTCTGAGGAGGTGTTGGCGAGGATTCCGGAGGATCTTCAGCCCAACATGACGTTGGCGGCGAGGCTGTGAGGATTCTCGAGAGGAGGATCAAGGTGCTGCGCCGGAAGAGTATACCGTTGGTGAGAGTCGTGTGGGAATGTGACGGTATTGAGGAGGAGACTTGGGAACCAGAAGCGTCGATGAAGAGGAAGTTCTCGAAGTGGTTCGAGAAGCAAGCGGTGGCTTGAATTTTTTTCTGGTTTTCAGAGTCTGTATTAGCATGTTGCTATGATTGTGATATTTGTATTTCGTGGTGGATGTAACGAGTATACAATTTGAGATTTAATAAGGTGAGTTTGTCTTATTAAATGTGTTATAAGATGTGAGTTCTTATGGTATGACTGGTGTTGTCATGGATTTGTGATGACTGGTAGGTCATGTGGAGGTCTAGCGATAGAGTTCTATGTGAGTTAGAGCTTGTTTATCGGCTAGGGAGACTAGAAATGGAAGTTCTATGTGAGTTAGGGCTGTCCATGTTCTAGTAGGATTATATGGGGATAAGGTTCTATGTGAGTTAGGACTTATGATTCCCCAGATGGCGCTGGGAAATAGAGGTTTTATGTGAGTTAGAACCTGCCTATTTCCTAGGGGGAGTCTGGAGTAGAAGTCTTATGTGAGTTAGGACTGTCTTTCCAGGGACTCTGTGAAACACCCTGGTGATTGGGTTGTTTCGGATGACCACGAAAGGTGATTCTGGTTGACAGGTGCTTATGATGCACGTTTCAGAGTATTGCTCCAGGGAACGGGTGGGTTCCTGTATACTGAGGGATAGTGGATCTCTCCAGAGGACGGGTGGGTTCTCTGCATATACTCGAGAGTTAGTGGTTCTCTCTAGGGGACGGGTGGGTTCCCTATATATATACATAGAGGGATAATGGGTCTCTCCAGGGGACGGGTGGGTCTCCTGCACACTGTCGCTCAAGGGGTGACGATCCTGCGAGCATATGTGTGGTGTATATGTTTATGAGTTATGAGTATGAGTTAGGAGCAGTAGCGTCTGAGCGTGGTCGTGAGTATGAGACTGGATGAGCTTCAGGGATCGGGAGTGGATCCCAGGTGGTGCTGACCGGGTGGGGTCAGGATTGCAGCCGTGGGGAGACGGTGCAATGTGGCTAGTGTGAGCCTGGTAGAGCTCGGGGATCAGGTGTGATCTCGAGTGGTGTTGACCGAGGGTCAAGAGAGTGGATTGGATGTCGAATCTAAGGTTATGCTAACGTTTGGAACCAGGTTCGGACAACCCTGGTAATATATGTAACGCCGTTGGTCGTACATGTTCTTGTTTGATTGTTGTGCGATCATTTGGTCCAATTCGGGGTCAACAATTGGTCGTGCATGTTCTTGTTTGATTGTTGGGCGGTCAATCGGCAGCCCTGTTGGGGACCAGGGGACGTTGCATCGTGATATTCCGGGGGAATCTGGTCGGGATTTAGACGGAAGTGCGAACTTTAGTGAGACGGGGTGATGTGGTTCGAGTGTGATCTCGAAGGGTCAGCCGGGTTCGAGTCTAGTATTTGTGACCATAGTGCGACAGTGTCGCAGGATTCGAGGTCGAATCCGTGTTAGTGGGGGAGAATTGTAACGCCCGTGAACCAAAAAGTGGATTTTTGGTGGTGTCGATCGACACAGGTGTGGTATGTCGATCGACATGTGTGTTTTGGACTTAGGAGAAGTCGAGTTTGGGGCGTTATGTCGATCGACACATGTGGTGTATGTCGATCGACACGTGTTGAAATCAGACCGTCGGGTTTGGTTCCAATTGGCCGGTTTGGTGGGCCGGTTTAGGAAAAACCCTAGGGTTCGATATAAAAGGCAGAATCAGAAGTTCTGGCCGTTTTTGTTCTGGAGAATCAGACTTTTCAGAGAGATTTTGGGAGAAATTCTGAAATCAGAGAATTTGGGGTTTTCGAGAGATTCCTGGAGAAGGATTGGACCGTTGGAGGCCTGTTCTTGGGATTCGAGGAACGTGTGAGGATTTAGAGTGAGATTTTCGGATCAGAGAAGGAAACCAGGGGCTGTTCGTGACTGTTCTTCGCGTTCTTTATCCTTTTCAATCCCAATCAAGGTGAGTGCGTGACCGTAGGCTCGTATAAGTATAGGGGACCAATGGAATACGATTGCTTGGTGGTTTCCGTGTGTTTGTGTGTGGATTTGTGCAGGAGACTCGACGGATCGCATTCGATTCGAGTCGTGTGAGGATTGACTCGATTCTGGGTTCTGCGACGTTGTGTCGATCGACACCGAGGTGGTGTGTCGATCGACACGGGGCTTGTGTTCTTCGACACCTAGTGGTTGTGTCGATCGACACAGCGGATCCTGTCGATCGACACGGGGTCACTGATCATCGACACCTAGTGGTTGTGTCGATCGACACAGTGAGTCCTGTCGATCGACACGGTGTATTCTGGACTGGTTTTGTTTGCTTGGTTGTGTATGCTTGTCTGTGATCATTCTGGTATTGTGTTGGTTGTTTATACTTGTATTTAAATAGCCTGTAGACGGGATGACCGCGTCGCTGAGTTGCCACACAACTCTTTTTGCCATGTGTTGCAGGTAAAGAGAAATTGTGATCGTGGAATCGTGGCGAGGAAGAAGAGATGATTTAGGGTCTCACTTGGATTGTATTTCTATGGAATTGTTAGGTTGTTAGTCATTGAATATGGTTTATTCATATTGGTTGATTTGTTGAACTGGGTTGATATTTAATAAAGTATGAGATTTGTTAAATTGGAATATGTCGTTGATGTTTTATTGTTCCGTATTGCTTGGTTGTTGACCCATTGAGGATTATTATCCGTGATGATAATAATCTGGAGAGAAAATTTTTGAAATTTTGGGTCGGGCCATTTTACGATAATCATAGGACAAGGGTGATTGAGATATTTAAAAACAAAAAAAAGTTTTCAAGTTGACTAAATAGGTCCAATTAGTAATAATCATATCATACCACGAACATATTATAAAGAAAACGTATGTTTAAGATTTACTATTTTTTCACAATGTTTAAGATAACTTAGTCAAATTTTTTTGAGAAATTAAGTTATCTTAAACTTAATTTCGTCATTTTTTGCTACTTAAAGGACTGTAGTACTGATTCCATAGTATATAATCTGATAAAACAAAAATGGGATTAATGAATTGAACAAACAAGGGCATGTTTATTTTTCCTAACCAAACAAATGCATGTATTAATTAATTGAAGGATTTTAAAGAAGGGAGATATTTAGTAGTTATTCAACCCATTATACTAATTATGAGCTATTTTTTTTATTAATGCAATCGATACCTATAAGATTTGCAACGCTATTATAATTCAAAATAAATTATTTTAAACAAAATTTAATACAGTATCTTGTAGTATAATTTTAATATTGTACAGCATTACAACATTTAAAGCTTCACCTAAATAATTCAGATGCAGGTTGTTGCATTAACTAATCGGTCCATGTGATTATTCATACAAATAGTATCCGTTTTTGTATTATCAACAAATTTCTCGGTTATTGAATACATTTTCCATGATTAAAAAATACTAGTATATCATAATTATTAGGATGTGACTACTTCGTTTTTGGTTATTATATTTTATTTTATAGAAATTTTTAATAATATCACACTTTAAAATTTTGTTCAGAAAAATACTATTATTTCTTAATTGTTTCAAAAATACCATTATTTATTAAATGTTTCAAAAATACCAAAACCACCATAATTGACTTTCAAGGGCTTATGACTTTCAAAATAGTTGTCATTCTAGGTTATTTCACACATATTAAGAAAATATATTAAAAGTCTATTTTACCCCTAATTAATACAATATTTTATTTGATATGAGTAATTAATAAGTTTAAAAGTAAAGATAAAAATAAAAAAATTAGTCATAAATGTGCATTGAAATTGCAGAATGACAACTAATTTGAAACAAAAAAATAAGGCTAGAATGACAAGTATTGTGAAACGTAGGGAGTATAAAACAAGGATATACTTTTAGAGGTAAGATTAACTATTGTAAAATTAGAGTTTAGTTTTTAATATTGAAAGTTAATTTGAGTTTTGTGTTATTTTGAAACATTTGGTAAAAATTGTGATATTTTTTAAAACAAAACTTTAAAATACGATATTTTTAAGAATTGTTTTTTATTTTATTTTCGTGTAGTAAAATAGAAACCTTTAAAGTTTATTTTGTCTATGGTTTGACTTGATATAACTTCGGTTCATAACTACTCTTGGATTTAAGTAATCAAAGCTCGTATATTTTTGGGGTTTGTATTCGATCTGATATTTTAAGAGATTTAAGTTTTAATGAGGTTTTAGATAATTTTGTATAATTTTAAAAAATTTAATATAAAACTTTTTACAATCCTATTTAAAATCATGAGATTTAGCTCTTTGTATTTTTAATAAAGAAATCCTCTTAAATCCACTGAAATCATTAAAAATAAATTATTTGTATGTTTCTAATAACAGTGGATTTGAAAATATTTTTCCAAATCACTGGTTCCATAACACTGAATTTTAGTAAAATTTTTTAAATCTAATAATATAAGATTTAATAAATCATAACAAATTACTCGAAATACTAGATTGAATAAACTCTATTGTTATAAGATATAAGACTTCTCGGTTCAATTTTGAAAACATTAGTTTGTTTGAGCATATTAAAAAACTGATGAGGTCAATTTTTTCTTAATACAAATTTTGATTTATGTTTTTTTTTGTCACAGAATTTTGAAATATGTTTTTATACGCTTTTTAATTGGCTGGATCAATTAATCGGAAAAAGACACAACTAATAAATATCCGTTTAATAAATATGAACGGATATTATATTATTATGTGCTAACACTCAAGGCACCAGACTAAACTTTCCACTTCTTTCCACTCCAAACGTTCAGAACATGAGAAGTCCCCACAGAGATTCTTCTTCTTTGTTCTTCATCTTCTTCTTCCTATTCTTCATATCCTCCTCATTCGCTACGCCAAAACTCGAAACGACAAAACCAAAACCTAAAAGAAAACAATCAGTCTCAGCTATTCTCGTGTTCGGAGATTCAACCGTGGATCCAGGCAATAACAACTACATCAAAACATTGTTCAAATGTAATTTTCCACCTTATGGACTCGATTTCAAGAATAGCATCCCCACCGGAAGATTTTGCAACGGTCGTCTCGTGACAGATTTCATTGGTTAGTATTCTCATACACTTTTTTTTTTTTTTGAAAAAGTTGAATTTATATATTCTTTTATGAATATTCATAATTAAAATATATGATATTATCATGTAAGTGAAACATTCCCGTTTGGGGTGGTACGTCAGGTAAATCTTCCAATTGGAACAACTTGATGTATAGATTAAAATATAACGGTGATTGTTGAAAAAAAAAATTAAAATATATAGATTATATAGTGAACTTATATATCTATGTGTATATAGGTTCATATATTGGAGTGAAGGAGAACGTACCACCATATTTGGACCCAAATCTTGGAATAAATGAGTTAATGAGTGGAGTTAGTTTCGCTTCAGCTGGTTCTGGGTTTGATCCTCTCACTCCAACCGTTGGTGTTAGTATCCAATCTCCATCTCTTTTTTCATTTTAGAATATAATTTCAAAACGTATGAAACGATAAATGATGTTAGTAGTATAACCATCGGTTGTGTCTTTATCTTTTATCAAACGTTTTGGTTATTGATCGCCAAAATGATGTTAAGAAAATATAAAGCTAATTAGTTGTCTTAATCATCAATATATTTTCGTGGATATTTTTTAGTTTGATTAGTAAGCTAATTAGTGGGCTAAATATAATTTTAAACAATATTAGTGGGCTAGAAATGAAAAAAAAATTAACACCATTAGTAGGCTAAATGATTGAAAGAATTTTGTCATGTCATATTTGAAAATTGTCATGTCACAATATTTTTTGAAAGAATGAATATGAAAAAAACACCTAATTTTTTTTTAAGAATCACTCTTCAATTAATATATAAAAAATCTTGTGTGCATTAAACAAAAGCATTACATCAAAGATTAATTTTTTAGAATGGGAGAATTTTATAGAAGATAAGTTACATTTTAAAAGATTTTTTTAGGCTAATAGATGATGCATGTACAAATTTTAGTTCCTTAAAGAATGAACATGGGGTTACCTACTTATATTTTAACCCAAATAATACATTCTTCAAGATTCAAGGATAAAATAAATACATTATGGAAAGAAAAAAAAAAATAGATACACCATCTCAAATCAATCATTACTTGACGACAAAAAGATAGCGGGTTTTGGCATTTTTCTGTAAGGTCCGCGTACGTGTTGATAACTTTGTAATTATTTGTTTTTTTAATGTTTTTATATTATAGTATATTTTAGTATCTTGACGCAAAAAAAAAAGGTTTTTACTACGTACTTACTACCGTAAACATATTTTTAGCTAAATAAATGAATGGTGGCTTTTTTCATTTACAAAAAAATAACATAAAATGGAGAACAAATAGGTTAATTTATAGGTTAATTTGTTCAAATAATAATTAGGAAAATAATTTAAAATTATCCTATGTAGCCAAATAATAGCCATTAAATTTATGATATTTGGTTAGGATTTTAGATTAAGAATAATACACCCTAATAAAATGTCTTTTACAAAAAAAAAAAAATATATATATATATATATATATATATATCAAATGGTGATTAGCCTGATTAAGCTTTTTTACTTGTATGGTCATCTACCTAAATGACATTTCATTTGTTTGTTTGTTTTATTTCGATTAATAGCTACACAGGAATACAAAATACCCGAAATTATCACTTTTTGTTTTTTTTACGTAATCTTTTAGTCTTTTCATCATCACATAGGAGTTCTATCTATGTAAGGCTAGCATGAGTTGTTAATTCCAGAACTAATTATTAAGATAGTGATAGCTACTACTAGAGTAATCACCTATCTAGTCGTTTAAAATGCGTATGTAATTTTGCAAATTGTATATTTATTTAAAAGATGAAAATATATTAATTTTATAATTTTACAACAATTATTATTGTAACTAACTTTTGACATTACGATAACAATTAACTGTCTCTTTCATAAAGACATTATTCGTTAAAATAAAGATACTTTTATGTCAATTTATCAATAACAAAAGGAAAAAGAATTGATTGTAATAAAGACTGAACATGATATATTTTGGGATATTTTCTCTCTTATGTCTATTTTACAAGTTTCATTTCTAATTAATTATCTTGTGTTGTGTGGTTGCTTTCATTGATGGGGAGCCAGAACGTGATAGACATTCCGACTCAGCTAGAATATTTCAGAGAGTACAAGAGAAAATTGGAAGGTAAAATGGGAAAACAAAAAATGGAAAAACATATAGAAGAGGCTTTGTTTTGTGTAAGTGCAGGAACCAACGACTTCGTCATTAATTATTTCACAATTCCTGTACGAAGGAAGACTTTCACTGTCGAAGCTTATCAACAATTTGTTATATACAATCTCAAGCAATTTATCCAGGTGAATTCACATACTCTAGTTATTCGTTATATTTTTTCATTGATTAATTTCTATATCTATACGTAATCATATATTCATATCTAGTCCTTTTTTTTTTGGTCGAAATATCTAGTCCTTTTTGTCTCTAAATATCTATACTTTTTAAACACAAAGCTAAAACTCCTTTTTTACTTTGTTTTGTTTGTTCCAAATTCAGCTTTCTAATAATTTGTACCATTAGTGTAAACAAAAATTTCACGATTTAGGAATGATTTAGATATTTTCTGGTTTAACTTTTTTGTATAACAATTGAAATTCTATAACCGATACTCTATATCTTTTTTCGGTTTGGCACGAATTTAGTAGATCGAGCACTCATCTTAAAATCAATAAGTCTATCAATATTGTAAATCGACTTAAATAAATAAACTTTGTTATCCATGTTAAACTTTGGCTTCGGCATCGATCATATTAGTTCGGGTTCTTAATTATAATCTGTTTGTTGACTCTACCTCACTTAGTCACTTTGAAAATGATTGGTTCGAGTTGGATTAGGCCGGTTCAATTTGTTTAACTTTTTGGATACATTTCTTAAATAAACTACTTTTAATATTGATTGGTTATTTACTGGTTAGGGTTTATGGCAAGAAGGAGGAAGGAAAATAACGGTGGCAGGTTTGCCACCAATTGGCTGTTTACCGATTGTTATAACAGTATTTTCCGGCGAAGCTTTGACTAACCGTCGTTGCATTGACCGTTTCTCCACCGTGGCCATAAACTACAATTTCATCTTACAAAAAGAATTGGGCCATATGCAAATGAGTTTGGCCCATCTTGGATCCAAAATCTACTATCTCGACGTTTATAATCCAATCTATGAGATCATACAAAACCATAAACAATTCGGTAAGTAAAGAACATTTTAAATTAATAATTCTAAGAAGCTTATTTAAGGGCTTTATCCGTGAAACTTATTTTCCATATTAATAATGGAATTGAGTCATAGTTTTATTTGGTAAGAGATTTTCTTCTTCTTTTTTTGTTAGGATTTGAGGAAGTGAACAGTGGATGTTGTGGAAGTGGATACTTAGAGACGTCGTTCTTGTGTAATCCAAAGTCATACGTGTGCCCTAATACATCTGCTTATGTCTTTTTCGATTCCATCCATCCAAGTGAGAAGACTTACTTCAATCTCTTTAGGTATCTCCGACCTATTTATGATTCCATTCTCGGTAGTTTTTGAGAATTTAATTCAATCCATATGTCATTGGTCCTATATATCACTGTTAGTGATTAGTTAATTTAAATAACTAATTCCATGATTGATGATACGAAATGTAGTCATTGTCTATGTACTATGTGTAATCATTGTCTATGTGTTAATATTTTAATGTATATATATATATATATATGTATGATGTTTCTGTGTTTTTATAGAGATGGTTTGAAAGAACAAAATTAGTCTAAGGATGTGATTGGTGTCTTGTAGAAGAAATGAGAAGAAATGAGAAGAAAGTAATTAAGAAGAAAAAAAAAGTGATAAATAGAAGAATTGAAAAGAATATGAAAGATAATTTATTTTTATTGTGAATGGTAGATAAAAGAGTAATTGAGAATAATTGAGAGTAATTGAATAAAATATTAAAGTAAAATATTTAATATTGATGCAATTACAAAAATACTATTTTTGGTATGTACATTTGCAAAAACATCACTTAGGGGTGTCCATTTGCAAAAATGTAACTAATTATGAATTTTTAAAGCCTAAATCTTAAAATTGTAAACCCTAAAAAATATTTTTGACCTCTAAAACCCTCAAAACTAAACCCTAATACAATATAGTTAATCTAAACATAAATGATATAATGAAAAAATAATTTTGAAAAGTGGCATTTTTGCAAATAATTTGAAAATGTGCATTTTTTAAAAGTGACACTTGAAAAGTGGCATTTCTTAAAACTTCTCTTTCATAATTTTTAAAACAACACTATAATACAAGTTAAAATTTTACATAAAAATTAATTAATTTAAAATCATATTAAACTATTCAATAACATAGAAATAAATCTCATAATAAAAAACAAAAATAGAGAAATATAATCTAATGACGACGGTGCGGTCCACGTCGATTTTCGAACCATATTTGCTCAGCAATTTGATCACGAACTATCCGCATATACGCTCTTGCTTCTGATGTTTCTTCAACTCTAACACCATCATTGTTCTCCTGGTCATCATTTTCAATATGTTCAGCTTGTACAACATCATTTTCGTTACCGATATTGTTAAAGTCAGAGTCTTGAATATTGTTTTAACGAATAAAATTATGCAGACACATTGTAGCGAATATAACACTTCTTTGTGTTGCGATGTCATACCTAGGAAATTCATTTAAAACCCTCCATTTTTTTCCATACGCCAAACGTTCGTTCAATAACATAACGTAAAGACGCATGCCACCTATTAAACATTTTTTTACTGTTTCGAGGAGGTTCGCCGTTGAAAAACTCTTGGAGATGATATCTTGTGCCGTCTCTATGATCTTTTCTATATGAAGCTAAATATCCACGCCTATTAGCGTAGCCAGAATCTATAAGATAATACTTATTTTCCGGATGTACTGGAAACATTGGATCTTCTCGTATCGCGGTCGCCAACACTCGGGCATCATGTGTAGATCCTGCCATTCCAACCATACAATATGTGAATAACATGTCATAATCACATATGGCCAAAACATTAAGGCTCGCAATTCCCTTTCTGTTGATGAATCGGAGACCTTCACGACCTGGTGTCACCATAATTGGTACATGTGTTCCATCAAGTTCACAGACAAATCCATTAAAAGCAGGCAATATTTTTTCTCTCTTTCTAACCGGTTGGAGATACCTATAAGTTCTTCGACTGTTCGTGGGCGTATATACTCTACAGCCAAATGTTCCATTGCCTTAAGAACATCATGAAACTTTCGCCAAATAGTCTCTTGCGCATGTCCAAATTTTAACGCTATATCACGTTGTGTACCAATTTTTGCACAAATGATTAGAAATATTGCGACACTCTCATCGAGGCTGATGTTTGTCGAGCTCTGCAACACATATCTTCCATGAAGTATTCCACATAACCGTGTGAATGCTTCCGAACTCATCTGAATGAGTGTTTTACATGAAATTTCGTTACCGTAAATCTGATCACGAATAATAAGCCATCCTTTTCCTCGATCTGAAGTCGTAGGTTCTTTGTAGAAATATCTCGTATAATACTGCAACATAGGAGATATGCATACTTCAACTGTCTCTTCTTCTTCTAATAACAATAACTCTGTAATCTCTTCGTCTTCAAGATTATCGATTCCACGTGAACGCAACTCAGCAATTCGATATTCATGAGATTTGACATATATATATGAGTTAGGAATTTATAAAACATATATATATTTATAAAACATTTATTAATTTATGAATCAAGCACATATCAAACATACATAAGTAACAACACTTAATATCAAAAACAACACACATCACTACTTTTTCCATTATTCTCTCTAGGCCTACTAAAAAAGTTTATCATATCTGGGTCAGTATTAAAAGTTGATTCTCTAGACCTAGGAGAATCAATACCAAGCCATGATGAAAAACTTGTCCCTGAACATCAACCAAATATCCCATAGCGAGGCGAATAACTTGGAGAATCATGGGATCTAAATCCTACTAGTGGATGGGTAGGTAAAATATTGTTACTTTCTGTGTTAACGTGATCCCATGTGCCTAATCCAAAACTCTGATTACCGGGAGACCCTCCACCAACAGTCCCTCCACCTACAGATCCTCCACCAACTAACCCGCCACCAACAGACTCTCCATCGGTCGACCCACCACCAATAGACCCTCCACCACTAGTGCTGCTCGTGACTCGTAGGTTGATAAGATCACAAGGATTTCCAAATCTGTCCACACCCACTAACCTCTCCAAATACCGATTTTTATTTTCTTCACTCCGTAACTTCATTAATCCGTCACGAATATCTTCATCATTCATTAGCAATTTGTTTGCCTCCCACCAAAAATACGTTCATTAGCTCGATTGGCAAAGATTCTAGCATACCTAGTGCATCACCATATGTTGGCTTTGAAGATTGACGTAACCGCACCACATTTAGTAACTCACCCCGAGAGTCTTCCATATGTTGAAACCGTCTATCCAATTGTGCCTCAAAATTTACTCTTCTCATATGAGTACGCCGCGTCGAAGAATTTCGAGCACGACCAGATGATGTACGAGTGGGGCGTGGAGAATGTGCGGTCCTCTGTCTAATAGAACGACTAGGTGATCGATATAGCCATGACAAATTATCGTCATCAACCTTTGGATTAGGATTCTCCTGTGCGAAGGAGGATGGACCATGTTCTTCTGTTTCACCAGCTGGGACATCATCGTTGTATGCTTCTTCATTATCTGAATGATCAAGATAAACTCCAAGCATATATGGTGAATATCGATCATCTTGCTCCACATTGTGTTCACCATGTATAATATCAAGTAAATCTTTGAACGGAAGGGGCTTATTTTGTAACACGGTTATGTATTTTTGATTGTTTTCACCAAATTCCTATAAAGTAGATTTGATATTAATTACATGAAAAAATTAATATAATTATCAAAGTTTAACAATTACCGCGCAGCGATCCGCCCACCATGATGGTAACATATTGATTTGTCCAGTTTGCGGATGAACCGACACACTAGTACGATTGATTAAAATGTTGTTGTAGTGCCACAATTTTTTCAAATAGTTAAATTTGCCTTTCATTTCGGGTTCCCATTTAACCAAATCACCGGTTTTCTCAAGAAATTTTTCTTCGATTCTTCGTTTACCAGGAGCTACAGGAATTCTAATTGTATAGTCTTCGGCTTCTAATTCAGCGATTATAAGTTGAAGAAAAATACTAGTAGTTATAGGCGTCCATTTATGCTATCAACATTTTGAAAAATAAATAACAAATCACTATTATATATTAAAAATTAATTCATGACGGCAAAATAAAACTAAAATAATTTAATAAACTTATATTTCGTCTTGTAGATGTGTTGTTTGTACCATCGCCACGAGTGGATGTTTCAGCACCAACAGTTCTATGACTCAATCTTCCTATACCGGCAACTCCACGAGATAATGTTCCTGTAGCAGTAGTTCCACGACGACTTCGACCACTAGTGTTACGTGTGTTCTCCGATCTACTAGTCATCTGTATACGAGTAAAAAATAGTTAATAAAATATATTTATTTGAATTTTATATATATATATATATATAAAGTATACAACTTTAATATTAATTTTCATATATTATATGTAAAAAATTGTGCATCTCACTTTTCTTAACATCATATAATTTCTTTTGTTAACGTTATATATACATATATATATATATATATAATCAAAAATGAATAAATATTAATTGAATAAAAGCTAAAAATAACATTTGTAAACATTGTTACAGACCACATTGCTTACATAAAATTAAACATAATTTAAATTAATTTACAGTTTACTTCAATAATAAAATAAATAAATATATATAATGTTTAGTAAAAAGAACATAAATTCGTTACTGTTTTAATTATAATAAAACAAAATTATATAGATTAAATATAACATGATTTTGAACTAGTAAGAATAATCTGTATAAAAATCAAAAGATTATAATGTATATTGACGTGAAAAAGAAAAAAGGACATAAGACTTCATACCTTGGAGTTTTTTTCTTTTTTTGTGATAGAAAGGAAATAATGTGTTCGGAAGTTTTTTTTATATGCACAAATGTTTGAGTGGTGCTATGAATGAATGGTAGAATGCTATTTATAATTAGTACATAAATAAAATAATACTATTATCTGTTTATCTGTTTTCGTAAGATGTGCAAAGAGATAAGGAAATAATTTTCCACTTGGTTAATTGAGTAGACAAATTTCTTCTACTTTTAGAGTATTTTGTTTTTTCTCTTTTTTCTTTTTTTTCACATGACTGGTAAATAAATAGGTAATACCAGCATATTTATTTTTCCTCTCTTTTCTTTTCTGCTATAATGGTTTAACAGTCACACCCTAATAGATCGGGAGGAAACATAGTAGTGAAATAGTTTATTTCTATTTTATTGATTAGTCAATAGGCTTACTTATACAAAGATATAACTTGTGTAGCAAGTTTTAAATAAGAAATCTAACTTATACAAAAATATTAACTTTCTTAATATCTTCAATATTGATAATTTTTTAGAAATCTTTCTTATTTCCATAATCTTGGTTGGTTATCTTGACCGTTCAATCTCGGTCGATCTCGACCTCTCGATATCCCAATATAATCAAAGCAAAAATATCCCATTATACGATATGGACAATAGATTGTCAAGTAACATCGAAATTTATATTATGACTGAGATAAAATCAGTTTTTGACAATTATATAAACTAGAGTTTCACTAAAATTATACGAGTTCAAAATTAGTTATGTAAAATTATAAATGAAAATTTTGGTAAATTGGAAATCGCATTATTTCTCATATATAGTTCTCAATAATGTTGTATAAGCTTCAATGATAGCTTACAGCCCAAGAAATCTCTAACAAGTTGGTTAGGATAAGATAGGCTTAAAAGAAATTTTTCTATTTGTAGTGGGAACATGAAATAGAAGTTGTCTATTTCTAGTAGGAGTAGAAAATGGAAATAGCAAAGTTGTGCTAGCTCTATATATAACATTGTTGAGTTGTGACAATGGATTAAGAGGAAAAGTGTTTAGTTTTGAGTTATTTTCTAAACATAAAAAAGAGTTATTATTTTAATCCCTTTATTTGGTATCAGAGCGGTTAATAGAGTCAGCAACGACAAAAGTATACCCGAGACATGGGAGATACTAAAGAGCTTGCGTCGAAGACGAAAATGAAGGAGCTTGTACCGTCGTTTGTACTCTTTCCGATGTTAAACTCATCAAACTACATGGTGTGTTCGATGAGAATGAAGGTGACCTTGCGTGTTCACAAGGTATAGGAGACAATCGATACCTTCGCGGAGCAGATAGAGTTAAAGAGGCTAGACTCCAAACCCTAATGTCCGAGTTCAAACAATTGAAGATGAAAGACTCGGACACAATCGATACCTTCGCGGAGAACTTATCGGAACTAGCTTCAAAAATTTGCAACCCTAGGTCAAACAGTTGAAGAATCAAAATTAGTGAAGAAGTTTCTTAACAGTTTGCCACTAAATAAGTATATACAGATCATTGCATCACTTGAGCTGGTTCTAGATCTAAACAAGAGTGGTTTCGAAGATATAGTAGGACGACTCAGAGCATACGAGGAGCGTATACTTGATGGTGAAAGTCATGTTGAGACACAAGGGAACTTGTTGTTTCCAAAAACGGAGTCACACGGCAACCAAACATGCAACAAAAAACTCAAGAGGATGAGGAAAAGGTCGAGGTCGAGGAAGAGGCTCTCAAGGAAGAGGTCATGGGAGATTTAACTCACAAGACTGAAACAAAGAAAAGAAAGACAGATCTGATGTGGTGTGTTATCGGTGCGATAAAGCGGGACACTTTGCTTCGGTTTGTCCTAAAAGAAAACATGGACTCCAAGAAGTAAACAAAGTTGAAACACAAGAAGCAGATACGACACTCTACATGCATGAGATAATGTTTCTTAATGAAGAAAATCTAATGCCAAAGAAATATGAAAAGGATATAGGAGAAAATGTAATCTGGTCCATAGATAATGGAGCAAACAATCATATGACCAGAGAAAAATCATTTTTCTTGGAGTTGAATGAAAACGTCAAAGGCAAAGTGAAGTTCGAAGACAGATCTTGCGTCGACATTGATGGAAAAGGCTCAATTAATTTTCCAAGCAAAAATGGGAGAACATAAACTCTTAACCGATATTTACTATATTCTCGGGTTAAAGAGAAACATCCTAAGCTTAGGTCAAGCTACCGAGTATGGTTGTGATGTTAGAATGAGACTTGATTATCTAACACTACATGATCCTAGCAGAAGGATCTTGCTAAAGGTAACGAGATCTCCTAACAGACTTTACAAGATCAATCTCAATATTGGAAAACCAATTTGCCTAAATTCAAGAATTGAAGAAGAAACATAGAGATGGCATGCAAGACTCGGACATATAAGCTTTAAAACTATCGAATCGATGTCAGCACTTGAGATGGTTAATGGCTTACCTAAGATTGATTGTGAACAATGGATTTGCGAGTCATGTTTGGTAGGAAAGCAAATGCGTCATGTTTTCTCGAAAGCAACTCTGTATTTGTCTTCATGTGCGTTAGAACTTCTTCATGCAGATATTTGTGGACCTATAACGCCAGCTATCCTTGCTCAAATAAATCTATCTTTGTAATCATTGATGATTACATAAGATATATGTGGACAATTTTACTAAGAGAAAAGAGTGAAGCGTTCAAAAAATTCAAGGTTTTTAAAACCCTTGTAGAAAAAGACATTGGGAAGATGATATTGACGTTGTGTATGGACAGAGGTGGAGAATTCACCTCAAGGGAATTTCAAGATGTGACAAGAACGGCTCGTTACAGCCCACAACAGAACAGTGTAGTGGAAAGAAGAAATCGCACGTTGTTGGAGATAACAAGGATTATTCTCAAAGCAATGAGGGCTCTAAATTTATTGTGGGGAGAGGCAATTCGTCATTCAACATATTTGATTAATCGTGTTACCACAAGAGCTTTAAATAGCCAAACACCCTACGAATGCCTGAGAAACAAGAAGCCGAATATAGATCATCTTAAGGTTTTGGGCTGCCTCACCTACGCCAAGGTTGAATCTGAACACTTAAAGAAGCTAGATGATCGTTCTCAAATGCTTGTACACCTGGGGATACAGCTAGGATCTAAGGCGTACAAACTCTATAATTGGACAACTAGAAGAATTGTTGTAAGTCGAGATGTGATTTTCAATGAAAACTCTAGTTGGAATTGGAAGGGAGTCGATGGAGGTGTTAATAGAGATCCAGGAATGTTTTAAATGACTTCGGGAGAAATAATGTACGAAGAACATGTACCGTTTACAGTCGGGAATCTGCAAAACGAAAAAAATCCGGAAAGTGAGAGTCATGGTTCACAGCAAAATCAAACTCATCAAGAACAAGAAGATGAAGCGAATGAAGGATCTCACGCAGATCAAATGATCTTGCATCTCATCAAGAAGAAGTCGAGCAACCACAACTAAGAAGATCGGGTCGTCAAGTAAATCAACTGAGTTATCTTAATGATTATGTCCTTCTAGTTGATATAGAATACGAGAGGCTTCTATTGTAAAGCAATGATGAACTGATAAATTATCAAGAAGTGAAAGACTCTATCGAATGGACAAAGGCATGTCTAGAGGAGATTGATTTGATTAACAAAAACAAGTCTTGGTCGTCAGTTGATAAGCTAGTTGGAGTTACAATTATTGGTCTTAAGTGGGTATTCAAGATCAATAGGAATGCATATAGCTCAATTAATAAGCATAAAGCTAGACTAGTTGCAAAAGGATATGTACAAAAATTGGGAATCAATTTTGATGAAGTATTTGCACCGGTAGCTCGAATTGAAATAATTAGGCTGCTTGTGGGTCTAACTACTTATCATGGCTGGGAGATTCATCATCTTGATGTTAAGACCGCATTCCTACACGGTGAGTTAAACGAAGAGGTGTACGTATCTCAACCCGAAAGATTTAAAAAGAAGGGAGAAGAACATAGGGTTTTCAAACTCTCAAAAGCATTATACGGCTTGAGACAAGCTCCACGAGCATGAAACACAAAGCTTGATCAGATTTTGAAAGGTCTCAAGTTCAAAAAATGTTCAAAAGAGAACTTCGTGTATCGTAAAGAAGAAGGATTTAATCTTCTCATTGTTGCCGTGTATGTCGATGACCTCTTCATAACTGGAAACACATTAGAAATCATCAATAAATTCAAAGCTGGAATGACATCTAAGTTCGAGATGTCAGACCTTGGGAAAGTCACTTACTATCTTGGTATAGAAGTCGATCAAAGCGAAGATGGAATCACGATCAAATAAGAGGCTTATGCATGTCGGATTCTAAAGGAAGTCGGATTAGACACTTGCAATCCTACTCACGTACCAATGGAGTTTGGTTTGAAGTTATCTAAAGCACAAGAAGAAGAACCCGAAGTTGATGCTATAATGTACCGTAGAAAAATTGGTTGCTTAAGGTACCTCTTACACACAAGACCTGATCTTGCTTTCTCGGTTGGATTAACAAGTAGGTACATGCAAGACCCAAGAGAATCACATGGTATTGCTTTGAAGCAAATCTTGAGGAGCACGACTGGGCATGTTTTTATTTTGGCGAGTCACCAATCACATGGTGTTCCCAAAAGCAAGATACAGTCGCACTATCCTCATGTGTAGCCGAGTTTATGGCTGCCACAGAAGGTGCGAAACAAGCGATATGGCTCCAAGACTTATTGAGTGAAATCATGAGTCGAAATTGTGAGAAGACTATCATTCGTATTGATAAAAAATCCGCCATTGCACTCACTAAGAATCCCGTGTTCCATGGTCGAAGCAAGCACATCCATAAGCATTATCATTTCTTCAGAGAGTGTGTCAAGGATGATCAAATCAAAGTCGAACATGTATCTGAAGAAGAATAATGTGCGGATATGCTAACAAAAGCCCTAGCAAGAATCAAGTTTACAAGGATGAGAAGTTTGATTGGAGTTCAAGATCTCTCGAAGACTAACTTGAAGCTTAAAGGGTTGAATGTTGGATAAATTTCAATGATAGCTTAAGGGGGTGAAATCTCTAACAAGTTGGTTAGGATAAGATAGACTTAAAAGAAAGTTTTCTATTTGTAATAGGAATATGAAATAGAATTTGTCTATTTCTATTAGGAGTAGAAAATGGAAATAGCAAAGTTGTGCTAGCTCTATATATATCATTGTTGAGTTGTAACAATGGGCTAATATGTTTAGTTTTGAGTTATTTTCTAAACATAATAAAAGAGAGTTATTCTTTTAATCCCTTTAAATAATAGTTACACTTAACCATTTATAAAGTTAAATTTTGTATCCTAATATTGTTTTAGCTCCAAGAAAATTTATAATGTCTTTTGTTTTCCTTTCACGAACCTGAATTACATATATTGTAGACAACAATATCGAGATCTTATGGAGAACTTATAAATCCTTTTCTCTTAAATAATGTAATTAATTTAGAAAACAAGCAGGAATAAAATTATATTCTAAGCAATGGACAAATTAAGCACAATCTAATATAAGTTATGTAATCTCTCTAGCGGTTTTGGAATGGTTGGTTTGGTTCCAAGTTAATTTAGATATGCAAAAGGACGCTCACACGGCAGAACCAGAGCGACAAGACTAGAGGATTCTTAATATCAACCCTAGCTAACTAAAATGTCAAGAACCAGAAGAAACATGAATGGCAAAAAAAAATTTAGTGGAATTAGTTAGGTGTGTCTGAACTCTGAAATAAGACGGATAATTGCTGTTAATAAATATGTGGAATACTAGTGGAAGCTTTTGACCTCTACACTACGAGCTTGACTAATATGGACAAAAATATCTAATCATAGTACGATGAATGAGATGATTACCTGGAATTTTTTGGAAAAGTATGGCAATTGTAGGTTGGCTTAGTTTTTTTCATGGATTTCGAAGATTGTGTTGTATGACGAGATGAATTCCATTTTTCCTTGTTTTAATCCCCCATTCGAGCAACTCTCTTGGTGATATATATGTTTGTATATATACTTCTGCCCTTGATTGGTTCGCCAATCCTACTTAATTTTTTATGACAAAAAAAAATTCCCCAATATATATATATTCTACTCATAATTAATTTCATTTGACTGTTTGAACAATTAAATATAACATCTTTGAATAATTTTCTGTTATATCCTTGAAATTTTTCAGATATTATGAAAGTAATACAAACATATAACATGTTCTAAGCAAGAAAATCTTCACTAATAGATACAATGGCCTTCTTAACAATGATTTGATACATTCTTTGTGTTGGATGGACTGCATCCCAAAAAACGTATTTGGTAGGATCTTTGCATACTTCCATATCTTTGCATGTCTCTCCATATTCGTAAGTACCCGTTCCACAACATCCTTTCGATGCCTCGATGAAACCTAAAACAAACAAAGAACATAAATTGATATTCTATTGTTTATTTTTATCTCAAAGTTATGTTTTAAGCAATTAGATCCATGTTCTCACCAAACTTTCTTGGGGTTTTAATGGCTTCTTGGATCGTAGAATAAGCATCGACATAGATAGTTTTCATGCCGATTTCAGATTGTAGAAGTTCGAGATTCTTAACGATTTTGGAGTTGAAGGAGAAAGCGATCTGGTTTAATTGATCAATGCAAGTATCTTGGCCTTTTAGGTATTTCATTAGGGGCATGCATCCCATGGGAGGAACTCCTACCACCACCAACCTTCTAGCTCCAAGCCTATGCAACATCTATGAAATAATAACAATCAAACTCAGACAATGCTTAATCTTCTTTATATAATAATGAAATGCAATACATATCCTTTTATTGATGTATTTTATTAGTATGTTCATGACTTTGAAAGATAATTCAATTCAGATGTAAAAATGTGGTTTTAAAATTTAGAATTTATCATGTTAAGAAATTGAAAGTGAACTAAATCTAAATTTAGTTTTTAATTTTAATTGCATAGATCGTTGTTTCAATGAAATATTTTACTGACATGTGAAACAAAAATATTGGACATGTCTAGTGGCTATATATTTATGTTTCCCAATAAATGGGAATCAATGTTTATTCAGCTTAGTGGTTCAAGAAAGTAAATACTAAAGCTACCAAAAAGACAAAAAAAAATCAACAATTTCATATACATGTGGATACGGTTTGTCCGTAGACATATTCCAAAAGCTGACATGAAAAGTCGAAAATTCATGTCATTGCGGGGTAGAAATTATTGATTGAATTCAATTCTGTCAACAACTAGATAGGATTCGTATTTTTTTCTTTGTACTCTGTCTTTTCTTCCTCTATTTTTTGTTGTAATTTATGACTTCTTTTGCTCGTAGTTAATTATCAGGACCCACATACATATACTATACACATGGTATTTGTCAAAATTTTCAATTCCAATAAATTATATACGCATTTATTTCAGGAGTATTAATATCACACACACAGACACGTTCTTTCTTATCTAATCAATTAGTTCAAGCAATAGTGAAGATATAACTGGGTTTTTCACTATAAGAAACATGTATTATAATTGATACACGAACCAAGAAATAAAGTATACATACCTTGGCGTCGTTAAGCATACGGGAGGAGAGAAAGTCGATGTATTGTTCAACTGTGAATTGCTTTTGTCGAGTGAAATCGATTAAGTAATTTTGAAGAAAGTCATTTGATCCCATACTTAGAAGAAATATCGCATTGTTAATCATTTTTGAGCCCTCTGATGGACCAACCAATTTATTGAGGTGAATCTTGTAATGCAGAAAGTAGTTGACTTGCGTCGAGAAACTCCACACGTTCTGTTTCAATCAAGAAGAAAAATTATTTTTCAGTTCGATTTTTTAATGAAAATAAATTTATGTTTTAGGACAAGAAAAAAAGGTTTAGGCTTACGGATATGTTAGCTGTGAGATCGTCATAACCAGAACCAGCCGAGGCAAAACTTGCACCGTGAGGTAGGTCGGTTTGGGTTAGGGTTGGATCAAGAAAAGCCGGTACGGGCGGGTGTCCCATGGCCTCCGCTGAAAAATATATGTTTGATGTGAACATACATATTTCATAGTTAATATAAAGTCTTCAAAACATATATGAATATTATGACTAATATAAATACCAACGTAATCTAACCAAATATATAAGTTTAATGTGAACATAATTCATAACTAAAAATAATTTCATCAACATATCGATTTTAAGACTAATACAACTACTATAATGCACAAAAAGAAGACTAATACAACTACTATAATGTAAAGCTTACCGATGAAATCGGGTGCGAGCAATCCATCGCATAACCTTCCGGTGGACCTATGGTTTATGAAACTCCCACCATAAGGTGGAAAATTTCCTTTCATATCGGTATTAAGGAAATTGTTGTTTCCCGAATCGACACTAGAATCTCCAAATACAATAATGGTTGTCACATTGTGTTTTGCGGCTAGCTGTCGGAGGAGATGGACGTCCAAAGCCACTGCCGAAGGTGGTGGTTGCAAAGTCATTGTCACCAAAAGAGTTACAAACATAGGAAGCAACATTTTAATAGATAGAGAGAATGCAAATACTTTTTATTGGTTTTTTAGAAAGTTCTTCTTGAGAGAATGTTTTGATGTTATACGGTTTGTGTTTAGAATGGTTATATATATATATATATAGAGTGTTTTTTGACAGCTTGGCGCGTTTCAGTTGTTGGTTGAACACATATAATGTAAAGTGGCCAACAAAGAAATTCAATTTTGGTTTCTTGAGGTAGTTTTATTTTATTTTATTTGTATGATATATCAAATCTTTGTGATTTCCTTGTCTCTCAGACTCTCACACCTGTTTTTGGTATCTTATATATATGGGCTCCATGATATTAAATATATATTCGTTAAATAATACTATTTTGGGGTTTAAATCCTTACTTCAGATTTGAGTCCGAACATAATAATAATTATAAAAAGTTAACTAAAAGTTTAAGTGGCAAGTAATAACAGATTTCTACAAGTTTCAGAGATTAATCTAGATTTCGATTCTTGATTCATCAATGTTATGAAAAGACGTATATATATTTTTTCACCAAATAGGTGGATAGCCATAGTCATCGTATAATTTTCACAAACCAAACATAAATCCATCACCGTAATTACAATATTCCACCTATGAAAATAAAATCTTAAAAGATTAAGCACACAATTATTCTTTGTTCTAAATTGATTTTCTTTCATTTGGGTGGTATCCAACTTATTCCATCATTTAAGTATTAGGTTTAGGTGTCGTGTATAAGGTGGAGGAATTAACGCAGACACTTTTGGTCGTGATGGAAACAAAGATGCATAAGTATAATGATGTCTTAATCTGGTAACAATCTCTACTATATTCTCGGTTTCAACGTTCATTGATTAACAGACTTATACATCATATAGTTACACATCGATCATATTTAAGATCATTGTCAAATCTTTATGTTATTTTGGAAATAAGGTATCGGTGTCTAACATATAATTAGAGGCTACTTTTGTTAATCGATGTCTAACACAACTTATGGCCAATTTGTTAAACGTGTATCTCAGAAGTCAGATATATTTATCTTTTCTTGGGGTAATGAATGAATGACTTAACCAAGAAGTACAAGTAGTAATATAAAGGATGTTGATTAGTGACATGAAATGTTTCCAAATAGTTTAGGTGACCTAAATGTGTGGAACATAACAGTTGGAGAATTGCCATACTTGCCGTCGTATTAATTACCAACGTCCTTTTAGTGCCAACTATTAATTATCATTGTCTACGTAATAATACAGCCACACATGACACACACACATATATATATATACATAAAAACATACAAGTATATACAACTTAAATAATCGAAATATACCAAGGTCGGGTCATTATTTAACTCAATGCAGTTCCGGGATAGCATTTAAAGTCTTATATTGTATAAATTCTTGGGATAAAGCAAAAACAAGAAAATCGTTTTCTCAATGGAATAAACCAATGAAGTTGCGTTGTGTTCGATCCAATCAGTTCATATCTGTGTATTAATCTAGATCCAGTCCATTGTGTTTTTTTTTTTTTGGTCAACACTGGTAATTTTCATTAAACCGGGAGATTGGCAAACCCGGAGTTAATTGGTGCCGAGTACAAGATCAATTTTGCTAAATTATCTGCGATAGAGTTCCTTTCTCTTGGAATGAAAAAAGAACAATACATATTTTCGAGAGTGAGTGAGATTTGAGATGTCCTTCAAGATTTCATAGATCTCGAGTTGTGAAGCTTCCGATTTAATTAGGGTGATGAGTTGCTTGCACTCGGATTTGACGATTAGGTTTTGGAGACCCCGATTCGCTGTCGATCCTGTCCATTATGTAATAATCTAGAACTCAGTCCATTATTGTGATAGATCATACTCACAGTCTTGCATAGAAAATTCTATGAATCAAGAATCAATAATTCAAGAATTTTGTGGGTGTGATATAATGAAGAAAAAACAAGATAAGTAATTTTATAAGTAAGAAAAGTAGGTGACATTAATTGCTATGTAGATTTTAAATTTTCAATAGAGAGAGTAGAATGATACGTAAGATTATGTGGTTGTGTTTCCTATATTTATTAGACACATCACCCAGTTTTGTATCTCTCTTGCTTTCTCACGATCGAATGTCTAGACTCAAGACTTTTATAATTGTAAGGTTGTAAGACCACCGAATTGAATTATAGTAGAAAATAAAATACATTTATGAAATGTGCGGATTTTTTTAAGGCGAGGACCTTGTCAAGAGGTAAAATCTTTTGTGTTACCTACGACCGGTCATACTTAAGTGCTACCTCCGATTCTGTTTTTAAGTTTAACTTCCTTCTGATTATATGTATTAAATATACCTTGCAGTACTTGCTACTGCTTCTCTTTTCTGTTTATTGGGTTTCCATTATGATCCCAATGCCATTCATGTAAAATATTAGAAGAAGAAGAAATAAAGGAAGTTATTTTTTTTTTGAATATCTACTTTGTTCCAAATGTCATTCATCCAATTCTTTGTGAATTCATCGAATTTGGCTTGACTTTTGAGAATTCTAGTTTGCTTTAACAAGTACTAATATATCATTTTCCTCAAAGTAAATCATCAATTAACCATATCTCTTTGAACATGTGGACTTCCGAATAAATACAAACTTATCCTAATTAACAGAGTCGTTTAACGTCTGCTAGTTTTTCTCAAAAATATTAGCTAACGTTACCTGCCGCGCTGTGATAATGATTTCAATGTATTTCAATATTTAGTTACTATTTTGCTTTATTTTATAGATGATAACCTAGGTTAAACGCACTATATTGATATTTTTTCCAACTAAATATTTGAAATTTACCCTTTTCTTGTATATTTATGAATATTATAAATTTGGCCATTTTGTAAGAACTTTTCTTCAAAAGCTGTTATTACAAATATTTATCATATATTTTATTTAATATGTGTTGTTTAAAATAACCACTAATTTTTGACGAAATAACATCAAAACTAAATAAAACAATAACTTTAATGTTGTATCATTATTTAATTTTATATTATCTCTAGTCACAACAAAAAAGTAAAATTAACACGCGTCAAACATACGCATTAACCACGACATTTAATACTATTTTCTAACAAAACTACAATAGCAAAAGTAGGAAATTTTACTTTAGAAAAAGGGAAATTAGCATCTATATTGCCTAATGGTAATCTAATTCATTATCTAACATCCAATAAATTAAAATATAGTAACTAACAAAATTAGATGGTGATCTTCCATTTTTACCCTTAATGAAAAACAATAAAAATAAAACCCTAATTTTTTTTCTTTCCCTTTTTCCTCTTTTTTTTTTCAGCCTCTTCTCCTTCTTTTTCTTTTATCGCCTCTTTTTTTTTTCCAGGGCTTCTTCTTCTTCTTCTTACGCAAACACCATAATCAACCATATCTCCCTTCTTTTTCTTACTACACAAACACCATAATCAATCTCATCTCTCTCTATTGATCCATAAAATCAACTTTCAATCATCTTGTTTTATCTCGTTGCCATTGGTAAAAAATCTTTAGCCATAGATTAATATTGTGTTTCTTCTCCTCCTTTAAACTCTCCATTGTTGTCCCATCTTCTGGTTAAATTGAGCCACCACTGGAGATTGATATAGTTAACTATATTCAGAAATCGAGTAAGTACGTTTCTCCTAATAGTTAACTATGTATGTTATTCTTTTTCATTATACAAACTATAGTAGTTAACTATGTATATGATAATAGTTAACTATGTATGTATTTTTTTCATTATGCAAATTATAATAGGTAACTACATTCTGAACATATAGTTAACTATGTTTGTTTAAATAAGTAACTATTATAACAACATTTTCATATAGTCAACTATGTTATGAAATCCGTAGCATACATAACTATGCTTTAAAAATAGTTAACTATGCTTTTAAATTATAACTATTTTATGAAAATAGTTAACTATGTTTTAGATAGTTACAAACTAGTGAGGTAGTTAACTATCTTCTTAGATCAACTATGTTATTAAATAGTTAACTATTATTTTTTATCACTTTCTTCTTTACAATTCTGACCTAATTTATTTTCTTTGCAGGGCAGATCTACTTTTTCACTGATAGAGACAAAAGATGAGAGTAATAGATTTTTTTAGGGATTTTTTCATATTTACTTTAATTACATCTGTAGGGGCAATTTTGTCATATATTTATTTTTCTCTGTTACTTACCTAATTTTTTTTTCGTGACATGTTATTTACCTAATTTTCTCTCTCAAAAGTGTTATTCAACTAATTAACCCTTAGAAAAATGAATTACTCTTAGTTTTGAAACATTAATTACTTTTAATTATTTTCTAACAAAACTACAATAGCAGAAGTACCAAAAACATTAATTACTTTAAGAAATATTCAAAATGAAATTGTACAAAAATCAAATTTCATAAATAGAGCCCGAGAAAAGCATTGAACTTATCCTAATTGGCAGACGCTATTGTAGAGCCATTTAACGTCCGTTAGTGTCCATTTTTTCTATAAATTAATCTTAAAAATATAATGGTTTCTGAATTTTATAGTTCTTTGATGAAAAACTAGTAATCATATTTTCAAAAATTGACAAAAAAATATCTTAATCTTTGAAAAACACTCCCTTATTTATGGTACCATGTAAAATAAAATATCAAAATCTAGGACAATTACATGGTTTTATATATATGAGAAACTATATAAAACAAATGTATAAATATGAGCTTTTTGAGGGTCTTAAATATTCTAAATGTTCATTAATACCAGGTTCTTAAAAGGTTCCACATGAAAAAATTCCTCTCTTCACAAAGACGATATAAGCTCATTTAACCCAACCGTAAATTCAATGACCAGTTAAAACCACATTCTATAAACACGATCACACATATTGTAAATTTTTAAAATGAAACTTAATTCATAATGACAATCTTATTGAAAATAAAAACGACATGACTTCTTTCAATTATTACAACAAAACAAAAATTTTCAATTAAGTTTTGAAAGAGAAAATCATACAACAATCGATCTTATATGATCTATTGTACGAGTACTATATCTTCTTAATCTTTAAGGGCAAGGAATGATTCTTCTTATTCTTTGAGGGCATGAACTGAGACGAAGCCGGATCCGTCTCCTTAAAATTATTATTCAGAAAATCTAGGAACATTTCGACCTTTTTTTTTGAGGCAAGTAACTCCTCTAAAGTTTGATCTTCAATCTCCTTTATATTGTGCCTTTTCATGGTTTCTTCCAAACTCTTCTTTAAAACCTAAAATTTATGAAAAATAGATAAAAGATCTAAAGAACAATAAGATATACCCTTTTATTATGGATCTTTTTATAACTCGATAACGTCTAGATCTCTATGGTTCTCTTCCCTCCAATATTAAGATTTACTGTTTGAGATTGATTAAAACTTAAAATCAGATGATTCAATTATTTATTCTAAATTAAAGTGTTCTGGAGGTTTGAAATGTTTTTTCTTTAATTTTATCGTATTTAACAGGAAAATATAATATACCGAATATTAAAAATGAGACACTTACCTTCCCACGCTCCTTTTCTCTTTCCACTTCTTTCATGACACGATCGAGTTTGGCTTGATATTTGAGAATACTAGATTGTTTCGATGAGGATGATTTTCTCTCTTTTTTCAAATTAGTGTTTTGATTAACCACACTCTCGAAACATGGACTTTTAAATAAGTATGGTTGTCCACAAGGAGAGAAGGCCAAGACAGAGACTTCAACATCATATAGCCTCGTAGTTGCATCAGCCTTGTTGAAAGCATCAGCTAAAGGCATTTGCTTGGTAACATATATCTTTTTATGACCCATTTTTTTTTGTGGTTGTTGTTATTGTCACTATTTTACTCCATTTTATAGATGGATTGGGTAAAGTAGGTTAACAATATTGTGTTGATATTTTATCTTAAGAATATAAATGGTGTATTACTATTGGATTTGAGATTACCTCTAGATTTTCTTCTATCTACAACAAAATGTTATCTTTAAAATTTGACACGCGTCAAACATGCGCATTAGCTACGATAGATTAACATCTTTTTCTAATAAAACGACAAAAGATAAACTAAGAAACTTTTTTACTAAGATTTTTTTCCACAAATATTATCTAAACACATCAAACTTTTTAAATAGATCACAAGAAAAACACTAAACTTATCCAAACTTCCTAACTAACAGACGCTATAGAGCCGTTTAACGTCTGTCTACCAGAAGTTTTTGTACAAATTAATTTTAAAACACAATAGTTTTTGTATTTTAACATTATATAAAACGTTACAACATTGTTTTTTTCAAAATTGACATTAAACATATATAGTTTTGAAAAACACTCTTATACTAGGATTTAACCCGCGGTACACCACGAGTCTATGTTTTTTTCGAAATTTTTATGTTTATTTTATTTTAACGTTTGTATAGTTAGAATATCACAGTGGTTACTTTATTTTAACGTTTGTATTGTTTATATTTTATCTTTGTTTTAATTGGTTTGAACATCTGATTTTAGTATAGACTACGATTCATTTTTGTATACATCAGTTTCTTATATAAGAATATAAATGCTATGACGTAATTCTACAGAATAGCGGATTATTCAGAATAGCAAATATATAAAAGACAATGGGATAATTTTTGTTTGATAAGTTAAACGCACATCATAGTAATACAAATATACCACACCCAAACAAAATACCAACAACTGATAACTTAATAGACTTAAAAAAAAAGACATTAAACCACATAACAAACTTCATAAACATCAAAATCCTTTCCCATTTTCGACCATCTAATAGGTAATAAACTTTTAAGACCCGTGATTTAAGAGTTTATTGTCGATTTAATTTGTTTCCATAGAGGGACTTTTCGATTTAGGAAGAGAGAAGAAGCTTTTAAGACCCGTGATTTAGGAGTTTATTGTCGATTTAATTTGTTTCCATAGAGGGTTTTTCGATTTATGAAGAGAGAAGAAAATTTTAAGACCTATGATTTAGGAAGAAGGATAAATATTTTCGATCATCTAATAGGTAATAAGCTTTTAAGACTCGTGTATCATAAATTATTGTCGATTTAATTTGTTTCCATAGAGTGACTTTTCGATTTTTGATTGGAAAATATCCTAGATTAGGAGTGTTTGGAATTTGATTGGCAATATCCTAGATTATGAGTGTTTGGAAACAAAATTAAAAGGCTGCAAAAATAATAATATAGACCCGTGATTTAGGAGTTTATTGTCGATTTTGTTTGTTTCCATAGAAGGACTTTTCGATTTAGAAAGAGAGAAGAAGCTTTTAAGACCCGTGATTTAGGAATTTATTGTCGATTTAATTTGGTTCCATAGAGGGACTTTTCGATTTAGGAAGAGAGAAGAAGCTTTTAAATCCATGATTTAGGAAGAAAGATGAATATTTTCTATCATCTAATAGGTAATAAGCTTTTAAGACCCGTGATTTAGGAGGAATGAAGAATATTTTAGATTTAGAATATGGAAGAAGTTTGTTTCCACATAACAAACTTCATAAACATTAAAATCCTTTCTCATTTTCGATCATCTAATAGGTAATAAGCTTTTAAGACCCGTGATTTAAGAGTTTATTGTCGATTTAATTTGTTTCCATTGAGTAACTTTTCGATTTAGGAAGAGAGAAGAAGCTTTTAATACCCATGATTTAGAAAGAAGGATGAATATTTAATAGGTAATCAGCTTTTAAGACCCGTGATTTAGGAGGAAGGAAAAATATTTTAGATTTAGGATATGAAAGAAGCTTTTAAGACTCGTGTATCATACATTATTGTCGATTTAATTTGTTTCCATAAAGTGAATTTTCGATTTTTTATTGGCAAATATCTTAAATTAGGAGTGTTTGGAAACAAACTTAAAAAGCTAGATTAGGAGTGTTTGGAAACAAACTTAAAAGGCTGCAAAAATAATATATCTATATCACAGTGGTTACTATAACCTATAAGAAAAAAATGTATACAAAAATAAATCGTAGTCTATACTAAAGTCAGAGATTCAAACCAATTAAAACAAAGATAAAATACAAACAATACAAACGTTAAAATAAAATAACCACTTTGATATTCTAACAATACAAACGTTAAAATAAAATATATATAAAAATTTTGAAAAAAACATAGACCCGTGGTGTATCACGGGTTAAATCCTAGGAGGAAGGAAGAATATTTTAGATTTAGGATATGGAAGAAGCAATTAAGACTTGTGTATCATACATTATTGTCGATTTAATTTGTTTCCATAAATTGACTTTTCGATTTTTGATTGGCAAATATCCTAGATTAGGAGTGTTTGGAAACAAATTTTAAAAAATAGATTAGGAGTGTTTGGAAACAAAGTTAAAAGGCTGCAAAAATAATATATAGACTAGGATTTAACCCGTGGTACACCACAAATCTATGTTTTTTTCGAAACTTTTATATCTATTTTATTTTAACATTTGTATTGTTAGAATATCACAGTGGTTACTTTATTTTAACGTTTGTATTGTTTGTATTTTATCTTTGTTTTAATTGGTTTGAATCTCTGACTTTAGTATAGACTACGATTCATTTTTGTATACATCAGTTTCTTATATGAGAATATAAATGCTATGACGTAGTTCTACAAAATAGCGGATTATTCAGAATAGCGAATATATAAAAGACAATGGGATAATTTTTGTTTGATAAGTTAAATGCACATCATAGTAATACAAATATACCACATCCAAACAAAATACCAACAACTGATAACTTAACACACTTAAAAAAAAGACATTAAACCACATAACAAACTTCATAAACATCAAAATCCTTTCCCATTTTCGATCATCTAATAGGTAATAAGCTTTTAAGACCCGTGATTTAGGAGTTTATTGTCGATTTAATTTGTTTCCATAGAGGGACTTTTCGATTTAGGAAGAGAGAAGAAGCTTTTAAAACCCGTGATTTAAGAAGAAGGATGAATATTTTCGATCATCTAATAGGTAATAAGCTTTTAAGACTCGTGTATCATAAATTATTGTCGATTTAATTTGTTTCCATAGAGTGACTTTTCGATTTTTGATTGGGAAATATCCTAGATTAGGAATGTTTGGAATTTGATTGGCAATATCCTAGATTAGGAGTGTTTGGAAACAAACTTAAAATGCTGCAAAAATAATAATATAGACCCGTGATTTAGGAGTTTATTGTCGATTTAATTTGTTTCCATAGAAGGACTTTTCAATTTAGAAAGAGAGAAGAAGCTTTTAAGACCCGTGATTTAGGAGTTTATTGTCGATTTAATTTGTTTCCATAGAGGGACTTTTCGATTTAGGAAGAAAGATGAATATTTTCTATCATCTAATAGGTAATAAGCTTTTAAGACCCGTGATTTAGGAGGAATGAAGAATATTTTAGATTTAGAATATGGAAGAAGTTTGTTTCCACATAACAAACTTCATAAACATCAAAATCCTTTCCCATTTTCGATCATCTAATAGGTAATAAGCTTTTAAGATCCGTGATTTAAGAGTTTATTGTCGATTTAATTTGTTTCTATAGAGGGACTTTTCGATTTAGGAAGAGAGAAGAAGCTTTTAATACCCATGATTTAGAAAGAAGGATGAATATTTAATAGGTAATCAGCTTTTAAGACCCGTGATTTAGGAGGAAAGAAGAATATTTTAGATTTAGGATATGAAAGAAGCTTTTAAGACTCGTGTATCATACATTATTGTCGATTTAATTTGTTTCCATAAAGTGATTTTTCGATTTTTGATTGGCAAATATCTTAGATTAGGAGTGTTTGGAAATAAACTTAAAAATTTAGATTAGAAATGTTTGGAAACAAATTTAAAAAGCTAAAAAAATAATATATAGATTTGTGGGTTTTCTTAAAACTCCCCATAGTTATATATCTATTTTTTAAAAAAATTTACAAAATATTTTCACCAGAATTGTCGATAAAATCTCTAATCTAAACAAAAAAACATTAATTTTTAATTACTTTAATTTAATTTTTTTCTTTCTCTTTCGTCGGACCAGTCCATTAGCCCAATAAACCAACAATTCTAATAGCTTTATTCAGATCTGAAGAACGAAAAGAAGAAACAGAGTTCTAAAGGCGTGTTCGCTTGCTTGATGTTGGTGTCAACGGCTGTGTCATGCGGCTAAGTGATGTTCAGTTCTTGCCGCCAACACCTACGGTTAAACGCTGCGACCAGCCGTTGTGTTTGGCGTCTCAAATTTCTGAACGCAGTGTTTTTCAGAGTCATCGATAAATAATAATACAGCTAAACCTAGTAAAAGACAAAAATACCCTTAAAATGATTTGTTAATTACAAAAAAATGCCCTTTACCCTAAAACTCAATCTCATCTCTCAATTCTCGATCTCCTTTCTTTTCGCCGAAACTCAACTTCACCGTTCATCTTTTTCAAGTCATGCTTTTTGTAAGTTCCTTTCTCTTGCTTATTTGGGTTTCTAATATCCTGGGTTTTTCTTCAAATTTCGAATTCTGAAGTTTTTTCTTCAATTGTTGTTTGTTAATGATTTGTCTTTTGATTTGTTGGGCAATCGATAGATAAGAAGGTCCTCAGTCTCTCGATCGTGCTGGTAAGATGAGAGGACAGGACAAGAAGAAGAAGTCACGACTCTGGTAAGATATTCCTTTACAATCGATAAATTCTGGGTTTATGCAATTATGTGTGTGTGTTTTTTAGTCTTGTCTTTACAAAATTGCATCCATATGACTGGTCAATTAGGATATGAGATTTTAGTAGTGAACACTGTAAAACTTGCTGATGTTGCTTCCTCTGGCTTCTTATCTTCCCGTAGAGAAACTCCCTTTGACCAAACAAAAAACCCTTTTTAGCTCATTAATGGTTTATAAGAAACAAATGGTACAAGATCCATAGATTCCTCCATGCAGTATATATAAGTAAACCTTATTCTCTGTTTATCTTATTTTGGTGTTTTTAGGATTGCTCCACAAGAATTTGAGGAAGGATCAGAGATAAAGAAGAAACATGGCTAATGATGTAAGTAATTGGTGGGTTATTTATTAGTTGATCTGGTGATAGACCGATGGAAGCTTTGCGTAAGACCATATTAGATATTTTAATTAGGACTTAATAGTTTATTGTTTTTGTGTATTTTAGTTTATAACTTGCTTTAATATTTTTGATTTGTTATATTAAAATTTTTTATGAATGTATAATATATTAACTATAATGTTTGTTGAAAATACAAATTTACAAAAATTAAAAATTTAAATTAAATAAAATCGCACGTCTGTGTAACGAACATAACTGCGGCCTAATGCTGCGGCTGATCGCAGCATCTGTGTAACGAATAAATCTGCGACCAAACGCTGCGGATGTAAAACGAACAATAATCGCAGTGTCTTGTCGCTGGTGTTCGATGCTACGGCCGGCGGTAGACAAACGAACACGCTATAAGTCTCTGTTTCCAATATGTCTTCAACAACAACAACAACAGATTCTTCCCAAAAATTGCAATATCTGATCCAACGTTTTCAGAATTACAACAAACCTTATCTACTTCAGCATTTTCCTGCAAAATCTTCAGCGTTTTTAGTTTGTCTATACCAAGAACAAAGAGAAGACAAAACCGAACTACGCGTAATCACCAGACATTCCTCTACTCTCTCTTCTCATCCTGGTAAAATCAAACTCTTTTTCTCTCGCAAGACATTTTCCATTTCAAAAGCTTTCATAGCAATAACACGGTTTTCCTGGTCCACCGCACCTTCCAACCCCTACCCCTCTCTTCTTGTCACATTCAGCCATACATTTATCATCATTGCATTCCTTTCCAGGTTTGTTTTGAACAAAATCACGATAACTTTTTTTCCGTTGATTCTACACATTCCCCAGTACTCATGATAGTTATGTAATAGTTAAAACATTAATTTATTTAAAACAGAAATTAGTATTTTGTGAAAATTGATATTTCATGGGAATAGATTTCATGAACTTAGTTTTCTATGTTTGGGTATGGATTTGATATGAAAAGAGATGAACTCGATATTATAGAATTCTACAGTGAAAGAATAAATATGACCCTCATTCTATATAGTATATAGAGTGCAATTAATATTGCAAGGTAATAAACATGGTATTCAAAATCACCTTTTTTTAATTGATTATATGTAATATATTAAGACAACTCTAATTTGAAATACAAACCTAGTAGAAGAATGGTGAAGATAGTTAGAACAATGAAGGAGAGTTGAAAAGATTCTTCATCTTAGTAATAGAAATGATATGATGGTGTTTTGTTAATTGAAAAAGAACGAAAAACAGCATTTATATATATATATATATATATATATATAAGAAGTTAGATGTATCCAATATTCAAACATGGCTAATTTAACCTATGTATTTCCTTAAACTTCGATTTTGTGACGTCTAATTTTACACACTTTTAAGTTCTTTCATATTTAATCGGTAACTCTTTTAGACTCGGTCGTTTTTCTCCTTTATTTAATCGGTAACTCTTTTAGACTCGGTCGTTACACACTTGATCATTCATGCACGGTTAACAAGAGGGATGACTTCCAAAGGCTGGCTACTAGCTCTGTGATATGAGATGTGATGAGGTCAAAGTACAACGGAACGACACCGGATCCTAGGTCTGGTGAATTGTGTGAGTTGATGCGCGATATTCATGACATCCCAATCTCATATTGGAAAGCTTGGCGTAGCCGCGAAGTTGCAATGGATTCAGCTAGAGGGTCAACCGGTGCATCATACAATTCATTGCCAACGTATTTCCAAAACCTAGTTGTTAGAAATGCTAGGACAATAGTGGGGCTGGAAACCGCTTTCGACGAGGCGGTTGGTCAATGCTTCATATATGACATATGCGTTATTTTTTTAATGATCCGCTTCTTTTTCACATGAAAAATCGGTTTGATATCTATAACAACTGTAAATTTTTTAGCTTCAGCTTTTGCTTCTTCAAAACCGGTCTCTCTATACTTCTGAAAAAGAGACTAATCCCTTTAGTTGAGTAATGACAGCATCAAATCAATATCCTCAGCCTGCAAAGTCTTGCTTAAAATGTTAGTGGCAGCCAAAATCTCCCATATAACCATCCCAAACAGAATCGCAAACCCTCCAATTCCATGTGTTTCACTTATTTCAATACATTCAGCATCACTCCGAGTTTTAGGATCATCGCTATTTTCAACTAAGTAAAACAAACATCTTGGATTTTTGGAGCTTGAAAACGTATGGCTTTAACACTTTCAATGTGACTTTCCCAATGAGTATCTGATAAGGGTTTAACTATGGGACCTCCAACCATTTTCTTGTATATATCCCACCTAGTTGTAGAAGGCGAAAATAAACGCTGGTTTATCCCAAAAAAATCCATTGCTTTCGCAGATGACTTAGCCATATCAGAAAGTGCTAAATTTAGATTATGACAACCACATGGTATGTAAAAGGCTCGTGGATTAATATCAAGTAATCTTTTTTGCACCTTTTTGTTTTTTTTCTTCATATTTGAGCCATTATCGTAACCTTGTCCTCTCACATCATCAATGTCCAAACCAAAATCAACTAACGTACTACAAAGTAGATCAAATAATCTTTTCCCTGATTTATCATCAACTTCCAAGAAGTGAATAAATTCTTCAACCTGAGTTATATCCACACATCGAATAATAAGAGACATCTTCTTTTTATGACTAATATTTGGAGTAAAATCAAGGATAACTGAGAAATACTTGGCATCTTGAATTTTCTCAATGATCATTAGCTTCATCTCAGATCCCAACATTGCTATCAACTCATTCTGAATTTTGTGACTGAGATAGTGATAATGAGTTTCTCCTTTTTTTAATTCGCCTAATGTGTTCCCGAATTACTGGATCAAAGTCTCCAAACATTTCAATAAAGCTAAGAAAATTTTCATTGTTATCCTGACTGATCTTCTCGTTACTTCCACAAAATACTAGATTGCATTTAGCCAATGTCTTCACTAATGTAAACAATCTCAATAAAACTTCTCTCCAATGATTTTTTTCTTTGTTGATCTCTTCTTGAACACTCTTATCAATTGTTAGATTCTTTTTTAATCTCAACTCTAATTCCATCCACTGGCTCATGCACACAATGTGATCATGGCTTCTTTCATGTTGACCAAGTCTTACAAGAACATTTTTCCAATCTTTGAATCCTATAGTTGCCAATTGAGTATCATTGTTAGCTCGTCCAAACAACTTGCAGCAAAAACAATAGAGTTTCTCTGATTTTTTGGAAAAACTTAGCCAACGCCTATCTTGTATATCCCCATTCTTCATACGTCTCTTATAATGCTTATGAAAAAAATGTCTACTAGTTTTGTTTTTGGAAAAACAATAATCCTGAAACTGTCGTGTTGGAGGACCCTTATCAACCAAAAAATCCCTTAATCTCTGATCAATTTTTTTCCAATTTACAGGATCCAAAATATCCACAGAATAATCATGTTCTTTGAAATACAAACCGTCTGCATTCTGATTAACATCCTCATCATCGTTCTCAACCCTAATATCATTTCCTTGTTGCTTTTCGTTCATACATTCGTTTCTAATTTCACTCTTTTCACCTTGTTTAGAAGTCTCACAAGATTCCTCATCTATCCTAATAGCCTTATCAATTTCATTATCCTGATCAATTTCAAGAGGTTTTGCTTTTTCGTAATACCTGAACATAAAACCGAATAAAGATCTTGTCATTGCATCTTTTCTCTTTTTCTTGTTTCTTTTCATATTTCCACTATCATATTTTGACTTCATCTTTATAAAATTAAAAAATACAAGAAATTTTATATCTAGAAAACTGAAATTTGATCTAAACTATAATGAGAAACACCAAACGTAATTGTGTAACAAAAATCAAAGTCAAATTATTAACAAAATTCGTACCTTGATAATACGGCGAAAGTAAAATACTAGAAGAAAAGTGAAACAGATTTTAGATTTCAAAGTTTCACGCTTCTTTTGTTTCTAATTGGAAAAGTAGTTCAAGTTTAAGGTTTTAACCTAATGATTTAAAGAATGATTTAGTATTTAATAACTATGGTTTCCTTTACTTTTTTCAAATTTCCTTTTAAAATGTCTTTTGTTTTGAAATGGCTCCACAAACCATTAGTTTCTCCCCACATTTCTCCTTCCCCCACATTGGTTCGCATGATATACATATACATATTTTTTTAAAAAAAATTATGGACCCTAAAAAAGTTAGAGAAATCGGACCCTATTCCATTGTTTCACAGAAATCTGTCCAAGACCGGGCTTGCATATGTCTCCTTCTTTAGCATTGGTGCATGCGTGAAGGAGTTTGTTTATTTACATGAGGAAGGTGATAATCTCTCTCTCTCCTCGTGGGTGCGGGGCCGACCCTGGCCTAAAGCACAAAAAGCGGGTGTTATAAGCAGGAAAATAATATATTTAATTTAAAAGCATCAAAATTGTGAAAATCTATTGTGGCATAGTGGTGTATGGACGTTTTAAAGGCTTCGAAGTTGATGGGTTCGAAACTCAGTCAAGGTGTTTATGTGGCTTTTTTAAACTGTGTTTGCTATTGGGCTTAATTTTTATTTTTTTTTGCTTGAGGCATCAAATCTTCACGGGCCGGGTCTGCGTGGGCGTATGTATAGATATGTAAAGATGCATCTATAATGATTGTATTACAACTTCTTTGATATTGTATCTAAGAATACATGTAATGATATCCTACTAGGTGTTGTAGATTTGTAGAGCTAAAATCGGGATAAATTTGCTTGTACAACACCAAAAACAGTGTATTGTTATCTAACTAATTATGGTCGAATTCTTTATTATACACTAAAATTTTCTTTATATATATGAGAAACTATAGAAAAAAAAATATATATAAATATGAGATTTTTTAGGGTCTTAAATACTCTAAACTCGTTCATTAACACCAGTTCTTAAGAGGTTCCACTATGAAAAAAATCCATCTTCACAAAGACGGTATAAGCTAATTTAACCTAACCGTAAACTCAATGAACATTTAAAGCCACATTCGATGAGCATGATCGCACATATTGTAAATTTTAAAAACAAAACTTAATTCATAATGATAATCTTATTGAAAATAAAAACGACATGACTTTCTTCAATTATTACAGCAAAACCAAATTTTTCGATAAAGTTTTGAAGAAGAAATCATACAACAATCGATCTTATATGATCTATTGTCCGAGTACTATATCTCTTAATCTTTGAGGGCAAGAAATGAGTCTTCTTATTCTTTGAGGGCATGAATTGAGACAAAGCCGGATCCGTCTCCTTAAAATTATTATTCAAAAAATCTAGGAACATTTCGGCCTCTTTTTTTTAGGCAAGTAACTCCTCCAAAGTTTGATCTTCAATCTCCTTTATATTGTGCCTTTTCATGGTTTCTTCCAACCTCTTCTTTAAAACCTAAAATTCGTATAAAAAATAGATAGAAATATGTAAAGAATAATAAGATATATCCTTTTTACTATGGTTCTTTTTATAACTCGGGAACGTCTAAATCTCTATGGTTCTCTTCCCTCCAATGTTAATGTTAAGATCTACTGTTTGAGATTGATTAAAACTTAAAATCAGATGATTCAATTATTTTTCTAGATCACAAGTGTTTTGATGGTTTTCAACATTTTTTATTTAATTTATCATATTGTAACAAAAAAATATAATATATCGAATATTAAAAATGGGACACTTACCTTTCCACGCTCTTTTTCTCTTATCACTTCTTTCCTGACACGATCAAGTTTGGCTTGATATTTGAGAATACTAGATTGTTCTGACGAGGATGATTTTCTATCTTTTCTCAAATTAGTGTTTTGGTTAACCACACTCTCAAAAGATGGACTCCAAATAAGTATGATCGTCCACAAGGAGAGAAAGCCAAGACAGACACTTCAACATCATATAGTCTCGCAGTGGCATCAGCCTTGTTGAAAGCATCAGCTAAAGGCATTTGCTTTGTAACAAATATCTTTTTATGACCGGTTTTTTTTTTGTTATAGTTATTGTCACTATTTTACTCTGTTTTATAGATAGATTGGGTAAAGTAGGTTAAACATATTGTGTTGATATTTTATCTTAAGAATATATATATGGTGTATTATCATTGGATTTGAGATTATCTCTAGATTTCATTCTATCTACATAAAACAGTTATCTTTAAAAAGTGACAGGTGTTAAACATGCGCATTAACTACGACATATCAACATTTTTTTCTATCAAAACGACAAAAGAAAAAATAAGAAACTTTTTTACTAAAATTACTTTCCACAAAAATTATCTAAAAACATCAAACTTCTTAAAGAGACCACAAGAAGAACATTAAACTTATCATAAGCTCCTAACTAAGATATGTTATAGCCGTTTAACGTCTGTTAGTGTTTGTATTGTTTCGATTTTTCAAAAAAAGTTTTTTGTATAAATTCATTTTAAAGCACCATACGGTTTTCTATAATAACTACCGTTACCAAATCCAGCTGAATTAGAAGAGATCTTCGATGTTCCATTAGAGATGTCCCTTAAGGTGATTAAAGCGACAGATCCCCTGTTTTCGGTTAAGCTCAATTGCCAATAAGTTTTTATCTTTAGTACCTCTCTTTCTCTCTCCGGTTTTACGCAGGATGAGAACATGCGAGCGGAGGAAAGAGAGTACGAAGGATAGAGATATCTTCTTCGTTACTTCGATTACTATTCAGAAGATAAAGATTTAAACTTTATGATATGGGCACTCACTGCTAGTATTCTTATCAGAGTTGCCTCCATTGTTTATCAGAGATCTCCAAAGTTTGAAGAACTCAAGCCAAGATATTGGAAACAATCCAATTGATTCTTGAATTGGTTTTGATTGAAACATGAATGGAGAGTAAACTTGTCTCTTTGATAAGCGAAAAAATCGAATCTTTTAGTGTGTAAAAAGCATGTTAAATGTGTTTCAAGAATCAGTTTCTTTACTCTAGCTGAAAACTTCGTAAAAGTTCTCGGTAACGAGGATTCCCGAATCCATAGATTCAAGCGGATCTTTTCTGAGATGGTGTCTTAAGAAATTCAGTATGATGATACCAACATTTTCTGCTGTAACCTTATCTTTTCCTTTGAGTTTCGCGAGTGCTCTTACTGCTCTGTTTGTCACAATGTATCCTCTTAATCCGTCAACGTCCAGCTCAGCACATACCTTTGAGATTTTTACTTTTAAATCTTGATCGATCTGAACTTGAGAAAGATTGCTTCTTGCGGTTGTTATTTGCTCTTGAAGCTTCAATTGTTCCGCTTGATAAGATTCTCGAAACTCCTTTGGATTGCTATCGAAACGAGCTCTCTCTTCAACAATCTTGAATCTTAGCTCGGTGTATCAGTTCCACAAAAAATTTCAAGTATAACAAATTAAATTAAAATGTCTACATATCTTAAGATGAAAAAAGAATCATAAAACAATAAAACCAATACAATCATAAAACCAATAAACCATTGGTTAATTAAAAAAACTTCTTGAATACCAAGGAAAAACCAAAAAATTTAGAATAATTCACATATATATATATTTTTTAATTTTTTTTATCATAAACCATGGGTAACCCATGATTCTAGTGGGTTTACCCATTAAACCCATAAACCCATTAGGGATAATCCATCAAAACCCATTTAATTATATGGATAAAAAAATCTAACCCTAACATTATGGACGAGTTTGTGTAACATATGGATATTGACGTATTTTGACACCCCTATTTGCAATACTTGCTATGGTCCTTTTTTGGTGTTTATTGGGTTTCCATTCTGCTCCAAATTCCATCCAATTCAGCTTGACTTTTGAGAATTCTGGTTTGATTTAACGATAACGAATATATAATTCTCCTCACAATAAAGCTTCAATTAACCATACCATTGAAACATGGACTTTCGAATAAATACGACCGTCCAGCCGGAGAGATGATTAAGAGTTGAGACAACCATTTCAACATTACATAGGTTTGCAAGTGCATCGACTTTCTTAAAAATATCAACTAAGGTTTTTTTATTTTTTTGAATAACTAAGAGATTTTTGGCCTAGGCTCTATCCTTTAAGACTCGGAACTAGAACATGTTAATATTGAACTATTGGCTTTTAGTAATAACAACTAACGTTAATTGGCGCCTTGTGATAATGTTTTTAGTGTATTTCAATTTTTGTAACTATTTTACTCCATTTTATAGATGAATTGGAACTATTGTTTTGGCGCCTAGGTTAAAACGTTTTATGTAAATATTTTTTCCAACAAAATATTTGATATGAATATTATCAATTTGGCCATTTTTAAAAAAAGTTTCTTTATTAAAAAAATATTTATCATATATTTCATTTAACATGTGTTGTTTTAGATAACCACTAGTTTTTGGCAAAATAACATAAAAACTAAATAAAACAATAACTTTCCTCATCACAAATGTTGTAAATAAATTATCTATATATGAATGTTGTATCACTAATGGATTTTGAGTTACTTCTATATTTTTTTCCATGCACATAAATTTTAAATCTTTAATAAAACTACATGCGTCAAACATGTGCATTTGTGCATTAGCCACGATATTTCAACACTATTTTCTAACAAAACTACAATAACAAAAATAAGAAATTTTACTATCAATTTTCCGAAATCATTAATTAATTTTTAAAAAGTTCAAAATCAAATTTTAGAAAATTACATTATCTAAATAGAGCCCAAGAAAAAACATGGAACATATCCTAATTGCCAGAAGCTAATTTATAGAGCTATTTAACGTCTGTTTGTATTTTTTTCTATTTTTTTAACCCAATTTATTTTATAAATTAATCTTAAAATATAATAGTTTCCGGATTTTATAATTATTTGATGAAAACTTAGTAACAATATTTTTGAAAATTGACACAAAAAAACTAATCAAATTGACACAAAAAACTTATCTTTCAAAAGCACTCCCTTATTTGTGGTACCATGTAAGATAAAATATCAAAATCTAGGACAAGTACATGGTTTTACATATATAAGAAACTATATAAAAATAAATGTATAAATATGAGCTTTTCGACGGTCTTAAGTATTCTAAACTCGTTCATTAACAGCAAATTCTTAAGAGGTTCCACAAGTTCATATCATCCAACCGTAAACTCAATGAACTTTTCGAGCCACATTCGATGAACAATCGATTGCACATATTGTAAATTTTAAAAATGAAACTTAATTCATTATGACAATCTTATTGAAAATAAAAACGACATGACTTTTTTCAATTATTACAACAAAACGAAATTATTCAATAAAAGTTTTGAAGGAGAAAACTAAACACAATCGATCTTATATGATCTATATAGTACGAATATTATATCTTCTTATTCTTTGAGGGCATGAACTGAGACAAACCCCCCCGTCTCCTTAAAATATTTCTTCCGAAAATCTTGGAGCATTTCGATCTTTTTTTTTAAGGCAAGTAACTCCTCCAAGCTTTGATTCTCAATATCCTTTATATCGAATTTTTGAATGGTTTCTTCCAGCATCTTCATTAAAACCTTGAATTTATGAATAAAAGATGTAAAGAATAATAAGTATACCATTTAATTAACTATGGTTTTTTTTATAACTCGGGAACGTCTAGAATACTAGATATACTGTTTGAGATTGATTAAAACTTTAATAAGATGATTCAATTATTTTTCTAAATTAAAATGTTTCGAAGGTTTTTAACGTTTTATTTAATTTAATCGTATTGTAACAACAAAATATAATATATCAAATACTAAAAATGGGATACTTACCTTTCCACGTTCTTTGTTTCTTTCCAATTCGTTCGTGAGACGATCGAGTTTGGCTTGTTTTTTGACAATCTTGGCATGTCTCAACGAGGTTGAATTTCTCTCTTTTCTCAAATTAGCTTTTTGACTAACCACACTCTCAAAACATTTATTTCCGAATAAGTATGGTCGTCCATCAGAAGAGATGGCTAAGACAATCACTTCAACATTATATAGTCTCGCAAATGTATCAGCCTTGTTGAAAGCATCATCTAAAGATAATTGTTTGGCAACATATATCTTTTTGCGATCCATCTTTTTTGTTGTTGTTGTTATTGTCACTATTTTACTCTGTTTTATAAATGGATTGGGTAAAGTAGGTTAAACACATTGTGTTAATATTTTATCTTAAGAATATAGATGGCGTATTATCATTGGATTTGAGATTACATGTAGATTTCATTCTATCTACATAAAACAGTTATCTTTAATAATTGACACGCGTACGCGTCAAACATGCGCATTACCTACGACATATCAACGGTTTTATCTAACAAAACGACAAAAACAAAAATAAGAAACTTTTTTACTAAGATTTTTTTCCACAAAAATTATCTAAAAACATTAAACTTCTTAAACAGACCACAAGAAGAACATTAAACTTATCCTAAGCTCCTAACTAAGATATGTTATAGAGTCGTTTAACGTCCGTTAGTGTTTATATTGTTTCGATTTTTTAACAATTTTGTTTTTGTATAAATTCATTTTAAAGCACCATATGGTTTTCTATTTGAATAACTACTTTATACAAAACGTTTACAACACTGTTATTTTTCAAAATTGACATTAAACATTTATGGTTTTGAAAAGTGCTCTTATATTTTTGGTTTTTGTTAAAACTTGCCATAATTATATATTTAGGTTTAAAAAAGATTACAAAATAATTTCATCAGAATTGTCGATAAATCTCTAATATAAAAAAGGACCATTAATTTTCAATTACAATATCTATGAACAACTTTAATCTAGTTTTTTCTTCCTCTTTGGTCGGACCAGCCCATTAGCCCAATAAACCAATAATACCAGTCGCTTTATTCAGATCTGAATAACGGGGAGTAACTCCAAAAGCCCCCACCTTCACATTTTTATTCAGATATGCCCCAAGCTTAAAATCCATTTTTCTTTTGATTTTTTTTTAATTCAAAAAACGGTTAAATACGAAATTACCCTTAATGAATCTGCAAATTTACCAAGAAAACCGAAAAAAAAAAAAAAAAAACTGTTGAAGATTTTTCTAAGAAAAATCAAATTAAACGGAAAGAAAAAAAAAACCGCTCTTCTCTCCCTCTCCCTCTCGGACTAAATCTCTCGTGTTCTTCTTCTTCAAGATTTCAGTTTCTTATTTGCGAAAAATCGAAAACCAAACCTTAACAATTTCGTCTATCTCCCGAATTTTTCTTGTTCGCCGGCGTCGACTCCATCACCGTGGACTGCGACGGTGATTTTTCTTGAAGGTGAGTTGCGATTTTGGTTGCAAGAAGGGGATTTCCATTTCAGATTTCTGGGTTGAGATTTTGATTCCGATTTCGAATGGGTTTCCATTTCGAATTGGTTTTTGGTTGCAAGAAGGGGATTTTGATATGTAATCGGGTTTTGATTTTGATATATGTATCGGTTTGAAATTAGGGTTTGAAAAAAAATCAACTTGGGGGTTTTGATTTGTATGTGGTTTTGAGGTTTTTCAGATTTTGATATGAAGAAATTGGACAATGTAGATTTTTTGATTTGTCTTGATTTGTCTGTCTTGATTTGTCTTAGTGTGAATTGTTGATTTGTCTTGTTTTGCTTCTAATGGTCCGTTTTGGGTTTTCATATGAATTGAGAAAAGACGTTTTGATTATGGTGTTGTGGATTTTGCAGAAATGGGTCCTAGGATGAGGAAGGGAGGTTCTAAAAAGATTGCAAAGGAAAAGGAGAGTTCCAAGGAAGGGACTTCAAAAGGTCCGATCCCTTCAGAAGAAGTTGAAGAATGCATTACTGTTTCGGAGGTATGTGATTCAAGTTCCTAATGTCATATTATATAGTATAAGTGTGGATTAGTACTTAGGAGAATTGGTACTAGATAGTATATAAGTTAGTATATAAGCTAGTTATTTAGAGGAATTGGTTATGAGTATTCAGTATAAACCGTATAAAAGTTAGTATTTAGGTGAACGTATAACTGTTAGTTGAACTGGTACTACTGTATATAACTGTTAGCAATAAGTGGTACTACTGTGTATAACTGATACTACTGTGTATAACTGGTACTACTGTGTATAACTGGTACCATTAGGATTGTAATAATGTTTTGATTGCAGGATATATCTGATACTCCTACTCTTCCGATGCAGCCTTTGACGATGTTCCACCCACCTAGCAAATATAATGCGGTATGCAAGATCCAAACCAGGTGTGATTTGGCCACCTTCTTAGAGATGATAGAGAATCCGGATTTTGCACCAGAGTTGGCGTGGTTTAAATCTCACCCGCAGTTTAAACACATTTTCCACATGGAGAGAGAAGCAAACCGTAAGCTCCAGGGTTTGTTTATGCTGCTGATTCGAACGGTAAAGCTTGATGCGAAGAAAAATCTCTGGTTTGTGGTGAATGGTATTCCAATCCGGTACTCTCTGAGAGAGCATGGTCTGATCAGTGGGTTATTTTGCCATGAATACTCCGAAACACTTCATCCGAAGATGAGGTTGCGTGATTACACGTCTCAGTTTAAGAAGAAGCTGTTTACGAGGACATCCGTAAGAGTCAAAGATGTCAAAGACAAGCTTCTTTCGATGAAGAAGAGGTCTCAAGATCGGCTGAGGATGATGATATTGTATTTCTTAAGCGCGGTACTTGCAAAAAAGGCCGGGGCTGATTCAGCTATAGAGCCATTCTTGTTTAGAATGGCTGAGGATCCGGATTTGTGTATATCATTTCCGTGGGGGCGATACACCTTTGATGACTCTGTCGGGAATGTTTACTACTTGATGACAAAGATAGAAAAGATGACTTGTGGTTCGCGGGAAGAACAATTGACATTGCCTGGATTTGTAATTCCATTGGAGGTAAAGATATTATTTCCTTGAATCTATAAATGTTTTTAATCTATTAATGCTTTAACATTTAACCTTTGACGTGTTATTTCTCTATATGTAGGTTCTGCCTTTCGAAGTTATACCAAATCTAAGGAGATCATACAGAGTAGATATTGAAGGGGCAGAGAAAGACTGTCCAAGGATGTGCAAGCGGAAGTTTGAAACCTCTACTATGAAAGGTTGGCCAGTGGAAGAGATATATGAGAAGCTTGGTTCTACTAAGGTACTACTGTGTATAACTGGTACTACTGTGTATAACTGGTGTGATACACAGTAGTATCTTAATTATAATTCGTTTTGGTTAATGTTAATAGGATGTTAATAGCTGTTTTGTAACATTGACAGGATATTCATAGTATCTTGAAACCGGAAGGAGAAGAAAGAGCTCTTAGTGAGCTCATCTTTGATGATGATTTAGGTTATGATGCTTTGGATATGTTGCCAGACAGTTGGAGCAAACATCTCCAAGAGAATAAGAAGATTTGTTGGGAAAAGATGTATGAGGAAGATGTGGATTCCCGAAAGCCTAAGGAGACGGAGCAAGAGGAAGAAGAAACTGTTGAACCCGAGAATGCTCATGGGATTGTTAAACTGTTGAAAGAAATGGAAAAGAGGCTGACCGCGAAAATGGACACAGGGTTTGATAAGGTGAAGGCTGAGTTTTCGGGTTTAGAGGATAAGTTTCTCGGTTTAGAGAATGATGTAAAGGATCTCAAAGATGAATTTTGGAGAGGTGGTGGAAGTTATTTTGTGTTGGTTGTGTTCCCTTTTTTAGGTACTTAAGTGTTGGAGGGATTTAAGGGAAACAAATACTCATATTTTGTTATGTTCTCGGTTTCGTACTACTAGTACTACTGGGTACTACTGTGTATTAATCCAATACTACTGGGTACTACTGAGATTAGCAACCACGTTTTTATCACACTAAAAATATTAAAAACGTGTAACACATGCGCCACAAAACGAATAAAAAATAATATTTACTTTACTCATAGTTATACTTAGTTTTAGGGATTTAAGGGAAACAAATACTCATATTTTGTTATGTTCTCGGTTTCGTACTACTAGTACTACTGGGTACTACTGTGTATTAATCCAATACCACTAGGTACTACTGAGATTAGCAACCACGTTTTTATCACACTAAAAATATTAAAAACGTGTAACACATGCGCCACAAAACGAATAAAAAATAATATTTACTTTACTCATAGTTATACTTAGTTTTAGGGATTTAAGGGAAACAAATACTCATATTTTGTTATGTTCTCGGTTTCGTACTACTAGTACTACTGGGTACTACTGTGTATTAATCCAATACCACTAGGTACTACTGAGATTAGCAACCACGTTTTTATCACACTAAAAATATTAAAAACGTGTAACACATGCGCCGCAAAACGAATAAAAAATAATATTTACTTTACTCATAGTTATACTTAGTTTTCTAGTAGTACTGGCTTGCACATAGTTATATTTTGACTGTTTTCACGTATAACCAGTAGTAAGTACAAAAGATTATAAATTTTCTAGTAGTATTGATCGAATTGATCACTTTAAATATATTTCCTATCATTTCGTATACTAAAATTTCCGGTTTCACCATAATCGGATGTTTCACATAAAAAGTGGCTACTAACTCATACATATACCATACATATACCATATGTATAAGGTCTAGTTTTAGGGAAAATATATGTTTTGCTATAAACTCTTTGAAATTTTTTGTATGTTTCTAGTGGTACCTAAGTATCAAGTAGACACAGTCCTACGTACATAAATGGACATAGTAAGGAAACAAAACAAAATATGCCATTACCCACTGCTCAACCGTATAAAACTTAGAGGCAAACTCATAACAACGGACCTCAGTCCCTCCCCCTAATCGGATGATACCTTGTATCGCATGCACGCATGGGTACCTATCGATATCAAAATACTTGCAACTGCAACTTTTTTCCGTCAAATTAACCACATAATTCTTTCCATCTTCTCCAATCACATTGTACTCATACGTCCAACTGTTTAACTCTTGCGACAATAGCTTCTTCGCAATCGGTAAATTACTCTCTAAAATGTTGTTCACATAAGGCACCAGCTTCTGTGAGTCGGGTACTTCAGTGGATGCCTTCCGATACCTGTTGAACCATTCAGCTATTTTTTCTATGATCATATCAATCATAGGCAATAACGTGTACTTCCTTGCTTCAACGAAAACACCATTGATTGATTCTACACTATTGGTGGTTGTTATGTTGTATCTTTCTCCTGGAAAATAACATCTTGCCCATTTTTCCACCTCAACACTTCTTCCGAGATACGCGGCTGCAGCAGGATACCTTCTCTCGAACGAAGTACAACGTCTTATGAACACATCCTCTGTATAAGCTTCCGCACATGACATGAAATGCCCCACAACTGTTTGTTTCAGGGTATTAGAAACGCTACCTTTCACATTCTGAGCCAAATGGTATACACAATACCCATGGTGAGCCAACGGGAACACCACACTTATTGACTTGATGAGGGATACATTCCTATCAGATATAAACACCAGTTCACGCTCGGATCGCTTGGCTTTTTCAGGATCATCCTTATCCTCTTCCACTATCACTAGTTTTAATTTATTCATAAACCACATCCAATTTTCTTCTTTCTCACCATCAGCTACACCGAAAGCAACTGGATAGTGGTGATGATTGGGATCTTGAGCCATCGCAACAATTAGAACTCCACCATAACAATGCTTAAGGTGGGTGGCATCCACAATGATGACTTTCCTCATGGATTTGAACCCTTCAATACAAGCTCCCAGCGCAAAGAACATATACTTAAACCTATTATGTTCATCCCATTCTACACAAGTTTGTGTACCCTCATTCATCTTCCGTAGCATATACAAATACGCCTCCAACATCCGATAACTCTCCTCAGGACTTCCCCTCACAGTATTAGCAGCTTGATGTTTTCCCCTCCAGCACGTAGTGTATGATAGGTCAACACTAGCTTTTGTTTTAACAAGCTTCATCAGAAGTTTTGGCCTCGGAGTCTCCAAACTACCTGGAAACTCTTCCTCCACAATAGCGGAAACTATTTTTGCTGTCCCTTTCCTTCTTTTTAACCTTGTACTTGCATCAGCTCGAGAGCATGTATGCATATTCCTGTAAGTTACAAGTTTCCAACTATCTGAATCACGATTCGCATTAACCCGCACATACCACTCGCAACCTTTATCTGCTGCCACACAGCATAGCACATATCGTTTTGTACACGACTTGCTTATAATGTACTCAAAACAATTTTTATGTGAAGCTCGTTGAACTAAGAGTTGCACTTCATTTTTACTTCCGAATTCTTGACCCAATTTCATATCTATACCATCTTCCCATGGAGTGGATACAAGGCTAGATCCATCCACAAAAATTTCTTCCTCATTATTTTGGTCATTATCTTCAGGCATATAAAAATGTTCTTGCTCATTATCTTCAGGACAATCAAAATGTGCCAGCTCTTCGTGATCTGTGATTATAAAAACAAACAGTTATATCAGTTATACCTAGTTATACAGAAAGTAATACATAGTTATACCTAGTTATTCCTAGTTATACAAGACAGAAAGAACACACAAAACTAATCAAACAGTTATACATAGTTATACCTAGTTATACTAGACAGAAAGAACACACAAAACTAATCAAACAGTTATACATAGTTATACCTAGTTATACTAGACAGACAGAACACACAAAGCTAATCAAACAGTTATACCTAGTTATTCCTAGTTATACAAGACAGAAAGAACACACAAAACTAATCAAACACTTGTACCTCCGTTTTCCCAGTTTTACCAGACAGACATAACACACAAAATGAGTCACACGTTTACCTTCATCTACCAACGCATGGTGTTCCAATGGTTCGTCTGTGTGTAAAGTTATCATATCATTATCCCCTACAACAACATCACTTTCTCCAACACCTCTTCTCGCTTCCACACATCTCTGAGTTTCATCCACAACATTGATGGGACCATCCACATTGATGAGCTCCACATTCAAAAGCTTTCTACAACCATCTCCATTCACTTGCATTAGGTATTCAAAAACCTCATCATCATTCGAAATTTCTAATGGTGTCCAAAGATTCGAAATCATTGGAAAGTAACTAAGTTTCAACTGCGTCGTAGCTTCATCTATCATGATCTTTCTCCTAATTCCGTCAACCAAGGCCGAATAAGTCACCTCCTCCGGTGCACTCCGTATCGCTAAACTCTTAATTTTATCTCCTTTTGAACTCCATCTTGCGCAATCACCTTCCATTGAGTAACATCCTCCATAATCAAAACATATGATTGTGCAATTCATTGTCATGTCCCCTGCAGTACCAAAACATATGTACCAGTTATTCTCGATACTACTTGTTCTACCAGTTATTCTCAGTAGTACCAGTTATACGTATAAAAATTAGGTCCGATTTTGTTTGCTTTATAATGATTCAGCTGCCACAAAACCTAGCACATTACCCTAATAAACTTATAAAACAAGTCCAATACCCAGAAACACAGATATCCAATATCCAAATTTAATTTACAAACAAATTTCCAAAACTAGAACAAAACCTAATGTAACCCTATAAACATGAAACTTGCTAAACAATGAAATATCATACCTTAATTTAGAAGACTCACATGTGCAAGAATGAAACAACTCTTAATCCTTGCCTCTGTTTTTCGTAACTCCTACATGAAGAAGAAGATGGACTAGGGCAAAGAGGCTTCAACGAGATGGAGAAGAAGAAGGGTGATGGCAAAGAGATGATGAGATGAAGAACACAGAAGAAGGACGAGGAAGAGAAGTGAAGCAGATCCGAAGAAGAAGAAGCAGAGCTCTGTTTTTTTTTCAGCGACAGGAGAGACAGAGGAGAAAGAAATCGACGGGAAAGAGGAAGAGAGAGAAAGAGTATGTGGTTGTTTTTGATTGGTTGAAAATTAATTTGGTTGGTAAAAAATTTAATTTGTTTGGTGGATTATTTAATTGGATGTTTATATATAATAATAATAAAAAAGAAGGGTAAAGTTGTGAAAGGAAAGATTGAGGGGCTTTTAGATTAGCAAAGGGCTTTAAGAATTTTTTTTGCCCATTTGGGGCTTATGAGGTTTTAGTCCCTGAATAACAAGAAGAAGAAGAAACAGAGTTCCAAGTCTCTGTTTCTAATATGTCTTCAACAACAACAACAACAACAACAGATTCGTCCACAAAATTGCAATATCTGATCCAACAGTTTCAGAATTACAACAAAACTAATCATCTTCAACATTTTCCTGCAAAATCTTCGGCTGTTTTAGTTTGTCTATACCAAGAACAAAGAGAAGACAAAACCGAACTACGCGTAATCTTAACCAAACGTTCCTCTACTCTCTCTTCTCATCCTGGTAAAATCAAACTCTTTCTCTCTCGCAAGACATTCTCCATTTCAAAAGCTTTCATCTTTTTGAATCTCAAAATGTATGAAAATGGTTTGAAACAGGAGAAGTAGCATTGCCTGGAGGAAAGAGAGACGAAGAAGATTCAGATGATGTAGCTACCGCATTGAGAGAAGCTCGTGAAGAAATCGGTTTAGATCCTTCTCTTATCACAATTGTCTCTGTTCTTGAACCATTTGTTAACAAGGTAAAACTTATATCAAACTTTCATGATACTAAATTTTTTATATCCTTATCGCCTTATCGGGTTCTTGGTATGCAGAAAGGAATGTCAGTCGTACCAGTTATCGGTTTTTTAGTCGACAAGAAAGCGTATAAACCGTTACCAAATCCTTCTGAAGTTGAAGAGATCTTCGATGTTCCATTGGAGATGTTCCTCAAGGTGATTTAAGCAAAAGATCCCCTGTTTTCGGTTAAACTCAATTACCATGTTTTGATCTTTAATGCCTCTCTCTCTCTCTCTCTCTCTCTCTGTGTTGGGCTTTACGCAGGACGAGAAGAGGCGAGCGGAGGAACGAGAGTATGAAGGAGAGAGATATCTTCTTCATTACTTCGATTACTATTCCGAAGATAAAGATTTAAATTTTATGATATGGGCACTCACTGCTGGTATTCTGATCAGAGTTGCTTCCATTGTTTATCAGAGACCTCCAGAGTTTGAAGAATTCAAGCCAAGATTCTGGAAACAATCCAACTGATTCTTGAATTGGTTTTGATTGAAACATGAATGGAGAAGAAACTTATCTCTTTAATAAGCCAAAAAATCGAATCTTTTAGTGTGTAAAAAGCATGTTAAATGTGTTTCAAGAATCAGTTTCTTTACTCTAGCTGAAAACTTCGTAAAACTTCTGGGTAACGAGAATTCCCGAATCCATAGATTCAAGCGGATCTTTTCTGAGACGGTGTCTTAAGCAATTCGGAATGACGACACCAACATCTTCTGCTGTAACTTGATCTCTTCCTTTGAGTGCCGCGAGTGCTCTTGCTGCTCTGTTGGTCACAATGTCTCCTCTTAATCCGTCAACGTCCAGCTCAGCGCAGACCCTTGAGATCTTCACTTTCAAATCTTGATCGATATGAACTTGAGAAAGATTGCTTCTTGCAGTTGTTATCTGCTCCTGAAGCTTCAGTTGTTCCGCTTGATAAGATTCTCGAAACTCCTTTGGGTTACTATCGAAACGAGCTCTCTCTTCAACAATCTTGACTCTTAGCTCAGCGTCTCTAACCGTCCCTACTTGCGCGTGCATCCCAAACCGATCAAGAAGCTGTGGTCTAAGCTCTCCTTCTTCTGGATTTCCTGAACCAATGAGGATAAATCGAGCTGGATGAGAAATCGAAATCCCTTCTCTTTCAACCGTGTTCCAGCCCGAAGCAGCCGAATCAAGAAGAACATCAACTAAATGATCATCCAAAAGATTAACTTCGTCGACATATAGAATCCCTCTATTGGCTTTAGCTAATAGTCCCGGCTCAAACGCCTTAACACCTTCGGTTAAAGCTTTTTCGATATCTATTGTTCCGCAAACTCTATCTTCTGTAGCTCCCAAAGGAAGATCAACCATGTTGATTTTGGTTTCAATAACCGGCAACTGTTCTCCCTTTTGGACTTTCTCTCTTACTTCCTTTCCCATAAACTCAGGATCTTTCGGGTCTGAGTTATACGGATCACCAGCAACCACAGTGATCCCTGGAAGCAAATCAACTAACGATCTAACCGCTGTTGATTTACCGGTTCCTCTATCTCCCATTATCATCACACCACCTATCTTCGGGTCAATCACATTTAACAAAAGGCATAGCTTCATCTCATCTTGTCCAACAATAGCAGCAAACGGATAAACCGGCCTCGCACTTTCCTTTGATTCATTCTTCTTTGCCTAAAACCACAAAACCGCCAACATTATAATTCTTCTCTACCAACCAACAAACATATGAATGATTCTAAGTCACAAACTATTCCAAGATTGAAACTTTTATCATTTTTCTTTCTTCCTTAATTCAGTGAGCTTAAAGTTAAGAACTTCATACTTGTTCTATAGAGTTGATCTCAGTGGCAACATTCATAACCGAAACATGGTAACGAGATCTGTTCTTCTTCGGCTTTAATTGTATTCTTCCATTACCTGCAAAACAAAGAACACACGCACACTTATCCTCTCCACATTTTCTATGAAATACCAAACAACAAAATCTGAAATTGGGATATTTTCTATATTGGTTAGAACTCAATCAAGCTTCACTGGTAAAAAAGTTGCTGACTTGAACAATGTAGATGTAAGAATAGAGATTAAAGAGAGGTTTTTTTAAGAACCTGGTCCGAAGCAGACAAGGGAGATTGAAGGTTTTGTTGAGGAAGGAGAAGGGCAAGTCAAGATTGATGAAAGAGAAGCTCCGAGAAGAGACGCCATTGTTACTGAGCTCTAAAAGCTTTCTCTTTTGAAGAATTCGTTTATGTATTGGATAAGGAGATTGATCGTAGATTTTCCCTCACTCAAGGTGGAGGAGGAATGTAGTCAAAAATTAATTAAATATTGTATTATGCATTTTTGTTTTGTAAAATAAATATTGAGATAATTATATATTATGGATTCGTACTTGTTTAAGGTAGATAATATATTATGGGCTTGTACTTATTTAAGGCCCAATTTATAGGATAGTTGTGGAGGATATAAATGTATTGAGAGAATATTTATGTTATTTATCTGAAATTTTCTTAAAATGTTTGGTATCCTCAAATTTATTTTCTACTATAATGTTAATATCATAACTTATTTGATCTATTTTGTGCCAAAATCAGATTAATTAATTCATGCCCATTTCAGTATAAATGGAGTAAACGTATAAAACAAGAAAAATCTTAACTAAAGCAAAAGTTGAATATAGTACAATAAGGAGCGGTTTAATATATCGTTGGATTTAAGTAATTTCGTTAAAATGGTTTATATCCAAAGATAAAACCAAACTACATACTGATAAAAATATAAAGCATCAAAACTCATCAAAGGTTTTGAGAGGGTCCTTTGGGTCAACATGTTCAATAAGGGGAAGATCCACGGCTAAATCCTCAGCTCCAATCCCTTCTTTAAGTTTCTTCGCTACTTCTTCAAACACTACTTTGTTCCCGACCCGACTCAAATGTAACCCATCCCTAAAACCCGAAAATAACAAAAACATAATTAATCACACGTTAAATAGATTCAGGGTTTCGAAAAAAATGCAAACATATAAGTAAGATTTAGTGTATACCATAGACATTCTGTTTGCCAATTTGTAATTTGCTGCATTTTGGACCAAAGATCGATGGATGAGATCTGACATTCCTTAGCTACGGTTAAGCACGCTTTTGCGTATGATCCGGCTGCTTCATTCGTTCTTTCTGGAAAGCCCGTCTTGTTTTCGGTATAAGGATATCTAAGAATCTCAAGATCATTGTCTTAGATATAAAATTTGGTGGCAAAAACGATATAAAGATGTCTACGTTACATTTGTAAAATTCATGATGGTTGATTTTGATAGGAACAAAAAGTTTGGGAGAAAATATTGAAAAGGTGAGAAAGTTGTCTTACACGTACCGGAGGCGAGCCTCTTCGTCGATTGGAGGGGGAGTTATGAGAATAAAGACCGTATGTGGCCAACGATTCTGAAAAATATAGCAAAAGATGTGTAATTTATAAATATAAAAATCATTTGATTATTTTAAAAAGAGGAATGTATAAAATATGTTTAAAATATCCAGAAGTGTAATTTGTTATCTTTTTCTATTTCACATAAGCGCAAATACAAAGGCAAAAAATATGTGAAACAGAAAAAGATAAAAAAAAAGTGTTATTTTATGCATGTGCAAGATTTTTTAGGGCTCCTCATCACAACCCTTGTCTCTGGAGACTATATGCATGTGCAAGATTTTAATGAAACAATAAAATAGTATTGTAAAAAAATGGTCACCTTGAGAAATGTAATAATAGAGCGAAGATTCTGCTTGTACTCGTGAAGTGGCACGTGTTGAAAATCCGAGCATCTCTCCGGCAGACACGCGTCGTTTGCTCCGAAGAAGACGGTCACTGCCGCCGGAGATTCTTCGCCGTCTCCTTCCGCCGCCGGAAAAATTCTCTCTACCACTTTCAATGCCCATCTCGTGTTGTATCCACTGTAACCTCGTAGCATTATATCAGCCTAATAAAATTTTATATATCAAAGCGTAATAATTAAGAGGTAATTGTGAGATCAAAGAGGTCAAAACAAAAGAATATATTACTATGTTTACTAGACAATATGTTTTCATAAGCACAAATATGTAATTTTTTTTTTTTATAAACCGTTGGAGTTCCGGATCTTTGATTCATAATTTTTTCGGTGCCCAGAGCCAGCCGTTGATAATACCACGTTTAAAGTGTAAATCACTCTTCCCAAATGGAGTTGAACTAGTGAATTTGAAGACTATTTTTCAAGTCTCAAGACCACTAGGCCACCAACCACGTGGTACTATCATTTCTTAGCAAAAAAAATAAAATAACTATCATTTTAATTAATTCTAATTCATAACATAGCAAATACTCATTTCGTCTCTTTAAATTAGATGTTTTTAGGATTCCTTTGTGTTTTTTCACAAATATGAATGTTTATGGTCCTAATTTACCCATTCTAATAATTATCAATATAACACTAATTAAATTAATAAACTTAACTAAAAGAAAGAATATAGAAACAGATCAGTTATAAAATTGTAAAAATGGCAAGATCAAAAGAACTATATAACGAACAAGGTTTATTTCACTTTGAAAAGAACACAAAAATGGTATACATACAAGAAATTAGTTATGGGGAAATTAAGTAAAAGACAACGAAAGTTTGAAAAATTAATTTATATTAAAATTGGAAGAGTAACATAAACATACATTTTGAGTAGTAATCAATCAATCAAAACCTATAAACAGAAATCTTTACATCATACATAAAAAATGCAAAAATATGTAAATATTTACCTTGCGGCGGAGAAGATCGGCGAGAGAAGCTCCCCAACCACCGTCACTAAACGATTCTTCAGTGATAGAATCACCGAAAAGAAAGATCTTCCTTCTCATCTTTTGATTTTTTCTCTCTGTTTTCCCGAGAAAATCCGGGACGAAACGATGTAGTAGTGGTTTTGTTGAAGTGGTTGTGTTTGATTTAGTAAAGAGAAGCTTATTATTGGGACTAAAAAAAAAAAAATATACAAATTGACGCACTCAATGATTTCTCACCTACTAGTCACCGACCTTTCAGGATTTATATAGTACTATAACATCATTATAAAATCGTATAAAATTTAATGAATTCACATGTTATATTTGGTAAGAATAATGATGCATTTACTATTGTGATTCATGAACTTTCTTTACTCTTTTTTATCTATCATATTCAAATTATAAATTCTTTTGTCATAGAAAAAGAAACGTTGTTGTCGTATGGTAGATTATTAGTATCATGAGCTGGTAGAAAATATTGAAATCAATGAACGGTTAAATGAATTTCGAGCTGAATCATAGAAGTTGTGGTTGGAAAGAAAAAAGATTTGCCCAGAAAGTGGTGGACTAGTGGTAGGTTGGGTTTGGATGAAAGGGTGAAATTTTCACAACCCAGGTTCGATTCTTTTCACTCGATGTTAATATCTTATTGGAAAGTTTCTCAGTTGGGTTTTGGTCCAATTGGTTTATCTTGTAGTTAGAAATGCAGTCAGCCTGACTATCTCCTGACAAATGTCAAAAGGCATTCAAAACTCGGATCAAGCAGTGTGGTAGTCTTTTGGGGAAAAGTCTACTCTGTAGGACTCCGGTATGTTCCTACCGAGGCTAACCGAACAGCCGATAAAGTTTATTAAAAACAAAAAAAGATTTTGGCATTTTAATAGAAGCAATTGAAAAACCTCAATACATATATTTTTTTTCCCTATTATTTAACAACTGACAATTGATAATTACGTTGAGGTAAATTGAATATTATCATATAAATTTGCATTCGATATTACTTAACACCAACAGTTATATAGCCAAAAAAAGAGGTACTTTAGCATTTATCTTTTTTTTTTTTTTTTTGGTCACAATACTTTGGCATTTATCTATGTGTCACATTAAGATGAACAACTGGAGATGACAAATATAAAAGCAGGATGAAAATATATAATCGATTTAGATTAAAATCATTCTTCATTATATATCTAGACCATATAGATATAGCTTTATACTAGATGAAGATCCCAATATATAGAGATTTTGTAATTTGATATTTTATAAACTTGTGAAAAAATAAAATATTTAATTACGCAAAACAAAATTAAATTACCTATTAAAGTAAATAAATTAAAAGTGAAAACATTGTTGTAAGCCCACTAAGCCCACTAATTGAGAAACATAACATTTATTTATTAATTTTGATGTTTTTTGTTATTTGATTTAAAATTAAATTTTATCACATATTTTTAAATCATTAGTTTTTTTATTCATATTAAAATTAAATTGGGTGTAAATTTTTTTTTCTCCTATTTTACTACTCAAATTTCTATTTATCAAAATATTTGATAAATTTATTTCATATTTGGTTTTAATAAAGCATAAACTTTTTTTTAAAACATACCATTCACTAGATGAAAGTGGCCAATTTGTGCATAATTATTGCAGTTGTAACCTTTCTTTCCAACGAATTGGTTCCTTTGTTGCAGCCATAACTAATTCAGCCGCAACACCGGCGTCTTTGTGCATCTTTTCAAACGCCAAAACTCTCGCTGATCCAAAGAGTCATAAAACCAAGAGCAAGTCCTCTCACATTGTTTGTTTCTTCATCACACCACACATATTAATGATGAAGAAAAGTATCCATAGAGTGATGAAGGAGAGGCAATAAGAGAACTTGTTCATGGGTTCCCAACTCTAAGAAGAACAAGCGAGATTGATTTGGCGTTGGTGGTAAAGAAGTCCGCAATGAGACCGGTGGTTCGGCCGAGTTAGTTGTGGCTGTCAGCTACGACGGTTATTTTTATGTCTATTCTTGATTTCAGTAACGATTATGATTGTGTATTTATATGTATTTCACTGTAGACTATTTTCTTCAGTTTGCTTTTTGTAGTAAAATATATTGATTCTTGATTTTTAGGTTATTTTCATGAATGTGGAAATGCATTAATACGTTTATAAATGCCAATGGAGTTTTGACTATTGGAAAGAGAAAGATTTAACTGAGATAAATTTTGTAAGTTATATGTACAAAAATCTTAAGCATTTAAACAAGAGATTGTATTACTAAAAAACACAGGATATCGTTATTACTTTTAGGCGATTTACTGTCTTGCAGTAACGTGTAGATTTTTCTTATTGCCACTCTCAAATAATACAATCAGTTTCAAGTATTTATTATTTAATGAATCTTTAAATAAGCCGGTGAAAAACGTATACTAACAATTTAAATCAGTAAATAAAAAGTTAGAAGTCGATAACCATCAGTAATTTGTTGTTATTCGTAAGTCGTAACGCTTTGGTTGAACTGAATCCAAAATGTTATAACAGTCTCAACGTTTGAGAAAAAAACTGACTTAAGTATTTACTCAAATACTCACCACCGTTTGTTAGATAGTAATGATCCCATCTTATAAATTTCAGTAGAAAATCTTTCTCGAATATATTAAACTAAATTTGAAAGAAAAGAAAAATACCATAAAATGAAAATCCTTATGTTGTTCATTGTGGCATTCTATTTTTTGGTCTCCGTTCGGTCATTACCGGTAAAACCAACTCTGCATTACGAGTCAATCTTTAATTTTGGCGATTCTTTAAGCGACACTGGAAATTTTCTTATCTCCGGCGATGTCGACTCTCCGAACATCGGAAATCCTCCATATGGTGAAACCTTCTTTAACCGTTCCACCGGTCGTTGTTCCGATGGACGTCTCATCATCGATTTCATCGGTTTACTTCTCATCTCTCCCTAACAAATTTATTAATTGTCACTTGTATAAGTAAAAGTGGATCAAATCTATGTTATATCCGTTGCCATTCAATATGATAATTTTACAAAACAAAAAAAAATGCTAAAACTCAATATTTGTTTAGAACAGAGAAAATCATAGATAGTAAAATTTGAATAGACGTACTATCCACTCAAATCTGGTGTATGTGTAAATACATACATATATATATATATATATTTTATATATTATACAAAAATGAAGTTGTCAAACTAGTTTTAAAATTTTTTAAAATCATAATTATGTATCATTCCTATACACAAGGATCAAAGAAATCTCGCAATGGGCACAAAACGTATACGCTAGATAAAGCCTTATAGTTCCGCATTGTGTGATTAATTGCAGCTGAGGCAAATGGACTACCGTACATTCCACCGTATCTCCAAAGTGTACAGACGAACTTTTCGGTGAATTTCAATTTTGGAGCAAATTTCGCGGTGGCCGGAGCAACGGCGAACGAGTTTAACTTCTTTAAGGAAAGAGGTCTTTCGGTAACATTGTTAACGAACAAGACATTGGATATTCAACTTGGTTGGTTCATGAAGTTGAAACCTTCTCTCTGTAAAACCAAGCCAGGTATAAAAAAATTCATAGCATAACTTGATTTCGCTTTTTGACAAATAGTTAAAAAAATTGATCGAAATTTAAACGAGAGGTTAAATAATGAATTGTAATATATACTCTAAGAAAATATGGATAATGTTTTCTGTGCATGATCTTAACTTATTTTAACCTTTTTTTTTTTTTTTGGCAGAATGTAAACAATATTTTAAGAAATCTCTATTTTTCGTGGGAGAAATTGGTGGTAACGATTATAGTTACCCTCTTCTAGCATTCAGAAATTATAATCAAGCCATGGATTTGGTACCATTCGTTATTAACAAAATCATCAACGTCACTAGTGTAAGTTGGGAAACATTAACATTAAATATAATACATTTTAAACGTTAATTAGATCAAATCTACATTCATTAACTAACGATTTTGGGTTTGGTTTAATTCAAGGCCTTGATCGAGGAAGGTGCAGTGACGTTGGTGGTTCCGGGAAACCTTCCTATCGGTTGTTCTGCGGTTTTATTAGAGCGGTTCAATGATAAACGCGGATGGCTCTATGACCCGAAGAACCAATGCCACAAGCCATTGAACAGTTTTGCTAAGCTTCACAATGATAAGCTCAAGAAAGGCCTCATGACTCTAAGGAAAAAGTACCCTCATGCCAAGATTATATATGCCGATTATTACGGTTCTGCCATGCAGTTCTTCAACTCACCTTCCAAATACGGTAATCCGATTTCGATATTATATCATAAAACAAAAAAAAAGATGTGTTCAATGGTTTTTCAAAACATTTTTTTGAATATTGGTACAATCAAGGTTTCACTGGAAGTGTGCTAAGGGCATGTTGTGGAGGAGGTGATGGAAGATACAACGCGAAACCAAGCGTTCAGTGTGGTGAAAAGGGTTCGACAACTTGCGAAAACCCATCAACGTATGCAAATTGGGACGGAATCCACCTAACCGAGGCAGCTTACCGCCACATTGCAAATGGTCTAATCTCCGGCCGTTTCACAAAACCTCCTCTCAATAGCAGTTAAATAACTTAATATGTTCTAATATTTAACACAAACTAAACATATAATTTCTTATTGAAAACGTATCATTTTGATCGTATTCATCATTTACATGTTAGTAAAGTCATGAGATGGAACTCTTTGTAACGAATAAGAATTGATATGTAATCAAAATTATATTTCAAATTTTAAGGATTACATTAAAAGTGTTCATTTATCTTTTTACATCGAATGTTTTTTGGGATTGAAGTTTTTGAAGCGAAACTCTTACTAATTTTCCAAAAGCAACGTCGTGTTAAGTTCAATGTCAAAAGCCAAAATCAGACACATCAACAAAATAAGATTGTCTCTTGATCTTGAAGCAACTCGAGAACTTAACCTTTTGATGATTAGAATTTGGTTTCTTTTTTTCTTTTTTCTTTTTTGCATTGTAGTTAAAAAAAATGATTATGAAGATCCATAAATAATGAGACATCTTGTGAATATAGTCTATGGTCATTTGGTTCAAAGATCTGTAGTGAAATGACTATTACAGATCTACCGCTACATCGTCATCATCGGTATCATCGTCTTCCCAGTCGAGGTTAAACGAATTAGCAGCTTTCTTAAGCTCGGTTAAACCGGTAAGATCTTCCAGGTATGTAGGATGGTTAATAGCTTCAAGTATGAAACTGCTTCCTCTCTCCCGATACTCCGATATCACCTGAAATATAGAAGTTTAACATCATAAGTAATATGCGAGCTTGGTTTTGTTAGAAAGTTGTCGTGTGGAAACTTACGGTTTCAGAACAAGCCGTACAGCTGTTTGATGCTTGTCCGAGCAGCGTGATCTGTGAGAACTGAGAAATTGAGCCTCGAATTTGATGAGGTAAGATCCCGAGAGGTGAATCATCGATATTTCCTCCATTACTAGAGCTGGAATTGTCCCCTTTCGCATAGATCCTGAAAAAAACACATGTAAGAATATAAGCTTGTGGACTGAATTTTCTATGGAGTAGAGTTTGAAGACTAACCCAAGTGGGTGCTGTAGGACTCCGACTAAGAGTTCAACGGCTAGAGCTCCTGCAATAGGAGCTAGACCTGGGCGTGTAACAGTGCATTGTTGGTCAAGAGTTCGATCAGTCATTGACTGCAAAACCAAGGGAAAAAAAGCGGGTCACGACGAATCAGAACTAAAACAGAGGTTACATGAAACAAAACAATCAACAGCTAAAAAAATCCTGGGAATTACATCTTGAGGTGCAACCACGTCGTTGCAGAAGTAACAACCAAGTCTCTGTCTATTTGTCTTGTTCATGTCAAGATTCTGCATATCATCACACAGGGAGGCGGGGCCTGCGCCATGGCGCATTACCATGTAGCTATCGAAACCTAGAGCCGCGTTTATAGCAATCTGAAATTCAAATTAAACACCACTATATTTAGCAGATGTTGTTATATAACCAGAATGAAAGAAACAGAGTTAATTACCTTATTGGCATTAGCACAAAGAAGAGAAGGTAACCATCGGCTTTCCCTTGTATCGGTTAACAAGAACACCGCATCATGAGATTCAATCAAATCATAAAGGTGTTTGCAATCATCAAGAACTGAATCTTCTTCTTTACTAGTAACTGGATGTCCAGGCATTGGTATAGCCATAACAACTCCAGTTGATTCCATTGCTGGAAATATCTGTTTAAGGCTTTTAACAGCAGCAACAGCTTTAAATTCGCCACGACCTACACAATCTTCAAACGTGTAGAGAGATTGCCTGACTGGATTAGACATAGCTACTTTGCCATAGTCAACAAATGTGATATTGCGGATTCCCCAACCCTAAAAAAAAAGACCAAAAGTTCTTTAGTAACCAGTGAGTTTGATGAACTTGTTAATCTCGCATTCTCATCGGTACATACCATAAGGGTACGAGCAACTTGGCAACCCAGTGTACCAGCTCCAAGAAGAAGGCATTTGACAGAAGACAAAACGTTTAAGTTAAGAGATGGTAACGCTCGCCATCTCATTAACTTTAAGTTTAAATCAACAGCAGAAACGGCCAACCTGCGAAAGGACGTGAATCCATTTCTCTAATCAGATTACCCATTTAGTTGACTACATCATTGACACAGCGCAAAAACGTACCTTGTTGGATCCATGGAATTAGCAAGGCTAATGGATCGGGGAACATTTTTGCCTTTGTTAAGCTCCCATCCCACTGAGTTAGGTACTGCCTCAGCTGATGAAAGTGAAATTGATGCTTGACCAACAAGGGAAAGATTCAAGTCAGCGAAACCGCGACTCTCTCTGTAGCAAAAGAACCGAACTGTCTCGAGTTTCCATCTTGAGGAAATAAGTGCTAAGTAATTTCGAAGTGGCCAACCAGGATTACTAGGAAGGTGACAAGGGTCATAGAAACCGAAAAGTAACTGCAGAAACAGAGATAGATAAAGGTGATTTTTTTCCTTCACTTTCTTAAGTATCTGGAAGAGTTAGTTGAACATACCTTTTGATGATCACCTTGGCAGGCTTCCCAGTCTTTAAGATGTCTGATGATGGCTTTTGAATCAGAAGAAACCGAAACCAAAAAGAATGGAACATCTGCAGCAAAACACACAGAGAAGTAACAAATGTGTTCAGCTACCACTCGTTAAAATTGAACAATAATAATAACAATAGAACAATAATGTTTGACTAACCAGTAGTTAAACTTGAGTTACGCCACTCATTACAAGCAGCGGATACTGATTCCCCCTCTTCAGAACTAAAATACTCTGAAGCCGGCTTTAATTCTACCAACCTTGCAGGAGGATCAAGTACAAGCGCGGGGAACGCAAACCAATAACGAAAACTCCATTTTTTAAGGTCTGCGAACGAGATAACAAGGAATCTCGATAACAAAGCACAATCCTCAATAGCTTTTCCTGTTTGAATATCTTCCCAAATCTAAAACATTACCAAACAATTAGCTAGATCTCTCTACAAACAAGAACCGGCAAAAAAACCAAGTCAGAGACATGTACTAGTACCTTCCTTGCTTCTGCTTTTAGTAAACTTTGTTTGTCAAGTTTATTGAAACTTTCAACAGTATTGGTGTTATACAGAGTCCCAGGAACAGGACACTTGTTCCTATTTCCATGACTGGTACTCGCAATCAACGATTGTTCTTCATCTGAAGGTAATGACTCTGAGAGAAGAGTCAAATGATTTGAGACTTGTGGATGTGAACATGGTGCATAGAAACCTGCAATTTCAAAAACAAACCCATCAAAATCTGATTTCAACAATATGACAACTTTTTTTTATCTCAAATTCGATCTAAAAGAAGGAACTTTATACAGGGGATTTCAAAGTTGTCAACTTTTTTTGGGTTCTCTAACCTAATGGATCATGAGATGTTTCAATATACAAATCAATTGGAATGCAATAGAATCATAGATGTTTTGGGTAGTTGAGTGATTCAGTGTTTATGTGTTTACCGGTGATTGAAATCGGAGAATCGTCGATTCCGAGTTTGTCGAGTTTCAGAGAGGATAAGCTATGCCAAAAGCCTTCGTCAACGGAACTATTCAATGGAGCGAATTTAAGAATATTCTCTCCCATGGCCGAATTTTCAATCTCTGTGTGGATTGCGATTTCTCGAGAGTCAATTACTGTAAGAAAGAAGAAGACGATGACGGAGAAAAGAGAGAAAGACGAGTCGTGCAAGGAACACGGTCAATCCGGGTCGGTCGGGTCGGGTTGGTTTCAATCGAACCAAAAACAAAACCGGTTTAAAAATAAGGACAAAACATCGGACGGTTTAGCTACTTCCCGTAACAATCAAACCAAATTCAACCAACAATTGCTTGACTGATGTGGAATCATCCGTTCTCAAAATTAGAATATTTAGTGTTTGGATCTAAATTGATATAGTAAAATCTTGGATTCAAAACTTGGTATTGTGATTTTAAGATTTGGATATATCCATCAATAAAATGTTTTTTTTAAATAACATATGTTTAAAAAATATATATATATATATATATATATATATATATATATACATATGTTATCTTCTTATTATATAAAGTTTGATGCGTCAAACGTGATAATTAATAAGATCGTGATATGTGTCAGTCGATCGATTAAATTTTGACTCGTGTTATATCATTTAAATCTTTTTTTTTAACTTATATATTTGTATTTATCAAATAGATTATAAAAATCAATATATATTAAGATTATTTTTCAATATTAATAATACATGTATAAATTTTTTAGTTCAAATAGACTCATGTTTACATACCCAAATCATCATAGATTATAATATTTGTCTTTATATAATAAGCGTTTGTGCTTTCTTAATCTTCACACCAAACAATTTTAAATTTCGATAATCTCTTCGACGAATTTTAAACATCGAGTTTTTCATTAGAAACTAAGATCCATTATCTTCTTATTTGGTAGCTGAGATAGATTACGATGATCTAAATGTAGTATTTTCATTCGCTTACTGCAAATTGCAAGCTAAAGCTTTGTGCATCATTCAATTTTTGCAAAATTTAGAAATTAATTATATGAAAGAAATTTTATTAAAATTTATAATCTTAGTTTGCAACTAAAATTATTAGTTTTCATCAAAATTTTGGAAAAATAGATATATAAGTAGATATATAAAAAATAACCTATCTCAACTAGGAATAGAAAAAAAAACTTATTATTTGGAAATATTTGATAAATTTAAATTGAAAAAATCATATAATAAAAAGAGTCAAAACAACTTAATAACAGTGAGATTTTTCTATTAGTGGTCTTGAACTTTTTAGTTTTTTTTTTCTCTGCAGATTATAAAATATTTATAAAACTGAAAAATTCAAGAGAATAGGAAAGTGAATAATTAATTCAAATATTTATAAGAAATGGGGCAATTGCAAAAATACTACTTTTGGTGTGTACATTTGCAATAATACCACTTAGGGGTGTTTATTTGCAAAAATGTCACTAATTATGGATTTTTAAAGCCTAAATCTTAAAATTATAAATCCTAAAAATGTTTTGACCCCTAAAACTCCTTAAACCCTCAAAACTAAATCCTAATACAACATAGTTAACCCAAACATAAATGATATAATGAAAAAATAATTTTGAAAAGTGTCATTTTTGCAAATATTTTAAAAAGATGACATTTTTGAAAAGTGGCACTTAAAAAGTGATATTTTTTAAAATTTCTCTAAGAAAATAGAGTAGTGAAGTAATAAAAATTAATTACTTCATACATGAATAGAAAGAAACTAATTACGTGATAAATTTAAAAATTATTCGGAAAGCAAAAAAGAAAAACAACCAAGATCAAAAAACTAACTCTTAAATTATTTTATATCAACATTTTTGATTTTTTTTTCATGGTGATTTATTTATCTTTTTACCTTTTTGATTTGGTTTTTTCACAGGCTATAAAATATTTTATCACAAACCCGCATATATGTGGGTGGTTTTATAAATCTTAAATCTTATAAGATTTGTAAAACCTTAAATCTTATATTTTAAAAATAATTTTATTTTTGAAATATTATCCAACGTGACAAAAATATATATATATATATATATATATATATATATATATATATATTATCCAACATTTTAATTGTTTAAAAATTTTAAATATATTATCTTTAGATTTTCATTTTTAGGATTGGGACTCAAAAGATTGATGATTGCACCCTAGCTATTATTTTCAAACCGTAGATAATTAAATTTGAAATAAGCATTCTAAAATTATCAAATCTTTTGCATCACCGATATAATGCGTTTTTGGCGCATTCTAACCTTTGTTTTGTAGGTTTTTATCGAGTTTTTCACTCCACTTTGAGTCATTCTCGGTCTATAATGCGGCTGAATTGAAGAATTGGAAGTTGCAATTGGATTTGGTGAAAAAGGAAGGAATCTGGATCTTTTTGGAATATTCTGGAGGAAGGGAGCACCCGTCCCAGAAGAGGGAGACCCTGCTCCCAGAAGATCCAATTATGGAAAACACTCATTAAACCTAATTTTCGCAACCCTACTTTTCCCAGCCGCCGTGGGCCTTTAAAGACAGAGATTTTCGATCCTTTGGAGTATCACGCAACCACGCAGACACAACAGAGAGAGAGAGCGAAAACGCAAGTGAGAGAGAGAGAGATTTGACACTTGTTTTGAGAGTTGTAAGCTTGAGGATTGTCTTCCACGTTTTCGTTGAAGTTTTCTTAAACCCTAATTTCTTGTATTTCAATTCAATGAAGTTTTTATTCTCTTTTGCTGTTGATTGTTTAATTATGTGCGAGTAATCCCCTTGTTAGGTTGAGGGTTCGATGGGATTAGAGAATCATTACTAAGCATAGATAGGTTTTGAAACATCATTTGATATCTCCGTCTATAGTGGATCGTATTGCCTAGACTAATTTGATCACCTAGTCTCTGATTTTATGTTAAATTTACTCATCAAAAGTGTTGTAAATTGCTGGAATTGACATAGATGGGCGAGTTGTCTTTAGCCAACAACAGTTGAAGTTAAAGCAACTCGTGAACAAATCGATCCTTTACGTTTAATGCTCACCATTCCTTGTAATCTCAAACGACAGTTTAGGGTGTTAGATTGATTGTTGAAGTAGTTGATGCCACGACAGTGGGTGTCCTCTTAAATATATAGTTGAGTTCTAGATTGGTTCATAACTTGATAACCTGAATAATTGCCTGTTTTGATGATCTATTCCCTGAGAAACATCTCTTGATCTAACGCCTTTGTACTTATTGTTTACACAGAATTCTACTTTTGTTTACTTGTTAATTCGTGACACTTAAACCACATTTAATCGCTTAGCTGAACTTGTAATTCATAGGATTAGAGTGTATTGGTGGTCCCTTAACGAACCTAAACTATTGTACATCGGATTAGTGAATCTTAGGTTTCATCTTAAACCCGGTAAAAAGACTTTCATCAATCACATAAGCTTTACAATTTCACAAAATGCATACAACAAAGTATATTAACATAACCACACAAACTATTTCAAATCACCACTTTTGAAACATAAATCCCACACACACACACACACATATACCACATTTAAAAGCTTAACCGGGTATTGAACCGGTTTTGATTTTCATATAGTTGGGTAAGAAGCTTTCATGGCAAGACCACATAATCCTTGTTTATCTTTCACATCTTTTTGAATCCTCATGTAACCACTTTCTCCCCATTTTGTTCCCCATGAGTTCTTGATGATCCAATACTTTGATCCGCTCGTCGATTCGCCATATCCAACCGCAGTAACCGCGTGATCGAGATACGTCGTACACTCTCCGGTGAACACACCGGTCGAATAAAATTGGAAATCAAAACCACCTCCTTCAATTCCAATGCTAACCGGTTGGTGTGCCACTGCCTTCATTAGTGCTTGCTCGTCATTAACCGGTACATCCTCATAACCTATTATGTGTTTACGTGCAAGAGATTATTAAAATTTAAAATATGCATAACAATCTAGAGATAGGCATTTGGTTATTTTGTTTAGTTCGTCTTTGATTATTTTGGTTTACTCGATGTAAAACATTTGTTATTATATCGAATAAAAATACAAAACCAAAAAAAAATGTTCGGTTCAATTTGATTTTTTAGTACAGTTTGGTTTGGTTTGTTGAGGTTTAGTTCGATTTTCCTCTGTATTTCGACTTTTAATATCTTTTTCAGGAGATTAAATAGTGAAACCTGTGATAGAAGTTGCTTTTGGACTGGTCTTCTTGGAATTGCAAGTACCGTCTTCGCCTTTGTAAGGGTAATTTGATTCAGTAGTTAAACCGCCAGTCGCGATTATATGCTCAAACGCGGTATCCATCAAACCGCCGCCGCAGCCGAAATCGTTTTTATCGCAATCGACAAGCTGTTGTTCAGACAAAGAGATAAGCTTCCCTTTCTTTATTTGTGTTGCTCCTTCTATAGCAGCAACCGCTGAAAACGCCCAACAACATCCTACATAACACACACATATTTTCACTATCATATATTCACTCAATAAAATTAGTGAATTTTGGTTTATTTTTTCGGTTTACCTACACTAAAATTGGTTTTCAATTTTAAAGTTACGGTTCAATTGAGGTCGGTTTAGTTTATCATATACATGAGAATAGCGATTTGAACTATTACCGCAACTGCCTTGATTCTTGATAGGTGTGACAGCTCCTTTCTTCCTCCAATCAACAGAAACAGGCAACACACCAGAAGAAACGTTTTGGTACCTAAACGGCGTCGTTGTAGTTGGGCTAGACACTGCGGAGTCTCCTTTGTAACCAGTGTACATAGAACGAAATTCGTCGTTTGTTAGATCAGCAAACTGATTCACTGCAAGTTTAAACGTTCTTCCCCCGGGAATTCTATTTAAACGTTCAATGCGTTCGACGTTTTGTTTGAACACAACGTAGCGATTGTTTTTCTCTTTTACATCCGTGTAAACACGGCCATGTTTAGCCATCCACTCGTCGTGCCTCTTTTGCATGATGAGTTCATCGTCAAGAGGACGAGAAAGAGTGATGGATAAACAGAATGATGAAACTAGAGAAACTATGAAAAAAAGTTGAATATGTTTAAAAGCCATTGTTTTTAGAAAAGTAGAAAGACTTTGATACTAATTTGATTACTCCAAAAGAGTTTGAAGTAGGGGTTTTATAGTGAAAAAAGTTTGATGGTATTGGTAATGTTCACATGAAGTGACTGAGACAAAATTTATAGCAAAAAAAAAAATAGTGATTGAGACAAAGTATTTTTAGTTTACAAGTAATGATCTTATACATTCATATACATAACTAAATGATCGATGATGATTGTTAAGGTTTTTCTGATTCCTATATCAAAATGATTATAAAGTTCAAACCTATTAGACTTTACTCTCTCTAGTTGCAATGGTTGATGAGACTCGAAGATATGTATTGGTGTTTTGCACAAATATATTAATATATTTGAAAACTGGAATTTTAAAATTCAAGCATTGCAAAATGACAATGTTGAAAATAACAATTTTCAGAAAATGACAAGAATTGTAAATATTTTTTGAAAATATATATGTTGAAACTAACAATTTTCAGCACTCAAAGTATATAATTTTATGTAACTAAAGTTTGCTCTATTTTTATTAGAATCATTGCTTCTTAAAAAAAAGGATCATAGAATTAAGACAATGTTGTATTTTTACCAGTAAACTCATTTTCTAGATTCAATAGTTTCTGGGTGTTATAATTTGTTCTCGAAGATCATCATTTTATATTTTCTTCTAGGAATTAGAATTTGCACATTTGACCGTTGTAGTTTTCCTAACGTTTTTTTCTTTCTTTCAAGATTTACAAAACGTAACACTAGATATTATCTTGGTTTTTGGATCTGATTCGAGATCTATTTCGTATAATATTTATAAAAAAAAAAGGAAAAACAAAGTTTGAATACTCATAAGCTATGGATGGATAGGTGTGATACAAATTCAGCAGATTCGGATCATGATATCTTTGAATTCTACATTCGGATCCGTTCCACCCCTAAAATTAGTAGATATTCAACTTCTTTTTAACTGAATTGAAGACCCTAATAGTTGTGACGTAGAGTAATATATGTAAGGTACCTTTAATGCATCAAAATCACTATTCGCATCAGTATCACTAATCACTAATCTCATCACAATAACACGGAATCTTCTTGTCTTTTTATTAATTAATTAAGTTGAATTCAAAGATTCCGATCCTTCACTAGAGAACCATTCGTGCAAGTAAAAAGCTTTAAACAAAGAAAGAAGAAAAAAATGATTCGACAAAATTAACTAAATCGATCAAATCATGGAATCATAGTCACTTACAAGAAGTGAACTTCACGTTACGCTAAGTATTCTTTTGTAGATAAAACTAAATTATTATATATTTCCTGTTCAGTGATGTTCCCACCAATTTCATATATTCGAATTTCTATGAAATTTTCTGTTTTCTCCTTAAAATAACAATATAATTGTTTATATGTCATAGTTAGAGATAATAGAAGAAAAATCAATTAGCATTGGGCGGTAGTAAAGATACATAAGTAAAAAAAAAAAAAAAGATACGTACGGAATTTCATTTTGGCTGAGGTGAGAACAACGTCTAAAAGACTAAACTTAATTACTATAGTGATATATTTATTTTTCTAGCATAAACGATCTTTTTATTTATTTATAAATCTAATTCTAATGAATAAATAAAACTCAAATTTGATTGGTTTGATCAGGTAAGCTTTTTGGATGGACTGAAGTCAAGATGTGGTGAGAAGAGAATCATTGTCTTTCACAACAAACTATACTAAGTGAATTTTTATGCAATTCTTGTGGATTTTATATCTGTCTTTATTGGATCGCTTCTTTTGGAATTATTACATGCAATGTTTATATATTGGTCTAGTCCTTACCTTGTTTTGCATATGTATGCCCAGTGTTGGTTCATTAATTTGCTTGATTTAGCCTTTCGAACAACGATATGTATAGCCATTAGATTCATAACCATTGTTTTCTTTCTTTTTGAATTGAATGTAAAATTGTAGTCAAATGAAAACCTTTTGTACAATGAATGTGTCTTTGTGTTGAAAGTGCTAATAGCTTAGGAACTAGAAGGAAAAAAAAACAGAGCATGTATCTTAAAACAGAGAGTTGCAGTGCTGCCTCTTGATCTTTTAGCGAGTTGAGAGCCATAGCTCCATAACCTCGACGTAAGCGTGATCCCCCATGCGACGAATCGAGTTTATCCTATTCCGAACATTCTTCTCAATATTTACTCAGAGCTTGTATTGACAAGGCTTGTTCTCCATGCCTTCTTCCAGTAACCGTCGCTTTGCCTTTACACGGTTTATTAAAGAGGATGCATGAGTTTATTAGCTGACCTTGGCTCGTTGCTTATTTGAGCAATTGATGTATACAAACCTCTGGCTTTGATGATTTTTAGGATTTTGATCAGAAGTGTGATATGGTTGAAAGTTTTTTTTTTTTGGTCATTGTCTTCCCTTTTTAGTTTTTCTTTTTAAAATGGAATTTTTTTTTTTTTGGTCTCTGTCTGAAGGTCGCGTGTTCGATCCATGCTCACCGCACCAATTGATAAGCTTTTTCGTTGTCAAAGAGAAACACGACGTCTTTATTGACCAATAGAAACAATACAAATCTATTTCTTATACAAGATATTCGATACTGGCTTATTCTCTCTAACCCTCCTTATATACTAGAGGGTCTTTTACAATCTCTCTGAGTCAACAATAGTCAACTCTTTTAACAACTCAACGACTCAACAAACAAATCTAACTACTTCTTCTTATCTGTTTTCTTCTGCCAGCTCAACATCCACTATATATCATCTTCTTCTCCTTGATCGTCTCTATTCTTCCTTAATCTCTTCCTTATGAATGCCTCCAAGGGCTTATCAACAGCAACCAATATTATGCTGATTGGTTTAACTGTAATGATTGGTCTATCCATTGTACCTATAGTGGTACAAGCAATATGTTTGGGATCGTGGTCTCCATGTCGCAAAATACTGTTCATCATAATTGACTTATGTCTTAGATGAAGCTTCTTACTGAACAAGATTTTTCAAGATATAAAAGTGTATCTTTCTAGCATAATATCTTGCCAACAGCAAGAAAATTAGTATCTTCAAACATGAGGAGACCAACTATACCTAGTGAATCCGGATAGCATAAGCTACTCGGATCTTTCCAAACAATTGAGAGAGAATTAATGAGAAATTTTGTCTTATTCAGATTGCGGATCTCTGTCAAAAGTAGATTCATCGTATATTTATACAAGTTTGAACCGATTGAATAAACTCTATTGAAATATGAAAAATCTCCTAATTCTAAATGATTTTCCATTTTTTACGATGATTTTTTCCTTTTCTTCCAAAAACAACTAGGTTGGCTGAACATCGTAGGTCTAGGCCAAACTCGTTTTTATGGATCTTGCTCGCGTGTCTATCATAATATTCTTTTGAGTCGGTTCAAATCCGGATCGGGTCTTTAGATGGGTGCTAAATTTGGCACCGCCAATACCTTTGCAGAAAACCGAGGTGGTTATATATTGACACATTAGAGGGACTAGAATATTTCGTTTCCGCCACTTTGAGAACAAAAGAGGATGTAGATCATAAGTTCGTGAAAAACGAAATATTGTCCCTTAAAAATATGTGGGCATGGTCTTTGCTCGTACCTGGGCTTTGTCTCCCGAGAAATTGCTTCTACTAGGCTAAAAAAGGTTAATTAACTGGCCCAATTTACTTAATAATTCAATAAAATTTAATATTAACTTTTTTCTTTCTTTTTGAAAAAAATAATAATATTAACTTTCTTAGATGCAATGCAAACAAACATTGAAATATATACAACTTAAACTGGAGATGGAATGGAAACCGTCATTTGATAATTAAATGGAGCCATATATAAGTTTGATTTCTCTTCACGGTGAATTGTAAACTTATAACATTCAATTTTTAGCTTAAAAGTTACCTTTTTATGTCTATTGATTTTACCTCATGCATATCATAGCTCTACGGTTTCTTCTAATTTTAAGCGAAACAAAGAGAGAAAAAAGGGTGGTCAAAAAAAAAAAAACAAATTTAGAAACCAATGCTACAATTAAGCTCTAATTAACTAAACGTTTTTATATTCAAAACCCATAGAAGCTAAATTTAAATTGACAAATCATAGATTTACATTTTAGTTTCAATCTAAAAATAACAATCGGGTTTCTAATATAAAACAAACTTGTTGCTCCACGAGAATAGGTGTCCTCTTCTCAAACATATCTCAACTTATTGTTTGAATATATAGAGAGATATCAAAAAGAAGAGAAGACCGAAAAACAAAACAAAAAAAATCAAATCTCTAACAAAAATGGCGTCCAAAGCCATCTTCTTCTCTTTCTTTGTTGTCTCCGTCGTGTGTTTGTCCTCTCTCCCCGGATTTGCTTCCGCCGATGCTGACGACTTTGATCGTTTCCAGATTCAGGGATCGGTTTACTGTGACACTTGCCGTGTCCAATTCGTTACCCGTCTCAGCAAATTCCTCGAAGGTAATAAATATATACACAATACTAAACATGTACTGTTATTTGCTTGGAACGGTTACAAACAAAATGTACGTTCAAATCTCCGGTGCAACAAATTATAGGCATAAACAAAACTTTTTGGTTGCTAAAAAAACATACAATTTATAAACATACAGATATACTAGTCAGTGATATAACGTTTGATTTATCACTATTCATTTTGATATATTGTTCAAGCTTTAAATTATTATATCCAATTGGTCCGGAAAATTTATAATCACTTTTTGATAGCTAGGAGGTGATCTGGGGTGTAGCATCTGACTAAGACATTACCTAATTATCGTTGATTTAAAATAATAATACATTCGCAAATCGATTAGTAACATATTCATATCACTAAATCATCCAATTGGTCCAACAAATTTTGTAATCGTTTTTTAACATTGTTTGCTTGTGTTTTGTGAAGGTGCGAAAGTGAAATTGGAGTGCAGGAGCCGAACAAACGGAACCATAGCGTTGACCAAAGAAGCCGTTACGGACAAATCAGGAAGCTACAAGATGGAAGTAACAGGTGACCACGAAGAAGAAGTTTGTGAGCTCGTCTTGGTCCAATCACCAGATAGCGGTTGCAGTGACGTCAGCCAAGAGGCTTACTTACGTAACGCCGCTAAGATTAGTTTAACGGCGAATGACGGAATCGTATCCCACGAGACACGTATCGTTAACCCTCTCGGCTTCATGGTTAAGACACCGTTAGCTGAATGCCCTGCTGCTTTCAAGGAGCTTGGTATTGTCCCTGACGTCACCTTCTAAGTGGAAAAAACCAAAAATATATATATATGACGTGAGAGATTTTATTTTCTTATGCTTAATGTCATGTCCGAGTTTATTGTTATCATTATGAATTAATATCATCACCATCATTAATCATTGATTTTGATTTTTCGCTTTTTTATTTTGGTTTGTGAGTTATACTTTGGTTTTTGTTGCTAGAAAATAAATATCATTAAAAATGAAAGTTAGATTTTATAAAAAGCATAATCGATATTCTATATCTTTGGCAAAAAAGAAATGAAAAAACAAGAAAATATAAAAGTTTAGGTTGTGGGAACCTTGTGCCTAAATAAGCCAAAAAGACATAAGATTGGTGAAACCTCTTCTATGTCTTCTAGCCAAAATGATGTTTCTAACTTTACGGTCAATGATCTTGAAGATGATGTTGGCAGGGATCGAGATCATATTGTGAAGAACATTGTTTTTCTGTTTTCAGAGATGGAAAATTGTCACTTGTATCACGAATCGCCTCAACAAAGTCGAAACCGCAACTGAGCTACTTCTAATCCACGAAATAAGTTCAGACCAGTTTGTGAAAAGGATGTCCGACGGATTAAGCTTTATGAGAGCCAACCGCCAAACGTGTACCCCTTACTCACACCTAATGAATAGGTGATCACGTGTTTCTTCCAATCTAGAACAAAGACAACAATTCTTTGAAACATTCATTCCCCAAAAACTCAACCTTAATCTAGTGGGCAACCTATTGTAATTCGTAATCCACATAGTGAAGGTGTGTTTATGAATAGCTCCTTTGAACCAAACTAAGTCTGACCAAGCTTTAATCTCCTCCCTCGGTCTCATGACATCCCACGTTCTAGAGGCAGAATATTCCGCTGTACTAACCTAACGAAGTAGAGTTATACTTTGTTGTTATGATAGTAAAACAAAATATATGTGGTTTTGTTATACATTACCGAAGAACTTAGATATTATTATAACAATGACAAAAATTAGTAAATCGGAATTTATAGTGTCGAGAAAATGGATTATGAATGTCGAAAAAATGGGTTTTCAACGCTTAATATGTGTATGGGCTAATTGGGCTTAACATTGCTCGTTTTTGGTTTTTTGTTTTTGGTATGCCATTTTCTTACAGCACTGAAGAGCTCCAAATTTGTATTTTTTTGTTAAAGTTGAAGAGCTCCAAATTTGTCTTTCTAATTTTTATTTCTTCGATTTCAATAGCATCTTTTTTTTTTTGAAAAAGTTTACAATAGCATCTTATTAGAAGATTGTAACACTTATGTAAGTATATCATTTAGACTCTTCGGGATTCAGCTTTTGATCCAATAGTATAAATTTAAAAATCTTGAAATACTTTTTGTCTATCAATAGATCAATGACATTATCGCAAAATGTATTTATAATAATGGGTATCTCTAAAATAAAACAAGAATACTCCACTTAAAATATGAGAAATTTTAAATAGAGATGGTGCAAAGAAATAAAATTATAAGTATGATCCCAGGTGAAACATATATGTCCCACGTGAGTGGACTATTTTTTTCTTTAGAATTTTTGTTATATAGTGGATGATTGTAAAGATGTTGCAGGCTAAAGTATACTGAAATATATAGATATTGCCCCCACTTAAGATCTTCTTACAGATATATCTTGTTCAAATTATAAAAAGCTTCAAAGATTCTTTTCATCGGATTCCGGTTCTCCGATCGCCGGAATCCGACATGTCAGCGCGGTTAACTTTTCCCGACAAAGGTGTACATACCTCCATGTTTTAGTTTCGTTGTCGGAAGATTTTTTCTTTAGTTATTATGTCCTTGTCTAAAATTGTCCTTATATTATCTTTTGTCAATAATTATCACTTTCATGCTTTTCTGGTTTTTTGTCTTCTTCATTATTCCATAAACTTCACCACAACAAATACTTTAAAATGTGAATTTTACTAGTTGATCAATATGTTAATCGTGACGATGGAATACTACCCTTAGATCTCGGGACTTTGTATATACTGTATGATTTATTCTCTTTTTTTTTTCTTTCTGTGCGGCCAATAGAAACTCGTTGGTAAAATAGTGGAGATCATGATATTATGCGTCGTCCACTTTAAGACTAATATATGCTTAAATAATCATTCATTTTGACAAAAACAAAAACAAACACTCCTATATATGTTTCTTGTAGATTACTTCTTCATTAGGAACCTAATCAACTTCTCTACCTATGATAGGTCTATGCTTATTTTCGGCTGTACTCTGTAAACCTGGACGTGGATTGGATATCCGGAAAAAATACAGTATTTGTGATTCGATTTGATTTTTACGGATATCTAATTTTTCGATTTGCCTTGCTTCAAAAAATTTCGGATATCCAGTATTACGGATATCCGAATTTTTTCTAGATATTTGCGGATATCCGGATCTTCGCGGATATCTGTTTTAAACAAAAAAAATTAAAATACCATAATATTTTTTTCAAAAAAAAGTTTTAATATAAGATTTAAACTAATTAATCAATAAATATATGAAATGGATCTAATTTTATTCGATAAATTGTTTAAAAAATGAAAAATAAAAGATTAAAACTGTGAAAAATGAAATATATATTTTTTATTTAAAAAATATATTTCAAACAAAGTTAGTATCTATATATTTTTACTATAAATATATTTAAAAATAAAAAATATAAATATACGTTATAAATCTACCGTATTATATGTATGTATAAGTAATATACGGATCGGATATTTGGATTTTTAAAATTAGTATTTGTGATTTGCTTCAATTTAGACGGATACTAAATTTTATTATTTGCTTCGCTTTGATTTAAAACAAATATCCGGATTTTTCGGATTGAATCGAAATATATACCGAATCGAATCGAATTTAATGGATAATTTGCCCAGTCCTAGTAGTCTGGTATTATTCTTACATACATTTTTTTACTTTTGTCATCTGTTTAGATTAGATAAAATAAGCCTTTGGAATATTAAAACTTGGACCTTTACATCAGAGCATTCCAAAAAAACCTTTACATACATATGGTAGATATTATATCGATTTATTGTTATATTGCTCATACGGATGGCGATGATGATAACTATGATGAAGTCGATTATTATAATTATAATTATTATAAGAATGTATTAAATATTTTTAAATCCTTTATACATTATTATTTGATAAGTGATATTCCAAAAAAAACTTATATATCTTCTCTACAATCATTTTTCTAAAAAATATTGTGACATAGTATTCTCTAAAATATGACATGGCAAAATTGAACAAACATTTATCCAACTAATTTAGTCTACTAAAACTTATATCCACTAAAATTAGTCCCACAATACAACTTAAATTTAGCTCACTAAATTAAAAAAAAAAAACACCCACCAAATTTATTGTCACAAAACTAATAAAATTTTAGGAAAATTAGCCACATTTTTAAATGAGAAAACAAAATATTCTTTTATTGCAATTAGCCCACTAAAACTCATACCCACAAAAATTAATCTCACAAAACTAATTGAATTTATCGTATTTTTGGTTATATTCTAAAATTATATATAAATTTTTATTTCTCATTTAAAAATACTTTAGAAATTGATTATTATAATAGTAAAATTCTAGAACATTTTTATAAAAAATATATATTATTTTTGAACTTAATAATAAAGACTTACCAAATTTTTTAAAATTTTTTTGATATGTTTTATGAAAAAAGCTTCCCAAATTTATAACAACAAATATTATTATTCTTTAAAATTGTTTTTAAACACAAGATAATTTGAAAGTAACAAAAACATTCTTTAATTTAAAAGTAACAAACACATTTTTAATCCGTGTTTCATTTATCAGTTTTATGTATTTTAATGTTTTAAAACATTATATAATTTATTTGTATACTAAATTCTACTTAAAATATTCGGACAAACCAAATTTAACATAATTTATACTTATAGAATTCAAATAAATATGAGTTGTACATATTTATTTAACAAATAAGTACTCTTTAAACTATTGGTCTAAATCATTTCTATAGTAAACTCCATATTTTATTGATGAAAGAATAAAACTCGTCCTTTATCCGGTTTCAAAGATTAAAACCTAGATTCACTAATCAATGTAGAATAGTTCAGGTTCGTTAAGGGACCAGCAATACGCTCTAATTCTATGGAAAACAATCTCAGCTAAGCGATTAAAATGGGTTTAAATGTCACGATAATTAAAGCAAAACAAAATGTAAAATCGGTTGTAAACAATAAAGGAAAGGCGTTAGGTCAGGGATAATTCTCAGGGATTCGAATATCAAGAACCAAGCAATTATTCAGGCATGCGATTATGAACAAGTCTAGAACTCAACCATAAATATAAGGAGATCCACTTTCGTGGCATCTACAACTCTAACAATCAATCTAACACCCTAACTGTCGTTGAGGTTAATAAAGATTATCAAGCATTAGCGATTTGGGTTGATATGTTCACGAGATGCCCTAACTTCAACTTTCGTTGGCTAAGGATCAAATCGCCCATCTATGTCAATTCCAGCAATTTACAAACTTTTGATAAGTAAATTTAACCTAGAATCAAAGGCTAGGTGATCAAGCTAACCTAGGCTATATGATCGACAATAGATGGAGACTATCGAATGATATATATAAAAAAACCTATCTATGCTTAGTTCATGAATTCTAACCCATCGAAAACCCTTAACCTAACTGGATGACTACTCACTCATAATCAAACAAACAACAGCAGCAAGGGATGTAATAAATTGCATTGAAATTGATAGGGTTTAAGAAGACTTCAACAAGTATTGGGAAGACAATTCTCCAAGCTTACAAAACCCTCAATACAAGTGTATATCTCTCTCTCTCTCTCTCGTCGTGATCTCTCTCCCTGCTGCTGTTCTGCGTGGAGTCTTTGGCGTGGCTGCTGTGTCGCGATGAACGATAGTGGCGAGGTCCAAATCTCAAGGAATGAGTATCGAATCTCTTTCTCACTTTTGTGTGTTGCGGCTCTCTGCTTGATCTCCTCTTCTGCCTGTGTGTGTTCTCCTTTTTATATGCCTTAGGTGGCTGGCCAAAATTAGGGATTCTTCTGAATTAGGTTTAATGAACTTTCCATATTGGGATTTTCCAGTAAGCGAGAGCACCACGTTTGGTGCAGGTGCTCCTTCTGGGTGACAGGTGCTCCTTCTGGGCAGAATCTTTCAAAAAGATTCTATTTTCCTTCTTTTTCGCCAAGTCCATTTGCAAGACTCCAATCTTTGTTTCCAGCCACTTTTGTACCTAGAAAGACTCAAAAGAGAACGAAAGACTCGATAAAAACCTACAAAACAAGGGTCAAAACGTGCCAAAAATGCATTATATCAATTCCCCCAGACTTAGATCTTTGTTTGTCCTCAAACAAATTCAAGACCAAGTAAAGGAGAAAGGTTTGAAAAACACGGGAACTCTTTTATCTTCAGTGAACCGAGTTTAAATCCTTCAATCTGCAGACCACATAATCCAGATTATGAATAACAAAGCTTTACCAAATCATCCTCAAAACATTTCTCAACCAAGTTCCATTTCCCAAACACAAACTCAACGCATTAAAGTTGCGTGAGGGTCTCGCTAAAGGCACCATTTAGGGTAGACGGCGCTAAGGGTGTTTGGCCATTTAGAGGTGGAGTTCAAAGTGTTTAAAGTGTTTAAGGGTTACCCGATATTTCGTAGTGGATGCAGAATATTGCACAAAATTGCAAGAGAGAACGGGTACGTTGATATCCACATTCTCTAAACCACTCTTTCTTCTCCAAATCTTCCAACCAACTCATGCTGCAAATCGTCCACCTTGGGTATACTCGCTGTGCAGAGAGACATTTTACATATTTTCTACTCTTCATCATCTGAACTTTTTTTTTATTTTTTTTATTTTTTATTTATAAACGATAGATGATGATGAAGAGGGTTTTATTACAAACGTATGTCTCTCAAACACGAAAAAGAATTAGAGTTACTGTACATACCCAAGTGGAGCTCATCATCGTCACTCCTCCTAGTGGATTTTTGTTCCACTCATATAAACCATCTTCTGAGAATAGGAGCAGGTGCTCCTTCTAGAAATCAGTGCTCTCGTTCTTCAGAAAGAGTGATTTAAAGGCAGTGTCGACCCAATTCTCTCCGGCCCTTTTGCGCATATGCTGCACATATGACAATGAAGTAACAAGAATGCAAGGGGCTTGAAAAGAGGTAAGGGTTAAGGAGGGTACTAACTAAAAATGAGCTAGCTATTCAGGAACAACAAGAGTGATAAAAAGAATAAGGAGTCCTGAATATGATTCGTTTCCCAATAGCGAGAGAAATTTTTGGTCAATATGAAACCTGGAAGATGGTGCATTGAAGTGTTCCAGCTGTTCCTTGTATCCACTCTCTGAAAGAATGGTCACTAGAGAGAAAGTTAAACACAAATAGTTCAAATATCATCATGAGATAAAGTCCTAATTCCCTACAAAGTCTTGACTCAATAAAACAAATCAAAAGAAGGACTCAAAACAGGACATAAGAAACATAAGAAAAACATCCAAAATAAACGAGATTAGTAGCAACTCCCCCCAGACTTACTTCACACCTTCTCGGTGTGAGAATAAGAAAAGGAAGAGTGAAAGGAGAAATAAAAGAAAATGAAAATGCATAAAATAAAAGTGTTCATGGAATACGTAGAGGTAAGATAGGATAGGACAGCGATGTCTAATCGCTGGTGGTGTCATCGGAGTCCTCGCTGGTGACCAGCTTCTTGCGTTTGGAGGAACGAGTGGACGGACGAGCGGATGTGGCAGGTCCAGAAACAGGTGGCGGAGCAGGTGTCGTGGAGGGAATGGTCTCGGTGGCTTGGGAGCTGCTGCAGCCCTTCTGAAGCATGTGGAGAATGCGGAGGAGCAGCCCGTTGTTCTTCTTGGTAGAAGCAACCATCCAACGGCGATACTCGAGATCCTCGGGAGCATCGGAAATGTCATCCAGAGTTAGCTCATTCGCATAGGGCATGCGGTAGTGAGCTTTGGACTGCTGAGTCCTCTGCGTAGCGGCTGCCAGGTCTTCCTCCTCCTCTTGGCTCAGAGGAGCATCATCCGGAATCATAGTGGGAGCAGGAGCAGGTTCGGGTATTGTGGAGGAGGTGCTCCTCTTGGGTTTAGGTGCTCTCTCTACCGGTGCTCCAGTGGCAGTGCATAGATACTCTGTTCCGGGTGTGAAACCGACATTGGCGGCAACCTCCAGGTCTGTCAGGGCCGGTTGTGGCAGTCGGCAGAACATGGTTGTCTTATCCTTTGCGGTAAACCTGTAAATGTTAGTGTCCGCCAATATTTCACAAGAGATAAGGTAAGAAGTATCAATGAATTCCGTCGTGGAGTTGCAAGTGTAAGTCGCAAAGTTTATCTTGACGAAGGTGAACAGCCTGGTCAAAAGACTTTCGATCCTCTCGCAGTGCGATGCCGCTTTGCCTTTTGCCATCTTTGTCCTTTTATCCGTGATGCATGAGGCGAAAAGCGCCCCCATGTTGACGCTACCATCGAACTCGCAACTCAAACCGGGTTCGCCACCAATGGCATTCCTCACAGTGTTGAACAGCATGATCAATTCATCGTTTTGTACCTTGCTGGCATCCTCCCGTGCAAAGAAAATGGTGCTGATGGCTTTGACGCCAATCCGAAGGGCAGGGTTGCGAATTGTGGATTGGGCCGCGGATCGAGAGAAGTAATCTCCTCTAGCGATGAAGTCCCAAAACTCATGTGCAACCGGAAGACGTGTGGGAGAGGTAACTCTCTCCTCCATGGGGTCGAAACCGTAGAGGGCACATATGTCCGAGATAGTCACCTCATATCTCTTTCCTCCAACAAAGAAAGAGAGTGCGCCTTGTGAAGCAACCGGCTTGCATGGGTTCGAGTACGTCAATTTGGCGGATGCCAAACACTGCCTCACCAAGTCGGGGTAGAGGTCATCTGGTTGGGTGACCATATCAGACAATTGGCAAGTGTGAAGTATGCTGTTTACATCATAGAGCAGCCCCAAACCCGTAAGCGTCTGCCCACACATGAAGCGAGTCGGTTCAATGGTAATGTCGAGCTAGTTGTTTTAGTAGTACGCGTCGTTCTGGTCCCATTCCTTGTCTGAGTCAAGAGGAAGGTTAGAGTTGCTCGAGTCGAATCGTTGTCCTTCATCACGTGGCCAATGGGTTTTTGCGATTTGGGAGGAGGTGGAGGCTCCTTTCCCTTTGCGTGTGCGTGATGGGTTACCAACTGACGTTCGTGGTCCTGACATCCTGCAACAACAACAGCAAACACAAACCAAATCCAGCATAAATTCATGTTCATACATTCACACAAGCATCGAAATATCAGTCACTGTTTTTGCGAAAAGATGAGACCAAAGTTCCAGTCATAAAATCAGATAATTTCGACCAACCCTAACAACCCAAGATAATCAATCAAAGAATCTTGAAGTGCTATGACATCTTTATTCCCTAAATTCCCAATTTGTCTCCATAAACCTAAATTTTCAAAGAATCTCAAGTTTGCATCGAAATTTCAAGTAAGATTCACAACCTATCCACGCGAAATCAAACCCAAAGCAAGCATATTGATTATTAAACAGTCGCAAAACCATAAATCAACAAAATCAGTGACCGATTTTTACCCTTTTGGTTTGAAAACGGCGAGCACAAAAGTTGGGGTTTCGAGTTGTTACCTTGATTTTCGAGAGAGATTAGTTGTAGATTCGGAATGAGGATGAAAAATCGAGTGGAATCAAGCCAAAAATCGCTTAGATTGGTTGAGAATTGAAGAAGTTGAGGTTTGAGCAAAAACCTTGAGAGTTTTTATGGAGGAAAAATCGAAATAAGGAAGAAGGAGAAGAAGGAGTAATGGGCGCGAGAAATTAGGGCATTATGGGGTCCCATTATAACTGATATTTCCTTTTTAAAATTGGAAAATAAATCCCATATTTCTCGGGCCCATTAGCCCCAAATCCTTTGTGACTTACCTGCACAGTGGGCCCATATCCGAAATTAGAATTTCAAATCTTTAAAACTGGTACCAGGTGCTCTGTTCTTTGTACCAGGTGCTCTCTCCTCTGGATCGACTGGAGGTCGATCTTTAGACCGACCGATTGTTTGTATCAGGCCCTCATCCTCATGGATCGATCGATCTATCCAAGGGAATCGATCAATCCTCATTGACTATTCCACAACACCTCTTTTTTTTTTTTTTTACACAAAATCTTAAACAAAGTTAGTAGCAAAATAAATCAAAATTGAAAAAGGTTAGAAAACATACCGGTGGGTTGCCTCCCACCAAGCGCTTAGTTAGAGTCGTTAGCTTGACTTGATTAGCCTTTTAGGCTTTTGGCGCATCGCCTAAGGTGATCACTCCACCTTCGGGGGGGTTTGCATCGGCTAAATATGGTTTGCAGCGCTGGTCATTAACCACGAACTCTTTGCCTTTGGCGTCCAGCAACACCATAGCTCCATATGATCGAACTTCTTTGACGAGGAAAGGACCGGACCACCTAGATCGCAATTTTCCAGGAAAAAGTTTAAGGCGAGAGTTAAAGAGAAGTACCATGTTATTGGGTTGGAAGTTTCGGTCAAGCATTCTCTTGTCGTGGTACATATTGGTTCGTTGCTTGTATAGTTTCGAACTCTCGTAGGCGAGGTGCCTATTCTCTTCTAACTCATTAAGTTGCATGGATCGCCTCTCAAAGGCGGGTTTGATGTCGTAGTTCATTAACTTACCTGCCCATGCCGCCTTATACTCAAGCTCTACCGGAAGGTGGCACGACTTACCATACACCAAATGAAAGGGCGTTGTCCCCAATGGCGTTTTGAATGCGGTTCGGTAGGCCCAAACTGCGTCGTCCAACTTGGTTGCCCAATCTTTCCTCGTAGTGCCTACGGTCTTTTGCAAAATATCCTTGATCTGCCGATTACTAACCTCAACTTGGCCACTAGTTTGTGGGTGATATGGCGTTGCAACCTTATGCTTCACACCGTTCTTTCTCAAAAGGTTCTCAAAAACCCTATTGATGAAGTGGGTCCCTCCATCACTAATCACCACTCGCGGAACACCAAAACGAGGAAATATGATTGTCTTAAACATCTTCAAAACTACAGCTGCGTCGTTCGTTGGAGAAGCAATGGCCTCAATCCACTTGGATACATAGTCGACGGCCACTAGAATATACTTGTTACCATAGGATAAAGGAAACGGTCCCATAAAGTCAATTCCCCACACATCGAACACTTCAACTTCCAAGATGAAGTGCTGAGGCATCTCATTCCGTCGCGAGATGTTCCCTTGCCTCTGACATTTATCGCATCTTGCAATAAACGCATGTGTATCACGAAACTTTGTGGGCCACCAATATCCAGCTTGCAGCACCTTTGATACGGTCTTAAAGGTTGCGAAGTGTCCAGCGTAACTTGAACTGTGGCAGTGAAACAAGATTCCCGGGATTTCCTCTTCAGGAACACATCTCCGGAAAAGACCGTCGGAGCATTGTTTGTAAAGGTATGGCTCATCCCAAAAGTACCTCCTTACGTTGCGCAAGAATTTCCTCTTCCTGTCTCCCACGAAGTCAGCTGGTTCCCGGTCAGCAGCTAGGTAGTTCGCGATCTCACCAAACCACGGAAAACTTGGTGAATTGTCCTTGGAGATAGCCGCACAAAATGCCTCTGGAGCAGGTGCTCCCTCGGGTAGAACAGGTGCTCCAGATTGTACTGGGTGCTCTCGTACACAGATTCCAATAGCGTACACTTGTTCATCCGGGAATGCATCATCAAGCGGTACTGTTTCATCAACTTTCATCCTAGACAGGTAGTCAGCAACTCCATTTTCGGTACCCTTCTTATCAACGATTTGAAGATCAAACTCTTGAAGCAACAAGATCCATCTCAAAAGCCTCGGTTTCGCATCTTTCTTTGTGAGCAGGTACTTCAATGCTGCGTGATCTGTATGAACAATGACCTTCGAACCCACAAGATATGATCTAAATTTTTCAAAGGCGAACACTACAGCTAGTAGCTCCTTCTCAGTCGTAGCATATCTGCACTGAGCTTCATCCAAAGTTCGACTCGCATAATAGATCACGTGAAGCTTTTTATCCTTCATTTGCCCCAAAACAGCCCCTACGGCGTAGTCACTCGCGTCCGTCATAACCTCAAACGGTAGATCCCAATCCGGTGGTTGAACAATAGGTGCGCTTACCAATGCTCCTTTTATCGTGTGAAACGCCTCAAGGCAAGCCCCATCAAACTCAAACTTGGTTTCCTTACACAACAGTTGGGTTAGCGGTCTCGCTATCTTTGAAAAATCCTTGATGAAGCGTCTGTAAAAGCCCGCGTGACCAAGGAAACTCCTTATCCCTCTGACTGAATCCGGCGGTTGTAGGCTCATCATTACCTCAACCTTTGCTCGGTCAACCTCAATACCTTTCTCTGATATGCGATGACCCAACACTATACCGTCCCTTACCATGAAATGGCACTTCTCCCAGTTCAACACAAGATGCTTCTCCTCACAGCGCTCCAATACCCTGCACAGATTAGAGAGACACACAGAAAAAGAACTCTCGTAGACGGAGAAGTCATCCATGAAAACCTCCATAATATCTTCAATAAAATCAGTGAAGATAGACATCATGCACCTTTGAAAGGTCGCGGGGGCATTGCAGAGCCCGAATGGCATCCTTCGGTACGCAAAGGTGCCATAAGGACACGTGAAGGTTGTCTTCTCCTGGTCATCCGGGTGAATTGGTATCTGAAGGAAATTGAATAACCGTCTAAAAATCAGTAGTAAGGGTGGTTAGCGAGTCTTTCGAGCATTTAATCAATGAAAGGTAAGGGGAAATGGTCCTTCCTAGTTGCTGCATTCTATTTTCTATAATCAATGCACATCCGATGTCCTGTGACAGTCCTAGTGGGTATCAGTTCGTTCCTATCATTGGCGATCACAGTGATTCCGCCCTTCTTAGGTACTACGTGTACAGGACTAACCCAGTTACTATCGGATATTGCATAAATGACACCAGCTTCTAAGAGTTTCATAATTTCCTTCTTAACAACATCTTTCAAATTCGGATTCAATCTTCTTTGGTGTTCTACAGAAGTTCTAGATTTATCCTCTAAACATATCCTATGCATGCATAAATCAGGTGAGATTCCAAGGATATCATCTAGCGAATAACCTAAAGCTTTCCTATACTTCCTAAGCTCGCATAAAAGTAAGGCGGTTTCCACATTATTCAGATCAGCATTAATAATAACAGGATATGTAGAGTTGGGACCGAGAAACGCGTACCTTAGCCCAGCTGATAACGTTTTGAGCTCAAGTTTTGGAGCTTTCAGCTCGCTCCAAGGATTGTCAGCAAGGCTCCGAAGAGCAGAAGCAGGCGCGCTGTCTCCTTCCTCTTCGTCGAATCTCAAAAAGTCTGTTGATTTCTCCATCTGCCCAGAATCCAACATCCTTGCGAACCCAATGGTATCTTCGCTCAAATAACCATGTTCGCTTTTAGCTTTTGTCAATGCAACATCCAAGGGATCGTCAGCAAGAATCTCTTCAATCTCTCCCTCTGAGATTTCGAGATTATCCTCAATGGCAAAAGTTTGCCCACCAATGGTCGGTTTCTTCAACATCCGATCCATCTCGAACTCCATAATAATGTCTCCCAGGTGGAGACCAATCGTTTCGTTCTTCACATCAATGATCGCACCAGCTGTGCGTAAGAAAGGACGTCCCAAAATCAAGGGATCCTTTGGTTCATCGTCCAATTCCAACACCACGAAATCTGATGGGATGAAAATATTCCCAATCTTGACCTGCAAATCTTCCAAAATTCCTACAGGCAACTTAATAGATCTGTCAGCAAACACTAATGAAATCCGTGTAGGTTTAAATTTTGTGTACCCGAGTTTCCTTGCAACCGAATGGGACATGAGATTCACGCTGGAACCTAGATCACACAAGGAACAAGCAAATCGCACCGGACCAATATCAACAGAAAGCACGAACTTACCTCGGTCCTCTTGCTTTTTAATGGCTTTGTTTTGTAGCACAGCGCTACAATTCTTGCTTACAACCATGGCACTCTGCTCTGAAGGAATCCGTCCAGTAACCAGGCCCTTGACATACTTTTTCATGGACGGCATCATCTGAATCGCGTCCGCCAATGTCAGCTTAACCGTCAAATCTTGTAACATCTCCTTACATTTTGCCTCTTCCAAATCCTTCTGCGACTTCCTTGGAGGTATTGGGTAAGGGACAGGGGGCCTGTAAACACGAGAACGAACCTTATCAATAATCTCATTTGGTCTTAATACCTTAGGAGTTGGCTCAGCGGGTTCTTCGTCGTTTTCTGTTTCTGGAGCAGGTGCTCCCTCTTGTTGTGCAGGTGCTCCTTCTGCCCAGTTTGTAGTTTCTATTCTTACGACCCCAGGTAAAGTTCTTCCACTTCTCAGCTCTATGGCATTTACAAACTCTCTGGGGTTTGTATCCGGCTTACCAGGCAGCACTCCTTGTGGCCTTTTTATTGCATCAGCCGTTTGAGCGACTTGTGTGTCGAGTTTCTTTACATGGTTGCAAACCGCCTCAAGCCGACCATTAAGGTTTAAGTACATACCATTCACCTTTGTGTTTATCTCAGTGGCGAACTTCTGCTGGTTTGTCAATATCTGCTACACCATACCTTTCAGCTCATCCTGAGAACCATTTCCAGAGCTTGCAGAAGCCTGAAAGTTCGAAAACTGTGGTTTCTGACCTTGAAAAGGGACGAATGTCTTTCCTTGGAAGTTTTGGGGGAATGATTTCTGGAAACTTTGATCTTGAGGTTTCGTGGTTTGGGGATTGGTTTGTTGTGGATAAACTTGGTCCTGGGGGTTTTCAACATTCGTGCTTCGATAGGAGAAATTCGGATTATTTCTGTAGTTCTGGTTGAACCCTCGGTTTCGCACAAAACCCTGCCCATTAACATAACTAACCTCCTGCTGATCATTGTCTCCTTCCTCACCCATCTCTTCAGCTAGTTGCTCGCCATTCTCATCAGCAAAATGAACCATCCTTTGGTTCGCCTTAAGCAACAAATTGATCTTGGCTGTGAGGTCATCGATCTTAGCAGAATCCATTCCATTAGATTTCGTAGTCCTATCATACTCCTGGGACTTGTTACTTGAACTTGCGGCCAAGTTCTCAATCAGCTTGTACGCTCCTTCTTTGGTTTTGGTCATGAAATCACCATCGCTAGCAGCATTGAGTGCGTTCCTATAATCCCAGTCCACACCATCGTAGAAAATCCCCAGCAGGTTTTCATCATTGAAACCATGGTGTGGGCACTCTCTCTTGTACTCCTTAAACCTTTCCCAAGCCTCACAGAAGGACTCTCCGGAATGTTGTTAGAAGGAGGAGATTTTGTTCCTCAAACTCGCGGTTTTGGATTTTGTGTAGAAGTGGTCTAAAAACGCGGCTCTACATTGCGCCCAAGTCGTTATAGATCCAGCAGGTAGGGACTTAAGCCAACGCGAAGCTTTATCTGCGAGCGAGAAGGGGAAAAGTTTGCACTTCACGAAATCTGGGTTCATCCCATTAGAGCTCGTCGTGGAGCAAATCTCCTCGAAGTTCTCTATGTGGTCCATCGGAATTTCAGCGGGCAAACCATGGAACACGTGCTGCTTAACCAGCGATATCATCTGCGGTTTGATTTCATAATCATTCCTCTCAACAGCGGGGGGAACAATTGCAGCTCGGTTTCGGTAATAGGCATGGGGATTGTCCATATCCCCTATGGTTCGTTGCTGCTCACGCGCGCGTTGTTGCTCCAGTTCACGCGCGTGCTGCTGTTGCATTTGAGCCATCTGCTCTTGCAACCTTTGCACCTCAACTGCCATGTCGTTGTCGCCTTGATCGCCCATATCAGCGGGATTAGGCCTTTGTCGTCTGTTTTCTCGTTCTAGTCTCACGAGTGCAGGATTACTCAAAGTGACGAGGGGAGTTTGAAGGTTTCTCCTTGTTGTCCTTGAGTTCATGCACCTGAAAGACACGTAAAGAAAAACAAAAGAACGAGATTAGTGCTTAGTCTAAAATCGTAGTTGAGAAGTAGAGGTATCGAGTTGGTCCCCGTCGCAACGGCGCCAAATTGATGAAAGAATAAAACTCGTCCTTTATCCGGTTTCAAAGATTAAAACCTAGATTCACTAATCAATGTAGAATAGTTCAGGTTCGTTAAGGGACCAGCAATACGCTCTAATTCTATGGAAAACAATCTCAGCTAAGCGATTAAAATGGGTTTAAATGTCACGATAATTAAAGCAAAACCAAATGTAAAATCGGTTGTAAACAATAAAGGAAAGGCGTTAGGTCAGGGATAATTCTCAGGGATTCGAATATCAAGAACCAAGCAATTATTCAGGCATGCGATTATGAACAAAACTAGAACTCAACCATAAATATAAGGAGATCCACTTTCGTGGCATCTACAACTTTAACAATCAATCTAACACCATAACTGTTGTTGAGGTTAATAAAGATTATCAAGCATTAGCGATTTGGGTTGATATGTTCACGAGATGCCCTAACTTCAACTTTCGTTGGCTAAGGATCAAATCGCCCATCTCGGTCAATTCCAGCAATTTACAAACTTTTGATAAGTAAATTCAACCTAGAATCAAAGGCTAGGTGATCAAGCTAACCTAGGCTATATGATCGACAATAGATGGAGACTATCGAATGATATATATAAAAAAACCTATCTATGCTTAGTT